>CM060387.1:2400000-3600000 GCA_030545235.1 Helianthus tuberosus
TCAGGGCGGAAACGATACTATTTGGGTGATCATTGATTGTCTCACGAAGTCAACACATTTTCTTGCAATCAAGGAAACGGATAAGTTCTCACAGCTTGCAGCGGTTTATATTAAGGAAGTGATTTCTAGGCACGAGGTGCCAACCTCTATTATCTCAGATCGAGATTCGCATTTTATATCGAATTTATGGCAGTCGATGCAAAAATCATTCGGTTCACATCTCGGTATGAGTACGGCTTATCACCCACAGACGGATGATCAAAGTGAGCGAACCATCCAGACACTTGAAGACATGCTGCGGGCATGTGTGATTGACTTTGGGAAAGGGTGTGACAGTTTGGTATCAGAGCCACTGGTTATAGTGAACTTGGTTTTAAAACGTTTTCATAAAACCAGACTATAACCGAACAGTTCCAAAATTGACCATGACACTCAGCTTCAGACTGCAAGGTTCGTTTCTCGTTTTCTATTGCATAGTATATTTAGTGTACACTTATGTATGACATTACACGTGAATGCACACTTGACATTGCAGTATGAGCCTTTATGTTACCAACTTCTGTTATGCGATCTGTTAGTGTGACACCACCCTTCGACTATTGTGATTCTTAATCCTATAATACCTTTCGTTTGCTATTTGGATGTGGGGAACCTTTTAGCGCAAGTTAAGAGGCACTGAGATAAGCATGCAAATTGCCTTATTATTATGGGTGCACACATAATAATAATGTGGGGTGCATGTGAGTCCCAGAGAGGCTTAACGAGTGTGAGAGGGGTTTCGCTCTGTTATCTGATGTGAACTCAGTTGTCTGAAGAAGTCATTAGGGGGTTTGACTCCTACCTTATTTCGACTCGTGGCCTTTTCCCTATTCTCCTGTAGAATCATGAGCGGACAAGGCCATGGACGCGGCAACATTGCTATGACGCAAGCTGAATTAACTAACTTGATTAACACTCGTGTGGCTGAAGCCCTAGCGGCTTACCAGGCTGGTATGATATGTGCCAAATACTCTTTATCCTTGTGTCGTATACTCGAATCTTACTTGTGTGTTGTACGTTCTTTCGTTTTAGGTCAACCTGCGAATCAAAACAATTCGCCTGCCTGCACATTTAAGTCATTCATGGATTGTAAGCCACAGACATTCAGTGGGACTGAAGGAGCTATGGGACTCTTGCGTTGGTTTGAGAAGGCCGAATCTGTGTTTGCTATGAGTAACTGTCTCGTGGGGGACCGGGTGAAGTATGCTTCAGGCACGCTCGAGGATGGTGCCTTGACTTGGTGGAATGCCCAAGTTCAGATGTTGGGTATTGAGATGGCGAATGCCACTACTTAGGAGGATTTCAAGGAGTTGATGAGGGAGGAGTACTGCCCAGGTGATGAGATTCAGAAACTAGAGAACGAGTATTACAACTTGAAGATGGAGGGGTCTGAGATCGAGGCTTACATGAAACGATCTCACGAGCTAGCTAATATGTACCCTAACCTGTCTCGACCCCCACCTCGTAGAATTGAATTGTACATCTAGGGCTTGGTACCAGCGGTGAAGAGTTTAGTCACTGCTGCAAATCTCAACAACTTAGCTCAGATCATCCACCTAGCCCACAAGATCACGGATCAGGAGGTGGAGCGTTGTTCGCTGCCACCGCGTGTTTCTGCTACTACTGCTACAGCTACTACTCCCGCTACTGACGGCAAGCGCAAGTGGAACAATGTGGACAAGACGTCCAATTCAGTACAGCTACAGAAGAAACCAGACACAGGCAACAATCACAGTTTTTTTGAGTCAGTCATCTTCTGTTAATCAGAACCAAAGCCACAATTCGAATCAGGGTTCTTATGCGTGGAAGCATCCAAAGTGTAACAGGTGCAACTTTCATCATCGTGGGCCATGTACCTGAGTCTGTCACAGGTGCAACAAAGTGGGTCACATGGCTAGGGATTGCAGGGCTCCGCACCAGAGACAACAGCAGCAGCAGCAACCCCGACAACAACAACAGCCGCAACAACCGGATAGGCAGCAACCTCAGCAGAATCAGGGTAATCGCAAGGGTTGTTTTCAGTGTGGTGACGAGGGTCATTTCAAGCGGGAGTGCCCTTAGCTGAATCAGAATGCGGGAAACAATAACAACACTAGGAATAACAACAATGGGAACAATGGTGGGAACGGCGCGCGGGGGAGAATGTTTACTATTGGAGTTGGGGAGACAAGGAATGATGGCAACGTAGTGACTGGTACGTTTTCAGTAAATGATCTATTTGCTTCTGTTTTATTCGACTCTGGTGCCGATTGGAGTTACGTATCTTTGGGGTTCAGTCGTCAGTTAGGATTGAGTCCTACACCACTTGTAACTAAACATATAGTAGAACTAGCTGATGGTAAATTGATTGAAGCTTCACATGTCCTCGTTGGGTGAAAACTTAATCTTATGGGTCAAGTGTTTGACATTGACCAACTCCCTGTCACTCTTGGAAGTTTTGATGTGGTCGTTAGCATGGATTGGTTGTCTAAGCATCAGGCGGAAATTCTGTGTAAAGAGAAGATCGTGGGTATCCCTCTCCCTAGTGGAGAATCTTTATCGGTTCAAGGTCATCGTAGTGGTGCAATGGTTGGTATTATCTTAGCTATGAAGGCTCAGAAGTGTCTGCGTAAGGGCTACCCTGCTATTTTAGCCCTTGTTACTGATCCTCAACCTGATGAGAGGAGGATCGAAGACTTTCCAGTGGTTCGTGAATTCCCTGATGTGTTTCCTGAAGAACTTCCTGGTTTACCTCCACATCATCAGGTGGATTTTCAGATTGACCTCACGC
The DNA here is from genome assembly GCA_030545235.1 of Helianthus tuberosus. Taxonomy (NCBI): domain Eukaryota; kingdom Viridiplantae; phylum Streptophyta; class Magnoliopsida; order Asterales; family Asteraceae; genus Helianthus; species Helianthus tuberosus. The sequence goes on from CM060387.1 coordinate 2,402,810, forward strand.
CAGGAGCAGCCCCGATTGCTCGTGCCCCTTATCGTTTTGCGCCAGGAGAGTTACATGAGTTGTCAAACCAACTCCAAGAGCTGTTGGATAGAGGTTTTATCCGACCCAGCTCTTCCCCTTGGGGAGCCCCAGTACTTTTTGTGAAGAAAAAGGATGGGTCCTTTCGGATGTGTATAGATTATCGTGAGCTCAACAAGGTGACGGTCAAGAACCGTTATCCCTTACCACATATCGACGATCTGTTTGACCAGTTGCAAGGGTCAAGTTTCTATTCCAAGATCGACTTAAGGTCGGGCTATCATCAGGTACGAGTCCGAGAGGAGGATGTTCCCAGAACGGGTTTTCAAACGCGGTATGGCCACTATGAGTTTTTGGTTATGCCGTTTGGGTTGACTAACGCACCAGCGGTCTTCATGGATCTCATGAACCGCGTGTGCAAACCGTATCTCGACGATTTTGTTATTGTGTTTATCGACGACATCTTGATCTACTCCAAGAGCATGGAAGACCACGAGCGACACTTACGTCTTATTTTGGAGCTCCTGAGGAAGGAGCAGCTCTACGCAAAGTTCTCTAAGTGTGATTTCTAGATTCGGGAGGTACACTTTCTTCGTCACATTGTTAACGAACAGGAGATACACGAGGATCCTGCTAAGATCGACGCTATTAGGAATTGGGCGGCACCAAAGAATCCTTCGGAGGTGCAACAATTTCTTAGTCTTGCGGGGTACTATCATCGGTTTATTCAGGATTTCTCGAAGATCGCTCAACCTCTCACCTCCTTGACGCAGAAGAATGTTGTTTACTCTTGGGGAACAAAGCAAGAAGACGCGTTCCAACTCTTGAAACAGAAACTCTGCAGCGCACCGATCTTGTCTCTACCTTAGGGTACCGAGGATTTCGTGGTATATTGTGATGCTTCTATTCAGGGTCTCGGTTGCGTGTTGATGCAACGCGAGAAGGTGATAGCATATGCTTCTCGACAATTGAAGGTTCATGAGAAGAATTATACGACTCACGACTTGGAGTTAGGGGCTGTGATTTTCGCGTTGAAGATTTGGAGGCATTATCTGTACGGTACCAAATGCACTATCTACATCGATCACAGGAGTCTCCAGCATATCTTCGACCAGAAGGAATTGAATATGCGGCAGTGTCGTTGGATAGAACTTTTGAACGACTACGATTGTGCCATCAAGTATCACCCGGGTAAAGCTAACGTTGTAGCTGATGCACTTAGTCGAAAGGAGACGAAGCCTAAGCGTGTTCGCGCTCTACCGCTTACTATTCATTCTGGCTTACCTGATCAGATTCGTTCCGCTCAGATCGAGGCATTGAAAGAAGAAAACTATAAAGCTGAGTATTTGCGGGGCATGGAAAAACGACTTGTAGAGAGATCTGACGGTATTCTCTACTTCATGGAGCGAATATGGGTTCCTTTGTATGGTAACATTAGGGAGCTTGTGATGGACGAAGCGCACAAGTCTCGGTATTTAGCTCATCTGGGCTCAGACAAGATGTATCAGGATCTTAGAGTAATGTATTGGTGGCCGAATATGATAGCTCACATAGCGACGTACGTGAGCAAGTGTTTGACTTGTGCTAAAGTCAAAGTGGAGTATCAGAAACACCCTCAGGCCTACTTCAGCAGCCAGAGATACCCACGTGGAAATGGGAGCAGATTGCTATGGATTTCGTCACTGGGTTGCAAAGAACTCAGGGCGGAAACGATACTATTTGGGTGATCATTGATTGTCTCACGAAGTCAACACATTTTCTTGCAATCAAGGAAATGGATAAGTTCTCACAGCTTGCAGCGGTTTATATTAAGGAAGTGATTTCTAGGCACGAGGTGCCAACCTCTATTATCTCAGATCGAGATTCGCATTTTATATCGAATTTATGGCAGTCGATGCAAAAATCATTCGGTTCACATCTCGATATGAGTACGGCTTATCACCCACAGACGGATGATCAAAGTGAGCGAACCATCCAGACACTTGAAGACATGCTGCGGGCATGTGTGATTGACTTTGGGAAAGGGTGGAAGAAACATTTGCCATTGATAGAGTTCTCCTACAACAACAGCTACCACACTAGTATTCAGGCAGCTCCGTTCGAAGCATTGTATGGGCGGAAATGCCGTTCTCCTCTTTGTTGGGCTGAGGTGGGTGACAGCCAGATCACGGGTCCTGAACTTGTACTTGAAACTTCAGAAAAGATTGTCCAGATCCGAAACCGTATGGCGGCAGCGCGTGACCGTCAGAAAAGCTACGCTGACAAGCTTAGGAAACCATTAGAGTTTGCTGTAGGTGATTGTGTTATGTTGAAAGTTTCGCCATGGAAGAGTGTTGTACACTTCGGAAAGCACGACAAGCTTAATCCGCGTTACGTTGGGCCATTTAAAATCTTGGAAATGGTCGGTAAAGTGGCTTACAAGCTCGAGTTACCTGCTGAGTTGGGTAATGTTCACGATGTCTTCTATGTTTCGCAATTGAAGAAGTGTTTGTCTGATGAAACACTGGTGGTACCATTTCTAGAACTCAAGATTGACGACAAGTTACAGTTTGTTGAAGAACCTATCTAGATTATGGACCGGGAGGTCAAGGTTCGTAAGCATAGTCGAATACCGATCGTGAGGGTTCGTTGGAACTCAAGACACGGACCGGAGTTCACGTGGGAGCGCGAGGATCAGATGAAGCACAAATATCCTCAACTCTTCCCTACTGATCAAGCAAGTTCTGGTAGCATTAGGGAATTTCGGGACGAAATTCCTCTTCAAGTTGGGGATGATGTGGCACATGAGGAAAACCTGCGACAATCTTGATTTCTCACTTCACTCCTCTGTGCTTACTTATCAAATTTCGGGATGAAATTTCTTTCAAGTTGGGGATAATGTGACAACCCGAACTTTCATGGTTAGTCTCGTGATCCTATTCCTCATGGATTCTCTTTCACGTTCTTGTTACGAGTATATTGTTAAACGAAAACGTATTGGGTTATGCTTGGGTGTGATGTTGGGCCATCCTTGTATCTGGAATTTTGGTGGTTTGGGCCGCACACATTTAAAACATTACCCGAGCACACACATTGTTCTCTCGGCCCATTACATTTAAAGCCCAACTCAAGCCCACCTACATTTACTAACACCACAAGTGGGCATGATCAAGTAAAGCCCAAAGGGTTGGGCCGGCTATGTTGCTACCATTTATACGCTTACACACACACAAGATTAGGGTAATTCTCATTATTAACATTTACAAAATCTTAGCAAACCCTAACTACTTTCCTCCTCCTTTGGAACTCGTCGGCAGCCCTTGGCTGAAGATATCATCATCGTCGATCTTTTGGTTAGTACATGTATATTGCTTTGTTTTGATTATCGTGTTCATCTGGGTATTATCTATGTGCAACTTGACATGAGTATGGTATGATCAAAAGCATGTGCTATCATCATTTTGGCCGTTATATATGTGAATCGAATTATTAGTTCTTGGATAATTATGTGTGCTTGATATCGACATGTGCATGTAACAAATATATTGTCTTTGTTGATGAAGCATAGGTTGAACTTCATGTTGTTGATCAACATATTGTCTTTGTTGATGAAGCATAGGTTGAAAGAGATTCCAGAGTTCAGAAGGAGAAGTAGCAGCTGTTGCAGATGTTGCAGCAGTGGGTGTAGCCTTTTGAGCTTGTAACACCTGTTGCAGCATTGTTTTGATTTCTGCAACAGAGTTATCAAGTTTATCAATCCTCTCCGTCAATTCTCTATATTTTAAACCATCACCCAAGTGAATGGGATCATCTAATTTCCCACCAGTGGTGGTTGTATCCGTGGTTGACTTAGGGAAAGATTTCCAAAAATCATCCACTGATGCCCCTTTTTCTTGGGACTGGGGACTTCTTTCTTCAGCAGAGGTTACCAATCTAAGCTTACCAGTGAATACATGATATACACCAGTGGTTAGGATGGTTCCCAAGGAATAAATTGCCTTCAAGGGAGTCTTACTTATGAAACTACTGTCCAAGTGTAAACCAGTGGGTTCAACACTTGTAGTAGTTGCTCCACTTGAACTACTGACAGGAATTGTAATTCCTGCAGTGTAGCCTCCTCAACTATTGTTGGGTTAGCAGAGATTGAAACACCGGACTCAATCACTTGTTGTGGCATATTCTCATTAATAGGTGATTGAGAAGAACTGATTTGTGCAGTGAGGATAGGGGTGGAAAGAGAATTTGCCCCGGGAGGTGGGCTATGGATGATGGAATCAAGTGATTCTAGAGCATCATAATGTGGTGTCCCTGTTCTTACAACCTGTTCTTTTTGAGAAGAAGTAGGAGGAGTTGTAGGCTCAGGTTGAGGTCTTTCTTCCAACTGTTGTGAGGAAGTAGCAGCAGTGGTTATTGGTGACTTTTGTGTTGTCACAGGTATAACCTCTGGGACCTCATCTTCAAGAGTTACCTTTTTGGTAGGTTTGGGTGGCTTTTGGATATTTTTCTTTTTGGGTCTTTTGGTGGGTTTAGGTGTGGGTTTCACAGTAGTGGTTGTGCTGCTGTGATCACCTTGAGCAGTGGGCTCAACAGCAGATACCTGAGGAGCAGTGGTAGCTGCTAAAGTCTGCTCAGGAACCTCTGTTTGTGTTTTAGAAGGTTTTGACAGCCTTGTAAATGTTTCAGATGAGAGACTGTTTATTTGGATGGGGTTTCCCTGGATAAGCACATGTGCATTATCCTTTGAATTTTTTTTTTTTTGTAAGTAAAAAGTTAGAAATCTAGGAAACAACAAAAATGATTTTTTATTAACATTGTTCACCATATCATTGAAAATTTCCTAGGAGTAGTTAAAATTTTCCTTAGACATGATAGCATAACCCAGATATTGAATTTTCAATGGTATTTCATTAAAAGCGGTTGTTTTATTGGACACACACATGAGAAGGATATGAAACAAAAATCTCATGGCAGGAGGAAAACTGCCTTTTTGTAAAGTATCTTTTTTCATTTCCTCTTCATACCCTCTCTCAAGAAAATCAGTTTGATACTCAGTCTTTGGGAATGAGCTTTTACCTGTCAGATCGTTGATTTCAAATACCTCTGAAATTGTTTGAGGTGTGATTGTAACTGGAACACCCTTTATTGAAGAATTTATTGTTAAGGGCTTTTTGTCCTTAGTTTCTAGTTTTGCATTTTTCCAGAATTCATGTTAGGTGTCCAGGAAGATAGGTTCATTGCAAGTCAACAAAGTTTTGTACTTTGAGGATGAGAGTGCATCAATGACTGAATGAAAGTCTGTGTTTTGACTCGTTTTAGCGAGGGTACACAAGTAGTTAAGTGGAGTTTTGAAAGGGAGAGCCATTTCTAGTTGAAGATGGTGAAGAATGGATGAAGAAGATGAGTGTTTTGAGAGAAATTGATGGTAACTGCTTTGAGAAAGGAATTTTGGATTCGATTCGATAGTGAAAACCCTGTTTGGGGTTTTGATCAGGGTTTTATAGGTGGAAAAAGTGAATGCTGATGTGGCAGCGGTTACAAAAGATCTGACCGCTAAGTACTGTCCATGTGCCAACTTCTGATGAGTAATGGAAGACAGTTGTTTTAGGAAACCATTGATGAAGCAATATCAGTGGTTTGCAACGGTTAGAATGAAAACAGTGGCTGATTTTAAGCTATCAGTGGTTTAAAACACTGAGGTTTGGCAACAGTGATTAATAAGGAAATGAGAGAACAGAGGTTGACTTTCAGCAGTGGATAGTATCAGCAGAACAAATGTTTGAACCAAAAACAGTGGTTATGGAAGTCTTTTAAGGATTAATGAAAATTTTCATTTTTTTAAGCTATTTTTAAGGATGAAATTTTGATTTTCTGAAAACATTTTAATGCTTTTTATTCACAAAACAACAGGATTTTGCCTGTTATTCCATGTTAAGCATGCCAATCCTTGAGATCAAGCTTTCAAAGGTAGACATGTCTAATGCTTTTGTTGGCACATCTACCAGCTGATCCTTGGTATGAACATGATGCAGAGAAATCAAACCTTTTCATAGCAATCCCTCACAAAGTGATGTCGGATGTCAATGTGCTTGGTGGTTGAATGTGAAACTGGATTTTTGATGATATTTTCTGCTGCCTGACTGTCCAACATGAGAGGATTCTTTAAGGCAGTGATACCAAAATCCAGCAATTGATTTTGAAGTCATAACAGTTGGGCTGTGAAGCTTGCAACAGCTATATACTCTGCTTTAGCAGTGGATGTTGAAACAGCTGCTTGCTTTTTGCTTTGCCAAGATACTAAGCAATTACCTAGAAATTGGCACCCTCCTGATGTGGACTTCCTTGTTGCATTACACCCAGCAAAGTCACTATCTGTGAAACCTGAAAGCTTAATATTCCCATTAGCAGGGTGCCAGATACCAAGTGTGGGAGCACCTTTTATGTATCTGAGTATCCTTTTCACAGCTATTAGGTTAGACTTTCTATGGGCTGACTGGGATCTTGCACAAACACATGTTGCAAACATGATGTCTGGCCTAGATACAATTAGGTACAATATGTGATATAGGCTTAACATACCTTAAATAACCTTTACATAACTTAGAAATAAGTTTTGGAAGGTTTGGTGTGTCGAAATCAAGTTTATTCGCTTATAGGGACTAATTTCGACAAACTGTGAAAGTATGCCGATTCGTACTGTAACGCACATTCTGGAGCATGATCATAAGTTAAACATGCCATAAATATCCTTAACATAGCTTAGAAAAAGTGCATAAGTTTGCAATTTAGCGTATATCTTACGTTCTGAATATATCCGGACATCCAAAAGTTTATGTAATCATTAAAATATGTTATTTTAGTGGTTGGCATGATAAAATTCCATTCGTCGCGTAATTTGGATCATTTTTCGCGTCCGTTCGTGTTTCGTCGTAATTAACCGAACAACGCAATCGTACGACCAAACGAACCGACATCCGAGATATTTTTGAGCATATTTTAAGTTCCCTATACTTTAACTTCGTTTTGGAGCCTTGAAATGGGGTTAACAGGGCTTAAAAGTGCCAAAAATCAAGTTTTACATGTTTAGGGACCAAAATTGCCATTCTACCAAAGTATAGGTCGCGGGCCGCGTAAGAGAGGACCTCCGCTCTCGCGGGCGCGACAGGCTTCAGCACAGAAACTCCATTTTCAGTTGTTTGGTCAAATTTCAAGGGCTTTTACGTAAAATTCTCAATACCTTGGGCTGGTATTTGATTGTTTTTCATGTCAAAGGTATTAGAAAACCTTGTGCCCACTTGGAGGGCCAAGATCGAAGCTCGTTTATCGATGAACATTCCTAACGGTTCTTGGTTTTCTATAAATACCCAACCCCATTTCATTCCAAACCCACACATTGATCTGAATTTTCTCTAAGTTGAAGCTCAAAGCTTCATACTTGAGAATTTTCGGATCAAATCTCCTTGTTTGGACCCTTTGTAAGTATTCTTTCGTGCTTTTATGCGTTTTTAAGCACGAAAGTCAAACAATGTTTGACTTTCTGCTTTGACCAGTCTATGGTCAACACAAAGTTCGTTTGAAATTCGCAACGGGAGCGTAATCACAATGGTTATAGTCCCTTGTGACTATACTTACTGATTACCACGTTATTTAGGCATAGTGACGAGTCATAGTTTCGGTCAAAATGCGCATTTATGTGTATTTTGCAACCAAACTATTCTTGGGTATCAAAACCCTTTGTTTTGATATCAAACCTGTTTTCTAACTTCGTTAAACATGCTTTAACATGTTTAAGTCATCACTTTTAGTTTAGTGCTTATGTAGGGTCGTAAGGTAAGCGGTCTAAACAACCGCTTAGACTTTCGAACCCGACCCGTTTGGTCGATCATTAGGATCCGACCAAACATGTGTTGTGACCATAGTTGTATAGGGAATAACCTTCTGAGGTTATACCTTATCGTCACTTCATTTAGGTAGTTGTATGATAGGTAGTTTATATGCCTTAGGTAAATGACCAAAATGCCCCTTTTCCGCATAAATTCATTTTAAGCATATGTAACCTAAATTTTTACATCTAAACTGATTAGGAAATATTATTAGACTTGTTATGGCATATAATACTTGTTATAGGACTAGTTAGGCGGTCCGAACGCGTTTTACGCGAACGACGCGTTAAAGTAGCGTAAGCTACCTAAACAAGTCATAATGGGTAGTAAGCACTTAGGATAGGTTTCGATTTAGGATGTAGCCTTTGTTAAACCATATTACATGAGTTCCTATACTCATTTGGTTTACGAAACCTCGTTCTATCCAATCTTCCAATTTTGGTCAGATTCATTTACTTAGTTACCTATATTAGGTGCCGTTTGATTCCGTGATCCCTCTAGCTTTGCTTGCTTGTTATTCAAGACTTCTAAGCATCCTCAAGTGAGTACATAGTCCCCTCTTTTACTATTTTGAATGTTTTGGGGTGAAACATGTGTACCTATTTGTTATGTTCATGATTTCAAAGTATAAATTAGTTATACATGTTAGTACTTATCTTTTGACAAACTGAATGATTATTTATGGTTTAAACACTAATTTTTCAAAGATTATAAAATTAATTGTTGGATTGTACTTGTTTTATATATTCACCAGACCGATTGGTAGTACGATATAGCGCTATAGGATTAGACACCCCATTCCTGTTGTATGGAATGTCAGAAACCAATTTTTATCCAAATAGAGATTGCCTTTGTGGTATTTCTATAGTCTCTAAGGTGTAGTTTGATACACTAAGGTTTGAATGAATTCTAAATCACATTTTTTTTGTATATTTTGATATGCTCCCATATGTGATATTGTTTACCAAGGTATATTTGGATATACTATGTACAAAACCAACATATATTTTGTTAATTACTAAAACATAGTTAATATGTTATTTACAAAACCAAAAGCATAGTTTGATATGTTATTTACAAAACCAAAGCATAGTTTAATATGTTATTTATAAAACCAAAGTATACTTATGATATACTACTGAAAACTATTATTTTAACAACTAAAGTATATTTGATATACTATTTGTTTAACTGTTTTGAAACTAAAATATATTTTAATATATTACTTATCCGACTTTCTTAAATCCAAGATATATTTTTATATATACTACAAACCTTTTTACCAAAACATTGTTTTACAAACAACATACTTTATACAAACTCATTTTACTTGGTTATTTAATTATCTATGCGTTATTCTTTTATATCATCATATTTCTTATAAATTTTCGCATAATTTGTAAAGAAAACATTTTTAAGTTCATGACTATTTTTGTTAAACATTCTTTTAAACTTACAAGTCATGAATCCTGCATTAATAAAACCTATGTATCTCACAGGCATTTTTATGCTGACGTACCTATTTTTACACATGTTTCAGGTGCTGCTATGTGATTATTGTTGATGCATGATATACATAGGATGGACTCGTGCCTTAGCGACTTTAAAACTTGAAAGACAATATTTGTACTTATCTTATTTGTAATAAAACAATGAGTTCAATAATTCAATAAAACAAAACTATTTGATCCATGGTTGTGAAACAATGATTCTGTTACGACACTCCCCGACATTTCCGCCATGAATTGTTGTTTTACGTGGTCGGGGTGTGACACAATAAAGACCCAATCATGCTTCTATATAGTGTTTGATCCACCAAATCATCATTTTCATCAGTCATGACTAGCTTGGTGGTTTCCATGGGTGTACTAGATGGTTTACAATCATTCATCTCAAATTTGTTTAAAAGTTCTTTAGCATATTTGCTTTGATGAATGAGTGTTCCATTTTGCAGTTGTTCCATTTGGAGACCAAGAAAACACTGTAGTTCACTCATTGCACTCAGCTGTCATGAGTTTTCTAAACTCTTCACACATTTTAGAACATGTACTTCCAAAAATGATGTCATCCACATAAATCTGGACAATCATCAAGTCTTTCCCTCTCCATTTAAAAAAACAGTGTTTTGTCTATTTTACCTCTTGTGAAACCAATAGAGAGTAGAAAGGTGGAAAGAGTTTCATACCAGGCTCTTGGTACTTGTTTCAAGCCATACAAAGCTTTGTTTAGCTTGTAGACATGATTTGGATTAAATGGATCCTCAAAGCCAGGAGGTTGACAAACATATACCTCTTCTTGAATCTTACCATAGAGGAATGCACATTTGATATCCATTTGAAACACCTTTATGTTGTGGTTGACAGCAAAGGCCAGGAACAGTCTAATAGCTTCTAATCGTGCTACAGGGGCAAAAGTTTCATCATAATCAATGCCCTCTTCCTGTCTGAAACCTTGAACCACTAGCCTTGCTTTATTCTTGACAACAATGCCCCTTTCATCAGTTTTATTTTTGAAGACCCACTTTGTGCCAATAGGACTTACACCCTCTGGCAGTGGTACAAGCTCCCATACTTGTTGTCTTCTAAACTGTTGGAGCTCCTCTTGCATGGCCTCTACCCAGCTGTTGTCTTTCAGTGCCTCTTGGTACTTGACTGGCTGATGGAGAGATAGAAAACCAGCAAAAAGACAGATGTTTTGGGATTGGCTTCTTGTGAGCACCCCTTCACTGATGGTGCCAATGATTTGGTCTGGTGGATGAACTTCAAGAAGATTAAATCTCCTTTGTATGGAACAATGGCATTTAATGGTGAAGGCTGCAGATGTGAATCATCTGAGCTAACAACTGTTGGTGACTTTGATGATCCAACAGTGTCTTGAAATGGAGGTGGAGGAATAGGTGGAATTGGTGTGGAAACATGTTGACTTTATCCACTATTTGAGGACTTTTATCAACAGTGTTTAATGACGTGGAAGCATGGGTTAAAGGGCTACTTTGGTCAACAACTGTTGAGGTAGCAGTGGTTGAGCTTTGACAGCTGTTTTAAACATCTGCTGCTCTGGCAATGGATTTGAAGGTTTGTTATGGAAGGATCACTTCATACCCATTGTCTGATGGAGTAGTTTGAGATGGACCTGCACTGTTAGTCTTGACAAAAACATTTTCAAAAGTAAATTTATCAAGATCAAACAGATCTGCAGGGTTTGCAGGGATTTTCATTGAAGAAAGATCATTGAACTTTACATTCAAAGTCTCTTCCACTATTTTGGTCCTTGTGTTAAACACTTTGTAGGCCTTAGCAGTGGTTGAGTGTCCCAAATGATATCCACGGTCTACTTTGGCTGCAAATTTTGAAATTGAGTCTTTTAAATTCAATATAAAGCATGGGCAGCCAAATACTTTAAAGTATGAGATCAGTGGTTTGATTTTATACAGTAGTTCATAGGCAGTCTTTTGATACCTGGGGTTGATTAAAACTCTGTTCTGGACATAGCAAGCAGTGTTTACTGCCTCTGCCCAGAAAGTTAATGGCAAACCTGAATCAGCAAGCATGCTTCTGGCAGCCTCAATCAATGTACTGTTCTTTCTTTCAACAACCCCATTTTGCTTTGGTGTCCTTGGAATGTTGTACTGTCTTGCAATTCCTTTTGACACACAAAACTCATCCAACTCCCTATTTCTGAACTTTGTGCCATTGTCACTCCTGAAGACTTTTACTGGCAAGTCAAACTGCTTTTCAACCTGTTTGACAAAGTCTTGCAGAATGCCTACAGTCTCATCTTTGGAATATAAGAAATAAGTCCATGTAAACCTAGAAAAGTCATCTACAATTACCAAACAATATCTTTTCTTTTTAAGACTCGTGACTTTTACTGGGCCAAACAAATCCATGTGCAGCATTTGCAGGCACTTGGTTATTTTGGACTCTTCAATGGACTTAAATGAGCTTTTATGTTGTTTTCCTTTTAAGCAGGAGACACAATGCTCAGGACAGGTGAATAGTTTTTGAGGAAGACCTTTTACTAAACCCTGTTTTGACAAAGCAGTGATCGTCTTGAGATTTGTGTGGCCCAATCTCCTGTGTCATAATTCTGTCTCTTTGTTAGAGGCAGCTGAGAACAGACATGCATCAGTCCTGGGGCTCTCTTTTGACAAATCAACTACATAAACATTGCCACTCCTTTGAGCAACAAGTTGGGTTTTTCCATTTTTTATTATTTCTTCAATCTTTTTAACCATTTTTGGTCCAACAATCGTACAACAATCCTTAGTGAAGAATGAGCCATAGCCCTTATCACTCATTTGTGAGACACTAAGGAGGTTGAATTTTAGATTGTCTATTAGATTGACATTTTCAACCTTAACATTTCTAGAATGTACTGTACCAGATCCCATCACCTTCCCTTTACTATTATTACCAAAAGATATATCACCCCCTCCATGAGTTTTGAATTCTTGGAGTAGGGCTCTACATCTAGTCATGTGCCTAGAGCCTCCACTATCTACATACCAAAGACTATCTAAGCATGCAGAAGCTCCCTGCACATCAAGTAAATAATAAGTTCAGGAGGGTCTCCAAAGCCAATAAAGCTTTGGATGGGGTCTCAACAGTGTCTATGTTAAGTTCAGATGGATGGACAGTGGTTAGCTCAGGTGTTTGAACAGTTTTGGAACTGTTTTTCTCTAACTACTGTTGGGGGTCCCGCCCTATCATCTGCTGGTACCCAAAGGGATACCTGTTCACTCTTGGTTTAGAAGGCTTTTTGTAAGCCTCATAAACATGTGGGACCCTTTGGTATGGTGCTTGACCTTTACCTCTTCGGTATTGGTTTGCAGGGGGTGCATCAGTCACCTGAACCTCTCTTTTGACAGAGGTTTGGTTCAGCTGTTTTGTAACAGCTGTTTGGACTGGCACAAACAGTGGTTGTTTCTTGATAGATGATTTTGATGAACTCATGAGTGTTTTTGATTTGTACTCTTCCTTTTTTACCTCAAAGGACTTTAAATACACACACTCTTGAGTGGAATGATTTGATTTTCCACAGATGGTGCAGCTCTTTGAAGGCAAAGTGGTACTTGTTTTGTTAATGTCATAAGCTTTTAAGTGAAAACAATCTTTGGTCAAGTGATTTTTCTTTTCACAAAAGTCACAAAACAGGTTTTTAATCTTTTCTCTTTTCTTCCTCTTTTCAGACTCCTTTGCAACAGAGTTTTGAACCACTGTTGGGATATCCTTAAGAGGAATTACCTTGGCCTTAGGAGCTTTGACACCATCTATAGTTGTGAAGTCCATGGGTTTGAAGTTTTCAAGGATGTCCACTCATCAGACCATGTGGGTTTGAATTGGTATTTCTCAACCTCCTCAAAGGTTGAGGACCACACAGATCTTTCCAAAGTGATCTTGTTACCAAGTTTATCAGTTATTTTAACCTCTTAGCCATCCTTGTTGGTGGGTATGATTTCAATAGAAGTTTGAACAGATTCATTTGCAGCAGTGTTTTCAATTTGATCATGTTTTCTAAAACCTACACCAAATTTTACATTGCTTTTGATATGTTTTTCAAGCATAACTTCATAACCTTTGTAGGATTCCACCCATTTTTCACAAGTGATTTGGGTGGATTCCAACTCCTTTTTACAAACTTGATATTTTTCTATCATAGTCTGGAGTTGGTCCTTGGTTATGCTATGCTCTTGTTTGAGACTGCAGATTTCATTATCTTTTTCAGCTAATTTGATTTTTAATTCTTTTAAAGACTTTTCAAATTGAACTTCATCATTTAACACTCTATCCCTAAGGTTTTCATTCACCTCTTTGATGTTAGCAAATGCTATGATGCATTTGTCTGAATAAAGGTTTTTAAGAACCTGAGATGATACCTTAGCTGCAGACATCATGGCACAATCACAGACACGCTCTTTTTCATCAGCCACCTACTCTTCCTTTTCACCATGTTTCTTCTCTTCTTCTTCGAACCAGGGGTTAGACAGTGGTTCCAACAGGGGTTCTGAATTTTCTCCAAACAGTATTTCATCAGCAACAGCAGTAACCACTGCTTCATCAATTTCATCCACTGTTTCAGCACTTAATTGTCCTTCTTCAGTTTCCAGCCCTTCTGGTATTGAATCTAATGCTACAAAACAAAATTCATTACTAGAAACAGCATCATTAGCATATAGAGCAAAATTTTCATCTCCTATTTCATCAGGTAAGCTGCTCCAATCAACAAAGCCTTGTGTGAAAAAGCTTTGCTGGTCTGGTTGAACCACTGTTGGTGCAGCTTGTTGGGGTGCAACTGGTTGCACCTGAACCTGAGGGACAGGGGCTTGGACATACTGAATTTGAGGAACAGTGGTTTGGACATACTGCACAGGAACAGGGGTTCCAGGGTTTGCATAGTGAGCACTGTTTACATAGGTAGCAGGGGTATAATGGGAATACTGCACATTGCTTTCGTTATTTTGTGGCCTTGAACTAGGGTGAGTGATAATTGGTCCATTTGTTTGACTCCTTCATTCCCTAGCAAAGTGACCTAACCTGTTGCACTTGTAACATTTATTTTTTGATTTATCCAACCCTACTTTTAGATTCCCATGCAACCCTGGAAATTTTCTCCCTGTCCTTTTGTAAAACTTGCTGGTTCTAACACTCAGCAGTGAAAGTTGCTGTAATATGTCCATTTCCTCTAAGTTAGTTGGATCAAAATGCTGAAGATCATTGAGTTCAAAGCATAGATAGTCAAAGTTCTGGCTTTCTCCATTTGCTGTGAAAGCATAATTGGATGAGTGAGGATCAGAGTTGAAGTTTCCACCAGCAGTTATGTCAATAAAGTGATCATAACTCTGATCCTTACCACTGCCTGACTCTTCCTGACCCAAAAGAGTTGTGTTGCCAAATGAATAATCATCTGCAACTTTCCCAGACTCTTACAACTTCTTTTTCTGGTTCAACTCCCTTTCATAGGTCAGGAGTCTAGCATGAAGTTGGGTCAGGGTCAGATCTTTGAACCCAACTAAATTTCTGGTCACAAAAGCAATTGTATCCCATTTATCAGGCAGTGACCTAAGAAACCTGCTATTTTGTGTTGAATTAGTAAATTCAACATTAACAAGTCTTAGCTCACTAATGAGACAACTAAATTGTTGAAACTGTTGTGTTAGTGATTCACCCTTAATGTGACAAAAGGTTTCATACTGTTGATTCAAAATTTCCCTATTATTTTCAATCACTTCTTCAGTCCCCCCAAACTGTTCCTTCAGTGCATCCCACAATTCTTTGGCACTGTTACAGTGTAACAGCCCAACATAAATTTCATTTGGTAGTGCGGATGCAATGATGCTGAATGCCTTGGCATCTAGTTCAATTTTCTGAAAATCCTGGTTAGTATAGTTCTCAATTTTCTTAGGAACAAAGACCTTTAGATCCTCAGCACTCGGCACCATTGGAACCTGTGGTCCAAAGATAACCGACTTCCAACATCCGGTATTTTGTTGAGCAAGGATGTGACCCATCCTTCTCTGCCAGATGTTGTATTCAGATCTCCTCAACATGGGTGGTTTGAAGATTGAGCCGATGCTATTATTAACATCCTGTGATTGTGACGTCATCCTGGTTGTTTTACAGGTACTGATTAATCAACTTTGCTCGTGATTAAACCTTACTCTGTTTTTCAACAAAACGAACAATTCAAAAGTATCAACGATTTTGAGCAGAACTTTTACGTCAAAATGATTGTTAGATCAAGTTTGACTGTCCTTGCTTTGATACCAATTGTTAGGATCTGAGTTTCTTATGATTGTGTTTGTTTAATTATAATGAAGATGAATGATAAACAAGTTGCAGCGAAATGAAAATGAAATAAACTTTCAACATAATCAAATGGAAGAATTGCTTTCAACACACATGTTTGAAATGAAATCGAATGATTATATTTATTACAATAGTTCAATTACAATGCATGCATGGAATACAATCTCCCCCTCAGCCTGAGCTCACAGATAGTTTGTTCGTACATAATGACTTGTGAAGAAAGAGCTAATAGAATAGCACAGGGTATTGTTCTATTTATAGAATTGCACAAACCACTGTGGCATCTTTGCTGACGTCACCATGAAAGTGACATCTAACCTCCTAACAACCTACAACCACTGATCTATACAAGCACTGTTATCTAACCACTGATTACAATACAATACAATACAATACAAAGAAGTAAACTAAACTACTGCTTCTCATTCCACTGTTATACTCCCAGCAGTGCTTGTGTCTTTTGCAGTACTTGAACCATGACAGTAGATTGAGCATCAGTGCTTAGCCTTCAACAGTCTTTAATAGTCTTTAACAGTTGTTGAAGATCAGCAGTTGTTGTAGATGAACATTGGATGGAGGTCATCAGATGTTAGGACCACTTCCAAGGGGAAAGACTGATGCAAACATCTGCTTATTCTGAATCCACTAATCTGATCCAGTTTTGGCTTTAATCAACTGTTTCTTTGTAGGGTTCAATCCCAACAATTATTAACTGATATATTTATTTTTGGTGTTTTAAGATAAAATATGGTTTCATTCTTGTATATAGTTTATTGATGTTTCATTAAATAAAACTTGATTATGTTCTTATACAAGCTATTTTAGCTTACAAAGCATATACCGTATACTAAAAAATGAATTACATAGTTCATAAGTAATTAATATAACCATATTTTGGATATAGATTTTTAGTTTGCTAACGCAATAAACAAAAAAGTGACATAAATAAATAGAGACAAGAAACTAAGAGGAAGATGATAAAAAAATAACTCTAATGCTTACTAAACATTTAACTTCAAATGTAAATATAATAAAACATCACTAATAAATATAAAAATACAAGGTTTGGTTTGCTTAAATCGGTTAATGAGGATACCTTAACCGAAACCGAAAGGTCGATTAATCATGTTCACCTAACCATAACCATCCGGTTTGGACGGTTTCGGTTAATATTTTCGGTTAACGGTTAGGTTTTCGATTGTGGTTCGGTTTTTGCTCACCCCTACTTCTATCGCACTCTCTCTAATCATTGTAATCTCTAGAAAAAAACTCAAGAATCATTAGTGTAATCAAGCTTTTTATGATTTATATAATATTTTCAAGTTTGATCATATCTTATTCCATAACCATTCTTGGCTACATTTTTGAGGTTGTTTGGGGGAAACTTACCCCCTTGATGTTGAGGTAACTAAGAAAGATCATGGGTGAACAAGGTGTGTGTTTTTTTAATGACTTTAACTAATTAAAATAGTTTATTGAGAGTGAGTAAATAATAGTTTCTCCATTAACTTGGGTCATTAGAGTTTCCGCCTAATCCTTACAATCTACCAACAACCTTGCGACATCATTAACTTGGGTCATTCACGTTTAGAGTCAAAGCATGTTGATGCTCTTAGCGGAGGTTAAAGGTTTTGGATGGGACTTCAGGTTGGGTAAGCTCTTGTCTCTGCGCAGAGATAACACCAAAGTGTAAAGGACTTAGTTTATATAAGAGTAACTACCTTAGGGGAATTGACAACTCACCGACAGACTAAATAGGGACAAGTAATATAAACTCCTTACACTATGTAATTAGTTAATACTATATCCCAGGCTCGAGTGGCGTTTCCCTGCTCATTCAAAGCGGAAGGATCGAGTGTGTTAGGAATCCGACCCATATACTTCACAACAATACACATTAACACGCATAGCTCCTCGTCTGACAATCGAGCCCTTGTTACCTCATGGTAAAATCTAGTTAACGAAGCGTTAAGAAGTATGTTGATCCTATACACCCATTTTCCTATCATTGATTTCTATTTTTTATTTTCCTCTTGAGCCATTTATTTTCTATTATTATTATTATTATTATTATTATTATTTTTATTTGTTCTTTTTAAAACTCAACTTTTGGACTAGACTAGACGTTAACAATGACTCTGTACTAAAACTTATGTATCCTTAGACGACAGCGGTATCTTACCATCACTGTATTACGATAACGATGGGTGCACTTGCCCAACGTGAGTTATAGTGTGATCATATTATATTGTGCTTTTATAAATAATAAAACTTGAACTAGTGCAGAAAACAACCTATAAATAAGCATCATTTAATAAGCACACTCAACCACGTCAAGTTTTTGGCGTCGTTGCCGGGGATGCAAAGATTTTGGGAAAAGTCCAAGCTAACGACCTAATCTAAAAACCATTTTCATGAATGTGCTCCGGACCCAGATACGGACCGTGTCGTGATAACACCGGCCATGCCTCGATCCCAGTTGCAGAAACTTAAAACTTCAATTTTAAAAAAAAAAAACCGTCAGGAAACTAGACACGAGCGATGTCGTGACAACACGGGTCGTGCCTCGCGCCCAATGTCAAATTAAGCTTGATTTCTACTACGAGCCGTGCCTCCTAGGCACAGGTCGTGCCTCGACTTCCAGCAGGATATATTGCATGACCTCTACCCTCTCGGGTGATTCCACGCTTTACCCCTTTAGTAACAAACCAGAACAATATTTCTTTAGTACACTTCGTCAAAGAAACAGTCTCGTGGCTGAAGTAGTAGAAAAACCAATGGCGGAGGAAAGAACCCTTATGGACTTTCTGAGGCTAAGTTTGGATAACTTCGAGGCATGAATCACAGCCCCTGGGGTGAACGCAAACAACTTCGAACTAAGGCCACCCCTTATCAGATGCTTCAGAACTCATCTACTTTCTACAGACTACCAGACAAAGACCCCATCTCCATGTTTCCAACTTCTTGGAAATATGTGACACCTTTAAAATTAATGGCGTGTCTGACAATGCCATTAAACGTAGAATGTTCCCATTTTCATTAAAAGATGGAGCAAAGGCATGGCTGAAAACCCTTCCTAACAATTCTATAACCAATTGGGACGACCTTGTTAAAAAATTTCTTTATAAATATTTTCCACCGGTTTAAATTGCTAAATTAATGACTGAAATTAATTATTTTAAACAAGATGATGGGGAATCTTTTTATTAAACATGAGAATGTTTTAAGGAACTTTTAAAAAAGTGTCCGCACAATCGACTAGAAGTATGGCAACATGTTTCCATATTCTACGGTAGGGCATTACCCCAAACGCGCCAAATCATAGATTCCAACTCTAGGGGAATTTTGGGGAATAGGCGACATGCGGAATTATTTTCGTAGATTAAGAAAATAGCCCAAACAATGGGTAAACATATGCAGACCATGCGAAAGATCGATGATTGCGGGTGCACACGTAATTACGAAAGTGAAGCACGAAAGTCATACTAAACCCTAAGATGTGCCAAACCTATGAATTTTCAATATTTTTTATTGAAATATTATCATAAGTTCATGTGTCTATTTTATAAATTTTATATTTTGTAAACAGTTTAACCCTTGTTACTCTCTAAAGTTCAAACATATTTTCATGTGATTTGTATTCTTAAATTATGGGATTTCCCTAAGTTCCATGATTTCACAAATCCATGAACTTCATTCATTTATCCATCTATTCATGTTATGAGTCATGCATCTCACTTGCGTTTGTCCCTTGCAGATTCCTCCTAATCATCGTCATCGTTGTCACCCAAGAATCTCTAACCACCGAATGGTAGCTTTGATAGCTAAACAAATGGCCGCGGTTATCCCTAATATTGTCATTCAAGTTCAACAGGTGCTCAACGCCAAAGCCTCCATAAATCAGTTTGAAGAGGCTGGAGCTGAATCGTCTTCCCACCACAACAACCACCAGTGGAGTGAAACCAACCAAAAGTATGCCATACTGGCTATTCTGCTAGACTAAGTGGCCCCTAATCCTCAACTCAACAGAAAAACTTACCATGGACATTTCCCACGCTGCCTCACCAGTCGAAAACACCACCCAGTCAACTCCTTGTATCGTATTTGCACTTATTATGGGCGTTATGGTCACTCTATCGACACTTGTCGATGATCTAAACCTCAAACAGAAACACATATGGCTTCATCAAATGCATGACTTGTCACACCCCAACCGATGGCGGAAACATCAGGGCGCGGCACTAGGCGAACCAGATTGCTTAAGAGATCCATAACAATTATTTGTTTCCAATATTTTTAGAGGTCAATTGTCCCATACCAATCAACAAATATTCAACAAGTAATTATTACAGACAACGAGTTTCTCTCAAACAAAACAAGTCCGACAACCTAGATTTTTAATTGTGTAGTTTCTAGACTGCCTATTCTTGATTTCCCAGCATAGCATAGCATCAACCTGTCACATACGTTAAAATAAAGTCAATACATAAAATGTAAAGGTGAGTACACAAGTTTGCATAGCATATAGTATCGAATAGCGTTTACGCATAACCAGTATGTATCACGTAACGGGCGAAGCAAGTAACTATTAAAACTATGTTCACACTTAACCACGAGACTGCATTGAAGAGTATGCGCGACACATGTCCAGCGGACACGTGAAGTAAAGTGATGTGATCCCTAGCAACCCCTGTCCATGACAGGTGCTGAGTCCAAGCTATAGTACTATCGTTGCTAGAGGCGGTATAGTGTAACACTGTATAAGCATAGTACACGGATTCGTAGATCACGTATAGCATGCGGGAGCAGTTAGCGTTATAAAGCGTTTGCGTTGTGTGTTGTTGTGTTTTGATGGAGAACGTATGTAACACCCAAAAGTGCGTTAAAAGAAAATGGGTTCGAGTATACTCACAGTTCGTGTTTAGCTAGTAAACACAGACTTGGATTGAAGGGAGGGCGTTGGAGTTAGCCTGACCAAAGAACAGTAGCGTAAGCGTTGAACAACATGTAAACAGAGTGTCGGATGGAGATAAGTGTCGAATGGTGACTCGATAGGATGAGATCTCATTCGAGCGGATGGTAATCCGGACGGATGGTCATCCGAGGGGAGGGCTATTCGAACGGATGACCATTCGAACGAGTGTGTGTTGTTTTGGAAAATTGTGAAAGTTTGAAGTTTAATCAAATCGTTTTGAATAAGGATTAGTTTAAGGGACAAGTCACCTGGTCGACTGGTCATTTGATCGGATGGTCATCCGATCGGATGGCCACTCGAGTGGGTGATCTGTTGTTTTAAAAACTTTTGTAAAATTTACTATATAAAAGTTTCGAGTTTTAATGTGGACGACGTGTCAAAACAAGGAAAACACACCAAGGTCCAGCTCGTTCGATCAGATGGGAATCACCCTATTCGATCAGATTCACTGCTCTTGATGGGGTTTCCTGTTCAACCCGTTAATCAGTAATCTCTCAGGTGGAAATCCGTTTTCAAGCCGACTCTCAAAAAGGAAATAGGTAGAGAGTCTGAATGAGTCCAGATTCCATCGGTTTTGTATAGAAGGTTGAAGAAAAGTTGAAGAAAAGAGGAAATCAGTTGAAAAGTGTTGAAAAGTGTTGAGATCTTGTTGAGATTTGGTTGAATAGTGTGGAAATCCTTTAGATCTTAACCAATCTTGATGAGATGATGTCACACAACAGTTTGCATAAGAAACTGAGTGAGAACCACCTTCAAGGAGTCAAAATCAGGCGATTTCGAGAAGAAAATGTGTGATTTTGATGGAGAAGATGATGTAGAAGTGATTGGTGATGGTGATTTTACAAGATTTGAGGAGAAATACTTACGAAATAGCCTTGAATCGTGAAGAAAAGTGACTGAGAGCGTCTGGTGTGCATGTGGTCGGATGGAGACGTCAAATCAGTGAAAGGACGTGTACGGTTACTATTTATAGGGTGAGAGGAGAGCTAAGGCGGTGGAAGATGCGAGGTGTCGAATGGCCTTTCGATCGGATGACCATTCGGTCGGATGGTCATCTGAGCGGATGTCCATTCGATCGGTTGTCCATTCGATCAGCCGAGTTTTGCGAGTTAGTTTTCTAACTTTCGTTTCGTGTGTTAAGCGTTGCGTTTAAGCGAGTTGCGAGTAAGCGTTTAGCGTATAAGCGTTGCATTGAGATAACCACGTAACATTTAAAAAATAATCACATAATCTAACACACATAACTAAAATGAATAAAAGTAAATCTGCGTTTCGAGTTTGCGTTGAGATTGCGTTGCGTTAGCGTTTAGTCTAAACAAGCGATAAAATGCGTTTAAATA
This sequence comes from Helianthus tuberosus, assembly GCA_030545235.1. NCBI lineage: Eukaryota > Viridiplantae > Streptophyta > Magnoliopsida > Asterales > Asteraceae > Helianthus > Helianthus tuberosus. The sequence continues at coordinate 2,424,810 of CM060387.1, forward strand.
GTAAGCGTTCTAAATACCATTTAGTTGTGATAACTGTGTTTTGAATAAGCGTTGTAAAATATCGTTAGAACCCTTAGCGATAATCGAAATCTCAAGAGTAGAAGCAATTAAGCAAGAAATGAAAGATACAAGTAATGACTCGGAAATTCGGGTTGTTACAGCCTCCCCTACTTTAGGGAATTTCGTCCCGAAATTAAGGCGCAAGCGTAAGAAAGAGTTGTGGATATTTAGCGTTCATATGACTCTCGAGCTCCCAAGTGAACTCAGCGCCGCGTTTGCCTTCCCAGCAAACCTTCAGTATAGGAATGCGAGAGCGTCGAAGTTTCTTGGTCTCTCGGTCCCTGATTTCTACTGGCTTTTCCAAGAACTGTAGAGTTTCGTTAACTTGCAAATACTCGAGAGGGACATGCAGGTTTTCTTCAGCTAGGCACTTCTTAAGGTTCTAGACGTGGAAAGTAGGATGTACGTTGCTGAGTTCCTCTAGTAATTCGAGTCGGTAGGCCACTTTGCCAATTCTTTCCAGATCGGATCACCCCTTGCCAATTCGAGGTTCGAGACATGGAAAGGGACCCACGTATCGTGGTGCTAGCTTTCCTTTCTTGTCGGATCGGATCACCCCCTTCCAAGGTGAAACCTTTAGGAGTACGTGATCACCAACTTCAAACTCAAGGGGCTCGCGTCGTTTATCGGCGTAACTCTTTTGACGACTCCTAGATTTCAAGAGATTCTATCGTATCTGGAGGATCTTTTCAGTCGCTTATTGTAATAACTCAGGACCGGTAATTTGTGCGTCTCCGATCTCGTGCCATACAATTGGCGATCGACATTTTCTTCCATATAATGCCTCAAAGGGTCCAATTTGAATACTAGCGTGAAACTGTTGTTGTACGAGAATTCGACTAAAGGTAAATGCGAATCCCAATTACCACCAAAATCTATAACGCACGAAAGAAGCATGTCTTAAAGGGTGCGAATCGTGCGCTCAGTCTGACCGTCGGTCTGGGGATGAAATGCGGTACTGAAATTAAGAGTGGTACCGAGAGCGGATTGGAATGTCTCCCAGAGACGCGAAGTAAATCGACCATTGTGGTCAGAAATGATGTCACGAGGTGTCCCATGTCGACAAATGACTTCGTCGATATGGATTCGTGCTAATCGTTCAACCTTATAGTCTTCTCATATCGGTAAGAAATGCGCGGATTTTGTAAGACGATCAACGATAACCCAGATGCTATCGTGACCTGATGGCGTGTGAGGGAGTTTTATAATGAAATTCATAGCTATACTCTCCCATTTCCACATAGGGATTTCGGGTTGTTCGAGTAAGCCAGGGGGTCGTTGGTGTTTGGCCTTAATTTCGGGTTCTTCATTCCTGGCCACCAATACCTGGCACGGAGGTCCTGGTACATTTTATCGGCACCGGGATGAATGGAATATCGAGACTTTTGGGCTTCAGTTAGCAAAATCTCTCGGAGGTTATTGCGACTAGGTATCCAAATGCGATCGAGGTAGTGAAAGACACCATTCGGTTTATTCACTAATTGGTTTTCGGTTCCGAGTATTCTTTCTTCCTTCAAGGTGTTCTTGAGAAAACAGGCGTGTTAAGCGTCGCAAATGAGGGCTTCGAGGTCGTGTTGGGCTTGAACATTACGTACACTATGTAAATAGCTTTGTCAGCTAAGAGCATCGGCAACGATGTTTGCTTTGCCTGGGTGGTAGCGTATCTCACGGTCATAGTCTTTGAGAAGTTCAACCCATCTACGTTGGCGCATATTCAGCTCTTTCTGGTTCAAGATGTGTTGTAGGCTCTTATGGTTGGTGAAGATCATACACTTGGTACCTTAAAGGTAGTGTCGCCAAATCTTTAACGCAAAAACAACTGCATCGAGTTCAAGATTGTGGGTTGTGTAGTTTTTCTCGTGGACTTTGAGTTGGCGAGATGCGTACACGATAACCTTGTCTCGTTGTATAAGCACATAACCAAGACTTAGCTTAGAGGCATGGCAGTAGACGACAAAGTCGTCGTTTCCATCGGGTAGTGCGAGTACTAGAGCGTTGCAAAGCATACGCTTGAGAGTTTGAAAGGCATCCTCTTGTTCGGTTCCCCAAACAAAATTCCTGTCCTTATGCGTAAGAGATGTGAGAGGAACGACGATTTTTGAGAAATCAGCGATAAATCGGCGACAATAACCCGCTAATCCGAGAAAAGAACGAACTTCGGACGGGGTTTTCGGTGTAATCCAACTCTTAACTGCTTCAATCTTCGCGGGATCAACGTGAATACCTTGACTGTTGACGATGTGGCCGAGGAATTGAACCTCCTCAAGCCAAAATTCACACTTGGAGAATTTGGCGTAGAGGCGATTCCCTTGGAGAAGCTCGAGAACCAAACAGAGATGTTGCGTGTGTTCGGATTTCGACTTCGCATAGATAAGGATATCATCGATAAACACGATGACGAAGCGATCAAGAAAGGGTTTACACACACGGTTCATAAAATCCATGAAGACCGTAGGTGCGTTTATAAGACCAAAGGGCATGACCACGAATTCATAATGGCCATAGTGGGTACAAAAAGCGGTTTTAGGGATATCTTCCTCCTGAATTCGTAGTTGATGATAACCAGAGCGTAGATCGATCTTAGAAAAACACGTATCGCCTTGTAATTGATCAAATAAATCGTCAATTCGGGGTAGAGGGTAGCGATTCTTGATAGTAAGCTTGTTGAGTGCCCTATAATAGATGCACATTCAGAACGATCCATCCTTCTTTTTCACGAAAGGACCTGTGCGCCCCATGGAGATGTGCTAGGGTGTATGAAGCCTTTATCAAGTAATTCCTGGAGTTGACTAGAGAGTTCACGCATTTCGGATGGTGTGAGGCGATAAGGGGCTTTAGCGATAGGGTTAGCTCCAGGAATGAGGTCGATACGAAAATCGATATCACGAGTCGGGGGTGGACCGGGTAGATCGCCGGTAAAGACATTAGGAAAATCACGAATCACAAGTACCTTTTCCATCGGTTTCTTTTCCTTCTCCGCTACTACAATGTGAGCTAAGAAAGCCATGTATTCCTTTCAGAGATACTTGCTTGCTTGAATGCACGGCATAAGTTTCAGTTCTTTCGAGGATACTTCGCCATAAACACAGAGTTGATCGCCATTAGAAAGAGAGAAACAAATCATCTTTTCAAAACTAACGGTGACGGTTCTTCCGGTGGCAATCTCCACGTTGAAAGTCATTGGTAGGTTAGCGCGTTTACGGTTTAGGAGCTTTTAGAATTCAAACGACACAAAACAGTTATCGGCTCCAGTATCAAATAAACACGAAGCATAAATACCGCTAACAAGGAACGTACCATTGACAACATTGTTGTCAGTTTGAGCCTGGCGGACATTGATGTTGAAAGTTCTTCCACGGGCTGCTTGTTGTGGTTGCTGTTGCTGCTGTTGCTGCGGCTGTTGTTGTTGTTGTTGTTGTTGCTGAGGTGGTTGCTACGGTGGTTGATGTTTCGGTTCTTGTTTCACCACTTGATTCGGGAAAACGTTAGCAAAGGGGTTCGGGTCACCACAAGAGTAGCAAGCTCACACATGAACAACGGGCGCATGAGCTGCTTGGTCACCCTGGATAGCAAGGGGTTGAGCTGGTGGTGCTGGAGGAGCTTGAGCTTGTTGACGTGGGTCTTAACGGCAATGAGCAGTAAAATGCTCATAAATGTTGCAGTTGGCATAGAAACGAAAATTCACCCCCTCAGGGTGATGGTAGGTGCAAGTAGGGCAGAGAGGGTGAACACCGGTGGACGCACGCTTAGCAGGCTTTGCATTGGTGTTAGGAGCTGCAACTTGTCGCTTCTGGTTGCTGGGTTGTACGGGGACAGCGTTGAGAGGAGCGGTGGTAGTAGCGTAGTTCTTGTTGTTGTTACCCTTGCGTTTGTGATTCTAACGTGAAAACTTTGAAACTTGTGATGATGCAGTTTTGGGAGCGGGAGTAGCAATGACTTGATTGAGACTCTTGGTTGAGGTTTTGAAATACCCAGATAAGACTCGCTTGTCGTTGATCTCAGCTGTGAGTTGGTAAGTCTCCTCAATAGTAGCAGGTTTAGCTGCCTGAACGAAGTCAGCTACACAGTCTGGGAGAGCGCGGATGTACTTCTTGATCGTTATCTCCAGGGTTGTCACTTGACCAGGACAGATGATACGGATCTGCTTGAAGTGAGCGGTGAGACCAGAGTTGTCACCTCCATCTTGTTTGATATGCCAGAATTCATTCTCCAATTTTTGAACCTCATGGGGAGGACATAACTCCTTCATCATGAGTTCCCTGAGTTCTTCCCAAGAAAGACCATAAGCTGAATCATTGTCGCGCCTGTTGCGCTCAGCAGTCCACCAGTCCAGAGCCCTAGACTGAAAAACTCCAGTAGCATTAATAGTACGAAGATTTTCTTGGCATCCACTTTTCCTGATGGTGACTTTGATTGAGTCAAACCACTGGAACATGGCACTGGGTCCATCTTCACCAGTGAAGTTAGCAGGACCGCATGCCTTGAATTGTTTGAAGCTAAAAGGAGCTTTCGGAGAGTCGCTCTTCGATTCAACAGACGATTTGCTGCTGACATCGTTGATCTCACTGACGATCTGAGGTATGACCTTAGCCATTTCGTTGGCCACCAGTGAAGTGATGCGTGAAGTGTGGGAACCAAATGACGACATTATATGCAGAAGACATCGTCATAGGATTGAGACAAGATTCGATTATATCGGGTTTCTAATAGTTTAGCGTTTAACCAACATACTTATTATTATTATTAGGTAAAGCACAGGAATACGTAAATCACGTAGGCACACAGTCACGTAAGCATATAAACCACATAAGCACATAAGCACGTAGGAGCACATAATCCACGTAAGCACATATTTTGCACGTATTCACCAACATATATTGCACGTATTCACCTATCTTTCAAGTGCGCGATTCGCGGACTTTAGGTGCGAGGATTAGCGAATTCGAGAGTTGCGAGCGATAGCGAGTAGCGTTGCGAGTAACACAGCGAGTAGTATAGCAAGTGAGAGTTGCGTAAGATAGCGAGTAGCGTACGAAAGCTCATAGTTCGTTCGTGATTAGTTATCGTTTTAAATTGCGAGTGCGGCGTGCTCCTGAGCTTTATATTATAGCGGGAAGCGAAAAGCAAAACGCGATAAAGTGTAAAATCTCCAAAATTGAAACATATAAACATATAACCACATCAAATGGGTAATTCGTAAAATCAAAGGCTGCGGGCTCAGAATTAAAACAGAATGTGCCCTGGGTGTTAGGCATTGACTATCCAGAGTGATCCACTATTTGCAACGACCTCGAGTACACGCTTTAGCCTAATAGACTGTGCTCTCGCTGATACGCAGCGAATGACACTCATCCTTCCGGATACTACGTGACTCAAGTCATTGAAATAATCGAGACTTTGGTGAGAGTTTTGTAAAAAATCAAGAAGTGGAACGTGTTATTAAGATACGAGGTTCACCCCTAACTTAACAACTTGCCCCAAGACATTTTGTTACCAAATTGGGTTTGAGAGGCCCAATAGATAGAGGGAGAGGGAGATTCCCATTGAGGTATGGATGTCACTCCTAGCACAACGATGATCCTCGTGCTAAGACTAAAAATACGCGTAGAGTGAGTGACTTTATCGAGATTCACGCCTAATCTTGACAAGATCACTCGATTGTGTTATGCGAGTGTTTTCGAAAATGTGTGTATTGTTTTAGCCTTAGGAAAGGCAAAGTAGTGTTTGACCTTAGGAAAGGTCATCGTTGCACGAAGCTGTAGCATGCGGTGTTCGCACAAAGGTGTAGTTTTATCGAGTTCGAGCAAGAGTATCAAAGTTGGCTTGTGCAAAACCCCTATTGGGTTTGCACAGAGCGGGTCTATTGGTACTTAGACTATAGACTAGGTTAATCCTAAGACTCGACCTAACTCCCTATAGTTATGGCACTGATACCAATCTGTCCCACCCCAACCGATGGCGAAAAATCGGGGCGCGGAACTAGGCGAACCAGATTGCTCAAGAGATCCATAACAACTATTTGTTACCAATATTTTTAAAGGTCAATTGTCCCATACCAATCAACAAATATTCAACAAGTAATTATTACAGACAACGAGTTTCTCTCAAACAAAACAAGTCCAACAACCTAGATTTCTAATTGTGTAGTTTCTAGACTGCCTATTCTTGATTTCCCAGCATAGCATAGCATCAACCTGTCACATACGTTAAAATAAAGTCAATACATAAAATGTAAAGGTGAGTACACAAGTTTGCACAGCATATAGTATCGAAAAGCGTTTACGCATAACCAGCATGTATCACGTAACGGGTGAAGCAAGTAACTATCAAAACTATGTTCACACTTAACCACGAGACTGCGTTGTAGAGTATGCGCGACACGTGTCCAGCGGACACGTGAAGTAAAGTGATGTGATCCCTAGCAACCCCTGTCCATGACAGGTGCTGAGTCCAAACTATAGTACTATCATTGCTAGAGGCGGTATAGTGTAACACTGTATAAGCATAGTACAAGCATTTGTCGATCACGTATAGGATGCGGGAGCGGTTAGCGTTATAAAGTGTTTGCGTTGTGTGTTGTTGTGTTTTGATAGAGAACGTATGTAACACCAAAAAGTGCGTTAAAAGAAAATGGGTTCGAGTATACTCAAAGTTCGTGTTTAGCTAGTAAACACAAACTTGGATTGAAGGGAGCGCGTTGGAGTTAGCCTGAGCAAAGAACAGTAGCGTAAGCGTTGAACAGAGTGTCGGATGGTGATAAGTGTCGAATGGTGATTCGATCGGATGAGATCTCATTCGAGCGGATGATCATCCGGACAGATGTTCATCCGAGCGGATGGCCATTAGAACGGATGGCCATTCGAATAAGTGTGTGTTGTTTTGGAAAATTGTGAAAGTTTTAAGATTAATTAAATCGTTTTGAACAAGGATTAGTTTAAGGGACAAGTCACCTGGTCGAATGGTCATTCGATCGGATGGTCATCCGACTGGATGGCCACTCGAGTGGGCGATCTGTTGTTTTGAAAACTTTTGTAAAATTTTCTAAGTAAAAGTTTCGAGTTTTAACTGGGACGGAGTGACGACGTGTCAAAACACGGAAAACACACCAAGGTCCAGCTCGTTAGATCGGATGGGAATCACGCCATTCGATCAGATTCACTGTTCCTGATGGGGTTTCATGTTTAACCCATTAATCGATCATCTCTCAGGTAGAAATCCGTTTTCAAGCCGGCTCTCAACCAGGAAATAGGTAGAGAGTCTGAATGAGTCCAGATTCCATCGGTTTTGTATAGAAGGTTGAAGAAAAGTTGAAGAAAAGATGAAATCAGTTGAAAAGTGTTGATATCTTGTTGAGATTTGGTTGAATAGTGTGGAAATCCTTTAGATCTAAATCAATCTTGATGAAATGATGTCATACAACAGTTTGAATATGCAACTGAGTGAGAACCACCTTCAAGGAGTCCAAATCAGGCGATTTCGAGAAGAAAATGTGTGATTTTGATGGAGAAGATGATGTAGAAGTGATTAGTGATGATGATTGTACAAGATTTGAGGAGAAATGCTTACGAAATAACCTTGAATCGTGAAGAAAAGTGATTGAGAGCGTCTGGTGTACTTGTGGTCGGATGGAGACGTCAAATCAGTGAAAGGGCGTGTACGGTTACTATTTATAGGGTGAGAGGAGAGTTAAGGCGGTGGAAGATGCGAGGTGTCCAATGGCCTTCCGATCGGATAGCCGTCCGGTCGGATGTTCATCCGAGCGGATGTCCATTCGATCGGTTGTCCATTCGATCAGCTGAGTTTTGCGAGTTAGTTTTCCAACCTTCGTTTCATGTGTTAAGCGTTACGCTTAAGCGAGTTGCGAGTAAGCGTTGAGTGTATAAGCGTTGCGTTGAGATAACCACATAACATTTAAACAAATAATCACGTAATTTAACACACATAACTAAAATGCATAAAATTAAATCTGCGTTTCGAGTTTGCGTTGAGATTGCGTTGCGTTAGCGTTTAGTCTAAACAAGCGATAAAATGCATTTAAATAGTAGGCGTTGTAAATAGCATTTAGTTGCGATAACTGCGTTTTGAATAAGCGTTGTAATCATGCGTTTAAAATGCGTTGTAAAATATCGTTAGAACCCTTAGCGATAATCGAAATCTCGAGAGTACAAGCAATTAAGCAAGAAATGACAGATACAAGTAATGACTCGGAAAGTCGGGTTGTTACATGACTCGTGACTCCTCCACTTGGCTAGCCTAACACTCCACCGATGGATCAACCGACCATACCATATGACACCCAACTCGTTCCTTACGATCAAGCAATTTAAGCCAACCCGGTGAACCAAGATAACTAGAAGACACACGAACGAGCATTCAACACCAATCCAGTTCAAGAAAACAGTGATGTGATCAACAACACATCAAAATCTTTATGCTAGTAGTTTATTTTTGAATAAACATTTTGAGTTTAATTTTGTACGAACTAGTTCAATCAAATAAAAGTTGGTATGATCTTTGAATACAAGTGTAACGATTCGATTTCATACTATGTATTAAACCTTAACGAGTCGTCTATTATGATATGAATTCAAGGAGACACACCGTTGTAACCCTACTTACTACAAGCAGTGGTCCCAAACATAGCGAGCAGCACAACCTTAATAATTTCTGTAACATGATCCCAGAGCTCGCCAAATTTTAAGTCAAGATCACACCAGACGTTAACATTTTTTATAAATAAATTAGATTGTTTTATACATGCCAAAAATTTCATCACTAATATTTCACACTTAGTGAAATGTTAAATCAAGTATACAAAACGCAATAAACATGAACCTGTTCAGAAACATTAGGGTTAATACAACACCAATTAAAACAATTAAAAGTTATTAGGAAAACTAGAAATTTGCCTACTACCGTTTCCTCACCCGAGACAAACCTCCAGACTGCGTTTTCCAAGAACATTCATTTGCCCCCATGATTGATCTTATGACCCCCTACGGTTGTTCGATTAGTAGTTGACCCCTAACTTGTAGAAGTTAAGGTCACTGCTGAAAGTTCATTGCTCTCTTCTTTCGACCTCATGTTTAGTCTCTTCATAGTATTGACATCCCCTACTAATATCACTCCATTTTAATGACGTTGCACTAGCGTCAATCCATACTAATATTAAATTATATTTTATACTGTTGATAGATTGTGCTGTTGTCACACTTTCGACGTTATCATCAATTACATGTCATGCCTTGACATGTTATGTTACCGCCAGTCTCTACCGTTCACAATTATTGTTGTTTCACATTATTGATTTTTCATATTATCGTAGTTTCACATTTCAAAAATTTCATGGCTTGACCCGCAAGGGACAAGGGCACCACCATTAGTTCACAGTTTTACGATCATTATCTCATTTCAATCAATTACACGACTTGACCAACAAGGGCCAGGACGTTGTCACGACTTAACTTATAAAAGCTAAGGACGTCATCATTACTCGGTTAAGTATTGGTTGATTAGATTATGTTTATTTAGTTAGTAAGTTTGAGTTGAGTCATGATGTGTGTAAAATGCAACATATAAAGTACATCAATTGCGGCATAAAACTAACCCTTTTTTAGTACTAATGTTGGAAAAAGTGTGTTTTTGTCTTCCTTTTGTATTTTCAGGGTTAAAAGAGCTTAAATGAACAAAAGAAGCAAAAATGCAGCCAAATCTAACAATAATACAAAAAAAGAAATAGACGTGGCATGCCTGACCCCTCGACAGAATCTATCCAAGCAAAAGCAAGAGATCAGAAGGCTGAACACGCCCCATGCTCATTGAACACGGGGGCGTGTCCAAGTGTCTGCAGAAAAGACAAAACAGTCGAAGCTCCTATTTCCCTACACGGGGGCGTGCCCAGCGGACACGGGGCCGTGGTCAACGCTAAGATTCGCAGAATCCAAGCAAATCTTGATAGTACAGATACGCTTCTGCACACGGGGCCGTGCCCAGTGGACACGGGGGCGTGGTCAACTAATGCAGACAAACTGCATTTAATGAAGAAAGAGAAGATGGATGGACACAGGGCCGTGCCCAATGGACACGAGGCCCTGTCCGGGCTTCTGTGCAGGCTATAAATAGGGGTGCTTGGTTCACTTCAAAGGCATCCCTTGACAAACCACCTCTCTCACACTTCACCCACCAACCACCACCATCACAACCCACATCCACCACCATCATCCATCATCCATCATAGAGTGTGTGTAGTAGTCTCGGGATCCAAGATTGATAGTAAGAGTTCTTGACAATCAAAGGCCATGTTTGCCTAAGTCTCTTACATCACTTGGAGAAGACAAGCATTTAGTGTAACACATTTTATTTTTAATCTTTTCGCACTTTTTATTTGGTTATGTATTAATGACTTTAATAACTAGTTTCTTATGTTGAAGGTGAAACTTCCTTATCATTTGACCGTGGTGTCTTGGCGTTATTTTACTGTCTATATAAAATAAAAGATTTACACCATTCATATATTTTCACGGTCTATATGGAGATATGTTGGCTACCTGGTCGGGGGTTAAGGGAATGGTTTGGTAAGCGTCTTGCCTTGTTCAATGTATAGATCCTGCAAAGACCTGGGTCAAGCTTAGTAGGACCTCCTTCAATACCCACTGGTATTGGATGGCGGGGGTTCGAGTTTCTTGATCCCCTCATATGTAAACTACTATTAAAACATTAACCCGACTACTTAGGATTGTATCCCTGCTGACTCAAACTACTTAGCCGAGGGTAACGTCACCTTCAAAAGAGGCGCCTACCACATTACAAATTAATAACTTAATTAATTATCTTTCAATAATCCAACCTTTTAGGATTGTATCCTTGCTGACCAAAACTACTGGGTTGAGGGTAACGTCACCTTCAAAACAGGGGCCTACTACTATAACTAAGATAATCTCTTAAAAAGTGCGGAAATAATCAAAGTTTACACTAAAGGCAAGTCGGATCCAAGTGATTCATCTTGTCTATCTGTTTTTATTTTTAATTTTTATTTTCAGCATTTTTAGTTTCTATTTTCATAAACCTTTTCTAAAATTTTGATTTGATTAGAAGTTGAGGATAAATCGGTACTAAAAGCTCTTGTGTCCTTGGACGACCTCGATATCTTACCAACACTATACGACGCTCACGATGGGTGCACTTGCCTATATGTGTGTTTAGTGTTAGTAAAATATCGTGTTTTATAAATTTAAAACTTGACTAAAGTGTAAAAAGGGATAAAAATATATAAAACTTATAACACACCGCACACATCAAGTTTTTGGCGCCGTTGCCGGGGACACAAGGATTTTAAGAAAGTTAGGAATCAACGGCCTAATCGTTTTTCTTATTTTTCTGTTTTTTTTAGGATTTTTCATAAATTTTCAACTTCTGCGGAGCTCTGCACGGGGCTGTGCCCGCTGAACACGCCCCTTGCCCAATCTTTGGTACTGGCAATCCTGTTTTAAGTCAGACAGTAGCTGAACATGGGGCCGTGCCCAATCAACACGCCTCGTGCCCAAGTATCGGATACTGAAAACAGAACCGTAAGATCCTGACGGTTGGTAATTTCTGACACAACCATGAGCGATACTGATATTTTTTACTTCCGGCCCTCTTATGGTACGTGGTGTCAAATATGTAGCGGAACTCATGAAGATTTAAAATGCTATTTTTTAAACTACAAGCCCCACTATATAGACACATTGTTTTCCTGTAGCCCTATGAGGGGCGAAAGTAAAAATAATCCCTATCTCTCCCTCGAATGCTCTCAATCATCCCTTCTAGATGAAATGCTTCTTGACGAATTATTTCAAATGGAAGATTTAATTCTTGATTGGATAAAAGAGCTTGAGATGGACCTAATTAATTCATCTCAAGACGATACCCAAGAAGAATTGTTGAGATCACATTCGGATAAAAACAACTTCGTTGTTCCCGAAACTACCTCTAACTCTCGTGAAGACTTGAACGATAGTCGTCCATGTGTCGATTGTGCCGTGAAGGACTCCCCATCGACTTCCGCCTATGCTTACATAGACCTGAGCGATTCGACATACACCTTCTTTAACGAGTGCCCGGGAAAAGGGTTGGACTTGTCCCCTACATTTAGCATAGGAATCACCCTTACCGATAACCTCTTACGTTCTCGTCTAAATCTAGAGCAACTAAGGTATCTCAGGCACTTCGGTGTTGTTCCGTCCAGTAAGGAACCACCTGATCTGGATAAATTCCTTAAAAATAGACAAAACTTCATAAACAGCCTCTAGGCACGGGGCCGTGTCCACCAAAAGATTCCCGTCTGACTTTTGGTCAGAATACGGACAAAAAGTGTCAGAATCTTGTCTGCACATGGGGTCGTGTCCAGCCGACACGGGGCCGTGTGCAGCGTGCTGTCATTTTCTATAAAGGCAGCAAGATTCCTGCACATTTGGACCATTCCAAAGACAAAGATCTGGTGGGATCTTCACACATACCATCCTAGGTATATCCTAAAGAACGTTCTCAACAACCATCTTGTCTTTTCTACTTTTGTCCATTGCCTTCTTCTTCAATTTTTCCCTCAACACCTCCATTAGAGCTTGAAATCACCATGATTCCAAGCTTTATTGTGATTTTTGTTAGATTTTTATTCAAGGAATCGTGTTAAAAATAAGTTTTACAACATTGTTTTAAGTTATTTCTGCTTAAAAATGCTTTAAAAGTCAGAAAAATTATTTGAAACTCTAAGATTCCCTGTTCCAAAAATCTGCAGATAGGTGAACACGGGGCCGTGTTCATTGAGCACGGGGCCGTGTCCGAGGTACTGTCCTAGTAAATTGAACTCTTTTTCGGTTTGTTTTCCTAGAATGGGGAGCAGAGCTAGCGGAACATCTTCATCGCACTCCAGGAACAACCGACAAGGGAGAAGGTCATCATCGGTAGAAGACTTTCTCGTAAACTACGTATACGCTGTAAGAGAGGCCATTGATGAGATGACGGGAGTAGAAGAAGCATTGGTCGACCGTATCAATCATTTAACGATGGGGCTGGAAGGATGTCTTCGAGAGGTCAACCTTTTGCACCAAAGGTTGAATATTCTCGCTTCTCCTCCTTTGGTACCAATCATCACCCAAAGGGCATGGAATGTGGTACCGGAAGTCATCATACCGGCCGAGTGGTACACCATACACCCGGAGCCCCCTCGAGACATATTACAAGGGGTTCCGGTTGGTGTCACTCCTCCTCCACAAGATGTTGAGGAAAATGAGCCCGCCTTATTCCTCCCAAGAGAGATAGAAGAATGGCTTAAAAACGTCTAGGGGACACCCCTCGGTTCGGAGTTCTACGAAGCCTTACTATACTAAGGGTGGAACTCCTTAGGATGATTTTATGTATCACTTGACCTATCTATCTTAGGACTTTTAGTTTTCTATTTTTCTGTTTTGCTTTTAATTTTTTAGGAACCTTATGTAACTCTCTCTATTTAATGAATGATGGTTTTAATTAAATTAGTGTCTGGATGATGTTGTAATGGGTAAAACACACTCGGGATGGTGAAGGATACTAAGGGAAACTTAAACCAACACCCCATGCACAAAAAACAGAGCCTCCTGACAATTTTTCTTCATTAGAGCAAGCTCAGCACGGGCCATGCCCAGCCAACACGGCCCCGTGCTGAAAGATCTGTAGGAAACGCCCAATTCAGGTAACTGGACACGGGGCGTGTTCGCTGAACACGCCCCCGTGCCCAGCCTTCTGTTACTTTCTTATAATTTCTTTTACTGGCAACCTGAACACGGGGCCGTGCCCGGACACCACGAGTCCGTGTCCAGACGCCCAGTAACATAAAATTTTGTTTTTAACACACCTTTTACACATTCAATCAACCTAAAAACTTATTTTTGGGACACATTGAGGACAATGTGTAAATTTGTAAAAATATAACCATACAAATACACATCTTTATGAAACATAACATAAAAACGAACATAAGAAAATTATGAAACGGCATGACAAATCTAGTTAAAATTTGATTATATATACTTGATCACATAAAAAACCATTCCCACAAAAAGTGAGTTTTGAGCCTTTATTGAGCATACAAATACACATCTTTAAAACTAAATGCTCATTTTCCGTTTCTTACGACTCTAGAACTTGCCATAACAATACATTCCCGGTCCTTACCAACTTAAACCCAAGTAAGTAAATGATGGAGGCATGAGGACTAACCCCTTTTTCTTTCAACACCATTATTTTTCTTTTTTTTTTACCAGCTACCCAAAATCACCCTAGTTAACCCCTTTGAGCCAAAACCTTTTCGTTTCTAACCCATAAAACAAACACCCTTTACCCACCAAAACCCTTTTTTATTTTAAACCCCTTTATTTTAGTAAAAAGCTCGGTTTTTCATGTGACATTCTTATAAAAAAATAAAAAATATATATATATTTTGATGAAGTCAAGAAATAAACAAACAAGTTCATCAAAAAGAATTTTGTTTGAAGAATTGCTTCATTAAAATAAAAAGTTAAAAAAAATAAAAAGTCTTACAGAAACCGACGCTTTTTATGCCTTTCGCCATTTTCTACTAACCACTAACCCAAAACCACCTACCTTTAACCCAAGCCTAACCCTTCCCCAAAGTCCTCTTGATATTTACAAAAGTTATAGTTAAAAAGGAGGAGGATTGATTGCTTGGCAAGCATATGGTAGAAGTAAGTTCCATGCCGGTCCCGAGTGTTTCACAAAAATACATCTTCGCCCGAGTGTTGAGTGATATCCCGTGAGGTATATGAACTTGCATATAAATGGAATTTTAAAGAGGCATGTTATGCCCAAATAAGTAATTTCTCTTATGTAATGTTCTAATTAAATCATAACGAATAGGATTGTAAATAACATAAAAATAAAACCTAATAAAAATCTTGGAATCCCGACACTCAAGACAAACCCAAAACCTGTGACAACCGGGGATTTACGGCTCTTAATTACGTGATTAACTGGTGATTAACGCGATAATAAATAGTGTTTACAACGCGGATTAACTTAATTAGGCCTTTGGAGTGCCTAGGAACGTTTATCCGACTTTACAATGCGCAAACGGTGGTTTACAGAGAAGCCTGTGAAACGTTAAACGGCAACGGATTGATACCGTACAAGATACTGACAACGCCGACAAACATTAAACATTTTACGCTATATTTAGCCTCGTAATTAATTTTAGTGACTACAGTCGAAAACGGATCAGAAACGGCAAACGAGGCATTTTACGCGATTTTACGCAACCGACGAACGAACACGCAAACGCCGACTACCGACCGTATTTCTGTGTATTTTAATTTTTGACGTTAAAACGGAGTTCAGGATTTGACAACGGGTCTCGTAGGAATTACGGGCCGCTTATGCACGAGATGGGCTTGTGGGCCCTGGGCCTAAGCCTAAACCTATACATAATATTTTAAATCCCTACTACAAGATTTTTCTTGTAGATCTTTCCAAAAATCCTAGTAAATCTCTACAAGAGATTTGTAAAATCTCTATATATCTAAAAAAAATCTCTACAAAATCTGGTTAAGTCACACCAAAATCTATACAAAATCTTTGGTAAAGATTGTTGTATCAAAAATTAAATTCACAAGATCGTTATGATCTCAACATCTTTTAAATAGAGTTTATGGCTTTCTATTTGTCATTCCACAAAATATATACAGACTTTATGGCTTTCTGTTTGATAGCCTCTTAATAACCATTCAGATGCTACCTCTTAATGGTTTAAAACCTCTGAATGAATAAGAGGTAACCTCAAGTCTGAATGGTTAAGAGGTAACCTCTGAATGGTAAATCATCAAATGTTACATTCTTCTACCTTCTCATTGGTAAAATTCTTAATGGTTCCATTAAGATGTAGCCTCTTAATGATCATTCAGAGGCTACCAAACAGCCCTAAGTCTTTCTCATCTCTCTCTCGATTTCACATACAGGCCAAACACCTCCTCCTTCTCTCATCATTCTTGTCACTACTCCGATCACCGGAGATCGCAACTCCGGCCAGCACCTCTCTGGTCAGTCGACACACACAAGCAGCCCCCCCCCTTTCTCATCTCGACAACAGAACGGACCACCACCACCGGACGGTGGTGGTGAGTGGCGGCAGTAGAAGCATCAGCGAGAGAGAGAGAGGCGATGAAAGAATGAGAGAAAGAGAACGGGGTGGTGGCTCTGGGTGACGACCCAAACGACGGACGGCGACGGTGGCAGATTTGTTTCCTACAAACCTCCGGTAAAGCCCCTGTTCTCATTCATCTTGTTTTCTTTTCTTTTCTGAAGATTTATGATGTTAAAAATTTTGTTGTTGATGACGGAGTCGGAGGTGGCCGACTGTGGCAGCCGGCGGCACCATCTGTGATGGTGGTGGCACTTGTTTCAAGATTCGGGTGATTGGTTCAAGTTATTTTCGGGTCAACCCGGGTTAAACTCGGTCAGATTTGTTATGGATGCGGGTTCAGATTCATTGTGGTTCGAGTTGCAGGTTCAACGGGTCAGCCGGTCAACGGCTCGGTTCGGGTCGACTATGGTTCGGGTACTACTCAACAGATCGGTTCGGTTCGGGTCCTACTCGGGGCAGACGTGGTCCGAGTTGTTTTGGAGCGACCCGGTTTCGGGTTCTTACGGTTAGATTTGATTTGGTTAGATTTGATTTGGTTTTGATTTGATTTGGTTTTTATTCGGCTCATAAGGTTCACACGGTTCGGCAGGTCTGTTGGTTTGGGTTCAGTCAATACTGGTCAAACAAAGTCAGCGTCGGTCAAAGGAAGTCAACATTTCGGTTCGAGACTCGGGTTACGGGTCAGATTAGGAAGCGGTGAGATCGACTCGTTCAAACCGAGTCGACTCGGTCAACCCAACCGGTCAACTCGGTTGACCGGGTCAACTCAGTTAAGCGGCTCGACACTTTGGCGGAAGACTTGGTAAAAATTAACGTCACGTTTATTTTGTTATTTTTAGTGTTAACGTAACGTGAACGAGCTCGACCGACACCATTAAAGGCTATTTACATCTTATTTTGGCGTATTTGATTAAAAGCTATCATATATTTTGCGTGAGTTGATGGAATATTGTTGAATTTTGATGAAATAACGACAACTTGTGTTGTCGGGGGCGTCCAAAAACAGAGGAAACTCTGCCCGTTTTTCGAGAAAATCCGTAAAAAGGAACGCGTTTTATTATAAAACAAACATCGGATTCAAATGATATTTTGGAAAGACGAATACAAGCATATAGTTACTTTCGACGACACATTACAACTTTCGAGAGCAACGATTCGGAAATTATTTACAACAAATAAATATATTTATTATATTTATTTTAAACTTCCAACGGCGATTCTTTTACTAAATAAATATAACTTTTTATATTTATTTAAACGCCTAAACGACATCTACATAGATATTTCGGCAAATATCATACGCGATACATAATACAAGTCTGTTATATGATATTTTCATATAAACATTCTTTTGATACACGTACGACTACTCGAGACGGCTAACGCAATTACAACGATATATTTATATATTTTGATATAAATATTTATTTACTTTCAAATCTCTCGAAAATCAAGTCTTGTCAAGACTTATTGGTTATTATCGTGAATAAAACAATACTTATCAATTATGACTTAATCATTTCCGATAAGTTAACTACTTACCATTGAATCGTTCGACTAACGATTCGGTAGAGCTCGGTGACACGTAGATTAGTTACCACTTTTATTTAGAAACTTATAAGATATTCCGTGTTAGGAATATTGTAGAATGCACGCTAGCAAGTCAAGTCTTGGAAACGACATCACAAAGTCGTCATTAGCTAGTTTGCACAAGGCAATTCAGGTGAGTTCATAACCCCCACTTTTTACTGCTTTACATTTTTGTAAATGTTTTCGGGGTGGAAAGACATGCACGTTTTGCAAAAACATACAAAGTTTTGAACTAACGCAAAACTCGTATTTCTAAATCATATCACGAAAGGGATTTCGAGGAACACAAATGATTTACGAAAGGTTACACTAAACATACCGGTTTTTACAAAACAAATCCTTAATTTCGAAATATGAATGATTTTCGGTCAGGGTGATCAGGGATCTGGCCAGGGTGACCAGGGATTTTTATACATGGTATGATTAGCGTAAGGAGGGTTACTGCGTACAGATCATGTGAGTGGGTAGGTATTACTTGGGGTCATTAATCCTCATTGTAGCACCGAGGGGCACAATGCGGTAGATCTATCTGGGTGTAGCGAGCCCAGCCCCAGGCCAAACAGTTAACGGACCTTGGGGTGACTATGTACCCGACGCACAAATCCGCTAGGTTTGAGTCTTCCTACTTGCACTTCACGCATATCAATGGCCTTGCAAACCATTGGTGATCTCTTTTTCCTTATCTGCTACATACCAGGGATTTTATACTTACGAAAAATACTTGTTCATACAAATTAAACACCATGTTTTATACAAAAATTCAAAGCATAGGATTATGCGGGTCAAAGTCAGGGTGGGCATTGACGGTTATGCGAACATTACAAATACAAGGCTTTACAAATACATGGTTTTATGAACATAAAGTGTTACAAACACAACGTTTCCATATAACTTGGCAAGAAAATGATTTTTAAATTCATTTTCTCAATACTATTTCAAAAACCGGTTATTCCAAAGATTTATTTCAGATCTTTCACAATACCAAAGATTTATTTCAATCCTTTCACAACTCAAAAGATTTATTTCAAATCTTTTACAAACAAACTATGAACTCGCTCAACATTATGTTGATTTTTCTCGCATGTTCTTTCTCAGGTTGCATTTCTAAGACAAGGCACAGTTGGAATAGGAGAACCATGTGGAGTCGAGTACTTAGTGGGCGTTCATTTTCTAGAAGTCTTTGCTTATTTGCTTCCGCTGTGCAATGACGATACCAGTCCAGTCACACCAATGCTCTGATAATTTCGGGGTGTGACAGATTGGTATCAGAGCTATAGGTTTCAGCGAATTAGGTTTCTGTTGTGATACCTAGGCTCTAACCTCACTTTCCTCTGGGAACTTAGACTATTAAGACGTTGAATACATACAGAACGCCTAGTACTCGAATATGGTCTCCAACCGTTGCCGAAAAACAAACAGTCAAAATTTTGTTTTCAAACATACGTTATTTTGATGTTTTATACACAGTACACAAAACGATTACAGATAGTACACAAAAATCTGAGAGTTTAGGAAACATGCATTTAAGACCTTCGGAACAGGGATTCAGTCTGAGAGGCTGGGAGGATAGTCTAGTGGGACTAGGAGATTCAGTCTGAGAGGCTGGGAGGATAGTCTAGTGGGACTAGGAGATTCAGTCTGGGAGGCTGGGAGGATAGTCTAGTGGGACTAGGGAGTCAGTCTGGGAGGCTGGGAGGCTAGTGGGACTAGGAGGACTATTTGATTGCTTATTGGTTATTTGCTCATGTGTGAGTTCATTAAGGTGCTGTTTGTTTTTGCAGACATAAACTGTCTGCAAGCTGATTTCATCTGTTTTCATGTCTGCAACTGAAGATGTGGTCTGAAGATCTGCAAGCTGAAAATATAAGCCTGTTTGTTTTTATAAATTGATAATGTCTGCACAAACTTTCTTTATGCAAATATAAGAATGAAGTTGTGTGACGGATTCGGTGGTGGAGGTGGTTGTTCGGTGTGTTGCCGGCGGTGGTTGTGGTGGTGGTGGTGCAGTGGTGGTGCAGCGGTGGTGGTGGTGGTGCAGTGGTGGTGGTTGGTGGTGGTGGTGCAGCGGTGGTTGGTGGTGGTGGTGGTGCAGTGGTGGTGGTTGGTGGTGGTGGTGCAACGGTGGTTGGTGGTGGTGGTGGTGCAGTGGTGGTGGTTGGTGGTGGTGGTGCAGCGGTGGTTGGTGGTGGTGGTGGTGCAGTGGTGGTGGTGGTGCAGTGGTGGTGGTGCAGCGGTGGTTGGTGGTGTTGGTTGTGGTGGTGGTGCGGCGGTGGTTGGTGGTGGTGGTGCGGCGGTGCTTGGTGGTGGTGGTGGTGGTGCGGCGATGGTTGGTGGTGGTGGTGCAGTGGTGGTGGTTGGTGGTGGTGGTGAGTCATGTTAAGAAGGGTGGCAGGGAAGAAGAGGGAAGAAGAAGAAGAAGAGTTTTGTGAAGATGTATGAAGCAAAGTTCTATAGCTTTTTTTTAAGATGAAAGAAGCCATATGAAGATCTGTTTAAAAAAAAAAAAACAAACAAGCTTCAAGGCACTATGTTTGCCCGCCTGCAGACATAGTGTCTATGCAGACAAAATAAGTAAAAACAAACAGCCCCTAAAGGTCATCACGTAGGAACTGCGAATATTAACTCGGGCACACACTATTATCCATATTGTCTATGATATTTTAACTTCCCGAGCAGACATCCTACGCATAACAAAACGCTAGCGCATGAGAATACATAGAACTCAAATTTTACGCCAACGGATGTCGGGGTACATCACCTTCTACGCGGCACACAACGCTAGTGCACAGGTATATGTGAAACTTAAGCTATACAGAAGGCTGAACACGCCCGTGCTCATTGAACACTAGGGCGTGCCCAAGTGTTTGCAGAAAAGATAAAATAGTAGAAGCTTCTATTTCCCTACACGGGGGCGTGCCCAGCGGACACGGGGTCGTGGTCAACGCTAAGATTCGCAGAATCTAAGCAAATCTTGATAGTACATATACGCTTCTACACATGGGGCCGTGCCCAGCGGACACGGGGGCGTGGTCAACTAATGCAGACAAACTGCATTTAATGAAGAAAGAGAAGATGGATGGACACGAGGCCGTGCCCAATGGACACGGGGCCGTGTCTGGGCTTCTGTGCAGGCTATAAATAGGGGTGCTTGGTTCACTTCAAAGGCATCCCTTGACAAACCACCTCTCGCACACTTCACCCACCCACCCACCACCATCACAACCCACATCCACCACCATCATCCATCATCTGTCATAGAGTGTGTGTAGTAGTCTCGGGATCCAAGATTGATAGTAAGAGTTCTTGACAATCAAAGGCCGTGTTTGCCTAAGTCTCTTACATCACTTGGTGAAGACAAGCATTTAGTGTAACACTTTTTATTTTTAATCTTTTCGCACTTTTTATTTGGTTATGTATTAATGACTTTAATAACTAGTTTCTTATGTTGAAGGTGAAACTTCCTTATCATTTGACCGTGGTGTCTTGGCGTTATTTTACTGTCTATATAAAATAAAAAAAATTACACCATTCATATCTCCACGGTCTATATGGAGATATGTTGGCTACCTGATCGGGGGTTAAGGGAATGGTTTGGTAAGCGTCTTGCCTTGTTCAGTGTATTGATCCTGCAAGGACCTGGTTCAAGCTTAGTTGGACCTCCTTCAATACCCACTGGTATTGGATGGCGGGGGTTCGAATTTCTTGATCTCCACATATGTAAACTACTATTAAAATATTAACCCGTCTACTTAGGATTGTATCCCTGCTGACTCAAACTACTTAGCCGAGGGTAACGTCACCTTCAAAAGAGGGGCCTACCACATTACGCGTTAATAACTTAATTAATTATCTTTCAATAATCTAACCCTTTAGGATTGTATCCTTGCTGACTCAAACTACTGGGTTGAGGGTAACGTCACCTTCAAAAGAGGGGCCTAATACTATAACTAAGATAATCTCTTAAAAAATGCAAAAGTGCAGAAATAATCAAATGTTACACTAAAGGCGAGTCGGATCCAAGTGATTCATCTTGTTTATCTGTTTTTATTTTTAATTTTTATTTTCAGCATTTTTAGTTTCTATTTTCATGTTTAAACCTTTTTTCTAAAATTTTGATTTGATTAGACGTTGAGGATAAACTGGTACTAAAAGCTCTTGTGTCCTTGGACGACCTCGATATGTTAACAACGCTATACTACGCCCACGATGGGTGCACTTGCCCATATGTGTGTTTAGTGTTAGTAAAATATCGTGTTTTATAAATTTAAAACTTGACTAAAGTGTAAAAAGGGCTACAGATATACATAAAAATCTATAACGCTACACACGCATCAAGTCACCGCATAGAACCATCATGATCTGATAAAGAAGCCGACGAAATTTGATAGGACATGGTTTATATGCCATCGATACTTCCTATATATAAGTGCCCTTATCAAAATATCAAAAGTCTCGTTAACATGGTCATAAGAAGTTCTATGTAAGTATTGTTGTGCCATATATCATTGTTCGAATAACGATGTGGATGATAATTTGGTAGAGACATGGTGGATACGCCGTTGGCACTTTCTATATAAAAGTGTCTTTGTCATATTTTCAAAAGCAAAGTTAAACTAATCATGAGAGATTTTGTGTTAGTTTAGATTGTTTATATGTTTGACGATTCAAATTGTATGGCATTGCATGTTTCACATTATCATTGTGACGTTTTATGAGGAAGTTGTGACACTAATTCCAGTTTAGGCATCATGAGTATACCATACAACTCAGTTTGCAAACTCTCTTGTGTTACAATTCGTCTTCGAGACATGATTATCTCTTAGGTCGTAATGAGTCCTCGATACGCCATTTTTTGACTTCACGAGGTAATTTTCGTATCGCCTATGACCGACTATCTTCTACATTATCGTTAACACCCTTCACCTCTACATCTATGCCATCAAAAACAATTCCTTTATCTGGATATTTAGCCCTTAATAGGAATGCTATCACCTCAATCAAATTCAAAATCTTACTTTCGTTATATCTTAACTTGGGTATATGTTCAGTATCTCTACGACTTGTGTCTAACACCCGTTACCATACACTCCTAAGAAACAATCAGATGCTAAGATTTGAACTCTTAGTATTGCTTCTCAAATCAAACCATTATCGCTTATACCTATGGAAAACCCTACTCACTATCTTACACAAGCGGTTTCCTCCGAATTTCAGGACGAAATTCCCAAAATTAGGGGAGAATGTAACATCCGCCAAAAATGGGTACTTGTAAAATCCGACCCATTTTGAAAATTGGATTCGAACCATTTGTAGACCAGTTCGAAACGTTATAAATAAAATATATTATATTTGACCCTAATCCTATTTTTATGAAACATAGGTCATATGATAGAGGAAAATAAGCCTATCACAACGGTATGTTCGTATTTTTATAAAACATTATATTTTTCAAAGTTATATGAGAAAAATGAGTTAAGCAGCTGAATTAATTAATTAATTATATATATATATAACTATAATAATATTATCTTACAATTTAAATGTTGGCCAAGATTTTTATGCATTTTTCTTTCTGAAAGTTTAAAAAAAAATTTGTTTCTTTAAACCCTAATCTCTAACTTGTTTTCCATATCTAAAATCTTAAGTATAAATAGGGGTCCTCTCTTCATTGTTTTACATATCTAAAATCTACATTCTAAGACCTCTATAGGTTGAAGAAATTGAATCTCTAGAATCATCTAAGTTTGTTGATGCAAATAAGTTATAGTTCTTCGTTTTCGTACCTTTATATTTTTTTTGTTTTATTACAGTTCAAGCATAACTAGCTTAGATCTATTATTCACTGAAGTGTTAAGGTTGTAACCATAAACCTAAGATGAATCAATGCTAAAAAATTTAGTGTTATATCATCAAAGTTTTTCTTAATAACATAAACAATTTTTCCTGCAAACTGGTATGTTTTTGTGAAGGAGAAAACAATGTCCAAATGGCCCCAAATAGGCTGGATTATCTTTCTTGCTTGTAGTTCGTCGAGTTAGCTTCGATTTAATATATGGCTCACTTTCTAATTAATCCGAATGAGAATTTGGGGAAATTTTACAAGATCAGTGCGCAAAGTCGTCTTCACGTACGGAAATTTACTTTTTAATCTATTTTTTATGAATAAAACCTAGATAAAAAAATATTTGTGGACGTTTATAGGCTACTAATATGCATTGTTTTAATGTAAAAGTTCAGAATTTTAACATTATCGATGAACTTATGAAGATCTTCAAATCTCTTTCTATTTCTTAGGAAATTTGAAGATGTTCAAGAACAATGAAAACTGTTATACATTGCTCTTTAATCTAAAACCTAGATGTTAGTCATTATCTCTTTGGAACTTACTAGAAATTTATCACTTAGACTTATGAGGTAAATTATTTGCAAAGGTATTTAGTCGGGAAAGCTCCTAACCTTCCAAGTGATGATGTATCTCAGTTCTCATCCGGATCTATCAAGATCTAGTAAACCATGGTGAAATAAGACGTACATTACGAATAATATAAACTTAATAAAATATATATTTAAGTTAACAAGAGTCCCCAAAATCATAGGATTCAATCTGGTTATGTTCTTGTTGGTTGTTTATTGTTTGTGTTATTTTACAATTTAGGGTAACTCGTATCTCTTGGCGTTTCTCATTCGATGCGGTATTTCGCGGATCAAAGCTAACGCAAAACAGTGAGTAAATCTCTACCTCCCCTTTTTACAACTAATATTTTTTTGGTGTATCTTGTGTCACTATGTTTCTCTGGTTTCTCTTAATTCAAATATTGGAAGGCAAAGTAAATGTGCGTTAAGTGTTACGTCGCTTATTGTTTTTTAAATTTATGTACATTGGTTCCTCGTGTCGTAAGTGCCTCACTTATTCATAGGCCCACTTTTAACCGGTTGATCTTTCCTCGTGAAGTATGGGATGCAGTCACTGGCATAATTTTTGTCGCTCAAGTATTATGCGTTGTTATTTTTGAGTGCTTAATTGCTACATATTACTCGCTTTCTGTCGCAGTTTCTCAGTGTAGCTCCACTGACTATCGATTCCCCACAGACGTGGGTTGAATTCAGTACGCTACCATTGCTTCGCTTGTTTCGCATTATTTCGCTTGTGTCGCTATTGGTTTATATTTATTTATGGATTGTTGTTGCTATTGATTGTTTCACATGTATCGCTTGTGTCGCTATTGGTTCATATTAACACATTATTTGCATGTTAAACTTTTAAAATAATAAGATAAATTATTTTATTTAAAAACATAGTTTTGCTCACCAACATTATTGTTGTCCCAAAATCTCTTTTTACCCATGATATAGGAATTCAAGTGTGACTATTTGAGAATAAAGAAACAAAAGACATGCCTTAGTTAAATGACTGGATTTTTTTTTTATATTTTACATCTTGAATATTGTTTGTATTATTTGAAATTTATTTGGATATGTGACATGTTTAATTTTGTTATGAATAATATTTTCACATTTAATAGTTGCCATAAGCTATGGACAATCATCATGCTCCAGTCACCAAATCTTTTGCGGGTTGGGGTGTGACATACCCAACCCAAAGCCCTCGGATTATCAATCTCTATATGTTCATTTTACATTTTTACATTTTTCCCTCATGTGATATTACCTAAAGCCCTCGGATTATCAATCTCTGTATGGTCCCCTCATGTGATATTAGATTTACACCCGACAAAAAAATATGTATATAATTTTATTATTTATTTATTTATTTAATCTTTTTTGCAATTTTAATAACTTGAAGTCGTATCCCTGTATGAATTATGTAACGTCCCAGTCCCTTTATATTATATATGGGGAAGTCAGTGACATTTGAAAATGACATTCTTGTCCCTGTTTGTTCATATAAAATTTTCTTGACCCACAACCATTATTTGTGCCGTCTCCGTAGACTCATTGACTTTGTACTTATGAGGAAATTAGTCAAGCTAGCCCAATGCCCCAAAATGCTATGCTATGCTATGTTAAAGAGTTTTAAGTTTAAGTTTTATTTATTCACCAAAAACGTCATTTGTAATTCATTTGTGTTTTTTTCCCTCTTGGATATAGTTTTGTTTGTAATTTCCCCCCCTCTTTGATATGACATCAAGGAGTAGTAATTTAATTTATTTTTCTATCTATATTTGACATTTTAATCTCTAATAGGTTATATGGTTAAAGCCAAATAGTTTACTTACAAGAAAACAGGGTGTTAAAAAAATCCGAATCCGAAATAACTGAAAATCCGTATCTGAAATCTCCGAATTTTCGGATTCGGGTTCAGATATTGATTTCAAATAATTTCGGGTAATCAGATTTTCCGATATCCGAAAACTATATATATATATATATATATATTAAAATATGTATAGTATATGAGCAGTATATCTAGTTTGAAATATAGTAAAATTAGTAAAGAGATAATAAATTCGGATACGGTGTGGATTTATTAATGTTTTTTTGTTTTCAATATTGGAAATTTAAAAATCAAATATAGATTTAGTTTAATCTATGCATAAAACAAATTTTTAGATATTTTATAAATTCGGATATTTGTTAGGATACCCGAATCCGTATCCGAAATTCCTGACGAGGATTCGGATATCAATATTCATTATCTGAAATTTTCAGATATCCGAAAACCTGATAATCCGATTTTGAACACCCCTATCAAATGGTTTAAAGGAAATATCTAAAACATAAATTCTAATATATCATATAACTCAATAATTTTGAAATATTATAGTGAGCATATAGATAGTTGCCAATACTATATTATATTATATTATATTATATTATATTATATTATATTATATTATATTATATTATATTATATTATATTATATTATATTATATTATATTATATTATATTATATTATATTATATTATATTATATTATATTATTATATTATATTATAATATTATATTATAATATTATAGGTGATGATGAATAGTAGATAATAATTTAGCAATTATTATAAACGAGTATTTAAACCTTGTGTTGTGACGGGGCGTAAAAGCGTGAATATAAGGCTAACGTTGAAATCTAGATGCGAACCTTTACGTTGAAGGAACATTGATAGCATACGCAACTTTAATAAGGCACATTTACTTTGCATGTCGTTAACCATAAAATATTTACATAAGTTTTTAGTTGAATTTTGTTTAAAGGTTGAATTGATTATTTATAAGTTTTTAGTTGAATTTTCTATAAAAGTTGAATTGATTATTAACGAAAATATTTCGAGAGTATATTACATCAAAAACAACTAATCAAAAGTTTTTAGTTGTACTCTTCACAAAGTTGCTATGTTCGTACATGCATAATAGCATAATCTTAAATAAAACAAAATCACTAGCCAAAAGTAATATGTGTTGTGTATAAGAAGCGCTCACGTAATATTGTTAGAGTGTGTGTTATGGGGCGGCATGTGAGGGCGGTATGCCTCATAGCGTCGGAAAACGCCGGGTAACACCGCCACAAGGGGCGGTATGCAGATGATTTTGAGGTGTGGCGCGACCTCCATAGCGGCGTGATGGATTGAAGTTTGATTTTTTTTTTTTTTTTTTTTTGTATTTTCTGGTTTTCCCCACTCAAACATATATACATACATCCAAAATTAGAAAATAAGGGGAAGGAAGAAGGAAGAAGGAAGAAGGGGTGGGGCTGTTTTGTTGCAGGTTTCTAAAAGAAGGGGAAGGAAGAAGGAAGAAGGAAGAAAGAAGAAAGAAAAAGGGTTTTTAATTTATTTTCTGTTTTTATTTTTTTAAATTTTAGACTAACATTATATATTTTTTTGTTTATGTTACTGTAATGTTTTTTTTTAATTGTAATGTTTTTATTTTTATTTTAGTGTAATGTTTTTTTAATTTAATGAAATGAATTTTAATTTTATAAAGTTAGAAAATAATTATAAAAAATTAGAAATTAATAATTTAGTAATGATTAGGCGGGGGCTTTTTGACTACGGGCTTAAATGCATAACGCTCCATAACGCCCACTCGCACACGTGGTACGCCACGTGTCGCATAATGCCAACAAAGGGGCGTTAAGACTACACATGACCTTAGTCATGTTAATAAAAAGGGTAAAAAGTATCATATCTTTGATTTAATTATTTTGCTTACAGTCGAAAAATGAAATGAATAAAATAACATGAAAGTGGTATAAAGCGTAGCATGAAACTTGGCAAATGAATTTAGTGGAGCTTCACTCTATTGTAAAGAATGCTAGTTGAGTGCACAAAATTAAATAGTAAATATAACAAACATCACCATTTGCTAATTAGTATATAGGTAATAAATATCAATATTATAGTTTAATATAACTTTAATACTTAAACATAATATAACGTTAATAATTATTTATAAATTTAAGAGGCAAATTGGATTTTAATAATCCGAATTGGCTCTTTTTGACCGATAATAATCTCAACTCAGTTAATTACCGATAAATATCCGAACTCTTCCATTTTGTTTGTAAAATAGTCCGCCGTTAAAAAACATAAAACAATTAATTTTTTTTTTCCAAATTACAAACTGATATTTTTGGGCTTTTAATCAAAACGAGGATACGAGTCTATTGATATAAAATTTACCTCGAAAAAGTGCTCTAAACGACTTAATTTTTGTTAATTAAAAGTTCAAACACCCGAATTGAAGCACCATTTTCGTCGTTTAGAGCATTGTTTAGAGGTAAGTTTTACATCAATAAACTCGTATCCTCGTTCTAATCAAAAGCCTGAAGACATCGGTTTGTAATTTAGAAAAAAACTCAACTATGTTATGTTTTTTTAAACGGCGGACTATTTTACAAACAAAATTGAAGAGTTCGAATTATTGTGGGTAAATAACTGAGTTGAAATTATTATCGGCCAAAA
The DNA here is from genome assembly GCA_030545235.1 of Helianthus tuberosus. Taxonomy (NCBI): domain Eukaryota; kingdom Viridiplantae; phylum Streptophyta; class Magnoliopsida; order Asterales; family Asteraceae; genus Helianthus; species Helianthus tuberosus. The sequence continues at coordinate 2,453,550 of CM060387.1, forward strand.
AGAGCCAGTTCAGATTATTAAAATCCAATTTGTCAATTTAATAACTTAATATACATTTAATATGTTTTTCACTTATTTAATTTGATTTTCCTTCGATGATTTTATTCATTAATACTTTTAGAAAAAAAAAATCTATATACATATTTGTTCAATTTTATTCTTCACAAATTAGGCATGAGTTTTTATAACTTTCGTTCGTTAATATTATTGAAAAAAAACTATATACACATGTGTGTTTTTTCTCTTCCTTCATAATCAGGTATAAATTTTGTTCACAACAAAGTTACATTCAACATAGAGTATATTTATGGTATCATGTCGGTACCCTAACAAATAGAATTGATTCTAACCGAACTTCGGTATTGGTATTGTTATCATCATTCATATGCTTTTAGCTATTTTATTCACATTGCGTTATAAACTTTGTTCACGACGAAGTTACATTCAACATAAAGTGTTTTTTTTTGTACTTTGTCGATACCCTGACGAACTGAACTGATTCCGGTTGAACATCGGTACTGGTATCTCTATTATCGAAACCAGTACCGGTTTATGGTTTTTGATCAATATAAAACATGACTTAGTTTTCTTTTGTTGCTTTTCTGAGTGTTGGTATCGTAACTAATCAAACTGATTTCAAACGAATAGCGGCCGCGTAGCACAGATGAATCCCAATATTATCTCTGTATAAAAGAAAAGAAGTTAGAATAGTTTTTTTTTTTTGTTTAGTGCTTTGCAAACCTTCGCCTTTGTTTTTTATTTTTCTTTTGCTTCTTTTAGCTTAGTTTTTTAACGAATAGAACCGATCGATACTCGTACGGAAAAACCGTTTCTAACATTTGAAATCTTTTTAACAACCGAACACCCGCTGGTAACCTTTTGAATATTCTTTTTAACTTTTCTTGTTGTCTGCTATAACGAGTGCACCGAAACCGATCGAGTTCTTATTGCTTCCTTTTTCTTTTACCTTTTGTTACCTTAATTATTTAACTTATTGTTTTACCTTTCTTATTATTTTGATATTCACAGCCGAGCCACAACGCAAATAACATAACACATTTAGATATTATTTTGTTTAATTTTATGAATTTATTAATCAGTTGTCATGATATGCGATACGTATCGAATTTCAATCGCGTCCTCACGCAACCCGCGGGTAACTACGACCCTATTATTATTATTATTATTATTATTATTATTATTATTATTATTATTATATTATATTATATTATACTACATATGAATAGGAATTGATCATGAATAGTAAACTTAATTTCTTTATTTTATTATCAACAAGTGATAAACAATTAGTTAATATATATTTTATTATTTTCACAGAGGTACTTAAATTAAATATAAACATGATTAAGTTTTTTATTTGCTAATTTTACTTTTATGTTAATACCCAAGTATTTTTTTAATTATTTATTTCAAATTAAGAATACAATCATTCTTTTAAACGATTTTACGATTTGGTTAATTTTAAATAGCAATGTAATTTTTCGGTGATTCCAGAATATGCCATTACAATTTGTTTTTCCCTATGTCTTAACTCTTAATGTGCAAGTGAACTGATATCGACCGGATTCCTGCCGCGAAGCGCATGGAGAAATCCACTATTATACATATTAATAATAATTGCTCCTGAATAGTGTGAACTATAATTAATTTATATTATTATTAGTATAAGTGATGAATAAAAATGAAGAGTAAATCTAATACTTAGTATATACTAATTTTAAATTATAAATATTATTTTTATTTAATAAACTAAACTTTTGATAATCTTACACTAATATAGTTATATACACATTTATTATTAATTATTTTCTCTCAACATTCTAAAATAAATTTTGTTGAAACGGAGTTGTATTTGAAATGAACTATTTTTTGGTATTGTAAGCTATACGAGTGACGATACCGTTACGACTCGAACAGATTCTAACCGAACATCGGTACCGGTATCAACCAAACATTAGTACCGTATCAGTATTATCCGAACCCGTATTTGTTTTTATGGTTTTTAATCGATGTAAAATACATGATGTTTTGGGCATATCACAACTTAATTTTTTGGGTTTTCTCATTTGGTTGCTATAGCGAGTGCCGATATCGTAACGAAACAAACTGATGCAGATCAAATTCCCGCCGCGTAGCGCGGGAGAATGCCACTATTATATTATACATATGATTTGAAACTGTAACACCCCAAAACCCGAATTACTAAATTTGCTAGTGGGACCCCATGTTTAATAAAATAGAATGTAGCAACTAGGTTATTATACCTAGTCAAAAGTTTAGCAAAGCAAACAAGGGAACAAACTTGAGGGACCAAATATGAATAAGGGGGGAAAGTTATGTTTTAATAAACAAAATCAACACACACACACACACTTCATGTGTGTGTGCGTGGAATGCTCTGGAGAAGAAGAACAAAGGGGTGTAAACCCTAGTTCTTAAAGAAGCTCCAATTGAAGGTCGAATCGAGGCTCAAATCTATTAAGGAACATGATTTAGTGATCACCTAGACAAGGGGATCATGAGGTATGTCTTGAAACTTAGATTGATGAACTTTTATGAAGTGGGTTATGTTCCAATCCGCGAATTGGTATGAAATTGATCATTTATATGTGTTAGAATCATCATATAAAAGATGGATTATGCATGGTTTAGGTTAATTTGATGTTTAAGGGTGAAACCCGTTTGTTATGGTGAAGATGAAGACATGGGTAAATCATCTATGTTTAAGTTCTTGCTTAATATTGATGTATTTTGAGTTGTATGATGTATTCTTGTTAGAAGAATTGAAAGAAATGTGATACTAGTATGTTTGATGTTATGCATGTATGAATCATGTTGATTAGGAGGAAGAAATTGATGAATTGTGTATGAGATTAGAATGATATGCATGAACTAGTTGTACACTATGCTTACAAGGTAGTACATATATCAAAAGTATGATGAGTTATGAAGAACTTAAGATTAGATCACTTGTAAGTGATTAACAAGTAGTTATGAAGTGGGTTTTTGATGATGTAATGTAATTTGATGATTCACTTATGTTAATAATGTTTGAAATCATACATGTGTGTGAATGTTTAAAGAAATGGGATAAGAAATGATGAATTGTTGTAGATGAAGTGAATGAAATGTAATGATAACATGTTTGATGTTTAATTTAAATACCCCATGTTGGATTGTAGAAGCATTTGATGAACTATGTATGAATTTAAAAGATTTGTATGAATAAGTTGTACGTTATGCTTAAAAGGTAGTACGTACATCAAGTGAATGATAAAATGTATATAATGTCGTCCGTATGGTCAATTATGATGTTACGGGAATATGTTGATAAGTCGATAGACATGTATGGTTAATGGTTGACTTTTGAAAGTCAACTAAGTATAAGCAACATGAGTTGACTCGTTGTCATAAATGTAAGTTGATGAGAAGTCGTATGGTACATGTACTAGCAATCCGTGTTAAATGTAATGACATGATGAGTTACATGAGTTATACGTATACGGACATGATTATATGAGTTATGTTTGTTAGAAATGATTAATGAAAATTAAGTGTGAAATATGGGATTGATACGATTGTTATCATGTACAAATGAGTATGCTAATGATAGCGTGATTTCGATGACATGAAAGCATAGGAATCATGTGGAGATGGACTCAAGCGCGAAAGGCTAACGGGTCAAGAAGAGGCGTGGAAATGGATGTGAACACGGATGCATGAGGTAAGTGATTCCGTAATCACTTCTTAGATGTTTATGTAAAGTTATATGTATTTTAACTAAATGTGTTAATTGAGGTCGAATAGGAATGAGTTGAATGAAAACGATGAAGTATTGAACGGATCTTAGCTTTGATCCGAGTAAGATATATGCGTTAGAATTGAAGTTAAGTGGTAGGATGGGATAATTATGCAATGAAGTCCTTGGTTGAAAAGGATGGAGCAATGTTGACAAAAACGCCCTTGATGGGTATATCGGGCGAACGACCTTAAAATGCCTATTGGAAATGAATTAATCGATTAGAATAATGTTTTGGTCATGTGTGAAAGCGAAGGGTATGGTTTTGTATGTCATAGACCATTAATGCGCAAATACCCATAACGGGTCAAATAATTAGAATATAATAATAAGCCGAATGTATGCAAGTTAAGAATTTCCTTAATCCGGATGTGGGATTTTAATGTCATATGATAGAAGGTGAATTTACAAGCATGTAGGAAGAAACGGGAGGTTAAACGGGTAAACGGTTCAAAAGTTACGCGCGTTTTAGTGCGAACGAACGACAAAACAACACAGCAGAAAACTGTTGTTTCTGCTAGGCGTCGCCGACGCGGGTAGGTGGCGTCGCCGACGCCGCCCAGAAACTTCAGTTTTCTCCGACGCCAGTTTCCCCTGGATGACGCCAAGCCGACGCCGTTAGGCGTCGTCGACGCCTAAAGTGGCGTCTCCGACGCCCCTCCCATCATACGCTTCTGATTTTCGCCGTTTTGGCTCGTTTTGCTTGATCTGTCATCCGTTTTGGATGTAGGAATGGTATGTACGTATGTAGTTGTGTATGTAAGTGCGCATGAAGGTATATATGAGTATATGTATGTATGCAATGATGTAGGAAAGACTTGTATGTATGTAGATGTGTATGTAGGTATGTGGAAAGATATGTACGATTGTATGTACGTATGTAATGATGTAGGAAAGGTTTGTATACATGTAGATGTGTATCTATGTATGTGGAAAGATAGGTACGATTGTATGTACGTATGTAATGATGTAGGAAAGGTTTGTATACATGTAGATGTGTATGTATGTATGTGTAAAGATATGTACGAGGGTATGTATGTATGCAATGATGTAGGAAAGACTTGTATGTATGTGGATGTGTATGTATGTATGTATGTGGAAAGATATGTACGATTGTATGTACGCATGTAATGATGTAGGAAAGGTTTGTATGTATATAGATGAGTATGTATGTATGTATGTACGTATGTATGTACGGAATAGATACGTTGAGTGTTAATGTTATTAATGGTATGTCTCGAGAATGAAAAGTAATGCAGGTACGTTATTGAAGCCTCGCCAGGAAATGGATATGCAGATGAAATGCTTAAAGCTTAAAAGATGACGAAGTGTGAAGTGTACGCGAATGAACTTTGTTTCGTAAATATGTACTAATGATATGAATGTATGTGGTGAATGCAGGTTGTACGGATGATGAGCGATTATCACAAGGATTAGAGATCGAAGACCGAGTCACTAGAGAGATTGTACGGGGACGTTGAATGTAAAATGTAGTTAATGTAAGCTATGTTTTAGTTAACAAGTAAGAGGATGACGGATTTTTGATTAAGAACTAAGTTAAAGTTAAAAGTTTAAATAAGTTGAGATATTTTAATGCAAGAAATTTTACGGTTAGTGTTTCCGCTGCGACTTTTTGTCAAATATGATTTAGGGCGTAACAAGTTGGTATCAGAGCCCTGGTTTGAGAGAATCAAGTGTAAGAAGGTAAGTGCTTGAACTCAAACCTGTGTGCTCTTGTGATAAGAAACCCGTACAAATCCAAGACTCGGTCAAGATCCAAAGGTAAAAGAGAATGTAAGTATGTACTTATGTATACGCATAACGAAACTGACGGTTTTGTATATGCAAGGTAAGTATAAGCGTTTGAAGAGGAAGATCCGCGAGTGCGGTCAAGTACCGACACCAAGGCATGAAATAAGATAAAGTTGAGCCCAGGTATGTAAATTTAATATGTCGGTATATGAAATGGTAAAATGCATTAAGGGAAGAAAAATGCTAAATGAAGGACCATGATGGTATAGTAAACATGTTTTGAAAAATGATACACGTGCCGAAACCAAATTCTTCGGAGATAAGGTGACAATTACACGAAGACACGAAACTAGTATGTGGATTGTGTACCTGGCCAGTACACGTGAAGCATATAACGTTCGTGGGACCGTGATAATTGATACAGGTATGTCCGTTAGAATTAAGTAGTAGGTGGACGTGAGGGAGAAGAGAAATGTAAGACTCTCAATAATGAGAATATGATATGCTATGCTAGAATCCGCGAGACGGATTCGAAATATGATATGCTATGCTAGAATCCGCGAGACGGATTCGAACATGATATGCTATGCTAGAATCCGCTAGACGGATTCGAACATGATATGATATGCTAGAATCCGCTAGACGGATTCGAACATGATATGCTATGCTAGAATCCGCTAGACGGATTCGGACATGATATGCTATGCTAGAATCCGCGAGACGGATTCGAACATGATATGCTATGCTAGAATCCGCTAGACGGATTCGAACATGATATGCTATGCTAGAATCCGCTAGACGGATTCGAACATGATATGATATGCTAGAATCCGCTAGACGGATTCGAACATGATATGCTATGATAGAACCCGCGAGACGGATTCGAAACAGGAAATGCTAAGCTAGAATCCGCGAGAAGGATTCGAAACATGAAAGAAGTTAAAGTATAAATGAAATGTCTGAAACCGTTAGACGGATTCAAACATAGGAGGTACGAAAGGTATGAATGATGTGTTCGAATCCGCGAAACAGATTTAAGATAAGAAAGACGGAACTAGTCTATATAAGAAGAAGTCGATAGCTTGACCATGCGCGCGTCAAATAAGTCACATAAGTAAATGTAAGGCAAATGAACAAAAGAATGATTGGAATGAAAATATACGAATGCGTAAGTAACGAAGGGATATGTATGGTACAAATAACTAAAGAAATGTGGGACGATGTTAACTATGAAGGAAAGCACGTAGATGTGACTATAAAAAGGTAGTTTTGTTGTGATGACAAAACAAGGGTTAAATGTTATGTAATGCGTCTATAGAATGAAATCTTAAAGGATGAGATGAAGGTATTTAATCTGTTATAAAATGATCATATGAAGGTAAGCATTATTATAAGTTTAAATAAGCATGTATATTGACCTGTTATTAACGGGTCAAAGGAAATGAGAATGTTATGTGAAAGTATGCCATGGAAAGTATAGACTAGTTAAGGAGAAGAAGCCAATTGATTGAATAATTATGAAATGAGATAGGATGATTACTTATGATTATGATGGGAGCGTTAAGCCAAACATAAATGTGTGTGTGTAAGAAGAAACGAGAAAGGTTTCGGGGACGAAACCTTATTTAAGGGGGGTAGACTTGTAACACCCCAAAACCCGAATTACTAAATTTGCTAGTGGGACCCCATGTTTAATAAAATAGAATGTAGCAACTAGGTTATTATACCTAGTCAAAAGTTTAGCAAAGCAAACAAGGGAACAAACTTGAGGGACCAAATATGAATAAGGGGGGAAAGTTATGTTTTAATAAACAAAATCAACACACACACACACACTTCATGTGTGTGTGCGTGGAATGCTCTGGAGAAGAAGAACAAAGGGGTGTAAACCCTAGTTCTTAAAGAAGCTCCAATTGAAGGTCGAATCGAGGCTCAAATCTATTAAGGAACATGATTTAGTGATCACCTAGACAAGGGGATCATGAGGTATGTCTTGAAACTTAGATTGATGAACTTTTATGAAGTGGGTTATGTTCCAATCCGCGAATTGGTATGAAATTGATCATTTATATGTGTTAGAATCATCATATAAAAGATGGATTATGCATGGTTTAGGTTAATTTGATGTTTAAGGGTGAAACCCGTTTGTTATGGTGAAGATGAAGACATGGGTAAATCATCTATGTTTAAGTTCTTGCTTAATATTGATGTATTTTGAGTTGTATGATGTATTCTTGTTAGAAGAATTGAAAGAAATGTGATACTAGTATGTTTGATGTTATGCATGTATGAATCATGTTGATTAGGAGGAAGAAATTGATGAATTGTGTATGAGATTAGAATGATATGCATGAACTAGTTGTACACTATGCTTACAAGGTAGTACATATATCAAAAGTATGATGAGTTATGAAGAACTTAAGATTAGATCACTTGTAAGTGATTAACAAGTAGTTATGAAGTGGGTTTTTGATGATGTAATGTAATTTGATGATTCACTTATGTTAATAATGTTTGAAATCATACATGTGTGTGAATGTTTAAAGAAATGGGATAAGAAATGATGAATTGTTGTAGATGAAGTGAATGAAATGTAATGATAACATGTTTGATGTTTAATTTAAATACCCCATGTTGGATTGTAGAAGCATTTGATGAACTATGTATGAATTTAAAAGATTTGTATGAATAAGTTGTACGTTATGCTTAAAAGGTAGTACGTACATCAAGTGAATGATAAAATGTATATAATGTCGTCCGTATGGTCAATTATGATGTTACGGGAATATGTTGATAAGTCGATAGACATGTATGGTTAATGGTTGACTTTTGAAAGTCAACTAAGTATAAGCAACATGAGTTGACTCGTTGTCATAAATGTAAGTTGATGAGAAGTCGTATGGTACATGTACTAGCAATCCGTGTTAAATGTAATGACATGATGAGTTACATGAGTTATACGTATACGGACATGATTATATGAGTTATGTTTGTTAGAAATGATTAATGAAAATTAAGTGTGAAATATGGGATTGATACGATTGTTATCATGTACAAATGAGTATGCTAATGATAGCGTGATTTCGATGACATGAAAGCATAGGAATCATGTGGAGATGGACTCAAGCGCGAAAGGCTAACGGGTCAAGAAGAGGCGTGGAAATGGATGTGAACACGGATGCATGAGGTAAGTGATTCCGTAATCACTTCTTAGATGTTTATGTAAAGTTATATGTATTTTAACTAAATGTGTTAATTGAGGTCGAATAGGAATGAGTTGAATGAAAACGATGAAGTATTGAACGGATCTTAGCTTTGATCCGAGTAAGATATATGCGTTAGAATTGAAGTTAAGTGGTAGGATGGGATAATTATGCAATTAAGTCCTTGGTTGAAAAGGATGGAGCAATGTTGACAAAAACGCCCTTGATGGGTATATCGGGCGAACGACCTTAAAATGCCTATTGGAAATGAATTAATCGATTAGAATAATGTTTTGGTCATGTGTGAAAGCGAAGGGTATGGTTTTGTATGTCATAGACCATTAATGCGCAAATACCCATAACGGGTCAAATAATTAGAATATAATAATAAGCCGAATGTATGCAAGTTAAGAATTTCCTTAATCCGGATGTGGGATTTTAATGTCATATGATAGAAGGTGAATTTACAAGCATGTAGGAAGAAACGGGAGGTTAAACGGGTAAACGGTTCAAAAGTTACGCGCGTTTTAGTGCGAACGAACGACAAAACAACACAGCAGAAAACTGTTGTTTCTGCTAGGCGTCGCCGACGCGGGTAGGTGGCGTCGCCGACGCCGCCCAGAAACTTCAGTTTTCTCCGACGCCAGTTTCCCCTGGATGACGCCAAGCCGACGCCGTTAGGCGTCGTCGACGCCTAAAGTGGCGTCTCCGACGCCCCTCCCATCATACGCTTCTGATTTTCGCCGTTTTGGCTCGTTTTGCTTGATCCGTCATCCGTTTTGGATGTAGGAATGGTATGTACGTATGTAGTTGTGTATGTAAGTGCGCATGAAGGTATATATGAGTATATGTATGTATGCAATGATGTAGGAAAGACTTGTATGTATGTAGATGTGTATGTAGGTATGTGGAAAGATATGTACGATTGTATGTACGTATGTAATGATGTAGGAAAGGTTTGTATACATGTAGATGTGTATCTATGTATGTGGAAAGATAGGTACGATTGTATGTACGTATGTAATGATGTAGGAAAGGTTTGTATACATGTAGATGTGTATGTATGTATGTGTAAAGATATGTACGAGGGTATGTATGTATGCAATGATGTAGGAAAGACTTGTATGTATGTGGATGTGTATGTGGAAAGATATGTACGATTGTATGTACGCATGTAATGATGTAGGAAAGGTTTGTATGTATATAGATGAGTATGTATGTATGTATGTATGTATGTAAGTACGTATGTATGTACGGAATAGATACGTTGAGTGTTAATGTTATTAATGGTATGTCTCGAGAATGAAAAGTAATGCAGGTACGTTATTGAAGCCTCGCCAGGAAATGGATATGCAGATGAAATGCTTAAAGCTTAAAAGATGACGAAGTGTGAAGTGTACGCGAATGAACTTTGTTTCGTAAATATGTACTAATGATATGAATGTATGTGGTGAATGCAGGTTGTACGGATGATGAGCGATTATCACAAGGATTAGAGATCGAAGACCGAGTCACTAGAGAGATTGTACGGGGACGTTGAATGTAAAATGTAGTTAATGTAAGCTATGTTTTAGTTAACAAGTAAGAGGATGACGGATTTTTGATTAAGAACTAAGTTAAAGTTAAAAGTTTAAATAAGTTGAGATATTTTAATGCAAGAAATTTTACGGTTAGTGTTTCCGCTGCGACTTTTTGTCAAATATGATTTAGGGCGTAACAGAAACTTATGATGAATAGTGTTTCGTATTTTTTAAATAATTTATTTTTTTAATAATATATTATATATTCTTTTAGTTTTTAAACGTTTAGTTATAAATGGTAATAATTCTTAAGTGTTTGTTTTCCTATTAATAGTATTTTATTTATCAGTTAATTTGTTTTTCAGTAATTAACTTGACTTTGTACTTTTTTAAAAAAAAATTCTACATTGGCATCTATGATTATTTGACCAATAACGATAAAAACGAACACCAATACCAATACCAACATCGATATTGTTCGAACGATATCGATCTGTTCATATTGTCACGGTACTGGTACTGATATTCATTTATTGTTGCAGACAGATTTGTAGAAATGAAAAAAAATTAATCGGAAACCATAAAACGAATACAGGTATCCATATTAATGATGTTTCGTACGGTGCGGTAACGTTACAATATCAATTTATCGAAAGAAAAATAAAACAATAAAAATAAGTATCGATAGCGAACCGATTTTGTTTGTTCGGTATTGGTTCGGTTAACTACGATAGCGGCATAATATACGTTATCAGACAAGAAACCATAAAAATGAATACATATGTGTACCGATGTTGTGCGATTAGGTACAATATGGCACGATGCCGTGTTAGATTATCAAAATCAATAAAAATAAATATGGTGCCTATATAGATGTTGTTCAATTTGTTTTTGTTTGTTTTAAAATGATACCGGCACAATATTTGTTTCAATAAAGTTTATATTACAATGTTGAAAAAAATAAAAATAAACATGGAACACAAATCAACCGAATCGATATCAACTGAACAACATTGGTACCAGTTCGATATTCGTTGTTATTGTTTTCGATCAATATAAAGTTTTTTCTTTCGATTAATATAGTGAGTGTCGGTACCGTAAGGAATCAAACAAATACCGGTTGAATTCTCGCCGCGAAGCGCGGGAGAATTTCACTAGTTATTATTAGTCTAGTAGCCCCATGAATAGTACGTATATATTTAAGGTATTGTTTTATTTTTTAATAATTTTGTTTTTCATTTAAGTTAATTATTTAAGAAGCCCCATGAATACCAAATATTTTTTATGTTATTGTTTTATTCTTTTAATAATTTTATTTTTCACTTGATTTAATTATTATTACTAATAATTTGCGTTCACGAACTTTAAAAAAACCCTAAATATGTAATTATATTTAAATGTTTTCTAACATTCTGATATAAATTATTAATTAATTATAAAAGAAGGAAAACTAGAACAAAAGAGAGATGTTTTCATTTCGAGCCCAACTTGAACTCAAATCATTATTTTAGAGTAAAAATGTTTTGAATTATTGGTATGGGGATCATCAAAATGACAAAATAGCCAGGTATTGACTTTTTACATGTATTGGCTCTAAAGTTGTCGAAATATCAGAGTGTAGGCTATGGAGGTGCCGCTAGATTATCAAAGTGTGGACTATAAAGGTGTTAGATTATCAAAGTATGCCCTGTCAAATGTGGTCGCTATAGGTGGGTCGAAATTTCTTTCCACAAATTTTTGTTGTGTACCAGATACAAGAAAACTAAAAAAAGAAAATTAACCCTGTTGCTACTAAATATCTTCACTATAGGTGTTTTCCAAAGCGGCAAAATTTCGCTCCACCCCGCCAAGAGGTATCGCCACTAAAGTTCGTAGCAGCTAGTACTTTTATAGTGACAACATCCATGAATGTGTTGTATTATCAAAGTAAGAACTATGGAAGTGGCGTCTTTGCATATTTGTCCTACTTTAATCGGTTACCTACCTAAACGAACGCAAAAATTAATACCTATTTTATTAGTTTTTTAGTTAACTTACCTATTTCCATGATTTCCCCTTCCCTAAACTAAAGAGTTTAAGACTCTGGTGTCATCACTCATCACCATTCATGACATTTACAAACTTGGTACAAGTGTTGTTATTAATCTTATGTATTTTCCAATCCCTCTTGCAAATATTAAATATTTTTGGCCTTATGACTAACTACTCAATTTTCTAATATCATTTGTTCTACAAGTAACTGTCAACCCACTGTTTCCTCTCTCTTACCTTCCCTCCTTTTTTTCTTATAAAATCACATACACATACTACTCACCATCTCACAACTTGAATTCAAAATTTTCTCTTGATATCTTCAGTTGTTGCATATCCCTGCCAACATGAGCAAGGTGAAATATCTTTAATTTGGTTTTACCTTTTCTTATATTTTAATAGCCATCTATATATTTCTTCATAGGTTTCAACTTCTCTCAAGGATTTTACAGAAAAGAGCTCATATTTTTTACAATGCTTAATTTAGCATCATTTCAATCTTTCTTGAGTATAGTTTCAACATCAACACTTATTAAACTTGTATTTATTTGCAGAAAATTGTTATAAAAGTGGATGTGCATGACAATAAATGTAAAAGGAAGGCTCTCAAGGCAGTTTCTAGTCTTGAAGGTTAAATTTTGTTTCTTTACATAATGTTTTCTTTTTATGATCATAGTTCGACTTAACATATACTAAACCTTCATTTGAAATACGTTTAGGGATCGAATCGTTAGCAATGGACATGAAAGACAGGAAACTAACAGTTATCGGTGATGTTGATCCAGTATGCATTATTTGTAAACTTAAAAAATGGAACCCGGAGATACTCACTGTGGGACCGCCAAAAGATGATAAAAAAGATGATAAGAAGGATGATGAAAAGAAGAAGAAGGAAGAAGAAGCTTTAAAAATATGGCAGGAATATATAAGACTTTATGGCTATCCTTGCGGACCTTGCATGCCACCACAGTACTGTGTTCGCGGTGTGGATGAATATCCAAGTGGTTGTGTTATTTGCTGAATCTGCAAGAAAAGATCCATTGGATACATGTATATGGGTTTGGGTTTGGGTTTGGGTTTAGATTGGTGATCATTTCCATATTTTGTATCCAAAGAATAACATTTGGAAAGTCAAGTGCATTCTATTTGTATTGATATGGATAAGTTATGCTTAAAGGATATAAAATAAAAGAAAAGAAAATCAGGAACCAGGACTTTTTAATTTATCATAAGCTATGCAATTAAGGTAAGTTATTCTACATAAGTTATTCTACAAATGCTCCTAATTGTAAAAAAAGTGTAAGAAGTCTTTATAGAGTGAAAAATGTCCAATAATCTAAAACCTAAACTTACTACACCACCCCCACCCCCACCCCCACCCCCACCCCCACCCTTTATAGGTGTACATTTCTCTGTGCTAAAGGGGGTTATGTGAGGCTCCACTCTATCCTGTTGATAGTTGGAGGAAGGCTTGTCACTTTTATCAACCTCTTCACTAATTACCTAGTAACTTTGAAAAATGAATTTCCACTAGGGTAAAGTAAAATAAAGGGAAGATGAAAAAACTACTACCAGGTTTTTTTTTTTTTTTTTTTGGTAGTGGGTTTATTTTTAGGAGCTTTTGTACACTTCTTATTTTAAGGAGCCTTTGCATTTGATTCTAATCCATGCAATCAATGCGGTTAAATATTGGATATCGATCAAGGACCCATATTTGAGATATAGGTTATTTCGGTGAGATATCGGTCATTTTAATATAATGTAAAATTTATATATATAGCAATTTAACGCAAATATATCGGTGATATATCGGTCATTTTAATATAATGCAAAATTTATATATATAATGCAATTTAACACTAATATATCGGTTATATTGGTCGAATATCGATGATATATCGGTCAAATATCGGACAACATCATCAATAACATCGGTACCGATATTTTACTAGAGGACCAATATAACTGATACATCACTGATATTATCTGGATCGATCATAAGAAGCTATTCTTTACCGGTTACTATTAAGGGGTTGAACTCATGTCTTCGTGTTATGTTTGTATTCTTAAAAAACAAACAAATTCTTGTGAGAGCCATCCGTCTGGACCCCTTGGGTCCACCCTGATTTTTATATTATAGCTTCCTGTGAAAAGAGTTACAAAGTGAAGATTTAACAAAGTGACTGCACTAATTGCTGTTGACTTTTGACTAACCATATTATATTTAAGGACGTGACAATCTATCATCCTTAAACAATGATATTTTATGAATCGACAAATTTATCTTTGGAAAAAAATATGTAAGTTGAATCTAAAAGCGTACGTATGGAATGGCGTTGATTAGTAAATTGCTTCTTTTTTAGATATTTACAATTATATGTTAATTACCTATCCTAATTGATGAATAGAATGTAGCATGATTAATGTAAGTTGAATCTAAAAGCGTACGTATGGAATGGCGTTGATTAGTAAATTGCTTCTTTTTTAGATATTTACAATTATATGTTAATTACCTATCCTAAGGGTGTAAGGGGCACCTTCGGTGACCCCATTCGGTGACCCAAGTCACCTAAGGGGAACACCGCCGCCATCACTTAGGTGAGTGGTTTGGGGGAATGAAATCGGTTGGAAGTCACCGAAGAGAGGGTGGAGAGAGGAGGAGAGAGAAGGTGGGCCACCCACTTTTTAAACCAATGAAAATTTTTCTTTTTTTTTCTTTTTGAATAAAAAAACAAGGGAGTTAAGAGGGGAGTGCCGCCATCAAATTGGGGTGTTAGGGGAGTTTAAGAGGGGAGTTGACGTGGCACACGAGGATTGGTTATACGTAAGAGAGGGGACTCCCCTCTTAGGGGAGTGCCCCCCTCACCCTAATTGATGAATAGAATGTAGCATGATTAAATTTAAATTTACAACCCTTCATAGATTTTTACATATTATATTATTATTTATTATGATTATGATTTGATGTCTGCATCATCTACTAGAGTAACTATTCAAAAGAGAAATTATTTTTTTTTTAAATTAGTAAACATGTTTTAGTTGAGGGAAAAAAATTTTTAAAATAGTAAAACTTCACTTCTCATATTTAGCATGTAAACTAAGAGTCTAAGACATCTTTGTATTTAATCTAACACTATATATTATATCTATAATTATATCAATTTACAGAAATTGTGTACTATGTTTTCACCGGTCGATAAGACTAATGGGTATGGGGGCCGGCTAGGCCCGGCTAGGACCGGCGCCGGTCCCCCACACCACCCCCCTCCGGCCCAAACGGCTCACCACAACCGGTGTAGCCGGGGCTCCTTTCTTCTCTCTCTCTCTCATCTTGGTCTCTCCTCTCTCTCTATCTCTCTAAAGTTTTATATTTTTTTATTGTTGTGGGGCTTCATCCTTCATCCCCCTCAAATATGAAGGAGGCCCATCCCACACGAGCCGGTGACATGGCGCTGACGTGGCGGCTCATCCCCTCCAAGCCAATCCTCTCCATACCCTTTAGTCTAAGAAAAACTAAAGGATTCTAGAACACTCAACAATGTGAATAAAAAAATGCCATATTCTGTTACTAGGTTTTATTAGATGATGCAGACATCAAATCAAATCATAATCACAATAAATAATATGTAAAAATCTATGTAGGGTTGTAAATTTAAATTTAATCATGCTTGTTGGGATTGAACCCTATCAGAGGAACAAATAATTAAAGACAAAACTGGATCAGAGCAGTGGATCCAGAATAAACAGATGTTTACATACAAGTCTCTCCCCTTGAAAGTGATTTCAACATCGGTTGACCTCCTATCTGCTGTTCTTGCAAACTGCTGACCTACAACTGCTGCTCAAGTAAAGACCTGATGAAAGACTAAAGCCCTGCTGATTCAATCTACTGCCTTGAGTCAAGCACTGCTGATCCGGACAAGTACTGCTGGGTTCACAGCAGTGGAAGGTTGCAGCAGCTGATCTATAGTCTGTTTTGTAATGTAATGTAATAGCAGTAGTTAACATAGCAGTGTTTGTATAGATCAGAGGTTAGAGTTTGTTAGGAGGTTAGATGTCACTTTCATGGTGACGTCAGCTAAGATGCTCAGTGGTTTGCTAGTGCCTATAAATAGTTCAGTACCTTGTACTGTTCTATTAGCTCTTTTGCATCATCGTCTTCTTTGCACGAACAAACAACTGAGCTCTGGCTGAGGGGGAGTTTGCATTCATTCATCAATCATTGTAATCGTTATTGAAATAAATTCAATCTTCCGATTCATTGTGAAAAGATGTTTGATCAAAGTATTACTCTCGTTTGATTGTCTGCAAAGTTTGTTTTCATCATAATTCCGCTGCACACTCGTCCATTTTCATTTTAATTACAAACACAAAATACAATCAGAAACAAACTCAGATCCAACAATTGGTATCAGAGCTTGGACAGTCAAAGTTGATTTAACAATCATTTTGACGTAAATAGTTCAGCTCATAACAGTTGATACTGATCGTTTGTTCGTTTTTTGAAAAACAGAGCAAGGATTAATCACCATTAAAGTTGATTTCTCAGTGTCTGTAATACAACAAGAATGACGTCACAATCTCAGGATGATAAAAACAAAATCGGCTCGCTTTTTAAACCACCTATGCTAAAAAGAAATGAGTACAACATCTGGCAGAGGAGGATGGGTCACATCCTTGCTCAACAAAGCACATGTTGTTGGAGGTCTGTCGTCTTTGGTCCCCACGTTCCCACAGTGCCAAGCGCTGAAGATGCTAAAAAGTTCGTTCCAAAACCAGTTGAAAATTATACCGAAACCGACTATCAAAAGTTCGAACTAGATGCTAAAGCGTTTAGCATCATAGCATCAGCGCTGCCCAATGAGATATATGCTGGACTGTTACACTGTAACAGTGCCAAAGAGTTATGGGACTCGCTTAAGGAACAGTTTGGGGGAACCGAAGAAGTCATAGAAAACAATAGGGAAATCCTGAACCAACAATATGAAACATTTTGTCATGTTAGAGGTGAATCACTGACGCAACAATTTGAGCGTTTCTGTTGTCTCATCAGTGAACTGAGGCTTGTTAATACCACTTTTACAAACTCAACTCAAAATAGCAGGTTCCTCAGGTCACTGCCAGAAAAATGGGACACCATAGCTTTTGTCACCCGAAACTCACCTGAGTTCAAGGATCTGACCTTGACCCAACTCCACGGTCGACTCCTGACCTACGAAAGGGAGTTGAACCAGAAAAGGAAGTTACAAGAGCCAGGAAAAGCCGTTGATGATTATACATTCGGTAACACTGCTCTTCTGGGTCAAGAAGAATCTGGGAGCAGTGGTAAGGATCAGGGTTATGATCACTTCATTGACATAACTGCTGGGGCAAACTTTAACAACCCTGATTCTCACTCTGCTAGTTATGCATTCACTGCAAACGAAAACCAGATGTCAGACAATTTAAGCTTTGAACTCAATGATTTGCAACATTTTGATCCCACTGACTTAGAAGAGATGGATATTCTGCACCAGTTGGCTTTGCTAAGTGTTAGAACTAGCAAATTCTATAAAAGAACAGGGAGAAAATTCCCAAGACTTCATGGGAATTTGAGGGTTGGGTTGGATAAATCGAAAATCAAGTGTTACAAGTGTAATAGGTTAGGGCACTTTGCTAGGGAATGCAGAAGTCAAAACACTGGACCAATAGTTACTCACCCTAGCTCTAACCCTAGACCACAAAGTCAAAACACTGTGCACTATACTCAATACACTCCTGCA
The DNA here is from genome assembly GCA_030545235.1 of Helianthus tuberosus. Lineage (NCBI taxonomy): Eukaryota > Viridiplantae > Streptophyta > Magnoliopsida > Asterales > Asteraceae > Helianthus > Helianthus tuberosus. Next base: position 2,471,638 of record CM060387.1, read on the forward strand.
GCTCAAGTGAACACTGCTCACTATGCTGCTGCCCCTGTGCCTGTGCATTATGTCCAAACTACTGTCCCACAAATTCAGTACGTTCAAACCGCTGCTCCACAGGTACAAATGCAACCTGTTGCACCTCAAATCACTGCTCCAGCAGCAGTACAACCAGATCAACAAAGCTTTTTCACTCAAGGGTTTGTTGACTGGAGCAGTATGCCTGAAGACCTTAGCGATGAAAATTTTGCACTCTATGCTTCTAATGATTCTTCTCATAATGAATTTTGCTTGATGGCATTAGAGTCAATACAGGAGGGGGTTGAAACTGAAGAGGAACAGTTGAGTACTGAAAAAGTGGATGAGGTGACTGAAGCAGTGGTTACTGCTGTGGCTGGTGAACTACTGTTGGGAGAAAGTTCAGGTACCCTGATTGAACCAATGACAGATCCATGGTCTGAAGAAGACAAAGAAGAAGAGAAAGAAGAAAAGGCTGGTGAAAAGAAGGTGAGAGCTGATGATGAAGAGAATCATCAATGTGACTGTGCAATGATGGCTGCTGCCAAGGTATCACCTCAAGTTCTTGAAAAACTGTGTTCTGACAATTGCATTATTGCTTTTGCTAACATCAAAGAGGTAAATGAAAACCTTCGGGATAAAATTTTAACTGATGAAGTCAAATTTGAAAGATCTTTAAAAGAACTTAAAAACAAATTGACTGAAAAGGAAAAAGAGATCAGCAGTTTGAAAGAAGAACAAAGCATAACCAAAACTCAACTCCAAACTATGGTAGAAAAATACCAAGTTTGCAAAAAGGAGTTGGAGTCCACCCAGATCACATGTGAGAGATGGGTGGAATCATGCAAAGGGTATGAGGTTATGCTTGAAAAACAGATAAAAAGCAATGTGAAATTTGGTGTTGGTTATAGAAAACATGATGATGAAACCACTGCTTTTGGAAAATATGTTCAAACCACTGATGTAACCACTGAGTTCATCCCCACAAACAAGAATGGCCAAGAAGTGAAAATCACTGACAAACTTGGTAACAAAATCACACTTGACAGACCAATGGGATCCTCTACTTTTGAAGAGCTTGAAGATTATCAGTTTAAACCAAAATGGTCTGATGAGTGTGATATTCTTGAAAATTTCAAGCCAATGGACTTTACATCAACTGATGGTGTTAAAGCTCCAAAAGCTAAAGTCATACCTCTCAAGGACATCCCAGCAGTGGTTAAAACCTCTGCTGCAAAGGAGTCTGAAAATAGAAAGAAGAAAGAAAAAATTGATAACTTGTTTTGTGAATTCTGTGAGAAAATGAATCATCTAACAAAAGACTGTTTCCACTTAAAAGCTTATGATTTAAACAGAACAAGTGTCATTGTTTCAGCTGAAAGTTGCATTGTTTGTGGTAAAACAAACCACAAAACTCAGGCATGTGTGTATCTCAAAAACTTTGATGTGAAAAAGAATGAGTACATTGCTAAAACATCCTTGAGTCCATCATCATCATCAACATCTGTCAAATTCACCAAGAAACAACCACTGTTTGTGCCAGTTCAAACAGCTGTCACAAAACAGCTGAACCAAACATCTGTCAAAAGAGATGTTCAGGTTACTAATGCACCCCCTGCCAATCAGTTCAGAAAAGGCAAGGAAAAACAGTCCTACCAAAGGATTCCACACGTTTATGAGGCCTACAAAAGGCCCTCTAAACCTAAAGTGAATAGGCATCCTTTTGGTTATCAGCAGGTGATTGGTCAAGACCCCCAACAGTGCTTAGCAAGAAACAGTACTAAAACTGTCCAAACCCCTAACCTAACCACTGTCCATCACTCTGCATCCATCCCAGACACTGTTGAGACCCCATCCAAAGCCCTGTTGGCTTTGGAGACCTTAATGAACTAATCTTTTTACTTCATGTGCAGGGAGCTTCTGCATGCTTTGATAGTCTTTGGTATGTAGATAGTGGAGGCTCCAGGCACATGACAGGATGTAAAGCCCTCCTCAAAGACTTTAAAATCCATGGAGGGGGTGATATATCCTTTGGGAATAATAGTAAAGGGAAAGTTCTGGGGTCTGGTACAGTGCAATCTGGAAATGTAAAATTTGAAAATGTCAATCTTATAGACAATCTAAAATTCAACCTTCTGAGTGTATCACAAATGAGTGACAAAGGATTTGGGTCATTCTTCACAAAAGATTGTTGTAGGATTGTTGGACCAGAAATGGTCAAAAAGATTGAAGCAATAATCAAAACTGGTCAAACTAAACTTGTTGCTCAAAGAAGTGGCAATGTTTATGTTGTTGATATGTCAAAAGAGTGTCCCAGAGCTAATGTCTGCCTGTTCTCAGCTGCCTCTAACAAAGAGACAGAACTTTGGCACAGAAGGCTGGGGCACACAAATCTTAAGACAATCACTGAAATTTCAAAAAATGGTTTGGTGAGAGGCCTACCACAAAAATTGTTTTCATGTCCTGAACATTGCATTTCCTGTTTAAAAGGAAAGCAGCATAAAAGTTCTTACAAGTCCATTGAAGAGTCCAAAACAACCCAGTGTTTGCAAATGCTACACATGGATTTGTTTGGCCCAGTTCAAGTCATGAGCCTCAAGAAGAAAAGATATTGTTTGGTTATTGTTGATGACTTTTCTAGGTTTACATGGACGTTCTTTTTACACTCAAAAGATGAGACTGCAGGCATTTTGCAAGACTTTGTGACACAGGTTGAAAAGCAATTTGACCTTCCAGTGAAAAGCTTCAGGAGTGACAATGGCACAAAATTTAAAAATAAGGAGTTGGATGCCTTCTGTGTGAAGAAAGGGATTGTAAGGCAGTACAGCATCCCTAGAACACCAGAGCAAAATGGGGTTGTTGAAAGAAAGAACAGAACTTTGATTGAGGCTGCCAGAACTATGCTTGCAGATTCAGGTTTGCCATTAACTTTCTGGGCAGAGGCAGTAAACACTGCTTGCTATGTCCAGAACAGAGTTTTAATAAACCCTAGGCACAAAAAGACTCCTTATGAAATTCTGTATAAAATCAAACCACTGATCTCATATTTCAAGGTGTTTGGCTGCCCATGATTTATTTTGAACTTAAAAGATTCCATTTCAAAATTTGCAGCCAAAGTTGATTGTGGTTATCATCTGGGATACTCAACCACTGCCAAGGCCTACAAAGTGTTCAATACACGGACCAAGGCAGTGGAGGAGACTTTGAATGTTAAGTTCAATGAACTTTCATCAATGAAAATCCCAGCAAATCCTGCAGATCTGTTTGATCTTGAAAAATTTACTTTTGAAAATACTGCTGTCAAGACTAACAATGCAGGTCCATCAGAGGATACAACACCAGACTATGGGTATGAAATCATCATTCCTCAAAGGTCTGTCACAAAGGGAAAAGCATCAGCTGTTCAAAACAGTTGTCAAAGCTCAACCACTGCTACCTCAACAGTTGTTGACCAAAGTAGCCCATCAACCACTGCCTCCACATCCTCAAACACTGCTGACAAAAGTCCCCAAACAGTGGATAAAAGTCAGCAGGTGTCCACTTCATTACCTCATATTCCACCACCTTTTGAAGCCACTGCTGGGTCATCAAAGTCACCAGCAGTGGTTAGCTCAGATGATACACATTTGCAGCCTTCACCAACAAATGCCATCATACCATACCAAGGAGATTTAATCTTCTTGAGATCTCATCCACCTGATCAAATCATTGGCAACATCAATGAAGGGGTGCTCACAAGAAGCCAAACCTAAAACATTTGTCTTTTTGCTGGTTTTCTATCACTCCATCAGCCAGTCAAGTACCAAGAGGCACTGAAAGACAACAGCTGGGTTGAAGCCATGCAAGAGGAGCTCCAACAGTTTAAAAGACAACAAGTATGGGAGCTTGTACCACTGCCAGAAGAGGTTAGTCCCATTGGCACAAAGTGGGTCTTCAAGAACAAAACTGATGAAAGGGGCATTGTAGTCAAGAATAAAGCCAGGCTTGTGGTTCAAGGTTACAGACAGGAAGAGGGGATTGATTATGATGAAACATTCGCCCCTGTTGCAAGATTGGAAGCCATTAGACTGTTCCTGGCCTTTGCTGTCAACCACAACATGAAGGTGTTTCAAATGGATATCAAAAGTGCTATCCTCTATGGTACAATTCAAGAAGAGGTGTATGTTTGTCAACCTCCAGGTTTTGAGGATCCATTTTATCCTGATCATGTCTACAGGCTAAACAAAGCCTTGTATGGCCTGAAACAAGCACCAAGGGCCTGGTATGAAACTCTTTCCAACTTCCTACTCTCAAATGGTTTCAAAAGAGGTACCATTGATAAAACACTGTTTCTTAAATGGAGAGGGAAGGATTTAATGATTGTCCAAATTTATGTGGATGACATTATTTTTGGAAGCACATGTAACAAAATGTGTGAAGAGTTTAGAGAACTCATGACAACTGAGTTTGAAATGAGTGCAATGGGTGAACTGCAATGCTTTCTTGGTCTCTAAGTACAGCAAATGCAAAATGGAACTTTCATTCATCAAAGCAAATATGCTAAAGAACTTTTGACCAAATTTGATATGAATGATTGTAAACCATGCAGCACACCCATGGCAACAAATAAGCTGGTCATGTCTGATGAAAAAGATGAGCTGATTGACCAAACACTTTATAGAAGCATGATTGGGTCTTTATTGTACCTAACTGCATCTAGACCAGACATCATGTTTGCAACATGTGTCTGTGCAAGAAGTCAATCAGCTCCCAGAAAATCAAATCTCATTGCTGTAAAAAGGATCTTCAGATACATAAAAGGTTCTCCCACACTTGGTATCTGGTATCCAGCTAATGGGAACATCAAGCTTTCAGGTTTTTCAGACAGTGACTTTGCTGGATGTCACACCACAAGGAAGTCCACTTCAGGAGGGTGCCAGTTTCTAGGTGATTGCTTGGTTTCTTGGCAAAGCAAAAAGCAAGCAGCAGTTTCAACATCCACTGCTGAGGCTGAATACATTGCTGCTGCAAGCTGTACAGCTCAACTCCTGTGGCTTCAAAATCAGTTACTGGATTTTGGTATCACTGCCTTAAAGACACCACTCATGTTGGACAGCCAGGCAGCAGAAAATATCATCAAAAATCCAGTTTCCCACTCTACCACCAAACACATCGACATCAGACATCACTTTGTGAGGGATTGCTATGAAAAAGGTTTGATTTCTCTGCATCATGTCCCAACTAAAGACCAGCTGGCAGATGTGCTCACAAAAGCACTTGATACAACTACTTTTGAAAGCTTGGTCTCTAGGATTGGGATGCTGAACATGGAATAACAAGCAATATCTTGTTTTTCTATGAATAAAAGCAACAAAATGTTTTCAGAAAATCAAAAATCCATCCATAAAAATAGCTAACAATGAAATTTTCATTAAAATCCTTAAAAGTCTGCCATATCCACTGATTGTTCAAAAGTCTGCTCTACTTCAAAAAGTCTGTCCACTGCTGAAAGTCAACCCCTGTTCTCTCATTTCATTGATAAACTCTATTGTTCAAAAGCAATATTTTATCCACTGATATGCTATCCACTGATAGTGAAAATCATCCACTGCTTTACTATCACTGCTTTCATCAGTCACTTTCATAAAAGTACTGTCCTTCACTTTCACCAGGGGTTGTCACGTGGGCAGTACATAGTGGTCAGACCTTTTGTAACGGCTGCCACGTCAGCATTCACTTTCTTCCCTATAAAAATCCCCTACTCACCACCAAAACAGGGTTTTACTGTCGAATTGAATTCTTAAAAATTCTCTTCTCAAAGCAGTTTTTCATCTCATCTTTCACAAATTTCTTCGATCATTCTCTTCAAAAATGACAAAATCGAAGCCATCTGCAAAACCCACTTCCAAATCATCATCGAAAACAGCCTCTCAAAAGGCAATCTCCACTGAAATCCCATATAAATCATCTCACAATCTCCTGGGTCTTCTCACAAAACCAGGAACCACCAATGTTTTCGATTCCATCATTGACACCATGGCAAAATCAAAGTACAAAACTTTGTTCACCGCCGATGCACCAATCTATTTGGAGACCCAAAGGGAGTTCTGGAAGAATGCAACCCTTGAAAAACAAGGAGACACTGCAACCACCATACACTCTTCTATAAAGGGTAAAGCTATCCAAATCACGCCACAATCCATTTCAGAGGTCTTTCAACTCGATGATCAGGAAGGTAAAACTTCTTTCACTAAAAACGAGTTACAAACTGACTTCATTGAAAGAGGGTATGAAGCCACAATGATGAAGAAACTTACCTTACAAAAAGGTTATTTTCCTTTTGCAACCAGATTTTTATTTCATACCCTCCTACTATGTGTTTCAAACAAAACCACTTCTTTCAATGAAATCCCGTTAAAGATTCAAAATCTGGGATATGCAATTCTTCAAGAAGAAAATTTTAACTATTCTCGGGAAATCTTTAAGGATTTGGTTAATAATGTTGAAACAAAATCATTCTTACTGTTTCCAAGATTTTTAAGTTACTATTTTGAAAAGAAATTCAGTAAGGATGCTTTAACATCAATAATTCAAGGTGATTATACTCAACTAAACAGTTTAACAACTGAAACTTTTTCAAGAATGTTAGCACCTTGCAAAACACAAGCAGAGGTGCCTGAACAGAATTTAGCAGCTACCACTGCTCCTTAGGTATCTGCTACTGAGCCCACTGCTCAAGGTGATCAAAGCAGTAGAACAACTGTTTTGAAACCCACACCTACAAATCCCAAAAAGCCAAACAAAAAGAAAAATCAAAAACCCCCCAAACCAATCAAAAAGGCAACTCTGGAGGATGAGATACCAGAGCTACTGCCTGAGACAGCACAAATGTCACAAGAAACCACTGCTGCTACTTCCTCACAGCAGTTGGTACAAATATCTCAACCCATAACCAAAACTCGTCCTGCTTCTTCACAAAAAGAACAGGTTGTACACATAGGGCCACCACATTATGATGCTCTGGAAACACTCGTTTCCATCATCCACAGTCCAATGCCCGGGGCAAATTCTCTTTCTACACCCCACCTCACATCAACAATTCCACCAAAAACATAACTTTTGTTGGATGCAATAGATTTGAACCAGGCATTACTCAGTCCTTCTCAATCACCTGTTAATGAGAATATGCCTCAACAACTGACTGAGCCTGATGTATCATTCCTTGCTAACCCACCAACACAACCTGAGGAGGTTACACCCCTTGAGTTACAAGTAACTCTTGGTGGTAATCCAAGTGAAGCAACCACTACAACGGTTGAACCCACTGGTTTACAGTTGGACAGTGGTTACATCAATAAGACTTCCTTGGAGGCAATTCCTTTTATAGCACCTCTGCTAACCACCAGTGGATTTATTTATCCTACTGGCAACATCAAAAGGTTGTCAAGTGTTGAAGGGAGAAGACCCCAGTACCAAGAAAAAGGGGCATCAGTGGTTAATGTTTGGAGTATACTCCCTACCTCTACCACTGATAAAACCACTGTTAGTGGGAAATCAGATAATCCCATTCAATTGGGTGATGGTTTAAAGTACCAGAAATTGACGGATCGTGTTAAAAAGCTTGATAACTCTGTTGCAGAACTCAAAGATATGTTACAACAGTTGTTACAAGTACAAAAGGTACAATCAACTGCTATTCCATCTCAAGCACCTGCTCCACAACAGGCACCTGCTACAAATGAGCTCTAGAATTTATTTCAACCTTTTCTCCATCATCAAGCACAACTAGCAGATCAGCAACATGAAAAACATGTCCAACAGCTGAGAAATGCAATGGAGTCAAGGTTCAAGAACACTCAGGCTGATCTAAAGGCTCTCAAAACTCAGATCCTGCACACCACTGGCACTGCTCCTCCAACAGTTCTCTTCATTGATCAACTTCCCCCAGATAATGCCAAAAAGGGGGAGAAAATTCAGGAGTGGAAAAAGAAGGGAATAGAGGATGGTCTCTACATTGAACCAGAAAATGCAAACATGACCAAACAGATCCCTCTGCCAAATGGAAGCAAGAAAATTGATGTGACCACAAATGCACTGGCAGAAGCAGTTGCAAGTGTAAAAAGAGATAGAGAGGCCAAAAAGAAAGCCAGGGTGGATTATCCGGATCAAGGTACTTCAGGGTCAAAAGATGATGAAAATCTTGTTGATGAAAAGAAGAAGCCTACAAGAAGAGTAAGGCTACCCAAATCCATTCCAACCAGACGTTCAAAGTCTGTTCCAAAACCACCCCCTAAAACAGCTGTTGTAACTCCTGTTGTACCCACTACTTTTGGTACTTCAGTGGTTTCAACATCTGCTCCCACTTCAACACACACCACTTCAACACACACTACATCCACTGCCTTACCACCATCACCACCAAAAACAAAATCACCTCCTGCCAAAAGGCAGAAGACAGCAGTTGTTACAACATCTGCTGTAAAGACAACAGTGGTTGGAACACCAGTTGTTTCAACAACTGTTAGTCAATCACAAACCACTGCCACTATATCCACAACCACTGTTCCATCCAAAACATCATCAGCCCTTCCTCAAACAAAGAGGAGAAGGCTAATTCTCAAAGATGATGACACTTCACCATCACAAACATCTTCAAAATCTTTAGCTCTTGTCACAATACCAAAACCAGTTCCTCTCTCTTCAGTTCGAATGCACAAGCCCTTACCTCCTGCAGGTGTTCAATTTCCTCTTGAACTAGCAGCTGTTAGAGAAGAAATAAAATCATTTTACTATGAGGATGACCCTGCCAAAAGGAGTTTGCCATCAATAAAAGGATATCCATGGCCTAAAAATGTTGATGAATATTTAAAAATCAAGGCCAAGCAAGCAGAGGATATTTCAAAAAGAAACACACAAGGGAAATCTGACAAAGAAATTTCAAGAAACTATCAATATTTGCTCACACAAGTCAGGTCCCTAGAACAATTTGCAAAAAATGTCAGTCAACAAATTTCAAAAAGAGCAGCTGAAACTTTGAAGAAAGACTACATTGAAAGCATCATGGCTCACAAGAAGTACAAAGGAGAGAGATACATGTACAAAGAATGGACTGTTCCTGAGCTTGAAAATGAAGCAGCAAGAATTCAAGACATGATAAAAAGGAAAGTCACTCACACTCCTCCTGACTGGGCAAAGTTTAGAAAGAATGTACCTGACAAACTGGTAGAACTGAAAAGAATGAAAGAAGAACTGGTTGCAGCTGAATATGGAAACAAAAGATAAATTGCTAGATGGAAAGAAGATGTGGTCAGGATCACCTACAAAAGGTTGGAGGAACTAAGAAAGAAAGATCCAAATGTTCCTCAAAAGCCTGACTATCCTGAAGCAGAGGTTTCAAAAAGACCAACAAAGCTGCAAATCAGGAGAACCACTGCTCCAACTGGTGCTGCCATCTATAAAAGAAGGACACACAAACAGCTGGGAGGTGAAACCATCCAAGAGATGATAAAAGGAGATAACCTTGTAAAAGAAGGCATAAAGAAAATGATCATAGAAACTCTTGGTTTGGATCAAACTGCAAATACTGCTCAGCCAGTTATGAATAGGCCAGCCTCACCAAATACCTCTGCAAATAAACATCTCCCAAGAAACCCACCAGGCTAAAAAATACAAAAGTGGGAAACTGACAAACAGACCTGCGTATTGACTTTGCTCAGGTCTGGTGGAGAAGTGGAGAAAATATCAAGGGAACAAGCTCTTGGCCTGAGTCTTGAAGATTTGCAGGATCTCCATGATCTTCCACTTAGCAGCGATGATGAAGACACAGATGCCCTTGACTTTGAACTACAATTTAAAGGCCAGATAAGGGAACTGTTGATGAGGCAATAAATGTCCACAATAATGAAGAGTTTTGGCATTATCTGTTCCAGGGGGAGATTGTTGGGATTGAACCCTATCAGAGGAACAGATAATTAAAGCCAAAACTGGATCAGAGCAGTGGATCCAGAATAAGCAGATGTTTACATACAAGTCTCTCCCCTTGAAAGTGATTTCAACATCGGCTGACCTCCTATCTCCTGTTCTTGCAAACTGCTAACCTACAACTGCTGCTCAAGTAAAGACCTGATGAAAGACTAAAGCCCTGCTGATTCAATCTACTGCCTTGAGTCAAGCACTGCTGATCCGGACAAGTACTGCTGGGTTCACAGCAGTGGAAGGTTACAGCAGCTGATCTATAGTCTATTTTGTAATGTAATGTAATAGCAGTGTTTGTATAGATCAGAGGTTAGAGTTTGTTAGGAGGTTAGATGTCACTTTCATGGTGACGTCAGCTAAGATGCTCAGTGGTTTGCTAGTGCCTATAAATAGTTCAGTATCTTGTACTGTTCTATTAGCTCTTTTGCATCATCGTCTTCTTTGCACGAACAAACAACTGAGCTCTGGCTGAGGGGGAGTTTGCATTCATTCATCAATCATTGTAATCGTTATTGAAATAAATTCAATCTTCCGATTCATTGTGAAAAGATGTTTGATCAAAGTATTACTCTCGTTTGATTGTATGCAAAGTTTGTTTTCATCATAATTCCGCTGCACACTCATCCATTTTCATTTTAATTACAAACACAAAATACAATCAGAAACAAACTCAGATCCAACAATGCTACTTTCTATTCATCAATTAGGATAGGTAATTAACATATAATTGTAAATATCTAAAAAAGAAGCAATTTACTAATCAACGCCATTCCATACGTACGCTTTTAGATTCAACTTACATATTTTTTTCCAAAGATAAATTTGTCGATTCATAGATTTAAATAAAGCATCAAATGATCCAAAGACAACAAACATAAAGGCACAATATCTTATACAAACTATTAAGATGATTTGCAGTCTTATTGGGCTTAAATTGCGATTATACTTAGGAGACCTTAAATTATTATCTCCAAAAGTCTTTAACAAAACATAGTCCATAGAATACAAATTAATACGACATTATATGCTTTTTGAATTCGATATTTTCAAATGTTTGGATACATGATGCCGACTGCGGAGTTGGTCTATCAATATCAATGTCTAAGGAATCTTTTGTTTTTTAAGCAAATGGCTAAACAATTGTAGAGGATAAATGCAATAACTTATGGTTTAGGGCAGTACATGATGTGGACTTTGGAGTTGGTCAGTCAACAGCTGCCCTTTCATATAATTTGTTTAGTTTATGTTTGAGGTCAATTCATGGTGCTTATATAGCGGTTTGCAATAATTTATAGTTTATGCTGTTATGATTATAAAATTCTACTTGTTTATTTTATCTTTAAGAAGGACATCGGAATAAGTCGAGACAAAAGCCTAATTATTGCTTAATGTGTCGAATGGTCTCATAATCTATATGTACTTGCATTATTTGCATATAAAGACAATAGCTCTTGGTTAACTAGCTCTTATTAGGTAAAACACAAACCAGCAAAGTTACAAAAGGAATTGATTAAGCTAGTTACATAAAATACCCATTTTCAACCTTCAATTTGGTGGTAATATTAAATGTCGTGTAGAACATTGTCTTTTAAAGAAACGTAAGTTACCACGTACGTCATCATTATATTATATGGGTGGAGATACAATAGAAAGTTAATTTGGCTAGGAAGGCTAGGAAGTGATCTTGACCATCCATTTAGTTAATCAAGGGCTAAGATTAAATCAGGGAAATTGAAAAGAAGAAAAGAGGCGCGTGAGTTTGTTCAAGGGCATTCTAGTCAATCCAAGTCAATAGTTTATCTCTCCTCCAATTCCCCCCCATTTTTTAAACGTTAATAACTCTTTAATACGACATTATTTTTTTTTATAAAAATTGCACCAAAAAACGAGCGTTTTTTTATCTTTAAAACGAGTATACTATTGTTATATTTAAAAAAAAAATTTAAACCCAGTTGTGTAAAACGCAATAGAAAAACCACCAGTTACGTAAAACGCAATGAAAAAAAAAACCTAAAAAATGACATTTTTCTAAAACGCAATGCACCAAAAACACAAAGAAATGACTTATTTGTAAAATGCAATGGCCAGAAAACACAAAGAAATGTCTTATTTCTAAAACGTAATAGACTGAAAACACATAAAAAAGTGTTTTACCTAAAACACAATGCACAAAAAACACAAAGAAATGTCTTATTTGTAAAACGCAATGGCCAGGAAACACAAAGAAATGTTTTATTTGTAAAACGCAATAGCCAGAAAACACTTCAAAATGTCTCATTTCTAAAACGCAATGACCTAAAAAAACAAAAGAAAGTGTTCTCTGTAAAACGCAATGGACTGAAAATACCTAAAAATGTGTTTTACCTAAAACGCAATGACTAAAAAGACTTCAAAAATGTGTTTTACCTAAAACGCAATGACTAAAGATACTTAAAAATGTGTTTTTTCTAAAACGCAATAGCCAGAAAACACATAAAACTCTCTTATTTCTAAAACGCAATAGACACATAAAACTGTTTCTGAACTGTTTGTGAATTGTCTGTGAACTTTCTGAATTGTCTACGAATTACTGTCTTCGAAATGAGCCAGGGGCTCTGCCCCTTGGACCCCGCCAGGGGCTGCCGCCCCCGGACCCCCGCCAAGATCGTAAAACGCAATGACTAAATAAAAACCCAGATCGTGAAAATGAAATTAAAGAATTTCTTACATGGATCGAAGCCGGTTTCTTCATCAATTGACGAAATTTGAAATGATAGAAACACTTATCAGCGATTGAATCAAACAAATCGAGTGATTATCTTCAAAATCACCGGAAAAAAACGAGATTTTGTATGAAATTAAACTGGGTTTTCTTCAAAAAAACTGAAGAACACGTTGATCGGGGGTTTGAATCATTGATTGGTGATGAAAATCGCACTATAATGTAGTGATTATTGAGATAGAAAGTGAAGAAATGGTTGAAGATGGTGGGTTTTGAAAATGGTGGGTTTTGAAGTTACTGGGTTTTGAAAAAAAAAAAGGTTGGATTGACTAAAATACTCTTTTTCTTTATTTTAAATGTTGACACATGTCATCCTATTATTGCTTCCTATCCTTCCTAACGAAATTAATTTTCCTATTATATGTATTACAATTATCAACTTATGTGAATAGTAACTTTGACTTTTGATTTTTTAAAGTTTTTATTATACACCTTATACAATAAATAATATTTATTCGAGTTAATTACTTTTTCAGTCCCTGAGGTTTGCAAAAAATAATGGTTTCAGTCCATTAGTTTAAAAATTGCCATTTCAGTCCATTAGTTTCATTTTCATAACCATTTCAGTCCACAAACTTAACTCCATCCATTTATTTTGTTAACTTTGGGGTGAAATTACCAAATTACCCCTGCTAACTTAACAAATTGTAATAAAAATCATAAAAATTCCAAAAAATTCAAAAAAATTCCAAAAAATCTAAAAATAAAAAAAATTTAAAAAATTCAAAAAAATAAAAAAATTCCAAAAAATTCTAAAAAATCTAAAAATAAAAAAAATTCCAAAAAATCAAAAAAATTCCAAAAAATTCAAAAAAATCTAAAAATCAAAAAAATTTTAAAAAATCATAGAAATTCTAAAAAATCCAAAAAAATTCTAAAAAATCCAAAATGTTTCGAACCCGAAGCGTTTCGAACCCGAACCGTTTCGAACCCGACGCGAAACGGTTCGACGCGAACCGTTTCGACCCGTACCGTTTGGAGCCGAACCGTTTCGACGCAAACCGTTTCGACCCGTACCGTTTCGACGCGAACCGTTTCGACGCGAACCGTTTCGACCCGTTCCGTTTCGAGCCGAACCGTTTCGAGCCAAACCGTTTCGACGCGAACCGTTTCGACCCGTACCGTTTCGACGCGAACCGTTTCGACCCGTACCGTTTCGACGCGAACCGTTTCGACCCGTACCGTTTCGACGCGAACCGTTTCGACCCGTACGGTTCAGCGGGTTCGCGTCGAAACGGTTCAGCTCGAAACGGTACGGGTCGAAACGGTTCGCGTCGAAACGGTTCGGCTCGAAACGGTACGGGTCGAAACGGTTCGCGTCGAAACGGTACGGCTCGAAACGGAACGGGTCGATACGGTTCGCGTCGAAACGGTACGGCTCGAAACGGTACGGGTAGAAACGGTAAGGGCCGAAACGGTTCGGCTCGAAACGGTTCGGCTCGAAACGGAACGGGTCGAAACGGTTCGCGTCGAAACGGTTCGCGTCGACATGGTACGGGTCGAAACGGTTCGGCTCGAAACGGTTCGGCTCGAAACGGAACGGGTCGAAACGGTTCACGTCGAAACGGTTCACGTCGAAACGGAACGGTACGGGTCGAAATGGTTAGCGTCGAAACGGTACGGGTTGAAACGGTTCGGGTTCGAAACATTTTGGATTTTTTTGAATTTTTTTGGATTTTTTAGAATTTTTATGATTTTTTAAAATTTTTTTGATTTTTAGATTTTTTTGAATTTTTAGATTTTTTTGAATTTTTTGGAATTTTTTTGATTTTTTTGAATTTTTTAAAATTTTTTGATTTTAAGATTTTTTGGAATTTTTTTAATTTTTTTGAATTTTTTGGAATTTTTAGGATTTTTATTACAATTTGTTAAGTTAGCAGGGGTAATTTGGTAATTTCACCCCAAAGTTAACAAAATAAATGGATGGAGTTAAGTTTGTGGACTGAAATGGTTATGAAAATAAAACTAATGGACTGAAATGACAATTTTTAAACTAATGGACTGAAACCGTTATTTTTGGCAAACCTCAGGGACTGAAAAAGTAATTAACTCTATTTATTCTTGACACTACAGTTTATAACAAGTTTATAACAGTTACCAACTAGTTTTGAACATTTATGAAGCTTCAATAATAAAAATTAGTAATGTACTACACTGCTACAGGAGCTGACTCTTGTCTTGGTCCACAGGGAACCCTTAAAAGTTAAAACCTATTATCCTAATATACTGCATCAGTGAATTATACTTAGACCATGTGTAGTGGTGAAGAAATATAATGCCCCTATCATGGGGCATTATCCGACACGTGTCATCCCAATCAGCATGGGGCGTTATTGCAAAAGTGATGTAGTGGGAATAATACCTAATAAAGCCCCTTCCAATCATTAAAAAAAAAAAAGCAAACACATGGATGGATGGTGATTGGCTAGTCAAAGTAGTCATACAAATGCTCACCATTGATTGGTTCAACAAACATGGGCACAGCGTTTTAATTGAAACGCCCAACCTTTTTTTTTTCAAATATAACGCCCAAAAACGCTTGCCGTAATGGGGGGAGGGGCGTTTTGCGGCGTTTTTTTTTCATTTTTTTTATAATCACGCCCCACTACGGGTGGTCTTATAGCAAGACTAAAAAAAAAGTCTTAAAGTAAACAATTAACAAGCATAAGGGGTGGAACGTTATCCTTATAAATAAAGATTCATTTCGGAAATTAAGCAGTACTTATGTAAGAGCACTGGGGTGGAACGTTATCCCCCGTGATAGCAAAAAACAACGCGTGGTAGACCTTAGAACACTGCCGCCACTCAAGTTTATAACGCGTGCAATATTCACGCGTGGATTTTATCATGCCGTGGAAAATGGAAATTGTTAGGGAACATGCGGGTTTATTTTTGGGTGTTGTGAGTGATAGGCAATGTCACTAAAAAAGGTTGTGAGTGATGGAAAAATGGTTGATGACATGACAAAACTTGATTGAGTGCTTGTGAGTGATGAAATTCTATCACTAGTGACCACCCCCACCCCTAAGCATATAAAATTTCGAAAATTCAATTATAACACAAAATCAACTATAATTAGTTTTAGCATATCAAATACAACTCACCTTTGATTGGCGTACAGTTTACTCTAGTCAACTTTACTAACAAGCCAGCATCAACATCCAGCGACGAACCATGGAATAAGTTTCATCACGTAATAAAATTTCGATCTATATTTTTACACTAGTACAAAAAATGGGAAAAATGACAGAATTTGTGATCGAAACAAAATTGGTCGCAACCTTGAAACAAAACTAGTCGCAAAACTAGGGAGCTGGATTGTTTCTGTCACCGACAATAGAGACCGAAATTGTATCGTTCACCAATACAGTCGTTAAATTTATAAAATGGTTAAACAATAATAACTAGTGAAAAACAATCCTAAATATAGCTACTCAATCCGTTTCAATAGCAAAGACAGTATAAAAGGTCATGTAAAAAAAATTAAAATTAATCCAACCGGAAAAAAATTGTTTTATTCGCAAATAATGTCAGCAAATATAGATATAAAATCGACCGCAAAAGAGTTGCAAATATAGCAACAAAAATAAATGCTCGCAAACCTAAGCTCCCAAAATGATTCGCTAGAAACTATCCTAAAAGGAAAACTGAATTTCCACCACAGAAGTGGTCACTCGTTTTATTTTCAAAAACTTAAAAAAGTGATTCGCTAGAAACTATCTTAAAAAGAAAATTGAATTTCCACCACAGAAGTGGTCACTCTTTTTATTTTTAGAAACTTAAAAAAAAAACGGATGAAGACTCGTAACAAAAACTGGTTGCAAAAACGATCATAAAAATATTAAAAACATAATAAATTATTAACCTACGTTGCAATAAATGTGTTCCTAAAAGCGCACACTATCGAAAATTAAAAAAAAAAAAGAAGAACAAAATGATATCAATTATGGTGGCATATCAGTCGCAAATTTTATTTTTAAATACAGTAAAATTAACTAAATTAGTCACATGTCCGGTTGCAAAATTGTTTTCAAAAGACACATATACGGTGAACGTAACATTTGTCACGATATTTATATTTAAAAAGGCAAAATGTGGTTGTAAAATCCAAACCGGTCACAAAAATAACACAAAATAATCATAAAACCTATAGAAATATTTATTTATTATAAAGTAAAATGTGATTAAATTAATTATGAGTAAAAAGATAAACAAAAAGTGGTCGCAAACCTGGCCAGAATATTTTCGAAGATCATGTCTTCTTGTCTCATTTGAATCCTCTTCATGAATGACCCGTGTGAACTGCAATTTCATACCCTGAAACAAATTTGTTGGTATGTTCAGGGTACCATTCGTCATGGTCATTAGTTGCATCTGTCGATTGTTGATCGTCTAGTCTCCTACACTAACCCCTGACTGCGGAATAACTGACACTCACCTGCTTGCCTCCGGGTTTTGTGTCTTCCTCGGTCCTCCAAACACATGCATGTCGTCTCGGATTCTAGCAATGAAGCTGAATATTGTGATGTCGCTAATGTTGATGTTGAAGCAGCATCGCTTCATAATCTCCTTCTTAAGTTATATTGTCTAGTGTCTCGTATCACTCTTGTGTTTGTGGCATCTAACCCACTAATGCATCAAAGAACCAAACAAGTGGAGATAAATTCAAACTTTGTAAGGGAATGTATTCCCATTGGCCAGGTTTGTGTTTCCCTCAGCTCACCAAGTTTGCTAATATTTTCACCAAATGCTTACCTTTGCAACTTTTTGTTCACGTTAGATCCAGTCTCTGTGTTCAAGAATCTCACGTTAGGACCGTCAGATGTGTGTTAAATAATATTACTAAGCCTATGGTGATTTCATTACATTATATACAGTAATATATCTTGTTCACTCATTTTTATAAATCTGTGAGCTATACACGAAAACCGTAATTGAGGTCTTTTCACTACAATCGTCAAAAATGATGAAGTTTTATGTTCTTCCTAGTAAAATATTCATTCAGTCAAATGACTAACAGACCCCTAGACCCTCCTCTGATTCCCACTACCGTCAGCTGATATTATAAATCGAGTAACGTGAATATTTTAGCAACCATGCATGAGTTGTTGTGTGGGATCTATTGAATAATTAGAAAGTTCGGTACCTTATAGTGTACAGATGTGTCATCAGTTATACCAATTTTTAGTGCATAATTACCCCTTAAACCTAAGTACTTTAATAACTTTTAGTTGTAAATACTACCTAAATCGTTCCTATTTGACAAATGTAGGTTTCTAAGGTCTCAAGATGAAAAGAAGTGAAAAAACGAGCATAAACGAAGTAAAAATCCAAGATTCCAAGAAAATCAGCAAGTTGCCAGATAGGCATGGCTGTGCTAGGCTATGGGCACCGCGTGCACAACACCAAGAAGCACAAATTCAACAAGTTAACCAAAGAAATGGTCAACAAAAGTCCAACAAAAGGTAGGCACGACCATTCCTACCTATGAACGATGTAATGAGGCATCCTTCCTTCATGATGTCATGGGGGGAACGAAGTGAGCCCGATGTGTATGAATGATTTATGGTGGAACAACTTGAGTTGCAAGAACAAGAACCAGAAATTATACAACTAAAGGAGCGAAGCTTAGAAGAAAACGAAGTTTTCTATAGACGAATCCTTGTCTCTAGAACTCAAGGAGCTACCGCCTCATTTGTCTTAGGAATTTCTTGAAGACAGCTCAAAACTTCCAGTAATTATCGCCGCCAACTTGGCGGATGATAAAAAAAATTATTGTAAGTCTTGAAAAATCATAAAAAGACAATAGCTTGGAAGTTGATGCACATCAAAGGCATTATCCCATCTTTTTGCACACATAAAATACTCATCGAAGAAAATTCAAGTCTTGTGTGCAAAGACAAAGACAAGTTAATCCGATGATGCAAGATGCGGTGAAGGAAGAAGTTATTAAGTTATTAGACATCGGTCTAATTTATCCCATTCTAGATTCTATATGAGTTGCCCAGTTCAAGTTGTTTCAAAAAAAGGTGGCATAACAGTTATTACAAACTCCAAAAATGAATTAATCCCAACATGGACAAGACAGGATGGAGAGTTTGTATCGACTATCGAAGTTTGAATGATGCTACAAGAAAAGATCACTTTCCTCTACCCTTTATTGATAAAATGTTGGAACGGTTAGTGGGAAACATGTACTATTGTTTTCTTGACGATTTTACAGGGTATTTTCCAATTTATTATGCAAGTAAGATACTCAATGATGCTCAAGAAAATTATACAACAACCGAAAATGAGATTTTGGCGGTTGTATTTGGTTTTAACAAATTTTGGTCTTACTTGGTTTTATAAAAAACCGTGGTCTATATTGACCATGCGGCTCTTCGTCACCTCTTCGACAAACAAGATGCAAAACAAAGGTTAATAAGAGGTATCCTTTTGCTCCCAGAATTCGACATAGAGATAAAAGATTAAATGGGTGCCGAAAATTTAGCCTTGGGTCATCTATAACGACTTGACGAATCTCCCCAAGTTACTTAAGACATAGAAGTAATCGATGACTGGTTTCCACATGGGCATATTTTTCGAGTCCAAGAAGTAGAAGATCACCCATGCTTTACGGATTTTGCGAATTATTTAGCAAGTGGGGTACTAGTCAAAGGTATGTCTTATCAAGAAAGAAGTAAATTTTCTCTGACTTAAAGAACTATTTTTGGGAAGACCCTTTCTTATTCAAAATTTGCCTTTCTTATTCAAAATTTGCGAAGATCCATTAATTCGAAGATGAGTATATGGCAAGGAAGCATACAAGATTTTGGTCCAAAGCCATGAAGGACCTACGGGCGGACATCATGGACCAAATGTTGCCAGGCGATAAGTCCTTGAAACGGGATTCTTTTGGCCAACCATCTTTAGTGATGCTCAAACCATAGTGGAAAATTGTGATGCTTGTAAAAGGGCAAGCAACATATCGGCTTGAAACAAAATGCCTCAAACAAAGTCTTTGACGTTTAGGGTAATTACTTTATGGGACCCTTTCCACCTTCGAAAGGGAACCAACATATACTAGTGGTGGTTGACCTTGTCTCCAGGTGGGTTGTATTAAAGGAAACACTATCATTATTATATTTATATTATTTACATTGATTTGATTGTTTTCGATATGCACAATCATAGGAGTCAATTGTGGACCCTTGGTGCTATTTATATTCATTGTATTCGGTGGAGATAAATCATCAAATAACAAAAAGCATTCTCAATTCCATATTCTTTCATGGTTATCAGAGCCAAACTTCCCAAACCCTAAATTTTTTTTTCTGTCGGCATTCAACATGCCTGGAACAGACAGTTCCTCAGCCACAAACAACCAACCTTCAACAGACAAACAAACCTTACACCCAGCCTATACCGTCACCAACATCAACAACAAAATACGCACTCTTGATGGCAAGAAAGTCACCTATTCCTCATGGGTGAAACTCTTCAAACTCCACGCACGTGCCTACAAAGTTCTCGATCACATTGATGGCACTGCCTCACCCGCAGAAACTGACCCAACATTTTCCGTATGGTCCGAGATCGATGCACTCATTTTGCAGTGGATCTACAGCACAGTATCCGACGAACTACTTGCACGAGTCCTTGATACTGATAGCACGGCTAGAGCCACCTGGTTAAAAATCCAAGAAATTTTCGTCAACAACAAACATGCCAGAGCCGTCACCCTTGAAACCAAGTTCACCAACACCACACTTAGTTCTTGCTCTTCCTTTGATGACTATTGTCAAACACTAAAGGACCTGGCCGAACAATTAGCTGATGTTGATCAGCCGGTAAATGAAAGTCGTCTCGTCATTCAAATGGTCCGCGGACTCCCAGTCGAATATGACACAATTGCAGCCATAATAAACGAAAAAAAACCCACATGGATAACCGCTAGAGGCATGATCGAAGACGAACTAGACAGACACAAGGCAAGATCAAACAACAATCGGGACACGGTTCTGGTGCATGCTAATGTTCCTGCCCAATCTGACCAGGTGCGGTCACCCTATCCTAACGGATATCGAGGTCGGAACTATGACCCGGCAAAGGCTGCCAGGGGATGTGGCCAATCATCCCGTGGGGGGCGACAAGGGGGAACGGCTAGGCCTCCTACTCCTAACTCCAGTCATGTACCAACCTCCTGGAGAACCCAAACACCACAATTCCCTACGAGCTTCTCCTAACAACATTCAGCCCAATACCAGCAGCCCAACTACAACCCACAGCCCAACTATAACCAAACCCCACAATCCTTTAATCAACCCTCCTGGACTCCACCGCCTACACCATATCCGTCTCACCCATCCACCTATCCACATCAGGTCTCGGCCCAACACCCTCCACCACAGCAGGCCCACTTAGCCCAGCAGCCTAACTTGCAACCTCCTCCCGGCTTCGACCAGCAACCGGGGAACGCCCTTTGCCCCAGCGACATTGGAATGGCACTCTCCCACATGAGCTTAAACTATTATGATCCTCAGTGGAACATGGATACCGGGGCCTCATCTCACATTACATCTGATCCAGGTAACATACTAACCCCATCTTTATTACCTCAAAGTCCTATATTTGTTGGAAATGGTCAACGTTTACCCGTTATGGGTTCCGGTAATGGCTTATTCACCCTCCCCAACAAAACCTACAAACTTAACAACATTGTTCATTCACCAAGTGTTATTAAAAATTTGTTATCTGTACGTAAATTTACTATTGATAATCAAGTTTCCGTTGAGTTTGATCCTTTTGGTTTTTCTTTGAAGGACCTCAAGGATGGACGGCTCCTTTCCCGCCACAATAGCACTGGAGACCTATACCCATTCACCAAGCCAGAATTCGCCTTACATTCTTCCACTACTCACTCACCATGGCATGATCGCCTCGGACATCCCGGAGCGAAAGTGTTAAATCATCTTCAACGAACCTTTAGTATTTCTTGCAATAAAACTGGTAGCTCATCTTTTTGTTCATCTTGTCAAATTTCAAACAGTAAACGTTTACCATTTATGGATTCTGTTTCTAGTACGTTTAAACCTTTTGATATTATTCATTGCGACTTGTGGACATCTCCCATTATTAGCAATTCAGGTTATAAATATTATATGGTTTTGGTTGATAACTTTACAAACTATGTTTGGATCTACCCACTTAAATATAAATCCGATACATTCACCACATTTACAAAATTTCACAAACTTATCCAAACCCAGTTTCACTTACCTATTAAAACCTTTCAATGTGACCTCGGCGGAGAATTCGATAATAATAACTTTAAAACATTTGCTGATCAAAATGGTCTCATTTTTCGGTTCTCTTGCCCCCAAACCTCTCAACAGAATGGTCGGTCAGAACGGATGATTCGTCGTCTAAACGACGTTATCCGGGCTCTTTTAGTCCATGCTCATCTTCCGCCTACTTTTTGGGTCGAGGCTCTCCATACAGCAGCCTACCTACATAATATATTACCCACCACTCGCCTAAACTTTCAAACACCCGCATACGCTCTCTACTTCCGCCATCCCACATATGACCACATTCGAATCTTTGGGTGCGCATGCTATCCCAACATGTCTGCCACTCAACCAAACAAACTCCTACCCCGATCAGCCCGTTGTGTATTTTTGGGCTACCCATCCGACTTCCGAGGCTACAGATGTTATGACCCCATCACCGGACGGGTGCACCTCTCTCGCCATGTGATCTTTGATGAAAATACCTTTCCCTTCACTGAGTTGACCTCCACCCCATCCTACAAATTCCTTGATGACCCTACTCCCATTACTCAATTTTTTCCATCAGTTTCCCCTACTACCATCCCTGAACCACCTCTTTCCACACCCCTACACACAAATACTACCAACCCCAATCCACCAACCTCCGAATCCATTCCTCAAACCCAACCCGTGGCACCCACACCACCCTCACCTCCCTCACCACCACAACATACCACTAACGACCATCCTATGCAAACCCGAGCCAAAGCTGGCATCTCAAAACCGAACCCTCGTTACAATCTCGCTGCCACTTCCAACATTTCACCCGTCCCATACTCTCATACCAAAGCCTTATCAGACCATAACTGGCTACGTGCCATGAACGATGAATTTAGTGCTTTGCAGGTTAATAATACTTGGGAATTAGTTCCGAGGCCAGTCAACAACCCCATCATTCGGTCCATGTGGTTATTTCGACACAAATTCAATGCCAATGGCACTTTGGAGCGCTACAAAGCCCGTCTGGTCTGTAATGGAAAATCTCAAACAGTAGGTGTCGATTGCACCGAGACGTTCAGCCCGGTGGTTAAACCGGCAACCATCCGTACAGTTTTGTCTCTTGCCGTGTCAAGGTCCTGGCCGATACATCAGTTGGACGTTAAAAACGCCTTTCTCAATGGCACTCTTCAAGAAACTGTCTACATGCATCAACCACCTGGATTTGTGGACCCCAATAATCCAAATCACGTATGTCGTCTAAAGAAATCTCTATACGGGTTAAAACAAGCTCCGCGGGCATGGTACTCACGTTTTTCCACATTCCTCACGTCCTTGGGTTTTCGCAGTAGTATGTGTGATACATCACTTTTTATTTACACAAATGGCAACCAACTGGCGTATCTTCTACTTTATGTGGATGACATTGTGCTGACAGCTAATCAACCCGCTCTTCTCACACGGATCATCACCTCATTGTCTAATGAATTTGCCATGTCAGACTTGGGGTCACTCCACCACTTCCTCGACATTACAGTCACACGAGATCACCAATCAGTACACCTTGCTCAGTCTCAATATGCCCGTGACATACTTCATCGTGCCAACATGGCCGCTTGCAAACCATGCCACACTCCTGTTGACACAAGCTCTAAACTAAGTGCCACCGCAGGAACTCCGTTACCCGACGGCACTTTTTACCGCAACTTAGCAGGTGCTCTTCAATATCTCACCATCACCCGGCCTGGCATCTCATATGCGGTTCAACATATTTGCTTATTCATGCATGCCCCGTGAGACACACACTTTGATTTCATGAAACGAGTATTAAGGTACATTCACGGCACCATTGATCTTGGCCTCCGCCTCTCCGCTTCCCATGATCACACATTAGTTGCCTACTCAGATGCAGACTGGGGCGGCTGCCCCGATACTCGTCGATCTACATCAGGCTACTGTATTTTTCTTGGTGATAACCTGATATCCTGGTCATCAAAACGCCAGCCAACAATCTCTAGATCCAGTGCGGAAGCCGAGTACCGGGGAGTCGCAAACGCTGTCGCAGAAGCCACCTGGATCCGAAATCTGCTTCTTGAGCTTCAAGCTCCACCTCACAAAGCTACGGTAGTTTTCTGTGACAACATCTCTGCAATTTACTTGTCCGGAAATCCTGTCCAACATCAGCGTACAAAGCATGTTGAAATAGACATTCACTTCGTTTGTGAAAAAGTT
The DNA here is from genome assembly GCA_030545235.1 of Helianthus tuberosus. Lineage (NCBI taxonomy): Eukaryota > Viridiplantae > Streptophyta > Magnoliopsida > Asterales > Asteraceae > Helianthus > Helianthus tuberosus. Next base: position 2,495,836 of record CM060387.1, read on the forward strand.
CAGCTTGGTCAGATCAAAGTTCTCCATGTGCCATCCTCAGAACAGTACGCCGACATCTTCACCAAGGGCCTTCCACGACACTCATTCGAGGCTTTTCGATCCAGCTTAAACGTTGCTGCATATCCACGTTCAAGCTGAGGGGGAATATTAAAGGAAACACTATCATTATTATATTTATATTATTTACATTGATTTGATTGTTTTCGATATGCACAATCATAGGAGTCAATTGTGGACCCTTGGTGCTATTTATATTCATTGTATTCGGTGGAGATAAATCATCAAATAACAAAAAGCATTCTCAATTCCATATTCTTTCAGGTTGAAGCTCAAGCATTGCCAACCAACAATGCTATGGTCGTGGTAAAATTTTTGAAGACTTTGTTCTCAAGATTTGGAATACCAAGAGCTCTTATTAATGATCGAAGGAGTCACTTTTGCAATGAACAACTTGATAAGGTGTCACAAAGGTATGACTGCACCCATAAATTTTCAATACCATGTCATCCACAAGCAAAGGATCAAGTAGAGGTAACAAATCGAGCCATTAAACGAGTTCTTGAAAGGACAAGTGGCATTAACCGAAAGGATTGGGCAGATAAATTGGAGGATACATTATGGGCATTACGCACCGCGAATAAGACCCCCATTGGAACCACACCTTTTCGTATGGTTTATGGCATAGCATGTCACCTTCTAATTGAAATTGAGCATAAAGCTTACCTAGGGAGTACTAGTTCCTTTATTGGGGACAATGTACAGATTTAAGTGTGGGGTGGTTAAACGAGTTTAAAAAACTAAACAATAGCATGCCCAACTAAGCACGGTCGTGCATAACCATGCACTCCCGTACCTAGCCTCATAAACCAGGAATTTTTTTTTGCACAATCTCCAAAGCAATAGTAGAGCACGGTCGTGCATGCCCATGCCTGCTTGTGCCTGTTTCTTCTCGAAAAATTACTGTTAAATTTTGCTTAAAAATGCTAAAAATCGGTTTTCAAATCTTAAACAGTTGCTTTGTTCTCTAAAGGAATCTAGCACTATTTTACGCTATTTTTCAAAAGATTAGAGGTCCGAATGATAGAACACGTGCAATCTGGAATGGTGAGTGCCTGTACATCGAGTTTTCTATCTAAAGCTAGAGTGTTCGTACAAATCCACATAATCGGACCCATTACTCTTACCTGAGAACTTTCGACGTGAGCACTCACTTACAGGTAGGGCTGTAAACGAACCGAACGAACATGAACGAGGCCTTGTTCGTGTTCGTTCGTTAAGGAAATAAATGTGTTCTCGAACGGTTCACGAACACTTACCGAACGAGATTTTATGTTCGTGTTCGTTCATTAAGGAAATGAGCGTGTTCACGAACGGTTCACGAACACAAGCGAACACAAATAAATTTGGCGAACACGATGAATGATAAAGGTGGATGGCCCAAAGAGTAGCACTAGAACTTGAATCCCTTATTATGGAACGGAGGTAGATCATATTTGTCGATGTAAATAATGAGAAAAGAAAGGGAAATGGTGCATAAACAAAGTGAAAGAGGGTTTTCTAGTTTAATTGTTAGGGTAATGATATAAATAAAAGTTTAATAGTATAAAAAATATAGATAAAATATATGAAAGTTCACGAACATAAACGAACGCAAATGAACGAATGTTCACGAACACCTTACCGAACGTTCACGAACACAATTGAACGAACGAGACCTTTGTTCATGTTCGTTCATTTAACTAATCGAATGGAATTTCTTGTTCATGTCCGTTCGTTTATTAAACAAACGAACATAAACGAACTTCCCGCCGAACGGTTCACGAACTGTTCGCTGAACGTTCGGTTCGTTTACAGCCCTACTTACAGGATAAAGCATGTCTTAGTCAAATATCATAAGAACCGATAATCTCCCAAAAAATAATTAAAAAAGTTAACCCTTTGAGTTCAATAAAAATAATTAAGTAGGGTAATAAGGATCATGGCAAGTAGAAAGAACAAAGGTTATGCTTAGATTTAACATTTTACCCTATTCCTTTCACTACATATGAGGATTTTGAGACTTATACGTGCATTAATCATACATACTTAATCATATGCTCATTCATTTTGAATAGAGAGTAAATGCATCCATTGTATTCATTGTTAGAACTTGTGTGACTTATGTATTTCCAATGCCATGATCAAGGTAAATCTTGCATGAAAAGGATTGAGGCACTTAGGATTATCACACATCACTTATCCATCAAATCCATCTAACTTCACTTACCATAAATTATCCATCTAGATAACCCTTTGAGCCTCAACCTTATTGCTTCTATCACCCAATTATCCACCCAAAAGTCATGCTTTCATAGAAATGCTAGTTCATGAAGAAATCTTTTAGCCATCAAGGATCTACAAGGATAATATCAAAGATTATGAAAAAGAAGTCTTCAAAGGAAACTAAGGATTACAACACCAAGTTTTTAGCATATACACATCAAACTCAAATCATTAAAAGCTATGAAGAAAAGTCCAAAAAAGTTGTGGAACCAAAGCTTCTACATATATATATATACACGCACACACACACACATATTGGGGAAGTTTTTGGAAAATAGGTGCAGAACATCAACTTTTTTGGCGCCAATGCCTCAAAGACGACGACGAAGTCTTAGGTATTCAAAGCCACACGTCACAAAGAGGGAAATGATAATGGAATTGGCACACATCAAAAGCCATGATTCCACAACAAGTGTCACCAAGAAGAAGCGATTCAAACAATAAGTAGGTGTGAATCTAGTCCTATTGGACGCTATTAGACCAAAACTCACCGAACGGTTCGAAGAGAGAGAATAGTTGAAGTATCTAACATTGAAGGAAATTAGGCAAAACGAGTTGTAGAATGGACTTGACGATCTGACGTTAAAAGAGTCACTAGCCCTATTTCAACCACTTCAAAAGGATCATCGCCTAGTGCTTAATGAAAACCATTGACCATATCCCACTCATTCACTATCCATGTCACACCCCGATTTCCACGTGTCACCGGTGGGCCCGGTGGGGGAGTATTGTGACGTGGTTGGCAACATAATAGTCAAACAACACGATATTTAATATGCACAGCGGAAGCAAATTTAAAAATATGATACAACCGAATTTAATATTGTAAAATCAACGTCACAATATCCGGAAGTTTATCCACAGTCGGATCGAAAATAAAAATAGTATTAATGGTTCAACAGACTTCAGGCATCTTAAGCTTGCGAGACTTCTAATGATGCTAAGGAGAAATCCCAGCCAATTTCGCTTAGTACCTGCATTTAATCTTTTTGGGAAAATACGTCAGTTTACACTGGTAAATACATTCAACTGACTCATTTTGGAAAATGATTTAAAATTGGTTTGGATGCACATGGCATAAACATTTTATTTAACTTGGGAGAATTATTTAATATATAATCTTGTGAACGAATTACATGTTCCTTGTGCGTTCAGTAGCCCGGATCTTGTCCGGGTTAAAGATCAATAGACACACCACAATATTCTTTTATGCACTGACGGGTGTACGCCTACACCCCGCGCTTAAGTCGTGACCATTTTGTAAAATGATGCCGAGGATATCTGGGACATGGTCATTAACCCCCCAAAGGCTTTAAGTAACAAGACTGTTTAAACGAGCCGATCAAATTTATTCAATTACCCACTCAACGGTGGAGAATTTGATACCCGATCAAGCGGTATGCTATATACCGTAACCCAAGCCCGTATAGGGAAAATAAGTTAAAAGTATTTACCTGAGCAAAGTATAATTCACAATTAGCAAAATGCACGTAGCTTTTACTGGTCCTCCTAATCTGGAATGAAGGTTTTATAATAACCTATTAGAATCCTAACGGGCCTTTAATTAAGCTTAAGCTTAGACCGGCTAGTTTCAAAGATACGGTTCGTACGCACGATTAAGCGAAGACCGGATAGAATGTGATTTAGACCCGACAAGTTTTAAGACTTGTTTAATATGGGTTTATTAGTCACATTCTGGATTTTGAGATAAAACCGTTAAGGTTTGACCCGTTTTGGCTAATTTATGTAAACTTGTTACATAAACCGAACCGTACGCGTAATAAGCGTGACAGGTATTCATGAGAGCTATATACAGGTTTCCTAAGTTAATTATGCCTCAAATATGTTGTGACATCAGTAAGATGTCTTTCATTATGCCCGAAACGTGTTTAAACACAAACTAGGCCTCGTAGGGGTAGTTTGGTCATTTAAAAGTTTATAAAAGAGTTTAAGTAACAAGCTGAGTTACAGGTCTGATGTAATCAGCAAATATACCCAATTTACTAAGTTATATCAGTAGGTTAAAGTATATAAGTGAAATTTATCAATTATAACCAAACTATACCCCGTAGGGGTATTTTGGTAATTTCACATAAGCCGAAAAGCTCAAAACCGAAGTCTGAGTTTATCAACCTTTGCTTACTGTTAAAATATTATAATTTGCCTCAAATATCAGTAGGTATCAACCCTTGTATGTTTAATATAGTTATAGCACATACTATGCGTTAAAAACGCTTAAAAAGGCGATTAAGGGCCATTTCCGGGTTCGATACTTAAATATGATATTTTTATATTTCTAGAAGCCTTAAAATAATTTATTTATCATATGTGATCAGTAGCAAAAGGTTTGGAGTCGTTTAGATATGTAAAACTCATTTCATGGCCCGTAAGGGCAAAACCGACATTTACCGGGTTAAGCCTACGACTATGAGTTATGCTCAGCCTAAAATTAATTAAAAATCTTTAAAAATCCCAAAATAATATATTACATCAGTGGGTAAAATATTTGATATAAAAAAGTAGACTTAACTAGGCTATACGCTAATTACGCCGTTTTATTAACATAAAACATTCATTTTGCGATAATGAGCATAACTCTTAATCTATAAATCAAACTGATGTCAAACTTTGCATACAAGTTTATATATCAGTAATTAAAGTTTCTACTCTTTTACATTTCCAAAAATCACATTTTAAAGTAATAAGGGCATAATGGTCAACATACAAGCAATTAACGGAAACATGCATATTAATTGGATAACTAACGAAACAAGGTGTATAATCACAGAGGGTTATTCTAACATGTAACCTAGTCCAATTAAAGCTCTGAGGCATTTCTAAAACATGCCTAAACGGGTCAGAACTGAAAGTCAAACTATGTGACTTTCGGTTCCGAACCGGGTATTTACAGGAATTTGTCGGGTTGAACATGTTTAGACATGTTCTTACTCTTATTACTAAGTTATAACAATGATCAAATAGGTTGTATATGATCTATTGTGACAACTGGCACAAACCGGTAATTTCCGTACACTATAATTATTGCTTAATGACTGCAATTATGAGTTTAAGTGTCAGCAATGTCTGAACACATGATTAAACAAGTGAATTCATGCATGTTGTATACTACAAAATATTGCTTTATGCATAAACGAGAGCGTTGCGTCAGAATAATAGTAAACTCACCGGTAAGACACAATGTGTCAACAGAACTGCAGAAAGCAGTCAGACAATAAAATAGAGGCCTAGGTGTAGGTCCGACGACAAAAGTACATTAAAACCCAAGAGTACATACAAGGGTTTAATTTATATACATTGCGAAAGCAAAAATAAGCACTAAAAAGCACCCGAAACGCACTTTAAGTGCAGAATTTATAAAATTCAGCAATAATTCAGCATTTAGACACATAAATATTATGCAGAAATGTCGTTTTATTATCCAGAATATTTCCCTAAGTGTTGGGAATTGAAAGGGTACAAGAAGGGTACTTAAAAGGCACTAAAAAGTGTGATTTAGCACTTTAACGAATCGGTATGTAACCGAACAACCGGACTATACCCGGAACATGAAAATATTGTTAATAACATTATTTATCTTTTCTGAGCCAGTTAGGGCCCCTGATTACCCTAACACCCGCTAAAATACACTACACACTAAGTAACCGGGTTAGGTACTTAACTAACCTATTTAACATAACTATTAACCTAACTATCTACTTGAGATCGAACTAGATACCCCCCCCCCCCATTGTAATCGGCCTAACTAAGAAGAGACATGTTTAGTACTTGTTGATTAAAATAACCTACATGTCTAATATCTTGGTGACATAGTGACCATTGGTCAATAATCTTATGATTTTGCCTATAAGACCAAGACTAAACACACTTATCATTTTCCATCACCACAACACAACTCAAACTCTCCCTCTCTCTCAAGGAAGCTACGGCCAAGCACCACCCACCCTACATCCATCATTTTCGATTTTGTTCATCATATTCCAAGTATCTACAAGTGATAAGGATCACGTATTAGGAGCCTTGGAGCAAACGGAACGCGAAGGACCTCCTTCTCTAGCTTTTATCCACCTCTTTTGCGCATAGATTCTTCCCTAGCCTCGAGCTAGAGGTATAATGTTTAAAACTCGTATTTGAACTATTTTAGAGTGGTTAAAAGGATTTGTATCGGTTAAATCTCGTTAAAATACAAAATGATGAACAAAAGTCTACTAAAAACACTTAAAGTGGTGGTTAATAGCACATATGTTGTGTAAATGTTGTAGTATTTGAAATTTATGGTCATCTAGACCCGATCTATGATGTGGTAGCCCGGATCATCGTTTAACCCGACTTTGTAAGATCATGGATCTTAACATAAGCTCGTTTTTAGTTAACACAAGGGTTAAAGGGTGAAACTCTACCACACATGAGACATGGACTTGTGTAAAAGCATTTTTGTTGTGTAAAAGCAATTTAACTTGTGAAATAGTGTTTAAAACTAGTAGATCTACGTATCTACAAGCGGTATTTTCAAAGGACCAAGTGTCCAAGAAATCACATGTTCTAAACCGGGTCTTACTCAAACAAAAGTGGTTTTTGTGAACAAACAAGTGTATGGATACTTGTGTAACAAAGGTTTTAACAAAGAAATAATTTTCGTAAAAACCGACTAGAAGTTGTAAAACTTCATATTCTTTAAAAATAAAGTTTTTAAGAAATTAAACTTATTTTTAAAGATAACAAGACTTACTAAATGTGCTAGTAAGTTACTACACATTTTTGTAAATATTCAAGTTCATGAAATTAGTGATTATTGTTGATAAGTATGGTTGATAATTGTTGTTGATGATTATTGATGATTGATGATGATTTAAAAGAAAATAAACACACGTTTTGAAAACGTGGGAAACCTCCATTTTTAGGGGAAACTCTGTCAAAATTTTTATAAATTTTGACACTTAGAAAAATATAAGTTTTGAGAAACTTATTCCCTAAAAATGTGTTTAAAAGTATTACTAAGGTTTCCCTGATTTTTGGTGATAAGAAATGAGGATTTCTTCAAGAATAAAAATGGATAATAAGTATATATTTTTGAGAGAAAAATATATATTATTTGATCACCAACTTGTGTGTTAAGTGTATATAGTATGTGTTATACGTGCTAGTGTATTAAGACTTAAAAATACACTAAATACTCATGAGGAGTAGAAATATAAAAATACACATACAACATACAAGAAACATAATTCGGGTGCAAAGTGCAAAACACAAAAGACTTATATTTATTTTTGAAGAAAATAATATAAGTAAGATACGTAGTTAAAAATATAGAATATTTTTAACACAAGAATATGTACAAAAGAGAGTGACTGTACTTGTGCGACGCAAGTCTAGTGACTAACGTTAAGAAAACGCGTATAGGTTACGACGTTAATTAAGCAAATCCGGTGGAGTTTACGACGCTAGGAACGCAAAGTTGTGAGTTCATGCTCCCCCTTTTCTCTTTAACTGTTTTCAGTTTTTATAACTTCGGGGGTGAAATACATGTACAAAAGTACAATATTTATAAATGGTATGATATAAATACAAGAAGTACACTTGGTGAGAACGAGAACCAAGTGTGACGAAATATAAAATACAAGAAGTACACTTGGTGAGAACGAGAACCAAGTGTGACGAAATACAAGAGTATGAGAAGCGCATTTGGTGAGACAAGAACCAAGTATAAGGCGCAATGAGAAATGATAACAAGAAACGCGCTTGGTGAGAACGAGAACCAAGTAGGAGGCGTTATGAGAAATAGTGTCACGAATAGGGTACAGAAGCACCATTAATCAACAATATACCTAGACCGCAGAACAAAAGGTTAGATCTAACGGGTGCCTGGCAGCCTCACACTCGGTCGGGGCGAGAATCGAGTGGTGCTTTTGTGTCTCAGAATATACCAATTAAATGCCTTAGGTTTGGTGACTTCCTATGACGTGCCACAGGTTAATGGCTTTGCAACCCATTAACAATCTGATAAGTACAGAAATACTGTATTTACATAAAATTCATACCATACAAAATTGATATATAACTTGAAGTACGTGGGGTACTCAAGAAGATTGAATTATACTTGAAGTACGTGGGGTACTCAAGAGAATGAGAATTAAACTTGAGTACGTGGGGTACTCAAGAAGAAATTGAATTATACAGATGTACGTGGTGTACACATGAAACTGGAATTACATAGGAAAACTTGATTTACTCACAAACTATGTTTTCATACAAAGTATACAAACATGAAATACAAAACAGCATGAATTCACACCAACATTATGTTGACGTTTTTTCCAAAAACTCACATGTATTTCAGGTAACTAGGATGGATGTGCGCGTGGTCTAGCTTATGCTCGTGGATGTCGCTTGTGTTTAATTTTGAATAAAGTTGTAAACTTTTAAGACAATGTTTTATGCGACTTAGCGATGTAAACGCTAACGTATGTTTTCAAGTTATGGTATTTGAATGTTATTTTACGAGCATGTAGCATGTTTACTCTTCGTATGCAATGAAAACCTTTCATGATCACACCTCGTGCTTCCGCCGTAGAAAGGGGTGTGACATCTATAATGTTAATTATGCATAAATGGTATTTTAAGCTTCCTGTTGACTTTTTAAATATAAGTTTGACCCGACTTTTGACCTGGTTAGAGTGGTAATCAGGGGGAACCCTTTTGAGGTTTTATTACCCACATAAATACCAACTTATAACTGCTTTTAATTCGAGATATGACTGAGCCATTGTTGACTAATCTCAAAGTCAAACCGTAATTACGACGGTTTGACTTTTAGCTAATTAACTAAGCTAAACTCAATTAAAGAAGGATTAGCAGACTTACAAGAGTCCTATGCACGATTAGAGAACACTTGAGAGGAAGTTTGAGCTCCAGAAGTGATCAGATAGCTTGAAGGAAGGTGTGAAGACTTGTTGCAAGATCATGGTCCTTTTATAGTGCAAATTTCACCACCAATCTTTGACACACAAGTCTATCAGCTGACCACAACCTTCCAACATGTGTTCCTAGTGTCTAGGACTGTTTAGGGGTCGCCCACATTGCATTAATGTCGTTTAAAGATCGGTTTTCTGCGTTTACAGGCAGCTGTTGCCTTTTTCTGGTTCTGGGCGCTTGACGCGGCCCGCCTCGCGTTTAACATATCCTTACGCGGGCCGCATGGCCCCTAAATTCAGATTTTCCAATTTTTGTTGTTTTGCAACTTGACCTTTGGCTTCACGAAAGGGCAACCAAGGTTATTTCTTGCATTTTGACCCCCTTATATTTACCCACAAGGACTTTAGGACTTATACCCACTTTGCCAAGTCCCTGGACACTTCCGGTTAACCCGAAAAGTCTTAACTTTCAACGTTAACACTTTAACCCTTCGCACACGAATTCGATCATAACTTTCTCATATGTTAACGAAACTTTACGAAATTTAAACCGTGTATTCTAGTGAGCATAATTAACCGTTACAAAGCTTCGGGTTTGTCAAAAGGTCACTTAGAGGTATATCTTTAAACATGTTGACACATTTAACCCCTGTAGTTTGTAATCTCTCACTTTTAGCTTCGTATGATCCATGATTTATTCGTTTGAAGGTATGAGCATCTTGTAGGGTTAATATACAATATATTTATTCACTGTTGACACTTAGAATACGTATATTCACATACTTTCCATGTTTGTCAACTTTAGTCCTTTCATAATATTCTTTCACACGTTTAAACATACGACACGTGTCTACACATTATAGGACGTGAATTTTCGAGGTGTTACATCCTCACCCCCTTAAAATAAATCTCGACCCGAGATTTACTGAAATAAGTAAGGGTACTTTTCTTTCATTGTGGATTCAACCTCCCACGTGTATTCGGGACCTCTACGGGCATCCCATTTGACCTTTACAATAGGTACATGCTTCCTTCGAAGCTTCTTTACCTGTCGATCTTCAATCGACAAAGGTTTTTCAACAAATTTCAAGCTCTCGTTTATATGCACATCTGTATGGGGTATTACCAGTGATTCATCAGCGAAGCACTTCTTCAGATTGCAGATGTGGAACACATTGTGAATTCCACTGAGCTCTTCCGGTAAGTTCAACTTATAGGCAACTGACCCGACACGTTCGATAACCTCGAAAGGTCCTATGTATCTCGGGCTTATCTTGCCTTTCTTACCAAACCGCATCACTCCTTTCCAGGGTGACACTTTAAGTAGGACTTTGTCACCTACTTCGAAGTGAAAATTTTTACGCTTAGGATCAGCGTAACTCTTCTGCCTATCTCGGGCAGCTTTGAGACGGTCATGAATCTGGACAATCTTGTCCGTCGTTTCGAACACTATCTCTGGTCCTGATAATTGGACGTCTCCAACTTCTGCCCAACAAATGGGCGATCTACACTTTCTACCGTATAATGCCTCAAAAGGCGCAGCCTTTATGCTGGTATGGTAGCTATTGTTGTAGGAGAATTCGATTAATGGTAGGTTCTTATCCCAGCTACCACCCAAATCGATCGCACATGCACGTAGCATGTCTTCCAACGTTTGAATAGTACGCTCACTCTGACCGTCAGTCTGAGGATGATAAGCCGTACTAAAATTCAAACGTGTGCCCAAAGATTGTTGGAAACTCTTCCAAAAATGTGACGTGTACCTAGTATCCCGGTCAGAGATAATAGCTACAGGTATGCCATGTAGGGCTACAATCTTATCAACGTATAATTGGGCTAACATGTCGGAGCTATAAGTCTCCTTGATGGGTAGGAAATGTGCTGACTTAGTCAGTCTATCAACTATAACCCATATTGTATCATTTCCTTTCCTTGTCTTTGGCAACTTGGTGATAAAATCCATCGTCACCATTTCCCACTTCCACGTAGGAAGTTCAGGCTGTTGTAGCAAACCTGACGGTTTTTTATGCTCGGCTTTGACTTGCGCACATGTCAAGCATTTAGCTACATGGGTGGCCACATACTTTTTCAAGCCTATCCACCAATAATTTGCCTTTACATCCTGGTACATCTTATCAGCTCCAGGATGAACGGAGTATTTGGAACTATGGGCTTCTTGGAGGATGACATCTCGAAGTCCACCATAAATTGGAACCCATATTCGTCCATTTAATCGTAAAATTCCGTCCTTGCTAAGAGTTAACTGCTCCTCAGTTACTCCTAGCTTTTCATTAGGATAGTTAGCTTCCAACACAGCTTCCTTCTGTGCAGCTAAGAACCTTTCAATCAAATTATTCTTTATCTCCATGCGCTTGGCATTGATTCAGATGGGTTTCACCCTCTCCTTTCGACTCAAGGCATCGGCGACTACATTCGCCTTGCCGGGATGGTACTTGATTTCACAATCATAATCATTCAAAGTTTCCATCCAATGGCGTTGCCTCATGTTTAATTCTTTCTGATTAAACAGATGCTGGAGGCTCTTGTGATCAGAATAGATCACACACTTGATTCCATAAAGGTAATGCCTCCACAATTTTAGTGCGAATACGACGGCACCCAACTCCAAGTCGTGGGTGGTGTAATTCTTTTCATGCACCTTTAACTTTCATGATGCGTAGGCAATAACCTTACCTTTCTGCATAAGCACACACCCCATGCCAGTGTGCGACGCATCGCAGTAAACCACAAAGTCTTCTACTCCCTCTGGCAATGACAGTACTGGGGCGTTGCTCAACTTTTGCTTTAGAATATCGAAGGATTCTTGCTGCTTAGGGCCCCAAACAAACTTAACCTTCTTCTTAGTTAAGGAGGTTAGGGGTGCAGCAATCCTTGAAAAATTTTCAATGAAACGCCTGTAATATCCTGCCAATCCCAGGAAGCTACGAATCTCTGTAGGCGTCTTTGGCTCTTGCCAGTTCATAACTGCTTCAACCTTAGCGGGATCCACCTGGATACCATGCTCACTAACCACGTGTCCAAGGAATTGGACTTCTCGAAGCCAAAATTCACACTTAGAGAATTTGGCATAGAGCTTCTCCTGATGCAGGAGTTTGAGAATACATCGAAGGTGTTTCTCATGGTCAGCTTGATTCTTCGAATAGATAAGAATGTCGTCGATGAAAACGATGAAAAATTTATCTAAGTATGGCTTGCAAACGCAATTCATGAGATCCATGAACGCAGCCGGTGCATTAGTGAGCCCAAAAGGCATCACTAGGAACTCGTAATGACCGTAACGAGTCCTAAATGCTGTCTTGTGCACGTCTTCATCTTTAACCTTCAACTGATGGTAGCCTGACCTCAAATCAATCTTCGAAAAATAACTTTCCCCTTGAAGCTGATCGAACAGATCGTCGATCCTAGGTAAAGGATACCTATTCTTGATCGTGACCTTGTTAAGCTCACGGTAATCGATGCACAGACGCATCGATCCGTCCTTCTTCTTGACAAACAGGACTGGCGCTCCCCATGGAGACGAACTAGGTTTGATGAAACTTTTGGCCAGCAATTCATCCAATTGCGTCCTTAATTCCTTCATTTCTGTGGGTGCCAATCTGTATGGTGCCCTAGCAACAGGTGCTGCTCCGGGGATGATATCGATTCTGAATTCGACTTGTCTATCTGGTGGTAAACCAGGTAGATCTTCTGGAAACACTTCTGGGAATTCAGAGATGACAGGGATTTCTTCTATCTTTGGTTTGGGCTCGTCAATAATTACTTGTGCCATGTAGATGACACAACCCCTCTTTAAACATTTTGAATCCTTGAGCATAGTCACTTGCTCAGGCAGCCTATACTGGGTGTCTCCCCGAATGGTAAGTGGTTCACCAGATGGAGTCTTTATTATTACTTGCTTCATGCTACAGACGATTTGGGCCTGGTTATTAGATAACCAGTCCATACCCAGAACTATGTCAAAATCGGCTAACTTAAAGGGAAGTAGAGACAGAGGAAAAGAATGGTTCTTAATGGATATAACACATCCATCTAACACAGTAGAGACGGTTTCTAGGGTGCCATTTGCTAACTCCACCTCATAATTTACATTTAAGGTTTTGACAGGTAATTTCAACAATTCACAAAACTTATTATCAACGAAGGACTTATCAGCGCCTGAATCAAAAAGTACTCTAGCATAGACGTCATTTACAAGGAAAGTACCTGTAATAACATTGTCGTCTAGAACCGCTTCTTTTGCGTCCATTTTGAAGACTCTGGCATTAGTCTTCTTGGCCTCTTCAGGCTTCTTGTTGTACTTAGGGCAGTTGGTTTTAATGTGGCCCTTTTCATTGCAACGGTAGCACGTTGCATCTTTTATCTTCTTGCAATCCAAGGTTTTGTGATCCGTGGACTTTCATATACCACAAGCAAAGGGTTTTGACTGAGTCTGAGAGTTCGACTCGAGTCTGCACTTTCCATAGTGTTGTTTCTTGCAAATTTTGCATTTGGGCTTCTCTCCAGAGTTATGCCCATCTCTCCTTGACTCCGATCCTTTCTTGTGGTCACCGTTCCCACGGTGCTTCTTGTTCGACTTACGTGAACCATCATCTTCACGCTTCCTCTTCTCAGCCTCCTTATTTCTCAGCGATCTCTGCCTGACCGCATCCAGAGTGAGGGATAAGGAAATGTCAGCTACTGATCTAAAAGAAGTGCCTATTAGTTGAAAATACTACCTAAATCGATCATATTTGACAAATGTAGGTTTCCAAGGTCTCGTGATGAAAAGAAGTGAAAAACAAGCATAAACGAAGCAAAAATCCAAGATTCCATGGAAATCCACAAGTTGCCGGATAGGCACGACCGTGCACAACACCAAGAAGCACAAAGTCAACAAGTCAACCCAAGAAATGGATAACAGAAGTACACTAGAAGGCAGACACGACCATGCCTACCTATGCACGTCCGTGCCCAGGAACAGACAAACGCTGGAAGCTTTGAGAACCGAATAGAATGCCACATGTTCAAGCCTTGTCGAGACACTTGTCCAAGCACGGCCGTGCCTACCCATGCACACCCGTGCCTATAACAGAATTGCAAAGGATCACTCTAGAAAAGGACAAGAAGGACAAATAGTGTCGGGATCAGCGCCAAGCATGGTTGTGCCCCCTAGGCACGCCCGTGCTCACCAGGCCTCTTCCAGCTCATAATAGAAGTCCTTAGGTGCCCATTTTAACCATCCAATTTCACCCACTCATCTTCATGTTTTCTCATGCTTACTCTCTGATCTTGAGAGGTCACAAAGGAGTTTGGGATCACTCTAGAAAAAACATTTATAATAGCTTAGTTTGAGGGAGAAAGAGAGAGAGAGAAAGAGAGAGATTGAGAGAACTTGTAATTAACAACCCTTCTTCAAGTTGTTTGATCTTATCATATTTGATCCATCATGATTCACTTTATGATCATTGTTTGTGGACAAGTTATGGCCATTATTGGCTAAACCCTTTGTATTGCTTGGGTTGAAGATGAAGCTTGGTATGAATTAAATTTTTAATCTATGGCAAAGAGGTGTGTTGTTTATTTAATAATTCCTTTTACTATTCTTCTTTCGTAGTGAGCTTGTGACTGTTTTGGCCTTTGATCTTGTTGGAGTTCTTGATAACCAAAGGAGGTAAAACTTATTAGTACACTCATGGTGTGTAACATCCCGTATACTAATAAGGGAAATCTGATCTTGGAGAAGTGGTTGACCCATTTGTGGAAACACATCTTGTGATAAGCCCTCGTTTACCAAGAATATCATTGTTAGCTTACACGGTCTATATGCTAGGCCTCAATGATTAGGTAAAACGTGGTTATGCGGCTTGTCTAGCTCAGTCTATATGTTAGGCTTGGCGCAAACCAAGAGTTAGTGAACCCATGTTAAAATATGATACGTCTTTATATATTTTTTATTATTATAACGCCACCCGTTTAATAAATATCAATCACCCTAATTAATCATAGGTGTCATTAGCACCCATGGGGAGCACTTAGATATATCCTTGCTACCTTTAAAGTCAGACAGAGGTATGCCAAATAGAGGATCGCAAGACATGGGAACAATGTAAAATAAAGAAGAGTAGTTGGATATAACTAACCCAAGATTAGGGGATTGTTCCTTAAAAACACATTTCTTTAAGCTTGGGAAATGGATTATCTTTAATCGGCTCTAATTTTATTTTAGCCTTAAAGTCACATCTTGTAAATCTAATAAAAATTCATTGGTAACCTTAGTTAGGAGCCGAGTCTTTGAGTTAATTAACATCACCTCTTGCCAATAAGATAACTATAATTCATCACAAGTGGATTCGAATGTCCAAAGCAACACTCTTCGTGCGCTTGATATTCTCTACTAATCATCTATTACTTGCTTTTATTTTTTTTGATTTTAATATAAAATTAACAAAAGATAATCAATAAAATAGTTGGTAATTTAAAGTTAACTATTAAAAGTCGTGTCTTTTGAGTTCTATTCTTGGTTGTTACATAAACTTTGCTATAAACGATAGGTATACTTGATTATTATGTGTGTCTAGTCTAAGTAATAGTCATTTCTTATAGAATTAAAACTAGGTGTAAGTGTTTAAAAGTTATTAAGTTAACTCACCTAATACGTGCTAAAAGTTATTAAATTAACTAGACCAACACTACGACACAATACACATCACGTACGAACATGCTACCACCAATGTGTTGTAAGTTTAATGCTTAGATTGGACGGTGTAGAGGCAGAAAGGGTGGCGTGAAGCCTTCAACCATGCCGGAACACCGCCCCATGGCCTGGCATGGTTGTGGTGTAGAGAAGGGGGTCGCGAAAGCTTCACTGGAATGAAAGGGCTTAAGGTGGTGAGGTGGGATGGTAGGTTTGTGTTGATTGATTGGTTGGTTATTATTTGTTTATTTTATTTTTTAAAACGCCCCTTTTCATACCTCTTCCACCCCGTGCTTTTTTTTAAAACGTCCGTTGCTGATGTGGCTACCACGTGACGTTTCATACCCCTACACAACACGTAGCATTAGTGTTTTAAAGTTTGTCCAAAACTCAAGGTCCAAGTTGGTCCCAATGATATGTAGTACCTATTGCAGCAAAGTGTAGTTGGACATTCTAGACATCATTAGTTATATAAGAACTACTTTAAAAAGTTGATTAAACTACGTATTTAGGCAATATCGATTCAGGTTGAACATTAATTAGTATGGAGAATTTCGCATTGGGTTTTTTTATCAATATTTATAAAATTATATTAAAAACAACTATTTTTTCTCTCTTCTTTTTAATTAAATAATATATTTTTGTATCTTAATCATTACATTTTCTCATTTTTTACTCACTATCACTTCAAAAAATAATAATAAAATTATAAGGATAAAAAGTGTTTCTCATATATTTACAGATGAACAATAAAATTCTCATATATTTTCTCTCTCCTCTACTCAAAACCACTAACAATCATTTCTTATTAGAGATGATCATTTGGTACCCGTATCATACTAGTTATATTCGGTACTAGTACCTATTTTTTCCGTACCGTTATATTCGGTAGCGGTACCCATTTTCCCCATGTTTTAGTACCGGCACATACCGGCACGGTACTATGCTCATCCGTATTCTTTATAATATAAGTAAACGACTCAATGCGAATGCTTATGAAAGCCAATTTCATTCTTGTACATCATACAAATTTTGCAAAATATCCAAAAGATTGTTGTCACGTCTACGTGACCCTAATGTTGATCGGTTCTGTTTAAACATAAGGGGAAAACATGAAAACATACCTGTCACCGTAGACAGTGCTGTGGAGAATCCAGTTAGGGAAGAAGCCATGGAGTTCGACATCTTTGTCAAGGTGATCTGGTTCCTCCTTAGGGTGCTGACTGATGATGGTGATTATGAAACCGACAAGGGAGATCGGCTATGGAGAGGGAGGTCGAATATGATGTTATGCTAATTAGGTTATCTGTCTAAGTGTGTAACCTTTTAATCTCTACATAAGTCTCCTTATATAAGCACTCGGGAGGAAACCAATTAGTTAATAAGGGTAATATGGTCCATCAACAATTACCAACTAATTATTTAACAGGTTATTATATATTTTGATCTATATTATATAAATGAGTATAATGGCTACTAGATTAAATATTAATACATAATATATTTAATCTTACATTCTCCCACTTAGTCGAGTAATCATTTACTATGAGTATTAGATAAGCCTGATCAGGAGTTAACACTCATTTTAGCCTTAAACAAGTACTATAGCAGAGAAACACAGCCGTTGAATCATTATGCGACTCAGGACCCCCATTAGTTATACTATAGCCTTAATTTAAAACCTAATCGTTATGATCAAAATACGCATAAGCCCTTTGTTTGATTTGTAACTTCATTTGTCTATATGCCATTATACCGGTTGAACATATTCTAAGAGACATACAAAATCAAACTGGGGAAATTTCATTAATCATAAAACATAAGCTAGTACAATATGCTAAACAAGGTCTTTACTAAATCCCATATTCCGAACATGTTCTTCGTAAAACTTAGGAGGGAGACCTTTAGTCATCGGATCCGCAAGCATATCTTTAGTACTAATATACTTGATACAAAGATTATTTTCCTCAACTCGTTCACGTACGAACATATATTTTGTATCGAGATATAAACCAGCTCCAGTCGAACTGTTACTGTTCAAGAAACTAACGGCTGCTGAATTATCACAGTAAAGCTTCAATGGTCTAGAAATGGAATTAACGGTTTTGAGTCCAGTGATCAGATTCCTAAGCAACATTCCATGACAGGTTGCGTTATAAACAACAATGTACTCTGTCGTCGTTGTGGAAGTTGTGGTCAACTGTTGTTTATGACTCTTCCATGAGATAGGTTCGCCTGCTAACATAAAGATATAGCCCGAAGTGGATTTCTTGTCATCTTTGCATTTGGCAAAGTCAGAATCAGAATATCCTACCACTTCTAAATGATCACTTCTTCTATAAGTCAGTTTATAGTCCTTCATCCCTTGCAGATATCTAAGGACCTTCTTAGATGCTTTCCAGTGATCTAGGCCAGGATTCGTCTGATAACGGCCTAGAATTCCAGCAATATAAGCGATATCTGGGTGAGTACAGACTTGAGCATATATCAGGCTCCCGACTACTGACGCATAAGGTATCTGGCTCATTTGCTCCTTCTCAACCTCTGTTGTCGGACACTGGAATGAATCAAAAACATCTCCTTTAACTACTGGAGCGACGGAGGGTTTGCACTGTTGCATGTTGTAACATGTAAGGACACGATCTATGTAAGCTTTCTGAGACAATCCTAAGATCCTTTGTGTCTCTCTCGGTGGATTTCGATGCCAATGACATAAGGAGCATCTCCGAGATCCTTCATGGCGAAGTTATGCGAGAGTAACCACTTCGAATCATGCAACAAGTCTAAACTATTACTTGCCAATAGAATATCATCTACGTAAAGGACAAGTATAGTAAAGTTACTCCTACTCATCTTAAGGTAGGTGCATTGATCCACTTGATTCTTCATAAAACCTTGCTTCTTCATAACTTCATCAAACTTGAGGTACCATTGACATGATGCTTGTTTTAACCCATAAATGGATTTCTTCAACTTACAGACTAGATGCTCCTTACCTTCAGGTTGTTTCATCTAAACGTCTTCGTCTAAGTCTCCGTTAAGGAAAGCGGTTTTAACGTCCATCTAATGCAACTCTAAATCAAAATGAACTACTAGGGCCATGACGATCCTTAATGAATCTTTACGAGAGACAGGTGAAAACGTCTCTTGATAATCATTTCCCTATTTCTGAGTGTAGCCCTTTGCAACCAATCTCACTTTGTAGCGTTCAACGTTCCCATTCGGATCCAGTTTTGTTTTGAACACCCATTTACATCCTACTGGTTTGACACCGTTGGGTAATTCTACCAAATCCCAAACGTCATTTTTCTTCATGGATTCAAGCTCATCAATCATTGCTTTATTCCATTCAGAAAACTGATCACTGCTATGGCTTCATTATAAGAGATAGGATCATTTAGCTTTTCGGGATCCATTTCAGTCAGGTAGGTAACATAATCATCCCAATTAGTAGGCCTTCTTTGCCTAGATTACCTCCAGAGTTGATTATCGGGTTCAACGTTGTCTTGATTTTGAGCGTTTGATGTGCCTTCGTCATGAGGTATAATGGGTTCTGATTGTAGAGGTGAATTTGGAGTTAGTGCAGCAGCTTCAGGTACAGCAGTTGCATTGGGTACAAGAGGAGTAATCGGAGTAATAGTAAGCGACGAGTCTCCCCCCCCCCCCCCGCGTCTTGTACCTCTTGCAATTCTTCGTAAGGGTTCGTACTGCTCCCACTGACCTTGAAATCCTCCAGGGACGCCGCACGCTTGGTTTCAACAATACAGGTGACATGGGAAGGACAATAGAAACGATAACCCTTTGAGTTTTTAGGATACCCGATAAAGAAACAAGTAACTGTTTTAGGGTCAAGTTTCCTTAGGAAAGGATTGTAAAGTTTTTCTTCAGCAATGCTGCCCCATACTTTCATATATTTAAGACTCGGTTTCCTTCCTGTCCAAAGTTCATAAGGAGTTGTAGGGACAGACTTAGAAGGAACTCTATTGAGTATATGAACAGCTGCTTTTAACGCTTCAGTCCGGAGGAATAATGGTAAATTAGTGTTGGCTAACATACTGCGCACCATGTTCATAAGGGTACGGTTTCTTCTTTCAGCAACACCATTCTGCTGAGGTGTACCAGGCATGGTGTATTGGTTTACAATCCCCTGGCCCTTACAAAACTCATAAAATGGACCAGGAGCTTGACCCACATCAGAATGTCTTCCATAATATTCACCGCCTCTATCTGATCTCACAACTTTAATCTGACGATCTAATTGCTTTTCAACATCAGCCTTATAATCTTTAAAAGTTGTAAGAGATTCGGACTTTTCCTTAATAAGATACAAGTACATGTAACGAGAATAATCGTCAATAAACGTGATAAATGAAGTATGTCCTGTTATGCCGGCGATTTGGTAGGGACCACTAATGTCAGTGTGAATGAGTTCTAATAAATTAGAGCTCCTAGTGGCACATTTCTTATTCGCTAATGTCATTTTAACTTTAAGACATTTGACACATTTTCCAAAATCAGAGAAATTGAGGGGAGGTAAGACTTCATCCTATACGAGACGATTTAATCGTTCTCTTGAGATGTGGCCTAAACGCTAATGCCCCCAACATGGATGAAGTCTCTAAGTCTCGTTTCTCTTTCATATTTGCGAGTGATTCATTAATGTTATATGACAACAAAGATTTGGAAAAATTATCATCTAGTTCTAATCTATAGAGACCACCATCCAGAATACCAGTACCATAAAGAACATAATCATAGAGGATAGAGAGTTTGCGATGACCATGGGAAATGTGACATCTGTGCTTGTGTAATCATTGTATAAACTATGAATAATTCAATATTAATAAAACAATGTGTTTTGATCCCAATGTTTGTTATTTATGTTTGACATTTTGTGCATTTTGATTTTTGATTGATTTTAAACTCTATATCGCTTTCTGGAAAGTTATACGTAAACTGATGCGTAAACGTAATCAGTTTAACGCGAAAAACACTCCGGAACAGAAACATAAGCTTAACATACCTTAAATAACCTTTACATAACTTACAAATAAGTTTTAAAGGGGTTGGTATGGCAAAAACAAGTTTATTCGCTCACAGGGTCTATTTGTGTCAAACTGCAAAAGTCTGCCGTTTCGTAAGGCAACGTACAGTCCGGAACTTGATCATATGCTAAATATACCATAAATAACCTAATCATAGCTTAGAAATAAGCTTTGAGTGGTTCGGTGTGCGAAAATATGCTTATTTGATCTTACAGGGACTAAAAGTGCCAAAAACAGCGTAAGTTTGCATTTACGCGCATATCTTACGTTCTGACCACATCTGGACATCCAAAATTTTTTTAGACACTAAAATATTTTTATTTTAGTGATCGGCATGCAAAAATACCATTCGTCGCTTAATTTGGATCATTTTCGCGTCCGATCGAATTTCATCGTAATTAGACGAATAACGTGACCGTACGACCAAACGAACCGACATCCGAGATATTTCCGAGCATATTTTGTGTCCTCTATACTTTGCCTACCTTGTAAAGCCTTGAAAATGGCTTAACGGGTGTTAAAAGTGCCAAAAATGAGCTTATGCAAGTGCAGGGACCTAAGCTATCAAAACTGAAACTGTTGTAGACCTGACATGAGGTCGCGGGCCGCGTAGGCTGGTCCTCAATCCTACGCGGAGCGCGACAGCATGCCCAGTGATAGAAACTCAGTTTTAGCAAACTGTTGATAATTCAGGGGCTGTTCTTGCCATTTTTCTTGTGTGTTAACCAAGTTAACACCTCCCCAAGTAAATTAGCTGCCCCTAACACATGTATGGCTGTCATCTAATGCTTGGAGGTTACACAAACACATGGATTGATCTTGTGAGCTTCCACGTATAAATAGCCATGCTATTCATTTGTTTTCCTCACCCTTGATCTGATTTTCTCTAAGTTGAGGTTTATAACTTCATACCTGAGAATTTTAAGATCAAGTTCTCCCTAGCTTGGACCCTTTGTAAGCTTCTTTTGTTCTTTTATCGCTTTCCTAGCCTGAAAGTCAAACAGTGTTTGACTTTCAGCTTTGACAAGTCAATGGTCAACACAAAGTTCGTTTGAACTTTGTAACGTGATTGTAATCACGATGGTTATAATCCTTAGCGATTATACCTACTGATTACCACGTTAACTAGGTGTAGTGACGAGTCAAAGTTTCGGTCAAAATGCGTTTTAGCACGCATTTTGCAACGGAACTACTTTTAGGTATCAAAACACTTTGTTTTGATACCAAATCAGTTTTCTAAGTTAGTTAAATATGTTTTGACATGTTTAACTCGTCACTACTAGTTTAGACTTTCGAACCCGACCCGTTTGGTCGATCATTAGGATCCGACCAAGCATGTTTAGTGATCGTAGTTGCATAGGGAATAACCTTTGCGGTTATACCTTATGATCACTTATTATTGGTTAGTTGCTTGTTAAGTAGCTTATATGCCCATAGGAAATGACCAAAATGCCCTTTCGTAGCATAAATCCATATTGTGCATATGTGAACATATTTTTGACATCTAAACTGATATGGTAACATATTTAAGTGCAATTGGGCATGTAAGACTTGACATAGCATCTAGATAACCATCCGACCATAGTTTTGCGCAACCGACGCGTTATAGTAGCTTAAACTACCATAACGGGTCGAAACGGGTCAAGAGCACTTAGGTAGACTTCCACATCAGAATGTAAGCTCTATTAAATCATACCATATGAGTTCAAATACTCATTTGATTTATAGAACATCATTCTGTCCTATCTCCCGATTTAGGATCCGATTATTAACATAGTTACCTATATTAGGTGCCGTTTGATTTCGTGATCCTTGGAGCTTAGATTGGTCTTATTCCCAAGACTAATAAGCAATCCCAAGTGAGTACATAGTTCCCCTCTTTTACCGATTTCAAATACTTTGGGGTGATACACATGTACATACGTGTTACTTTCGTGCTTTTCATGCTTTTATGACATAAACATGTTAGTTTCACCTAGTACACATATAGTACATGATTTCAACTATGTTTTGCTATGTATTTTAAGCATGCTAGCACATTGATTTCTTAGACATTTGTTGCATATGTTTACTTAGCATATGGACACATTGTTTTACATGACATTTCTGCTATGTATGTTTACTGAGCATGCTAGCACAATTGTTTTACCTGACATTTCTACTATGTATGTTTACTTAGCATACTTAGTACATGGTTTTCACATGCTACATTGGTTTTGACATTTGGTGTGTTTAATCGGGACAATAATACATTCATTAACATTGATCACGCCGCTCGGTAGTATGTAATGGTACCATAGGACTTGACAAATCTCGTTTCCAACTTCCTAGGTTTGTTTGAAAGTTGGGAATGATAGAATCCGATATACATAATTTAGATAAACCTTTAATTTGTTTAAGGGTTTGCCGCCACAGTCGCAAGGCTTGAATGTATGCGATTAACATTACTTCATAAATGTTTGTAATCATAAAGCATTGTTTTCTGCTAAACATAACATTTGATTTAAATTTAGGTTTATTCAAAAACTTTGTTTTGTACATTTTCCTATGGGGTTGAGTAATTATTAATTATTCACCATACATGACATTTGTTTTCACATTCGACATTATCACATAGTTTGAGTAGATACTTTCTACTTACTATGCATTACATTTGGTTATACATGATACATTTCACATATGACATTGAACATGGTTTACACATAAAAATTTTGGCATTGAACAAGATATTTTGGTAGTTATTGATAAGTGACTTATGTAACGGGGCTATGTGTTATATGATAAAAGCATGGTGGATACGCCGCTGGTACTTCCTATATATAAGTGCTTTTATTGTATTATACATTGTTGCGTTATCTAAACCACTTTGACAAGACATGAAACAATTTATACAAGAACACACATTGTTTTACAAATTACATATTTTATACAAATTCACTTTTACTTGGTTATTCATTTAACCATGCATTATCCTTTTATTACCATTTGATTTTCACATTGATTTTCAAATGATTTTACGAAGGAAAACATTTTACAAGGTTCATGACTACACTTTTGTTAAACGCTTTCTTTTAAACACAAGTCATGAATCCTGCATAAACAAAACCTATGTACCTCACAAGCATTTTTATGCTGACGTACCTATTTTTACATGTGTTTCAGGTGCTAATGCGTGATGATGTTTGTGCTTCACTTAGGCGGACTTGGGCCTTAGTGACTTAAAAGACAGTTATTTATGTGATGTTTTTGTTGAATTCCAAAACAATGTAAACATTAATATTAATAATACAAAACTTTAATTACCATGGTTGTTGAAACAATATTTATGTCGCTCCACTCCTCGACGTTTCCGCCGCGGTTTGTTGTTTTACACGGTCAGGGTGTGACAGAAGAGTTGGTATCAGAGTCAATGGTTATAGGGAATTAGGTTATTAGTAATGCTTTGACCTAGACTATGACTTCCTAGGACCCTAACACAAGTTTTCTTGTGTTTATATCTTAAAACAATACTCGTCACCTATCCTTAGGTGATTACCAAAACATGAACACAATTTCCAAAATGATTTTGAAATCAATCATCTATCCTTAGATGATTTCTTTTGGCTTAGTGCCTTCCAAATTTTCAAAATCTCGTCAAAGTTTGGGTCTAAATAATGTGAACACGTGCAAACTGGAAGGGTGAATGCCTGTACCCTGAGTTTTCTGTCTAAGGCTTAGTTTTCATACAAATCCGCAGTATCGGACCAGTCACTCTTACCTGGGAACTCTTGGGGCGAGTGTTCACTTATAGGCGAGCATGTCTTCGGTGATACATTATTATGACCTATTTACTTTGATTTGTCACTGTGTGTCATTTGTTTGCTTTGTGGTAACAAACAAATGACCACCATCCTTATATTTTGTCGATTTTATTGTTATCTCACTTCCTTCATCACATCATCTAATTCGTTTTCTCTCATGTTTCCTCTTTTAGAATGCCTCCTCGACGTAACTTTCAGGAACCCAATGCCGAACTGGCGGCTATTATAGACAGCAGATGGCTACTTTGCTACCGAATCTCATCACTCAAATAAACCAAGCCAACAATAACAATGTTAATGCACCTGCTCCGTGCAACTTCAAAAGTTTTAACTCGGCTAAACCGCTCAAGTTTAGTGGTTCTGAAGGATCAACTGGGCTCCTACAGTGGTTTGAGAGTCTTGAGAGCATCTTTCGCCATGTTCAGTGTCCTAACAACCGTAAGGTCGAATTTGCTTCGAGTGTATTCCAAAAGAGGGCTCTCACCTGGTGGAATGGGGTAATGAGAGACCGGGGTGCTGATATTGCTTTGGATCAGACATGGGAGGAACTTAGAGCTCTTATGATGAGAGAGTTATGCCCTCGTCACGAGCAGATGGCACTTGAAAATGAGTTTCATGACTTGAAGCAAGACAGTGGTGAACACCGGGTTTATACAGACAAATATGAGGAGTTAAGCTTGCTCTGTCCGACAATGGTCACGCCTTTGGATAAGGCTATTGAGAAATACATTGACGGTTTGCCAGATCCTATTCAGGATATCGTCACTAGAAGCAACCCTACTACCGTCCGACAGACCATTGAGCTAGCTGCAACCCTTATTGAATCACAAGTCAAAAAGGGTAAACTCCACAGAAAAGGTGACAAGAAGCAGAAATAGTCTGATAGAACCCAAGAGAAAAAGGGTAAGAAGGCTGCTGAGTCTTCTAAGAAATCTAGGAAGCGTAAGGCTTCCAAGAATTTCGCTGTCACTGCTCAGACTAACCAGGCACCACAGAATCAGCCTGCACAACCTGCCGCTAAGAGGCAGTATACTGGTAATGCACCTCTGTGCAACAGATGTAATAGTCACCATCAACCACAGGTGCAGTGCCGCATCTGCACAAACTGTGGCAAGTCTGGTCATCTTGAAAATACCTGTCGCTTTGCTCCAAATCAAAATCAGGCAGCTCAAAACCAAGCTGCACAAAACCCTGCCCAGAATCCTGCTCGACCTCACTACCCGCCTAGTTCATGTTTCAACTGTGGGGATCTGACCCACTACAGGAACAACTACCCGAGGTTGGCAAACGTAAATCAGGCACAAGCTCGTGGTAGAGCCTTTAATCTGAATGCAAATGAGGCACGCGCAGACAACGAAGTGGTGAACGATATGTTCTTTGTTAACAACCAACCTGCTTCTGTTCTGTTTGATTCGGGTGCTGATAAGAGTTTTGTGTCATTAGCTTTTGAGCCTTTGCTTTCGATGACTAGAACAAAACTAGGAAAGCCCTTGACAGTAGAAGTAGCTAGTGGTGAACCTGTTGTACTCGACTTTGTTCTTCGAAATTTCCAGTTAAACCTTAATAACCATCTTTTTACTATCGACCTCACACCGATGCAACTTGGGAGCTTCGATGTTATAATAGGAATGGATTGGTTAGCCAAATACCATGCTGAGGTGGTTTGTTTTGAGAAGATTGTTTTTTTACCGCTTTCGACTGGTGAGATCTTAGAAGTTCGTGGGGAGAAACCCGTTAGTGGTCTTAAGCTCATGTCTTGTACCCAAGCCCACAAATACCTACGAAAGAAATATGTTGCTTTCTTGGCACATGTCGTAGAGGAGAAAGGCAAGGGTAAGACTATCCAAGATATCCCTGTTGTTCGGGATTATCCGGAGGTATTTCCTGAAGAATTACCTGGTTTACCCCCAGTACGCCAAGTTGAGTTTCGCATTGATCTTGTACCTGGTGCTAATCCTATTGCTAAGTCACCTTACCGTCTTGCACCGTCTGAGATGCAAGAGTTGTCTAAATAGCTTCAGGAGCTTTCTGACAAGGGATTCATTCGTCCGAGCTTTTCGCCCTAGGGTGCTCCTGTCCTATTCGTGAAAAAGAAAGATGGATCATTTAGGATGTGTATCGATTACCGTGATCTTAATAAGCTTACCATCAAGAATCGATATCCCCTACCTCATATTGATGATCTCTTTGATCAGCTACAGGGTGCTACTTGCTTTTCAAAGATTGATCTGCGTTCTGGGTATCATCAACTTCGAGTGATCGAAGAAGATATTCCCAAGACTGCTTTTCATACAAGATATGGTCATTATGAGTTTACTGTTATGTCTATCGGTTTAACAAATGCTCCTGTTGTTTTCATGGACTTGATGAATAGGGTCTGCAAGCCTTATTTGGACAAGTTCATCATTGTATTCATTGATGACATTTTGATCTACTCTAAGACTCAAGCTGATCATGAGCAACATCTTCGTCTTACAATGGAGCTCCTAAAGAAAGAACAGCTTTTCGCCAAATTTTCCAAGTGCGAATTTTGGCTTATGGAAGTTCAATTTTTGGGACACATCGTCAACGAACAAGGTATTCATGTAGATCCCGCCAAAATCAGTGCGATTAAGGATTAGGATACACCTACTACTCCTTCCGAGGTTCGTTCTTTTCTTGATCTAGCGGGTTATTACTGCCGTTTCATTGAAAACTTCTCCAAAATTACGGTTCCTCTCACTACTCTAACTCAGAAGAATAAACCTTTTGAGTGGGGATCCAAACAAGAAGAAGCATTTCAGACCTTGAAACAGAAACTCTGGGATGCACCTATTCTAACCATACCTGAGGGCAACGACGATTTTGTCGTATACTGTGATGCATCCAACCTAGGCCTTAGCTGCGTTCTTATGCAAAGAAACAAAGTCATAGCTTACGCATCAAGACAACTGAAGGTACACGAGAAAAACTACACAACTCATGATCTTGAGTTAGCTGCAGTAGTCTTTGCTCTCAAAATCTGGAGACACTACCTTTATGGTACAAAGTGTGTAGTGTTTACTGACCACAAGAGTCTCCAGCGTATCTTCAATCAGAAAGAATTTAACATGAGGCAACGACGTTGGGTTGAACTTCTAAACGACTACGATTGCGAAATTCGCTACCATCCTGGTAAGGAGAATGTTGTGGCTGACGCACTAAGTCGTAAGGAACGTGTTAAGCTTCATTGTGTTCAGGTTCGATCTGACATTCAAACCCGCATTTCTCAGGCACAACATACTTGTGTTACACAAGACTTGATGGGTAAGGAATTACCCTGTCACATTAAGCCTGAGCTTGAACTGAAAGACTTTAGGATATTCTATTTCATGGGACATTTGTGGGTCCCAAGTCAAGACAATCTTCGCACTTTGCTAATGGATGAATCTCATAAGTCTCGTTATTCTATTCATCCTGGTGCAGATAAAATGTATAAGGATCTTCGAACCCAGTATTGGTGGCCGGGTATGAAGAAGGACATTGCCTTATATGTTTCCAAATGCCTTACTTGTCTTAAGATTAAAGAAGAACATCAACATCCCTCTGGACTATTAGAGCAACCAGAGATTCTGGTTTGGAAATGGGAAAACATTGCTATGGATCTCATTACCAAACTGTCGCGCACTAAAAGAGGTCATGATGCCATTTGGGTAATCGTTGATCGTTTAACAAAGTCAGCACATTTCTTGCCAATCCGTGAGGATCTATCTGCTGACAAGCTTGCCAAGATATACGTAGATAAGATTGTATCTCGACATGGCATTCCTTTGAACATCATATCTGACAGGGATGCTCGATTCTCGTCTCACTTTTGGAGAACCATGCAATCTGCCATGGGAACCCAACTTAATTTGAGCACAGCGTATCATCCTCAAACGGATGGTCAATCTGAGAGAACAATCCAGACACTGGAGGATATGCTTAGAGCGTGTGTGATTGATTTTGGTGGTAGTTGGGATTCGCATCGACCGTTGATCAAATTCTCCTACAACAATAGTTATCACTCTAGCATCAACATGGCTCCTTTCGAAGCTTTATACGGTCAAAAATGTCGTTCATCGGCCTGCTGGAATGAGATAGGTGAAGCTCAGCTTACTGGACCTGAACTCATTCTAGAGACTACAGATAAGGTCAAGAAGATTCGTGATAACCTTCAGACAGCTAGCAGCTGTCAAAAGAGTTACGCGGATCGACGATGCAAGCCCTTAGAATTTCAAGTCGGTGATCACGTCCTACTCAAGGTATCCCCTTGGAAAGGTGTGATTAGATTTGGGAAGAAAGGAAAACTTGCACCACGCTATGTTGGACCATTCAAGATCGTTGAAAGAATCGGAAAAGTAGCATACAGACTAGAGCTACCTCCTGAACTTGGAAATGTTCATCCAACTTTTCACATGTCCAATCTCAAAAAGTGTTTAGCTGATGAGAACCTCCACATACCACTTGATGAAATTCGTGTTGATAACACGATGCACTTCGTTGAGAAACCTGTGGAAATCATGGACCGTGAAGTCAAAAAGCCCAAACACAAGCGCATACCTATTGTCAAAGTTCGCTGGGAATCTAAACGTGGCCCAGAATTTACTTGGGAACGTGAAGATCAAATGAAAGCGAAATATCCGCAGCTATTCTCACAAGTTTCCTCTAAATAAATTTCTGGACGAAATTTCCTAAATTACGGGAGACTATGACATCTGTGCTTGTGTAATCATTGTAAAAACTCTGAATAATTCAATATTAATAAAACAATGTGTTTTAATCCCAATGTTTGTTATTTATGTTTTACATTTTGCGCATTTTGATTTTTGATTGATTTTAAACTCTATATCGCTTCCTGAGAAGTTATACGCAAACTGATGCGTAAACGTAATCAGTTTAACGCGACAAACACTCTGGAACAACAACATAAGCTTAAGATACCTTAAATAACCTTTACATAACTTAGAAATAAGTTTTAAATGGTTTGGTATGGCAAAAACAAGTTTATTCACTCACAGGGACTATTTGCATCAAACTGCAAAAGTCTGTCGTTTCATAAGGCAACGTACAGTCTGGAACTTGATCATAAGCTAAACATACCATAAATAACCTAAACATAGCTTAGAAATAAGCTTTGAGTGGTTCGGTGTGCGAAAATATGCTTATTTTGATCTTACAGGGACTAAAAGTGTAAAAAACGACGTAAGTTTGCATTTACGCGCATATCTTACGTTCTGACCACATCTGGACATCCAAAATTTTGTAGACACTAAAATATTTTTATTTTAGTGATTGGCATGCAAAAATACTATTCGTCGCTTAATTTGGATCGTTTTCGCGTCCGTTCGAATTTCATCGTAATTAGACGAATAACGCGGCCGTACGACCAAACGAACCGACATCCGAGATATTTCCGAGCATATTTTGTGTCCTCTATACTTTGACTACCTTGTAGAGCCTTGAAAATGGCTTAACGGGTGTTAAAAGTGCCAAAAATGAGCTTATGCAAGTGCAGGGACCTAAGCTGTCAAAACTGAAACTGTTGCAGACCTGACCTGAGGTCGCGGGCCGCGTAGGCTGGCCCTCAATCCTACGCGGGGCGCGACAGCATGCCCAAGGACAGAAACTCAGTTTTAGCAAACTGTTGATAGTTCAGGGGCTGTTCTTGCCATTTTTCTTGTGTGTTAACCAAGTTAACACCTCCCCAAGTAAATTAGCTGGCCCCTAACACATGTATTGTTGTGATCTAATGCTTGGAGGTTACACAAACACATGGATGGATCTTGTGAGCTTCCAACAAGTATAAATAGCCATGCCATTCATCTGTTTTCCTCACCCTTGATCTGATTTTCTCTAAGTTGAGGTTTATAACTTCATACCTGAGAATTTTAAGATCAAGTTCTTCCTAGCATGGACCCTTTGTAAGCTTCTTTCGTTCTTTTATCGCTTTCCTAGCGTGAAAGTGAAACAGTGTTTGACTTTCAGCTTTGACCAGTTGATGTGCGATAAAATGTTATATATATTAGGTGTATATTTTAAGCCCCTTTAACACTTATTTTAGCCAAGTTTTAAATTTATAAAACCCGATATTTTACTAACACTAAACACACATATGGGCAAGTGCACCCATCGTGAGCGTAGTATAGCGTTGGTAAGATATCGAGGTCGTCCAAGGACACAAGAGCTTTTAGTACCGGTTTATCCTCAACGTCTAATCAAAATAAAAAGTTTAGAAAAAAGTTTTAAGCTAAGAAAAATAAAAACTAACTAAAATGCTGAAAATAAAAATAAAAGAAAAACAGATAGACAAGATGAATCACTTGGTTCCGACTCGTATCTAGTATAACCTTTGATTATTTCCGCACTTTTGCACATAATTAAGAGATTATCTTAGTTATTGTAGTAGGCCCCTCTTTTGAAGGTGACGTTACCCTCACCCCAGTAGTTTGAGTCAGCAAGGATACAATCCTAAAAGGGTGGATTATTGGAAGATAATGAATTAAGTTATTAATGCATTATTGTGGTAGGCCCCGCTTTTGGCGGTGACGTTACCCTCGGCTAAGTAGTCTGAGTCAGCAGGGATACAGTCCTAAATAGCCGGGTTATAGTATTAATAGTAGTTAACTTATGAGGGAATAAAAGAGTTTGGACCCCCGCCATCCAATACCGTGAAGCATTGAAGGAGGTCCTACTAAATTTGACCCAGGTCCATTACAGGACCTCTAAACGCTGAACAATGGCAAGACCTTTACCAAACCGTTCCCTTAACCCCCGACCAGGTAGCCAACATACCTCCATATAGACCGTGGAGATATGAATGGTGAAAATCATTTATTTTATATAGACAGTAAAATAATGCCAAGACACCACGGACAAACGATAAGGAAAGATCACCTTCAACATAAGTAACTAGTTATTAAAGTCATTAATACAAAACCAAATAAAAAGTGCAAAAGATTAGAAATAAAAAGTATTATACTAGACACTTTGTCTTCACCAAGTGATGTAAGAGACTTAGGCAAACATGGCCTTGATTGTCAAGAACTCTTACGATCAATCTTGGATCCCGAGACGACTCACACACTCTACGATGGACAATGGATGATGGTTGTGGATGATGGTGTTGTGATGGTGGTGGGTGGTGGATGAAGTGTGAGAGAGGTGGTGTGCCAAGGGATGAGTTGAAATAAAACCAAGCACTCCTATTTATAGGCTGAACAGAGGGCTGGGCACGGCCCCGTGTCCGCTGGGCACGGCCCCGTGCCTATCTGACACTCTCTCTCCTCATTAATTGTAATTCGCAATTACAATTAATGCGCCTGCTGTACTTTCGACACGCCCCCGTGTTCGCTGGACACGGCCCGTGGTGGGCAATAGAAGCTTCTATAGGTTTGTCTTTTCTGCTGCTTCTTGGGCACGGCCTCGTGCTGGCTGAGCACGGGGCGTGTTCAGTCTTCTGCCTTCTCTATTTTGCTTGGGAAGATGCCGTTGAGGGGTCGGGCAATCCACTTATGTTCCTATTCTTGTATTTATGTTGGATTTAGCTGTCTTTTTGCTTCTTTTGTGTTTTTGAGCTCATTTAATCCTGAAAATACAAAAGGAAGACAAAAACACTCTTTTTCCAATATTAGTACTTAAAAAGGGTTAGTTTTATGCCTCATTTGATGTAATTTATATGTTGCATTTTACACACATCAGATACCCCCACACTTGAACTTTTGCTTGTCCTCAAGCAAAACTCTTTAATATGTGGCTTACACTCCCAAATGGAATGGGTAGAAGAGAAGGTTTTTGGCTTGTCGTAGAGTGTTGGGAATCCAAGATCCTTTTGGGTTTTATTTTTATCTATTTACAATCCTATTCGTAATGATTTATTTAGAACGTTTCATAGGAGAAATTACTTATTTGGGCATAACATGCCTTTTTAAAATTCCATTTATATGCAAGTTCACATACCTCACGGGAGAAATCACTCACACTCGGCCGAAGGTGTATTTTTAGTGAATCACTCGAGAGCGGCATGGAACTTATTCCTACCATAAGCTTGCCAAGCAATCAATCCTCCTCCTTTTTAACTTTTATTCCTTTGTAATTATCAAGAGGACTTTGTGGGTTAAGGGTTAGGCTTGGGTTAAAGGTAGGTGGTTGGGATAGTGGTTAGTGGTTAGTAGAAAAAGGGCGAAAAGCGTAACAAGTGTCGGTTTTCGTAAGACTTTCTATTTTTTTGTAACTTTTTATTTTGACGAAGCTTTTGTTCAAACAAAGTTATTTTTGATGAACTTGTTTGTTTATTTTCTTTTTGCTTCATCATCAACACATTTTTTTATTTTTTTATTTTTTTTTTGAACGATCCTACGAAAAACCGAACTTGTTACTAAAACAAAGGGTTAAAAATAAAAAGGGTTTTGGTGGGTAAAAGGGGTTTTTTGGTTTGGGTGATGAAATGAATAGGTTTAGGCTCAAAGGGGCTAACTATGGGGATTTTTTGGGTAGGTGGTAAAAGAAAAAGAAAAATAATGGTGTAGAAATAAAAATGGGTAGTCCTAATGCCTCCATCATTTACTTACTCGGGTTTAAGTTGATAAGGACCGGGAATGTATCGTCATGGCAAGTTCTAGAGTTGTAAGAACCAAGCGGCTATTCACACAAGAAACGAAAAATGAGCATTTAGTCTAATAATATGTAATTGTATGCTCAATAAAGGCTCAAAACTCACTTTTGTGGGAATGGGTTTTTATGTGATCAAGTATATATAATCAAATTTTAACTAAGTTTGCCATGCCTTTTCATAATTTTCTTATGTTGGTTCTTTTTATCACTACGCTATCGGTTGTAAATTTGTAAAAATATAACCTTTTTGAGAACTTGAATTTCCCGAGTTAAACCTAGACAAGTAAGAAAAATGAATTTTTTGAAAAAATTTTGGGGTGATTAGCGGTTCCACTAGAGTTTTGTGTAAGGCTTGAATTTAGGACTTGCAAAATTCAAGGTTTTAGCATCCCCCCCCCCCCCCCCACACTTAAATTACACATTGTCCTCAATGTGTCCCAAAAATAAAATTTTTAGGTTGATTAGATGTGTAAAATGGTGTTAAAAAGCAAAACGTTATGTTACTGGTAGTCTGGACATGGCCCCGTGTCCACTGGACACGACCCCGTGGCGAACTGCAAGTAACGAGAACTTACAGAAGGTGGAACACGGGGGCGTGTTGATTAGGCACGGCCCCGTGTCTGATAAAAATCTGCAGGAAAGTAACCAAACAGCAGGTCTGGGAGGTGAGCACGGGGGCGTGTTGGCTGGACACGTGCCCGTGTGGACAGTCTGAAAACCCGAAAAACAGGTTTCTTCCCCCGGTTTTTTTCCATCCTGGCCCTATAAGTGCTGAGGCTTAGCACCCCAAGCCTTGGTTTGTACCTGTTTCATCACTTAATACCACACCAAGCAATACAAACATCCTACATTACCATAGTTAATTGTTCCAAGCATAAAGTAAAAGAAAAAAAAATATGCAGAAAATAGTTAGGAAAAGTAAATTGTTTAACACTTGGCACGCAGGCCACCAATTGTTCGATAGATAAAGGGACTTAAACCTGTGGAGTCATCAATCAACAGCTTCCTCCTCTGCTCCTCTTGCCTACTCCATAGCATCATCATCATCATCATCATCATCGTCATCATCCCCTCCATGGCGTGCAATGTGGTCTCGTATGTATCCGACATCGTCTTGGATTTCGGATAGGTTTCTCTCGATAGCTCCGACCCGGTGGTAGGTGTTGCTCGCCATGTTATAGGTGTTCCTAGTACACATAAGGTTTTCCTGCAATAAATCATGCAAACTTTGAAAGTTAGGAAAACCACCTCCCGAGGAGGATGATTGGCCCGGATCACCGTGGGGTTGGTACTGGTACTGATGATGTTGCGGAGCTGGGAGGACAAGCGCTTCTTGCGGGTTCCATGCATGACCTTGCATCCTTTGAAAGGTTACCGTCCCGTCTTCGGCCTCATAAATTAGGTTCATTGAGCGGCATATGTGAATATCCACCGTACCTGACCATGGGCTCCTCTCAAATGACCTAGGTATGTGGGCGAAGTGCTTGAAGAGACGGTACACCCATCCCCCAAAGAAAATAGGGGTCGGTGCACTAGCAAGGCGGTTGTGATGCATGTTTCGGAGCATGAGGAACGGAACGTCGAGCGGCCTGCGGTTGTGGATGCAGTGGAGGACAAGCAAATCTCTTAACCCAACGACGCCACTACTTTCATGCCTTTGGCTAAGAGAATAGCCGAGGAGCCTATGGATGTATCTGTAGAGCGGATCCCTCAACTTTGTACTCTTAGTGCTGCTCGAATTGTAAAATCCTTCTCCAATCTGAGCCCACATGGCTTGGCGTTTGTTGTCTTCAATCTCTCTCAATCCCCCAGTATTTTCTTCGTTTCCCGCATCCTCTTCCGCATACAACCCGATAATCGACCCAAATTGTGCCATAGAGATCGAATACCTCGTTCCGCCACACCGGAATGACACCCCGTCATTATCGAACGGGTCGCACCTTGAAGTGAATGCAAAGGTGCTGTAGAATTCCAAGGTGCATTCATGGATGGAACGAAGTCGGGTTGTTAGTGCGACTCTGAGTGGTCCCGTGACAATGTTGTTGAAACAGTCAATTTGATTCACCATGGTTAGTAGTTCTGTGCAAGCTTGCCTCGGGTATTCTTCCGGCCTTGTTTGAAGAAGCTCGTATCGAGCTCTTGCATCTAGCTCATTGGCATTGAATCTTGTGAACTTTCTGGCCATCTGTAAGAATACACCAAAAGTTAGCATGAAACAGAAATATTTTCGGACAGAACTGCAAA
Source organism: Helianthus tuberosus (assembly GCA_030545235.1). Classification (NCBI taxonomy): domain Eukaryota; kingdom Viridiplantae; phylum Streptophyta; class Magnoliopsida; order Asterales; family Asteraceae; genus Helianthus; species Helianthus tuberosus. The sequence continues at coordinate 2,531,480 of CM060387.1, forward strand.
CAGCGGCCTGGACACGACCCCGTGTTCAGCGGACACGGCCCGTGTCCAAAGGTCTGTTACTTAAAAATCTCATTTTTCGACCCGGTTTCGAAAACTTGAAAATTTTTGCTCCAAAAGGTGCGGTTTCCCCCGAAAATGAAACCCTAAGTGCCATTTTTCCCGAAATAACCCGTTTACCCTATCAATTTTATCTTTTTCGGTTCAAGAACAAGGGTTTGGGGTTTTTGTAAGAAATCGGGTGAATCTATGAACAATACAAGTGTATTTACTTCCTTTAACACTAATCTAACTAAATGCAAATAGATCTAAACAAAAATTTGAGGTTTGATCCGGATGAACTTCAAGAACCCTAGATTTTTCCCCAATTTTTTGGCGTTTTAACTACATGCAAGTAACTAATCTAACTACTAAGAGTGATAGAATCATACCTTGACGTTGTTAGATCGATAGGAGACGTCGAAATTTTGCGAAAAATCGCCTGGAACCAGAGCTTTTGTGGGGAAACGGGGCGTGTGGAATGAAGAAACTGTTTTGAAAAAGGGGTTTTATCCCGTCTGCAGCACGAACACGGCCCCGTGTCCAGCGGACACGGCCTCGTGTCGAGCAAGTTTTTTTTTTTTAGTGCACGTGTGAGTGCCCCTTTTTCCCGTAAGCTATGGTTAGAAAACTTACCGCTTTATTTTGTCGTCTCAATCGTTCGTAACTTACCAGGCATGATGTTTTTATTCTTCCACCGTTTGAAGCGAGATCTCTTCTTCCTCATCCTCAATGAATCCTTGATAGAGTTTCAGCCGTTGGCCATTGACCTTAAATGGTGGCCCATTTCGAGATTTAATTTCTACTGCACCGTGTGGAAAAATGTGGGTGATGGAAAAAGGTCCTGACCACCTAGACTTTAATTTACCAGGAAACAATTGAAGTCGTGAATTAAACAAAAGAACTAGATCCCCTACCCGAAATTCATTAGGTTTAATATGTTTGTCATGCAAATTTTTCATTCTTTCCTAATAAATTTCAGAGTTTGAGTATGCATAATTCCTAAGCTCGTCTAATTCATTTAATTGACAAAATCGATTTTTACCAGCAAATTCTAAATCTAAGTTTACATTTTTGAATGCCCAGTAGGCTTTGTGTGCAATTTCTACTGGCAAATGACAACTTTTTCCATAGACTAGCTTATACGGGGTTGTACCTATTGTTGTTTTATAAGCAGTTCGAAAAGCCCATAAAGCATCATCTAATTTATCAGCCCATTCCTTTTTATTTAACCCTACGGTTTTTTCAAGTATTCGTTTTAAACCTCTATTAGTCACTTTGGCTTGTCCGTTTGTTTGAGGGTGATATGCTGTTGAAACCCGGTGATAGACCCCATATCTTGTTAAAAAATTTTCAAGTTGATGGTTGCAAAAATGAGTACCTCTATCACTTATTAAAGCTTTAGGTGTGCCAAAACGAGAGAATAATTTTTTCAGAAATCTTACCACGACTCTTCCATCATTTGTTGGAAGTGCCTCGGCCTCGGCCCATTTAGACAAGTAATCTACTGCCACAAGTATATATTTGTTTCCTTTCGATGGTGGGAAAGGTCCCATAAAGTCGAGTCCCCACACATCAAAATTTTCACAAACAAGAATGCCATTTTGTGGCATTTCGTTTTTGGAAGAAATATTACCTGCTCTTTGGCAAGCATCACATGTTTTTACAAGACTTTGAGCGTCTTTGTAAATGGTTGGCCAATAAAATCCTGAATCGAATACCTTTCGTGCGGTACTACCAGCACCATGATGTCCTCCGTATGGACCTTCATGACAATGGCGGAGAATTCTTCGTGCTTCACTACCATGTACGCATCGTCTGACGAGTTGGTCGTCACACATTTTGAAAAGATATGGATCTTCCCAAAAGTAGTGTTTCACATTGGCAAAGAATTTTTTTCGTTGATGATGTGGCCATCCTTTTGCGACTATACCGCTAGCTAGGTAGTTAGCATAGTCGGCGTACCATGGTTCTTCCTTGTATTCCACTATTTCCAGGGACTCAGTTGGAAATTTTTCGTTGATTTGCTCGTCCCTGGTTGCCTCTAAAGCTGGGTCTTCTAAGCGTGAAAGATGATCTGCTGCGGTATTTTCTGCTCCTCTTTTGTCCTTGATTTCAATGTCAAATTCTTGGAGGAGTAGAATCCACCTAATCAAACGTGGTTTTGCGTCTTGCTTTTTGAAGAGATATCGAATGGCTGCATGGTCTGTATAGACTATAGTTTTAGAAAGAACAAGATAAGAACGAAATTTATCAAAAGCAAATACCACAGCTAGTAATTCTTTTTCAGTTGTTGTGTAATTTTCTTGTGCATCATTAAGTGTTTTACTAGCATAATAGATTGGGTGGAAATGCTTTTCTTTTCTCTGTCCCAAGACAGCTCCAACTGCAAAGTCACTGGCATCACACATGATTTCGAAAGGAAATTTCCAATCAGGCGCTATCATGATAGGTGCGTTGACCAACATTTCCTTTAGGGTTAGAAATGCTTGATTGCAATCCTTGTCAAAGATGAAAGGAACATCTTTTTCAAGTAATTTCGTTAGAGGTCTTGAGATTTTTAAAAAGTCTTTGATAAATCGTCTATAAAATCCGGCATGCCCTAGGAAACTTCTGATAGCTCGTACGGAGGATGAGGGTGGTAATCTAGAAATGGTATCTATTTTGGCTCGATCCACCTCCATTCCTTCGCTTGAGATTTTGTGACCGGGTACTATTCCCTCCGTTACCATGAAATGGCATTTTTCCCAATTAAGGGCGAGGTTAGTTTCCTCACATCGGGATAGCATTCGTTCAAGGTTATCGAGGCATTGGTCATATGAATCCCCAAAGATAGAAAAGTCGTCCATGAAGACTTCCATTGTCTTTTCTATCATGTCATGGAAAATAGCTACCATGCAACATTGGAATGTTGCTGGGGCATTACATAGACCAAACGGCATGCGTCGATAAGCAAAAGTTCCATAGGGACATGTGAAAGTTGTCTTTTCTTGGTCTTCGGGTGCTATCGGGATTTGAAAGTAACCTGAAAAACCATCCAAGAAACAATAAAATTTATGACCGGATAATCTTTCTAACATTTGATCAATGAAGGGTAAAGGAAAGTGATCCTTTCGTGTTGCTTCATTTAATCGTCTATAATCTATACATACTCTCCATCCTGTGACGGTTCTCGTTGGTATTAGTTCATTCTTTTCGTTAGTTATTACCATCATACCTCCTTTTTTTGGAACTACTTGGACGGGAATTACCCAAGGACTATCTGAGATAGGATAGATAAGTCCGGCGTCAAGTAGCTTGATGACTTCGTTTTTAACCACTTCTTGAACATTTGGATTTACTCGACGTTGTGGTTGTATGACCGATTTGTAGTCATCATTCATCAAAATTTTGTGTGTGCACATAGAAGGACTAATTCCTTTGATGTCTACAAGTTTCCAAGCTATTGCGTTTTTGTGTTTTTTCAAAAGATTAATTAATTTTTCCTTTTCTAAGTTAACTAATTTAGACGAAATAATTACAGGTAAGTTACCATCTTTGTCTAGAAAAGCATATTCCAAACCTTTTGGAAGTTCTTTGAGCTCAAGTGGTGGGTCTTTAGGAGACTCCTTATTTGGTTGCTCATTTCGATCAAGAACTTTAAAAGTTTGTTCTATGGCGACCTCTTCTTCAACAAAGTGGTCAATCTCTTCACTTGTATCGGGTGGTTCATCTTCATCTTCAATTAGGGGGTCATTATTGCCGAATGGATATTTCATTGATCGTTCGAGATCGACACTTCTTTTAAATGCCCCTAATTGAAGAGGTAGATTGTTGAACTTCCGGTTTTTCAAAGCTTCGTGAGTTTTTACAAATGGTCGTCCCAACACTAGAGGAGCGTCATCGAGGATGACAAAGTCGGTCGGGATTACCATTTGATTTGTTTGAACCAAGACATCATCAACTATACCGATTGATTTTATTACTTTCCGATTGGATAGAAAAATGGGTATTTGAAGTGGAGAAAAATCACTAATACTTAATTTTTCGAAAATGTAGTTAGGCATTATGTTAACACAAAGATCTTTATCGATTGTGACATTACTAATAAACGAATTTTGAAAGAAACATGGAACCGGTGTTATGTTAATTTCAAATGAGTCTTCTTTTATTAGTGAAGTTTGATCATTAGTTAACTTAACACTTACTGTTTCGTCGATTTTAGTGTTAGTGTTTAACTCTTTTAAAAACTTAGCATGAGTGGGTACTAAACAATGATTTTCGAAAGAAGGTGACAAGAGATTAATTTCTTCAAAATTAGACTCTTCTTGAATTTTAACGTTGTCGGACTCACCTTTTTCGTTGTTTAACTCATGTGTCGGTTTTTCACTTATTTGTTCTTCCATTTTTACATTTTCAGTTATCTCTTCCTTTTTTAATTCTTCTCTTGCGCGGGACTCCTCTTCCCTTGCGCGGGCTTCTTTTATACATCGATCGATAACTCTTATGTGTTCTAATATCCTATCGGTCACTTCGGTTATAGAAAAAGAATCGGAATTTTCTAAGCTTGAATCCGGTTGTTCGACCCTTTGTTCCTCATAATACTCATATGAAGTCGATGGTTCGCACCATTGTTCTTCATTGTAAGCATATGATGGATAAGGTTCGTAATTGTGTTCTTCATAATACTCATATGAGGTGGGTTGTTCACGCCAAGGTTCCTCATAGTAAGCATATGAAGGTTGTGGCTCATATCTTGGTTCCTCAAAGTATGAGTATGAGGGCTCATACCTTGGTTTATCAAAATATGAGTATGAGGGAGGAGGTTCATACCTTTGGTCTTCATAGGATGTGTATGAAGTTGATGGCTCGTACCTGGGCTCCTCATAGTAGGTGTATAAATTGGATGGTTGATATGAGAGATTATTTTGAATCGAGCGTGCATTACGACAATTAGTGCAATAATTACCCCTATAATCATCCTCATCATAGGTGTAGTTGTAACCTCCTGAGTATTGATCCATAAGAATCACTCAGCAGACCACAACCAAGTCTCGAGATGAGAAAACAAAAAGAAAAACGGAAACAGAGGCTGGACACGGCCCCGTGTTCAGTGAGCACGGCCCCGTGTTCAGGATCTGTATCTGGGCGTTTTAATTAAATTTCCTGATTTTGTTGAGCACGGGGCGTGTTCAGTGAGCACGGCCCGTGTTCAAGCTACTGTTACTGGGTATTTGTGAAAAATCTGCAGCACGGCCCCGTGTTCAGCGAACACGGCCCCGTGTACAGGTTACTGTAAATGCAAAACTAAACTAAAATGCAGAAAAAAAAATGTGCGCGTTAAAAGGTTTTGAAAAACTGATTAGGCCATCGATTTTAAGCTTTCTTAAAATCCTTGTGTCCCCGGCGACGGCGCCAAAAACTTGATGTGCGATAAAGTGTTATATATATTAGGCGTATATTTTAAGCCCCTTTAACACTTATTTTAGCCAAGTTTTAAATTTATAAAACACGATATTTTACTAACACTAAACACACATATGGGCAAGTGCACCCATCGTGAGCGTAGTATAGCGTTGGTAAGATACCGAGGTCGTCCAAGGACACAAGAGCTTTTAGTACCGGTTTATCCTCAACGTCTAATCAAAATAAAAAGTTTAGAAAAAAGTTTTAAGCTAAGAAAAATAAAAACTAACTAAAATGCTGAAAATAAAAATAAAAGAAAAACAGATAGACAAGATGAATCACTTGGTTCCGACTCGTATCTAGTATAACCTTTGATTATTTCCGCACTTTTGCACATAATTAAGAGATTATCTTAGTTATTGTAGTAGGCCCCTCTTTTGAAGGTGACGTTACCCTCACCCCAGTAGTTTGAGTCAGCAAGGATACAATCCTAAAAGGGTGGATTATTGGAAGATAATGAATTAAGTTATTAATGCATTATTGTGGTAGGCCCCGCTTTTGGCGGTGACGTTACCCTCGGCTAAGTAGTCTGAGTCAGCAGGGATACAGTCCTAAATAGCCGGGTTATAGTATTAATAGTAGTTAACTTATGAGGGAATAAAAGAGTTTGGACCCCCGCCATCCAATACCGTGAAGCATTGAAGGAGGTCCTACTAAATTTGACCCAGGTCCATTGCAGGACCTCTAAACGCTGAACAATGGCAAGACCTTTACCAAACCGTTCCCTTAACCCCCGACCAGGTAGCCAACATACCTCCATATAGACCGTGGAGATATGAATGGTGAAAATCCTTTATTTTATATAGACAGTAAAATAATGCCAAGACACCACGGACAAACGATAAGGAAAGATCACCTTCAACATAAGTAACTAGTTATTAAAGTCATTAATACAAAACCAAATAAAAAGTGCAAAAGATTAGAAATAAAAAGTATTATACTAGACACTTTGTCTTCACCAAGTGATGTAAGAGACTTAGGCAAACATGGCCTTGATTGTCAAGAACTCTTACGATCAATCTTGGATCCCGAGACGACTCACACACTCTACGATGGACAATGGATGATGGTGGTGGATGATGGTGTTGTGATGGTGGTGGGTGGTGGATGAAGTGTGAGAGAGGTGGTGTGCCAAGGGATGAGTTGAAATGAAACCAAGCACTCCTATTTATAGGCTGAACAGAGGGATGGGCACGGCCCCGTGTCCGCTGGGCACGGCCCCGTGCCTGTCTGACACTCTCTCTCCTCATTAATTGTAATTCGCAATTACAATTAATGCGCCTGCTGTACTTTCGACACGCCCCCGTGTTCGTTGGACACAGCCCGTGGTGGGCAATAGAAGCTTCTATAGGTTTGTCTTTTCTGCTGCTTCTTGGGCACGGCCCTGTGCTGGCTGAGCACGGGGCGTGTTCAGTCTTCTGCCTTCTCTATTTTGCTTGGGAAGATGCCGTTGAGGGGTCGGGCAATCCACTTATGTTCTTTTTCTTGTATTTATGTTGGATTTAGCTGTCTTTTTGCTTCTTTTGTGTTTTTGAGCTCATTTAATCCTGAAAATACAAAAGGAAGACAAAAACACTCTTTTTCCAATATTAGTACTTAAAAATGGTTAGTTTTATGCCTCATTTGATGTAATTTATATGTTGCATTTTACACACATCACCAGTCAATGGTCAACACAAAGTTCGTTTAAACTTTGTAACATGATTGTAATCACGATGGTTATAATCCTTAGCGATTATACCTACTGATTACCACGTTAACTAGGTGTAGTGATGAGTTAAAGTTTCGGTCAAAATGCGTTTTAGCACGCATTTTGCAATGGAACTACTTTTAGGTATCAAAACACTTTGTTTTGATACCAAATCTGTTTTCTAAGTTAGTTAAACATGTTTTGACATGTTTAACTCGTCACTACTAGTTTAGTGCTTGTTTAGGGTCGTAAGTTAAGCGGTCTAAACAACCGCTTATACTTTCGAACCCAACCCGTTTGGTCGATCATTAGGATCCGACCAAGCATGTTTAGTGATCATAGTTGCATAGGGAATAACCTCTGAGGTTATACCTTATGATCACTTAGGATTGGTTAGTTGTTTGTTAAGTAGCTTATATGCCTATAAGAAATGACCAAAATGCCCTTTTGTAGCATAAATCCATATTGTGCATATGTGAACATATTTTTGACATCTAAACTGATATGGTAACATATTTAAGTGTAATTGGGCATGTAAGACTTGACATAGCATCTAGATAACCATCCGACCATAGTTTTACGCAACCGACGCGTTATAGTAGCTTAAACTACCATAACGGGTCGAAACGGGTCAAGAGCACTTAGGTAGACTTCCAAATCAGAATGTTAGCTCTATTAAATCATACCATATGAGTTCAAATACTCATTTGATTTATAGAACATTATTCTATCCTATCTCCCGATTTAGGATCCGATTATTAACATAGCTACCTATATTAGGTGTCGTTTGATTTTGTGATCCTTGGAGCTTAGATTGGTCTTATTCCCAAGACTAATAAGCAATCCCAAGTGAGTACATAGTTCCCCTCTTTTACCGCTTTCAAATACTTTGGGGTGATACACATGTACATACGTGTTACTTTCGTGCTTTTCATGCTTTTATGACATAAACATGTTAGTTTCACCTAGTACACATATAGTACATGATTTCAACTATGTTTTGCTATGTATGTTAAGCATGCTAGCTCATTAATTTCTTAGTCATTTGTTGCATATGTTTACTTAGCATATGGACACATTGTTTTACATGACATTTCTGCTATGTATGTTTACCGAGCATGCTAGCACAATTGTTTTACATGACATTTCTACTATGTATGTTAACTTAGCATACTTAGTAAATGGTTTTCACATGCTACATTGGTTATGACATTTGGTGTGTTTAATCGGGACAATAATACATTCATTAACATTGATCACGCCACTCGGTAGTATGTAATGGTACCATAGGACTTGACAAATCACGTTTCCAACTTCCTAGGTTTGTTTGGATGTTGGGAATGACAGAATCTGATATACATAATTTAGATAAACTTTTAATTTGTTTAAGGGTTTATCGCCACAGTCGCAAGGCTTGAATGTATGCGATTAACATTACTGCATAAATGTTTGTAATCATAAAGCATTGTTTTCTGCAAAACATAACATTTGATTTAAATTTAGGTTTATTCAAAAACTTTGTTTTGTACATTTTCCTATAGGGTTGAGTAATTATTAGTTATTCACCATAAATGACATTTGTTTTCATATTCGACATTATCACATAGTTTGAGTAGATACTTTCTACTTACTATGCATTACATTTGATTATACATGATACATTTCACACATGACATTGAACATGGTTTACACATAAACATTTTGACATTGAACAAGATATTTTGGTAGTTATTGATAAGTGACTCTATGTGTTATATGATAAAATCATGGTGGATACGCCACTGGTACTTCCTATATATAAGTGCTTTTATTGTATTATACATTGTTGCGTTATCTAAAACACTTTGACAAAACATGAAACATTTTATACAAGAACACACATTGTTTTACAAATTCACTTTTACTTGGTTATTCATTTAACCATGCATTATCCTTTTATTACCATTTGATTTTCACATTGATTTTCAAATGATTTTACGAAGGAAAACATTTTACAAGGTTCATGACTACACTTTTGTTAAACGCTTTCTTTTAACCACAAGTCATGAATCCTGCATAAACAAAACCTATGTATCTCACAAGCATTTTTATGCTGACGTACCTATTTTTACATGTGTTTCAGGTGCTAATGCGTGATGATGTTTGTGCTTCACTTAGGCGGACTTGGGCCTTAGTGACTTAAAAGACAGTTATTTATGTGATGTTTTTGTTGAATTCCAAAACAATGTAAACATTAATCTTAATAATACAAAACTTTAATTACCATGGTTGTTGAAACAATAATTATGTCGCTCCACTCCCCGACGTTTCCGCCGCGGTTTGTTGTTTTACGCGGTCGGGGTGTGACAGGAAACGATAAAACCGTCCATGTCTAACTTTGGTCCTGATACAAGGTTCCGAGTTACCTCAGGAACATATAAGGTATCATAAAGTTTAATACATAAACCAGTTTTCATAAATAATTGTAATGTTCCAATGGCCTTCACTTCTAATTCTCGATCATCTCCAACCTTAAGCGTTCTTTGGTTTCTTTCCAGCTTCCGGATTGTAAGGAATCCATGAGTTGAATTGGTAACATGGACCATAGAACCAGAATTAAACCACCAAGAATTAGCAGGAACATTTAAATTATAGGACTCAAGTATCATAAAATAATCGTTACCTTTCTTAGCCAGCCACTCCTTAAAATCTGGGCATTCCTTCTGCATATGTCCTGTCTTTTTACAGAACTTGCAGTGGATTCTGCCTAAGGAGTTCTTTGAGCTGGAAGGTGCACTTGTATTAGGATTAGGCCTTTGGACTTTTGAAGCATCCTTCCTCTGATGATTGTTCTTCCTTTTCCTAGAGTTGGAGGTGGTGAAGTTGGCAACATCAGTAGTGCGATCCATCCTCATACGCTCTTACTCCTGTACGCACATAGCGACCAGCTCACTCATCGTCCATTTGTCCTTCTGAGTGTTGTAATTGATCTTGAATGCTTCAAAGGACGAAGGAAGCAAAGTAATGATGAAATGAACGAGAAAACCATCACTGATTTCCATTTCCAGCCCCTTCAGCTTATTAGCCATGTCATTCATCATCATGATGTGCTCGCGAATGCCGCTCCTTCCATCATACTTAGTTGTCACCAGCTTGAGGATGAGGGTACTAGCGTGTGCCTTAGACGTCCCCTTGAATTGTGCCTCCACAGAAGCCAAGTAGGGTTTAGCATCTTCAGAATCAGGAATGGCTCCTCTGATTGCATTGCTGATGGACTGCTTCATGAAACATGAGAGACATGCGGTTATACCTAGTCCACTTTTCATGAGTTAAGTGCTCAGCAGTAGTACTTTGAGGAGTAAGGTTCGCTGGCTTATTCTCTCTTAGAGCATAATTGTCACGGCCCCCGACCCGGTTTGACCCGTTTCAGGAGTCGCGGGACAGAAATCCCGTGGTATTTATTTAATTGAGTTTAACAGCGGAAGTTTATCATCAGGATCTTTTTAAAATGTAAATATTTCCCGATTATTTTATTTATCAATTCGGGATAAACCCGGTAATTTACAATAGTTTGATTTCACAACGAAATCTTTTATTTTACAAAACATGTTTCTTTATTTTATACTGAGCCACTTCTTTGAGCTTGTAGTGCTATATGGCACTTTTCCTGGTTCATAACAGGTCACCTGAAACATGTTTGAAAAAGGTTTTGTCAGCGGGAAATACTGAGTGAATCATTCTGTTTTGCATAATGATGCATAGTTATTAATTACAGCATAAGAGCGATTACAATGGCTTCTATCTTATTTTTATCTGGCATTCCATCACAATGGTGACATGTCACAATGGTGACAATGGTCATACCACTATTTAGATCAATGAACCTAAATAGTGATGATTATCCCTGTAGGTCAATGAACCTAACAATGATTATCCCGAGTAGGTCAATGAACCTAACTGAGAGAAAGTTAGTAATGTGCACAATACCCCACTAACCAGTAATTCAAGATATCCACGACTTAGTCCCTGTAATTATAACCTTGAAAATAATTTGAGGTATTGTAAAATATTTGATAAAATAACTCACAAACTGTGAGAAAAGGAGAATGACTCACAAACTGTGAGAAAAGGAGAATGACTCACAAACTGTGAGAAAAGGAGAATGACTCATATTGAAGATTTATACGGGCAGAGCCTAGCCTACTGATTAGCCTTTTATCCTAATTTCAATAACAAGCACACAATTTGGGGTTAGTAATCAATCCAGCATTTACGATAACTCACGAGATCAAATTCTCACAACGAACGACAAAGTGCAATACTTCATCCATTGATTTAACGATGATTCGTTGAATTAACAACGAACGACAAAGTACAATACTTTATCCATCGAATTAACGATGATCCGTCAAATTAATGACGAGCGATAAAGTATAACCCTAATGTGGGCGGCACTTAAACATCCATTGGATATATTGATCGATCGGACAATGAATCGTAGTAGCGATTGTGCTAATACCCTGATTGCGGCATCAATTAGGGACCTGTGTGTGTTAATTGAAGTATACAGAGCATAACTCCGTGTAGAATTGGAATTTCTTTGTCGTTTTTGTGCCAGAATTCAAGTCCCAAACCAACCTATTTATACTGAAAATTTTACCCCGTCGCGTAGCGCGACTGCCTACCCCTTAGTCGTCGCGCTACGCGACTGCCAGCCTATATTCATAGGGTAGCTACATGCATAGGTAGGCTTGCTGAGTTGGTAGATTTCGAAAATTTGATTTCTACAGCTCAGAATTTGGATAATCGTCAATAGGGTTTAACCCCCCTTGAGTTTTAGGGGCCCTAATCCTGATTCTGAAAATTCTGAAAATTTTAGGGTTTGTTCAGAATCACTTGGGTGTCTCAATTAGGGTTTCCTTTTGGACTAATTAATTTAATAATTATGACTTTTGATGAGAGTTGTTACATTCTCCCCAACTTAATAAAATCTCGTCCTCGAGATTTACTGGAATAATTGAGGATACATTGTCTTCCTTTTGAATTCCAGTTCCCAAATATATTAGGATCCTGTCTTTGAATCCTACTTTACTTAACACTATTTATTTACCTTTATATCTTGGAAAGGTACTACCAAAATTCATCTGATAGACATTTCTTGAGATTGTATACATGAAATATATCATGTATTCCAACTAACCTTCCTGGTAGTTGTAAACTATAAGTAACTGATCCAATATGTTGAATTACTGGAAATGATCCTACGTATCTTTGGACTTAGTTTTACTTTCTTACTTCTTTCCAAGGAGATACTTTTAATAGTATTTTGTCTCCAACTCGAACTCCAACGGCTTTTATCTATTATCTGCATAATTCTTATGACTATCTCTTGCCGTTTTCAGCCTTTCCCTTGTGATACTGAATATCACAGTCGTAGTCACTTAGGATTTTCATTCATCTCCTTTGCCTCAAATTCTTTTTGCCTAAAAATATATATATCTTAAATTCTTATAATCCATATAGATAGTACCCTTACTTCCATACGGATTATGTCTCCAAATCTTAAGGCAAAAATTATGGTTCTTAATTCTAACTCATGAGTGGTATAGTTCCTTCGTACCTTTTTCAATTGTCTTGATGCATATGCAATTACCTTTTTGCATTGTATTAACATACTTCCAAATTCTAGCTTTGAAACTTCACCATAGACTTTAAAATCTTCTGTTCCTTCTGGTAAGGTTAGGATTGTAGTATTGGTTAACTTCTGTTTCAAGATACTTAAAGGTTTCTTCTTGTTTAGGTCCGTAATCAAACTTAACTGTTTTACAGGTTAACTTAGTTAATGGTACAGCTATCTTGGAAAAATCCTTAATAAACTGTCTATAATACTAAACCTACAAAATTCCTAATTTCCATTGCGATTTGCAGAATCTTCCATTTGGTAATTACTGCTATCTTAAGAAAATCTACGTGAATACCTTCATGATTCACCATATGACCTAAAATTGCACTTCTAGCAGCCAAAATTCATTCTTCGAAAATTTGGTGTAAAGCTTTTCTTTTCTTAACAAAGTTAAGAGTACATGCCAGTGCTGTCAATGTTCTTTCCTACTTTTGTAATAATTAAGTATATTATCTATGAAGACAATTACCAATTTATCCAAATAGAGTTTACAGACCCTATTTATCATGTCCATGAATGCTGCAGGTGCATTCGTTAATCCGAATGGCATGATTGTAAACTCGTAATAACCATACCTAGTTCTGAAAATAGTCTTAGGTACATCTTCCTCTGATACTTGTAACATATGTCAATCTTAGAAAAATATCTATTTCCCTGGAATTGATCGAATAGATCATTAATTCTAAGTAATGAGTATTGATTCTTAATTATAACCTTATTCAATTTCCTATAATCAATACACATTCTTATCGAACCATACTTTTTCTTAACAACCAATATTGTGCTAACCGATAAGGTTCCCTGGCTTATCGGTAAAATTCCTGGAATTGTTAAATCCTAAATTCTATCTTCATATCTGGTGGTAATCCAGGTAAATCTTCTGGAAATACATCTGGTTATTCTGAAACTACAGAAATTTCCTTAAATTCTGTATCTTTAGTATTAATGATTACTAAAATCATATATATACTATTCCTTGCTTTCGTTCATAATTAGCAATTTCCATTACTGATATGAACTTCATAGGCTTACATGGTTTATCTCCTGTAATCATAATTACTTCTCCGATGGTTGATTGAATTTCTAAGAAATTCTGATCACAGATAATGATCACAACATCGAATTCAACTAATTTCATAAATAATAGAATTGCAGAAAACTTATAACTTATTTCTATGTTCTGCATAACCTTATTTATTTTAACTGAATTCCCATCTGCCGTTTCTAATATAGAAATTTATCTAATGCTGGTTAACGGTAAGTTAAGAGTTTGGCAGAGTAAAGTATTTATAAAACTTTGGTTTGTACCAGAGTCAAATAATACTGTTGTGTAAACGTTGTAAGCTTAAGAACATACCGGCTATCTCATCTGGAATCATCTCGGCTTTATGAGTAGTCAGCTGAAAGGCTCTCGCATTCCTTTTTGTTCCTTCTGCTGGTTTGGCTTGATTGTCAAATGGTTTATTCAGTTTTGGACAATCTGGCCTAAGATGTCCAGTTTCTCTACAGTTGTAGCAAACTGAAAATTTCTTCCTCCTACAGTTTTCTTCTTGATGCCCTGGAATTTTGCAAAAATTGCAATATCCTTTGCATCTTCCAAAATGCTTCCTTTTGCAAAAATTGCAAAATGGACTAGTGGAAGATTGCCCATTCCCTCCTTTCTTGAAATGGTTATGGTTACCCGAACTGAATTCTTGGGTAATCTTTTGGGCTACTTCCTTCCTTCTATTTTCTTCTCTTGTCCGTACTAGCTCGTCAGTCATAGTATTGGCTAATTCTACTGCATCATCAATCGTACGAGGTTTCGCAGCTTTGACAATATTACGGATCTCGGAAATTAATCCCCAAATATAACGAGAAATAAGTACCGGCTCTGGCGAAGCCAGGGTTGGTACCACTCTAGCATATTCGAAGAATGTCGTAGTATACCCTCGACAATCTACATCCACCATCCGGTGGGTTAGAAACTTATTTGCCATTTGATCTTTTTCATATTCGGGACAGAATTTTCTTTCTACAAGACTCTTAAATTCTTCCCAGTTCATAGCATACGCCATCCTTCTTCCTTTTGATTGTAACACCGTATTCCACCATTCTAGCGCTACTTCTTTGAAAAGATTTGACGCATACATGACTTGATCATCCTGAGCACATTTACTTATGGCAATTACTGCCTCGGTTTTCTCTAACCAACGCAGTGCTGCAGTCGCTCCTTCATTGCCTGCAAACTCAGTGGGTTTACAAGCAAGAAATTCTTTGTAAGTGCAACCAGGCGTTGCAACTTTCCTTTTCTTAGGGAGCGGAGCTTGCCGTGGTTCATTATCATGATTAACATGATTATTGCCTCCATTTACGCTATTACTGAAATTATTTTCAGAAATGCGTTTGCTAGGAACAATTTGTTGAGGTTCAATTGGATTTTTAACAGCAGCAATGATTGCTGGAATAGCATTGGCTATCCCTTGAGCAACTATTCCTGGAATAGCATTGGCTATCTCTTGAGCAACGATATTTTCTATATCTTGCCTAGTCACATATTGGTCCCCTGGTTGGTGCTCAGATTGATTACCCTCATTAACTGGTTCATTATTAGCGTTTTCCATCTGATATCTAATTTATAGATAAATAATTAGTATAAAAGTAATAATCCAATATCACAATTTAATTGCACGTAATCACGTAAACGAATATACAAACAAAATTTGTAACTTTCTAAAATTTCCTTATATCTTACTTCTATATACACTCGTTTTATTATTTATTTTACACATACCGATTTTATGATTATGATTACACAACCATATTTTATAATCCCCTATCCTTTGTCAGGTGATGTTCTAGTAACGGCGTTCCTTCTCATCGTATTTCCAGGAGATCTGTCCCAAAATTTCTTGGATCCTATTCCCAGCATCCATTTTGTCAAAATGACGAAGTTCAGTCATATTCTCGTTACTTATTGGTAAATTTGGTAAAGGTTCTGAATTGTACTTAGGAAAAAGCCTATAGGGATGGTTTTGTAACAGTATTTCATTATCCAACCATTCGTCTATATTCCAGTGATTAAAAGAGTTTGGAATAGATGGTTCTAAGTTCATAAAATTATTTTCATTAACAGGCTCAATAGTATCATCGGTTGCCATTATAAAATCTAGTTCTTCTTGAGATGGTAATCCCTCCATTTGCCTAGAACTTTCCCCAATTTCCATTTTCTTAGGCTTAGGTTTCTCAAGAGGTAAAGCATTGAATTCTATAGGTCCTTCTATATCTGGTATATACTTATTGAAATCTCTGGAAACTTCTATTCTTACTGGATAGAGATTTAAATTCTGAAGGGCTTCCAACAGATCACTCATGCTGTTTAGCAAAATACACACAATTACTAAGTCAAAACAAAATTTTATAGAACAACTTTTTAAATAGTATTTCATACTACCAACCCAACTGAAAATTAAAACATACTAGGTTTTATTTGTAATTTATTTATAAATTTTCTAGACTGTAGATAAAAATACTAAACTTTAAATCAGAATATTTAAAGATTTATATTTACTATTACAGTAGTTAACATATAAAAATCTATATACTAAATAAGTATGACGACTTAATTTATATATATTAACTAGTCATTATCATGGTGGATATTGGTTAGTGCTGCCTTGTTTAAGCATAGGTGATCAGCCCATGCCTAACTAAGTAGGGCTGGCAATTGGGTACCTGTTAAAACACGATTATACCTGTTTGACTGAAAAATACACCCTTTGACTTTTTTAATTTTTAAAATAATTAAAATTACAATGTTAGGATCTATCATTTATTCATCTTTGTACATAAAACATAAAATTGTTTTATAAACATGAGGTAGAAAGTAGTTAAACGAGTCGTAATCATGTTTGAAACTTATGTTGTGCGCGTCGTCAGAAACCTGTTAAACCTGTTAAGACACGATTTGCCAGCCTTATAACTAAGGCTAGGCTATCCAATATCTGCCTTTGATAATAACCCTAGTATTTAAAAATAATCTTAATACTACTACTATTAATATATTTATTATTAATAATAAAATTATTAATAATAAATAACTAAACAATAATTTTAAATAAGAGTATACCTCAAACATAAAAATATAATTTCTTTACCGCAATATAGTAATACTATATTTATAAATTAGGTAATTCCATATATAATCAAGTAAATTTATATATAATGTTTTTCGATTAACGATGATAGAGCAATAAATATTATAATATTGTTAACATATAAAAATCTGCCCATACTATAAAAAAAAAATTAGTCAGATAATAAACATATAATCACAAAATAGCAATTAATAAAAAAATTATTAAGTATTTTCTAAATACTTAATTGGCTTAAATCAGTGGCTCGATAAGTGGCTCTGATACCACCTTTTTCTGTCACGGCCCCCGACCCGGTTTGACCCGTTTCAGGAGTCGCGGGACAGAAATCCCGTGGTATTTATTTAATTGAGTTTAACAGCGGAAGTTTATCATCAGGATCTTTTTAAAATGTAAATATTTCCCGATTATTTTATTTATCAATTCGGGATAAACCCGGTAATTTACAATAGTTTGATTTCACAACGAAATCTTTTATTTTACAAAACATGTTTCTTTATTTTATACTGAGCCACTTCTTTGAGCTTGTAGTGCTATATGGCACTTTTCCTGGTTCATAACAGGTCACCTGAAACATGTTTGAAAAAGGTTTTGTCAGCGGGAAATACTGAGTGAATCATTCTATTTTGCATAATGATGCATAGTTATTAATTACAGCATAAGAGCGATTACAATGGCTTCTATCTTATTTTTATCTGGCATTCCATCACAATGGTGACATGTCACAATGGTGACAATGGTCATACCACTATTTAGATCAATGAACCTAAATAGTGATGATTATCCCTGTAGGTCAATGAACCTAACAATGATTATCCCGAGTAGGTCAATGAACCTAACTGAGAGAAAGTTAGTAATGTGCACAATACCCCACTAACCAGTAATTCAAGATATCCACGACTTAGTCCCTGTAATTATAACCTTGAAAATAGTTTGAGGTATTGTAAAATATTTGATAAAATAACTCACAAACTGTGAGAAAAGGAGAATGACTCACAAACTGTGAGAAAAGGAGAATGACTCACAAACTGTGAGAAAAGGAGAATGACTCATATTGAAGATTTATACGGGCAGAGCCTAGCCTACTGATTAGCCTTTTATCCTAATTTCAATAACAAGCACACAATTTGGGGTTAGTAATCAATCCAGCATTTACGATAACTCACGAGATCAAATTCTCACAACGAACGACAAAGTGCAATACTTCATCCATCGATTTAACGATGATTCGTTGAATTAACAACGAACGACAAAGTACAATACTTTATCCATCGAATTAACGATGATCCGTCAAATTAATGACGAACGATAAAGTATAACCCTAATGTGGGCGGCACTTAAACATCCATTGGATATATTGATCGATCGGACAATGAATCGTAGTAGCGATTGTGCTAATACCCTGATTGCGGCATCAATTAGGGACCTGTGTGTGTTAATTGAAGTATACAGAGCATAACTCCGTGTAGAATTGGAATTTCTTCATCGTTTTTGTGCCAGAATTCAAGTCCCAAACCAACCTATTTATACTGAAAATTTTACCCCGTCGCGTAGCGCGACTGCCTACCCCTTAGTCGTCGCGCTACGCGACTGCCAACCTATATTCATAGGGTAGCTACGTGCATGGGTAGGCTTGCTGAGTTGGTAGATTTCGAAAATTTGATTTCTACAGCTCACAATTTGGATAATCGTCAATAGGGTTTAACCCCCCTTGAGTTTTAGGGGCCCTAATCCTGATTCTGAAAATTCTGAAAATTTTAGGGTTTGTTCAGAATCACTTGGGTGTCTCAATTAGGGTTTCCTTTTGGACTAATTAATTTAATAATTATGACTTTTGATGAGAGTTGTTACAATAATCAAAATCCAACAGCCCAAGGGTAAGCATGAGAGCATCCTTCCATGCAGCAAAGTTATCACCACTCAAAGGTCGAATCCCGCAATTGGGCGCTGATAGTGGAAATAAGATAAGCAAATTATGATACTAAGAAAGAAGATCTAATGTGATCTAAGGGCACGTAATACTAAGGCAGGCATAGATAATGACCATTTTAATTATGAAGCTGTGATATTGTCTATTACTAACATCAAAATAATAGACTTAGTTAAAATTCTACTTAAACGAAGACAAATCAGCTTTGGCCAGAAGTGTAATCATTTAAGCATGTGTGCAAAATGATTGTAACAAATCAGCTTTGGCCAGAAATTGAGATAATCACTTTAGTTATGCACTTGTTACGTACGCTATATATGAAAGAATTAAATCAGCTTTGGCTAGATATTAAGACATTCATGTTCGTAATGCACACTTAACATAGCTTTCGTAATACTTGAATGATAAGTAGATGTATCAAATCAGCTTTGGCCATAAATGATACATCAGAAGCTCATTCAAGTTAAGCTATTTTGGTTTTGTAAGGCATTATTTGATTCTGATTATTTAACTAGGTATTTACAAAACCAATCAATTAATAGCAAGCCACCTGTTAGCGCGGATCGAACTTTAGTTCATATTAACTGCTTAATAAAGTAATGAGATTTCAGACAATCCTTGGCACTTTATGAACACTCATGATTTCGGATGAATCATGTCTTGGATTCATCCGAGATGAATGATTTCGAATCATCTCGGACTATCCGAGATGGATGATTTCGAATGATTTCGGATGTGTCCAAGAAGCGTAAGTTGAATGATTTCGGAAGATTCGGATGATCAGTGATGGTCCGAAATGATCAGGCAGTTATTGATCTGTGATGGTCGCTTAGTCCGAAATGATCCCTGATGGTCCGAAATGATCAGGCAGTTATTGATCCGTGATGGACGCTTAGTTTGAAATGATCCGTGATGGTCCGAAATGATCATCCGAAATGTGTTCCACAAGCTACAAAATCCTTAATTTAGGCAGTTAATAATTGATAAGATTGAAATCCGAAATCTTAGGGATTATGGGATTAAGTTTCCTGTTTAGATATTAATTATATTTATCTGTGTATTTCGAAAATTATATCCATTAATAATAATAACAGATTTCGAAAATTGTTAAGTAGGTAAAATAGATCAAACCAGAAACAAACACCCTATAATCCGAATTCATTCCAAAACTAAGGGAATTTTCGAATTTTCTCATGAACATGTGATGAACCCTAAAAAATAAACATTCAAACATTCATCCGAAATCTGGAAATTTTACACATTTAAACATATTTATGAACATGTTGATTTCAGAACAGTAATGATGAATGAACTTATGATCCGAGATGAATGATTCAGATCCAGGATGGCATCTCGGATGACAGGAACCGAATTTAATTAGGGTTTTCAAATCCTGTTTTCCAGTTTTATTCCAGATTTACGGATACAAAACAGAACCGACTAATCAACATATGCTCTGATACCACATGTTGATCGGTTCTGTTTAAACATAAGGGAAAAACATGAAAACATACCTGTCACCGCAGGCAGTGCTGTGGAGAATCCAGTTAGGGAAGAAGCCATGGAGTTCGACATCTTTGTCAAGGTGATCTGGTTCCTCCTTAGGGTGCTGACTGATGATGGTGATTATGAAACCGACAAGGGAGATCGGCTATGGAGAGGGAGGTCGAATATGATGTTATGCTAATTAGGTTATCTGTCTAAGTGTGTAATCTTTTAACCTCTACATAAGTCTCCTTATATAAGCACTCAGGAGGAAACCTAATTAGTTAATAAGGGTAATATGGTCCATCAACAATTACCAACTAATTATTTAATTGGTTATTATATATTTTGATCTGTATTATGTAAATGATTATAATGGCTACTAGATTAAATATTAATACATAATATATTTAATCTTACACCTAAACAATTAAAGGCAACTCCAAAAACATGAAATGGGATGGCTAAACGTAACCTGTTCTATATTAAAGCATTCCCTTATAAAAAAAAGTAAAGTGATTATATGATGTAATTAATAGGGGAAAGACAATACAAACTATCTCCCAAACTATTAGGGGTGAGGCGCCCATCACTCACCACTCACTCATCACTCACAACATCTAACATTAAAAACAACTCACCACACAAACATGTAAAACGCGTGCTCACTATCACGCTTAATTCGTTCCACGCATGATCAATATGGGTGGCGGCGGTGTTTCATTGCTTTCCACGCGTGATCGAGAGGCCATAACGGGGCGCCCCGTCCCCCTTAGAGAGAGCATACATTTACCACAACCCATATCAAAAACCCTAACACAGTCGTTTCAACGTTTCTAGAGGCCCTAAGCGAACTAAAAAGTCAGGGCCTTATTATTGGTATAAATGAATCGAGATTGAGATTGAGATTTGAGACATTGAATAATAAGAGCGATGATTTTTCCTAATATCGGCTCTAATTTCGTTCAATCCGCAATCAATTTCACATTGCTTACTCAAAAGACGCCAACGAGGGTTGATGTGTAGCGTGCTTGGACAGTGCGGACTCCTAGTGTAAAATCCTAAAAATTTGGTCTAGAAACGTTGTTTAAATGGCAAAAAAAAAAAAAAAAAAACAAGTCTAATATATGAAGGCAAATTAGATTTAAATAATCCCAACTCACTGTTATTGGCCAATAATAATCCCAACTCATTTAATCACCAATAATAATCCGAACTATTCACTTTTGTTGTAAAATACTCCCAGTTAAAAAAACACTAACTAGGTTAAAAAATTGCTGATGTGGCATGCCATGTCACCTGCCACATCAGTTGCCACATCATCAAAAATGCCACATAGACTGCCACATCAGCTGCCACGTCATCAAAAATGCCACATCAACTGCCACGTCAGCAAAATTGCTGATGTGGCATGCCACGTCAGCAATTTTTTTAACCTAGTTAGTATTTTTTTTAACTGAGAGTATTTTACAAACAAAAGTGAATAGTTCGGATTATTATTGGTGATTAAATGAGTTGGGATTATTATTGGCCAATAACAGTGAGTTGGGATTATTTAAATCCAATTTGCCATATATGAAAAGAAATAAAATTGGAGGCCCTTGTTTTTTGGTGGCCCTAAGCCTTAGCCTAGATTGATAAGACTTACGGGCCCTACTAACACCAAATATATCAATGACTTGTTTTTCTTAAATTTTAAAATTATAAAATCAAGTTATTCATGGTAAGCCTTTGAAAAATGCAACCTTCTAACTTATATTTATAAAATCAAGTTATTCATGTAAAGCATTAAAAAATGCATGCTTCTAACTTATATGGGTGTATAGGATCTACTATAAAGTATTTATTTATTTATTTAAATTTATAATCGGTTTGGTGTATAGTACTATAAAGTATTTATTTATTTATTTAAATTTATAATCGGTTTGGTGTATAGCATCTACTATAAAGTATTTATTTATTTAAATTTATAATCGGTTTTACAGTAGCCGGTCGCTTGGCCCACCCATCGTTTTCGCTAGTTGGTGTAGGTGCTTTGTTAACATCACAATTGAATCACTAGTCAGAGTTGGTGTAGGTGCTTTGTTAACATCACAATTGAATCACTAGTCAGAAGTCAACTCTTTTGCCATATACCCTTTGACCGGTTATCGGACTTCTATACAGTTATATATGAAATGTTTTAAAAACAGGTATTTTAATCGTACCGGATTAGACTCAAAAATAGTTTAGACGGTTGAATCGGGTTGTACCGGATGATTCAACCGTGTTGACTAATTAACTATATAAATTCATAAAATATAATTACAACTCAAAAAATAATATAAAACTACATCATTTCATAATAAAAAATATGTCAAAATTTAATCAATAATAAAAAAAATTATCCAAAAGTTTATGATTAAATACCCATTATATAGCAATTAGCAAACACTATAACAATTAACGACATGAATGATTGAATAAAAGTCAAAAGAAGGTAAATCTAGATTATCTATTGAAGAACTTAATTTGAAAAACCCATTGATTTTCTATCTTTGAGTGAGAAAGAAGTTTGATCGATGTGGATTGTTAATTTTGGACGCTAAGTTTTACACTTTAACTAAGAAGGTAAATAATCACCTTTTTTAGGCACCTAAAAATTAAAAGTTCAAAATTTTGACCTTTGTCCCGGTATAAACCGGTACCAGTATACCCGTTTAAACCGGTATAACCCAATTTATCGGCGGTACAACTTATTTGCCGTTTCCTTAGTTTACCGGTATGATTTATGCCGGCCAAGCATCCGGTTTAATAGGTTCAACCGGTTTTTAAAACATTGGTTATGTAGGGGTGTTCATCGGGTTTTTTCTTCGGGTTTCGGGTTTTTTCGGGTCGGGTTGTTCGGGTTTTTCTCTGGAAAAAAATGACCCGATAACCAACCCATTTAAAGTTCGGGTTAGTCGGGTTTGGGTTATTCGGTTTTCGTGTTTAGATGTAAAATGAAAATAAATGTTTTTTTTGTTTTTTTTTTTTTTTACAAAATATCATCAAAATTCATATTGTTACTTTATAAGTATCATCAAAGTTCAAATATTAATTAACAATATGCTATTATAATATTTAAAAAACCCAAAACTTAGTGTTCCATCTATTAAAGACTCAAAATCTAAACACTTTTATAAGAAAAAAAAATAAATGTTCGGGTTTTTTTTCGGGTTTCGTGTTTCGGGTTTTCCGAGTCGGGTTGTTCGGGTTTTTGGCCAGGAAAAAGTGACCCGATAAACGAACCATTTAAAGTTCGGGTTGGTCGGGTTTCTCGGGTTCGGGTTTTTCGGGTATTCGCTAATTCGGGTTCAGGTGGCTTTGAATTCGGGTCGGGTTGTCTTAACCGGGCACACACTCATGTATAAAGTAATCACACTCTTTAAATTGGAGAGTCCCGTATTGCCCCACTCTGGCCAGACTAGGTTGTCTTAACAGGGCACACACTGGCTTCAAAGTTTGGCTTTTTTGGGCGTTCATCCGGGAAACCATACCGGCGTCTGCCACTTGACAGTCATTGTGCCACCAAAGGAGAAGAACTCTTTAGAGTAACACACGATGGGACGAAAACCCAGTTGGGATCAGGAATCGAAAGGACAACCTCACACAAGCCCTAGTCCAAATACTTCATTACCTATATCAACCTCAATATGACACAAGTGAGAATTGAACTTGAGTCTCCATTGAAAAACCCAAACCTCCTACCACTACACCACAAGTGGGTTTTTTAAATTTATAAAAGTTAGACTTGTAAAATTCACTTTATATTACAAACTTCTGAAACATAATTTATACCTAATGAATAAGCAACTGATTATATCACGTGACACGATTTTGTGAGCTCAAGAGTTTTTTAAACGTTTCTATTATGTCACTAATGCGTATTTATTTTTAGTAATTTTTTTTGATCATTTATAACTAAATATTGAGTAAATTACAAGTTTTGTCCTTTATGTATGTCCCAAATTGCAGGCGCTGTCCTTTTGTCTTTAAAATTGATGAGTTTTGTCCTTAATGTTTGCAAATCTTGCACGTTATGTCCTTTAGGCCAAACCCAGTTAGATTTTTTGGTTAAAACTGATCATGTGCAAGGCACATGAGGGTATTCTTGTCATTTCATGTCTTTAGGGGCTATTGTGTAAAACAATTTATGTTTAGGGGCTAGTTTGTAAAAAAAATAAAAAAAATTATAAATACAAAAATCTGCCATTTCTCTCTCTCCCTCTCTCATGTTCTCACTCTCATCTGATCTCTCTCCTCATTCCCAGCCACCACAACCACCACCACCATCACCTCCTACAATTTCCGGCCACCTGAACAAAACCAACCAAACTTTACCCCCTTCTCGTTCATTCTCCGCCGTGAACCCCTTTGTTCAGATGGTTGTCGATCAACAAGAACATCATCGATTTGGGAGATGTCCGCCGTGAACCCCTAATCGATTGAACCAGGACCTAAACTGAAAGTGATTGTCGGCGCAGATGGTTGAACAATGATGTCCGATGCAATCGATTTGGGACTCGATCAACAAGAACATCATCGATTTGGGGGATGTGACGATAACATATCTGAGCAAAAAAGGGGGTTTGGATTATATACCTAATAGTTATAATTCTTTTGAAATAAAGATGAAAAGAACAGGAAGTTAATATCTATTGAACACTTAACAAAAGTGTTCTGTTTTTAGGAGCTAAATGACATAATTGAAACAAATTTTGTACCTGGGGGGTCGATCTCCTTTTACTCAGAATGTTTTTCTTAGGACTCTGTTGAAGATTAATAGCTATTTGATTAAGAATTTGGTAGAGTGAGATCTGATTATTTTGTTTTTGATATGAAATTTGTCTCCGTTCATTTGCTAAACTATGATATTTTGATGAGATAATGAAATTTTTTTAATTTAGCTTTGTTAGACTTTCTTGCTTCAGCATTCGTAAATCATATGTTTTGGATATTTGAATTTGTTTAAAAGATGCAATAATTGTAGCTTTGTGATACACATATGGGGTTAGGTTGAACGAATATATTGGTAGGTGGGTGGCTGACGGGTGGTGGTGGTGGGTGGTTGATGGCGGTTGAGGTAGTGGTGGTGGTGGTGTAAAGAGATAATAACAATAATAATAATAATAATAATAATTGTTTTATTTTTTAAATAATATTCAATAAATGGGCAAAAAGACTAAAATACCCTTTTGTAATTTGATTTAACCAAAAAATTTAACTGGGTTTGGCCTAAAGGACATAACGTGCAAGATTTGCAAACATTAAGGACAAAACTCATCAATTTTAAAGACAAAGGGCAGCGCCTGCAATTTGGGACATACATAAAGGACAAAACTTGTAATTTACTCCTAAGTATTAATACTAACTATTTAATATTTTTTTATTTAACGTGTGTAATACATGAATTCCTAACCAAATTAAATATAATATGAAAACGTGTTAGAAATTATTTTTAATAAAACTAGTATTAAAGGCAAATTTGTTAATTACGGAAAACTTTAAACTAATAGCGTTTAGAAGGAGCTACAGGCTTTTAAGGAAAAAATGACTATTTTAACCTCTGAAGATAATGAACTTTTTAATGCTCCAACTTCTTAATTTTTTTTAAAGATAACAAAAAATTAAATTCTTAGTTATCTTTTAAACAAATTCTTTGATTATATATACACGATCTTCGTATGTTGTAGTTCCCATACGTTCTTCTTCGATGGTCCCCTTCATCACCGATTTTCTTGTACGTTATCTCTTCCCTTACACGTGAAAATTTTGACTTTATCGATTACTAGAACTTGTTGTGTGTATAAAGAATATCTTGGTTGATCAATATACAATGATTATTTGATTAGTTTATATCCACACCGTTTCATATATATTGCATAAAGTGACTTTCGAAGTATAGTTCAATACAAAAAGTATTGGCGAGTATACAAGTTTAACTACTAGCATAAGTATAAAAGTTTGAAACAATCCACGTGGCAAATTCGTTAACTTAAACTACATAATATACTAGCATGAAACTATACAAGTCACACCAAAGATTTCCGCTAGCGTAATCTAATCATAGCAATGAATAGACCGTTTTGTTTACTTAACATGACCTCAAGAATACGGGTGTTACTCCTATAGCGCTATACATGATAAGGGAGGCTTGTACGAAGTTAATGACAAGTATAAAGCATAAGAATCGTCTAGCATGTATGAGTTCACGTATAACGTATAAGCATGTATGTTGGAATGTTTGTTTGTGATTTTAAGCATAAAGTATGTGAGTTGCATGTTTGATAGCATGAAACGTATTGCACCCAAAAGTGTAAAAAGTAAACTGGTCGAGTATACTCACGGTTCTGCAAAGCTTTCCTTTTTAACCCACGAGTTGACGAACGAGAGGGTAACACAAAGGTTATCCTGCAATGGGGAAACGAAGGTTTGTGAGTATTCGGATTTTGACGAAGGATTCGGATTGGAATTTAAGTACAAAAGTATGTATTCATAAAAATATGTCTTATCTAATTACTCGTTTGACACTAAGTTTTTAAGTGATTTCATGGGTCTTAACTTGCCCATTAGAATAAAAAACGAGGAACTTAGAAGAAAGATAAAATAACCTAAGTTCATAACACGTAACCACAAACCGATTAGCATCATGAATTCGGCTATAGATATATTTTATATAGTATGTCTTATAATAAGTCCATCATGAATGTCATGGATATCATGTAGGTCAAGCATGGAGGTATGAACACCTCATTGTATGATTCACCAAAGCACAAAGCTTACCAACTTAGTTGGTAAACCCGGTTGGTCGTGAATGAAAGTAAATACAACTAATCTATTATCATATTAAGTAGACAAATAAAAACAAACTGGGCGTGTCATACCCAACATGGCAAATGTTGGAGGCGATGCGGGGTTAACTTACTTTAGGACTATGAAACTACTTAACGAGTATGGATAAAAACATCAAGTGAGGTGGTGTACTAAGTTAGGATAGCCAAGACTTCCAAGGTTCACACCTTCACCAAAACACATGTCTTCCCATATGAACTATGGTAGACTTGGATGGTTTCAACACTTGTGGGTTGTCTAATGTGATTTGTATGCATCCGTACAATTATTAAACAATGATTAGTGCTTAATGACTGTGCTGAATTACAATTAATGACTTGAATTGCTTTCCGATTATTACCATATACATACATGTGCATCATATATTGCAAATGACATATCATTACTGCATGCAAACTTTGTTGATTCGAATGATGCACGAAACACCGGCATCACAGTTATCAGACAAATCAGAAAAATGCTGACGGGGTTCAGTACATAGACAGATATGGTATTGAGATACAGAATAGGCCAGAAACCAAGAGTTACACTAGTATATTGTGTAGGAAAGTAAGGATCACAAAACTGCCTTCCTAGAGATAGTTTTAGTGCCGGGAAGTGCCTAAAACTCACACAAACTGCAAAATTCTGCAGAAAATCAGCAAATTCAGCATTTAAACAATTTAATACCATGCAGAAATATGGTTAAATGGTCCTTAATACTTTCCTAAGTGTCGGAAATCAAAACTGTCACAAAAGGTAATATAAAGCACCCTAAACTGCATAGTTTAACACCTTAATGAACCGGTAACGAACCGAACAACCGGACACTACCCGAAACACCAAATTTTCACTAGAAGCATTGTTTCAACATTACCAAGCTAGTTATGGTCCCCAACATCATAACACACTATGTAACATATAGTAACTAAATAACCTAACTAATACTTGATTTTTAACCATGAAATCTAACTAATGTTTACTACCTAGCCTAAGACCCCCCCCCCCCCCCCACCTAGTAATCGGCCAACAAGGGCCCCACATGAGGATTTTATTTGTTTATTAAATTAGATTGTGTTTCATCTTTAAAGACACATAAACCGTTAGACTAAAATTTGTGGAAGTATTATAAGTTTAACCAAAGAACTTAACCATTTCATGTCACAACTTCACCAACACTTGAGCCCTCTTCTCCCTCCCTTCTTCTTGGTTCGGCCAAGATCACCAAGCACCACCACCTTCACCATACTTCTATTCATTCTTTTGATATCCAAAGGTGTAAGAGGCTATATAAAGAAGCTTGGAGCTTGTGGAAGTTGAAGGACCTCTCACATAAGCTTTTATCCACTCCATTTCATCTAGTGATCATCCCTAGCCTTGAGCTAGTAGTAAGAACACTCTACACTCCATTTTACATCTTATTTTGGTGGTTAAAAGAAAATACATGTTGTTAATCTTAAAGAACACTAAGAATCTTGAACTTGAAACTTGAACATAAGACTAAATACATAAGAAATCATGATGTTTATGTGTTGTTATGCTTGTTGGTTGTTGTTTACTCATGTTTTTGATGTTGATCATCATATGATCTTGCTAGATAATGATTAAAAACATAATCTAGCAAGATTTGAGGATGAAAATATTAGAGATCCATAGATCATCCTCATGTGAATCATGAACTTGAAAGAATAAGTTGTTTTCTTGTTAAGTGATGATCAAAGTGTGTATAAAGTCTCGTAAATCTATGATTTCAAGAATGATTTTTGAAGAAATCAAGTTAAAAATACAAAGTTTACTTAATCTTGGTTCTTAAAGAAATAAACCACATTTTAGTGGTTAATAAAGTGTAGGATCATGTATTTAACAAGAAAAATCCAAGATGAAACATTTTTAGAAAATTTAATTACAAGTTGTGAAGATCTAATTTCTACAAAAATGGAGTTTTTAAATAAACAACCACCCTTTAAAGGGTAACCAGACTTACTAAATACGTTAGTAAGTTACTACACATTTTTATAAATTTTCAAGTTCATGAGGTAGTAGTTTATGCTTGATTTTTGGCAAATTGATAAGTGGAAATTGATTTGTTATTGATTGTGTTGATTTACAAAAGAAAATGATATGCCTTGAAGGCATGGAAACCTCCATTTTTAGGGGAAACCATGACAAAATTTTTCTAGAAATTAAACACTTAGAAAAATATTTTTAAACAAATATTTACAAGTATATTTTAAACCATGAATTTCCATATAAAGTTTGCCATAAATTTTGTTACAAAATTATAAATATTGGAGGTCGGTTTTTATAAATAAAAGTGACTAAATTTGTATCTAGAGAAAATATACTTAGAAGTCATCATGTGTGTGATTATTTGTATTATGTGTATTAGTTATATTATTTTAGGACTTGAAATAATGTAACTCATCAAAATACAAAAAATTACGAACCAAAATATTAACAAAATCCTATGAGAATGGATATACAATTTATACCCAAAATATTGGGGAAACCGAACAAGGAATATAACTTGTAAATCCCATGAGAATGGATATACAATTCATTAGTATATTTTGGTAATTAATATTTTGGACACTAAGAGAACAAAAATATGATTTTTACGATTATTACAAAATATATCATATATTTGACAAGAAGAAAAATATATTATTTTTGGCAAGTAAAAATATATATTTTTCTTGGAATTATTAGAAGATGTACTATTTTTGGAGCGGAAAAAATATATTTTCTTGAATAAACATGAAATACATTATTTGTGGGTGAAAATAAGTTTACACATATATTTTCTAAGTTAGACTTTAAAATATATTATTTTTGATACTTATATGAAATTTATAAATATTTTTGCCAAGGGAAAAATTATGAATAATTTTTCTAAGTAATATTTCTTAAAATATATATATATATTGGAAATATATATATTGATGTATTTTTATTAAAGATATTATTCTGGAAAAGTTAATACAAAAAAAAATTAAGTATGAGATACTTAATAAACACAATAAAAATACTTATGCTCGTACGTATAAATACACACCGGAATACGCCACCGATACTTGGCAAAAATATACAAGTATAAGAATACGAATACAAATACACCCATCCTTGGGAAGGATATACATGTATAAATACATAAAAGTAACACATTAAAATATATTATTATAACTATTATTCCAAAATTTAATAAATATAATTTAAGTTAAAATATTTATTATTTTAACAAATAATTATATAACTTGGAATAATATTGAAGGCATAATGAAACGTAACTCAAAGACACTAATTGATACTATGTTAAGGCACGACCCGCTCGTCTAATAGATCGTAGTACGTTGTAGGTAGTCGTGTACACCAGAGGAAACTTTGAGTTACAGTCGGATTGAAGAACACAAAACTGTGAGTTCATGTCCCTCTTTTCTTTTAACTGTTTTCAGTTTTATAAATTCGGGGGTGAAGTACATGTTACAAATTGTTTACAAACGTTTACATGTGGTATGATTAGCTAAGGAAAGGTACTGCTTAATCATGTGAGTGGTGGGTATAACACTTAAGACCATTAATCCTCGTAGTAGGACCGAGGGACATGAGTGATAGATCTATTCGGGTGTAGTGAGCCCACACGCATGTGGACCGGGGTTTGGCCCATGAGGTGACTATGTCTTCAAACTGAAGCCCGGTGCAAAATCTGCTAGGTTTGAGCCTTCCTGCATCCCGTCACACATATTGATGGCCTTGCAAACCATTAATCGATCTGTTTTCCTTGTTTGCTTTCATACTAGGGTTTACAACTACATACTTACTTACAATGATTACAAAGTTTAATCGAGCTCACACACTAAACACATGAACTCGCTCAACTTTTGTTGATGTTTTCAAACTACATGTATTTCAGGAAACTAAGTATGGATCTGGCGGGCGTTGGAGTTTTGAAGTGTTGTTGGGAATAAAGATGTCATCCGGTGTCGAATGGTTTGGAGTGTGTATCCTATCCTGGATACGTTACATATCTTAAAGCCTAGTTTTCATCAGTGTCTTTTGTGAAGTCCTTATTGAATTTAAAAACTTGTTGGTGTTGTATTCTGAACGCGAAGTCTGTGTTTTGGGATTTAAAACAATGTAGCATGTATTGTTTTTAAAACTTAATCTAAGGATGAACATCTTGGTTTTATCATATAGTTGTTTGTTATGGTTGAATGCAATGATATTAAGTAAGTCACACATAATCACGCTTCAGCAAAAGTCAGGGTGTGACAGTTTGGTATCAGAGCTTCGATTGTAGCGAACTAGTATTCTTTCTCGAGTCTAGACTACAATCCCTAGGGCTCTCATGAAAATATTCTTACAACATGTTTTCATAACATACAAGAAACACCCAGATCCATGGAACAAACATTTTTACAAAGGAAATACACGAAACACAATGCAAGGTCACATCTGTGGTTTAGTCTGGGTAGACTAAGGAAGGATAGAAAGGATTTGTAAGGAATAATGAGGATACATGATTTCATGATACCTTGTCTTTGATTGCATACTAAATGATAGTTGTTAATATATGTGCATATGTTATGATTGTTTTGTTACAGACACTATGTCTTCATCCGAGAGCGGATTGTCCGATACCTATGGCTATAGTCTCAGATGACGAGATTGCACCAGAGCCAGAGATCTTTACCTCAGATACTGAAAGCGACCCAGATATGCTATCAGACGACGATGACGACTTTCAGCCATTCGCGTTGCCTGATTTTGGAGATAACTTACCGCTTGCTGTTGGTATTCCAGACGAGGATCCTTTTGTTGTTCCCATTCCAGTCCATGATCATCTTATCATCGAGCATCCCGATGGTGAGCATATCGTGGCACCGATCCTCGCTCCTATTCCTCTAGTGGTCATCCCTCCTGAGGAATGGCCTTTTGATGATCTGTTTGATGGTGACGTTGATTTGTTTGTTGATGGTTCTCCTGTTGGTTCCCATGGTGACGGAGAGATAGATGAGGACGTTGTTGCCATCCCACCTCCTGAGATTCCTATTATTGAATTATCCTCTGATTCTAGTTTGCCCTCTGTCCTAGATTCCTTTGAGTCTTTGACGTCTTCAGCTTTATGGGCGGTCGGATTACAGCGTTACGCTACTGATTTTGATGATGACACGACCATGTCTGCTGCACCATTTTCTCCACACGACCCCGAGCTTGACCCTGAGCTAGATCTTGATCCTGTTGATCAGCCTAATGTTGCACTTGCTGATCCTGAGCCCATGCCTGATCATGACCCTATTCCTTTTGGCATACCTGACATTGCACCCCTCATACCTGACCCAGTTCCTACACCCGTTGACCCTCCTATTGTTGAGCCATTTGTTCCTGCACCCGCACCCACTGATGTTGCTCCTTTTCATCCTGTGGAGTCCGACGTCCATCGCACTGACTTACCCATCGTTTTCCTTCAGGACATACCCGCACCTCGTCCAACGGAAGGTACTTCTGGTCAGCACCCGCGTGATAATCCTTTTATTTCAGTAGCTTTTCCACAGATCCCTCAGTATGCACCTTTTGCTCCATATACTTCTTCACCACTGGATGAGCCATTCCGATGGTCCCCACCGTATTCCATGCCGACCTCAGACCCCTACCATCCCTCGCATTTTGTTGGCTATACACAGGATGAGTTACTTTATTCGCTTCAGCTTCGATTTGAAGTTATGATTCGCAGAGTTTTGGAGCTTGAGTTGACACCGCGTCCCCTACCGTATCCTTGTCAGTCTACATTTGTTCCCCCTCGTTCCTCACCGCCTCCTTTTGCTCGTCCACCTGCTCCTCTTACTCCTTTTCCAGAGTTTGATGCTCGATTTCTTACGGTCGAGCAGCAGATCCATTACTTGCTTCGTCATGTGTACAAGCTCGAGGAGGAGCTCGCACATGTTCTCAGTTTGATTTTGATCTCTCCTCCTCCACCGTAATCAGTACAGTAGGTTTTTGGTCTTATGCAGATGCATTACCTTGGGGGAGAGCACTACTATTGAGCCGAGATAGTGAAGACTTTTGAAGACCACCCTTTTGACTATGTGATCTTTGTACATTGACAGACTTATTGGACAAGGGTAGTGTGACCCTGTGTCCCTTTTGATGTAATACAACTTGTAACCAATGTAACTGTGGTCGATAATTAATGAAAGCTCAATCGTCATGTTCTCACTAAACACATTGTTGGATTACTTGTTTATGTTATGATTGTGTCATTGCATGATTGATTGACGTGATGATTTATTATGTGTATAGATACAAGCGACTTCTAGACAATTATATACATTTATTTAACAAATAAGACCTGACTAATCCGATCCCCTTCTTAAAAGATGCCTCCTCAAGAGATCATTCGGCTACCCATGACCGAGGCAGAATTACAGGCGCACATCACTCAGGCCATCTGTAACACCCTTTTTATTATTTTAAAGCTTTCGTACTGATAACGACAATTTAATGTGTACTTACGAATACACATACGAATAAAATACGGGTTTACTAAAATCTTTTACAATTTAAAATAATACAACATAATGTGATAGAATTCGTCGTTTTAAAAAAAAATAACGATGACACAAGTTGCGGAAGCCTCATTTTATCGTGTTTGGTTCTTTCTCGTAGCTTGATCTTCATTCGGGTACACTTGATATCACCTATGATCAAAACCAACATAAAAGTTAGTCTTGATAACTTAAATATAAGTTTAAACAAGTTCTACGCATCGAATAATTGAACGAAATAATTATTTCCAACTTTGTTGTCTCTCGCGTGTCGCGCCAGACACCCTTCACTCTGTCGCGTGTCGCGACGGCTACCGCGTGTCGCGCCGGATCTAAGTGATCCTGTCGCGTGGCGCGAGGGAAAGCATTTTCCAGCAGGTTTGTTGCTGAAACCTGCATTTTCGCCCAGCTATGGTTTTAATCTAAAAACGAGCTTTAAAATGCCATAACTTTCATTCTACTTACCCGTTTTGCGTGATTCTTTTTCCTACGCGTCCGTAATTTGATTCTCCATCTCATGGAGTTAAAATTAAACATCCGGATTACAAATTTTATAAATTTTAAACCCTCGACTTTGTATTTAGTTCTACGTATTTGACCCGTTTGTGTTTAAAAATCACAAACTTGTTTCTAGTAAATTCTAAGCCATACATCAATGTATTTAACACAAACTATTTATCTTGGATTCATCACTTTTGTGAATTACATGACCAATATCCAAGTTTTGCACATAATTCGTTTCGACCCGTTTAGAGGATCTTTTATGCATTTAAGCGTTGACTCGCTCTTCTCTTTTCGCACTCCGCATTTCCATATTTAAATAACTACTTATATTCCACCACTACTATATTAGTGGTGGAGTTAACATAAGGAGGCCATCATCCTAAATTTCACCCTTCGGAAGGTCATTTACGGAAAATATCCATTTGTAGGCATTTGACCCAAGAAGACTTATGCCTAAAACCTTTATACTTATCAAAGATTACATGGTCGTACTACATGTTCCTAAACAACCTCTAAGGGTCGTCTACCCGGTTTACCCATCAAGGCGTTTTTGTCAACTTTAGTCCCTCATTTACGGCGAAGGACTTTCACTAAGAATTTGACCAAAATCGCACGTTTAACTATAATCTAAATTATGCGTACCTGGCTCGGGGCAACATATAGACTCGTTTTGTACCTTTATTTTATTAGCCGCTACTTTATAGCGACGCAATAATCCACATCCCGTTCACTCCTGTGAACATCAAACTTGACAACCAAACATTAGTCGATATTGTCAAATGGTGTCATCACCACCATTTGACCCATTTGGTCTTTATGACCAAACATTTATACTCATGTCAAAACATTGTTTTTTTTTTCAATTACCCATTCACACATCCGACCCATTTCGGATTTTATCAAAAGATCCTTTTTCCCTTTTTCCGATTACTAGTTACGCTATAAGGTAACCTTAAAGAAAACTTATTAACTCTTAGTCAATTCATGACTAAATTACCATTTTGTCCATTTTTACTATTAACCATGGTTTTTGATCGTTTTTATTCATTCCGACTCATTTCGTTTCGTGCCGGAACTCAAATTTCGAATATAATCGGTTGTCACCTTTATCACCTATAAAATACATACTTATACTACAATGGGTGTAAGCTTTACTTACCTTGCATCCAAAGTACGGTTTCCCTTTACACTTGATTCGTTTGACCCGCTTCCTTTCCAAGCCTCCACCTAGCTTGTCAAGCGTCAAACTATTATCATAATTCGTAAGACGGTTAGATTAGTCATCATCGATTATGACTATTCCACCTTACACATTTCATATAAAAATTTATTGTATTGTAGGTCGGTTTGACTTTTAAAAAGTCAATGCCCATTAGTGTATAAATGCACATTCAAGTTTATCAACTAGTTTAGGCGTTTTCTATCACTGAAAATTGGCCTATTTTTGGTGACTTGTTTAACCTGTTTACAAGTCTTCAAAAATCAAGATTTTTTTATGTGGCGTACCTCTCGGAGGATTAGGCCTTGTGTTAAAATTTCAAGATCTAATTCTTTACCATAAATTCGTAAAAATTCATATACTAAGCTGCAATCAGATTCGTCACTCCTGACTGCAGTTTACTAAAAAATTCATTAAAAATTCTTCGTTTATCTGATTGACGAAATTCCAATTGAAGATTCTTTTAATCGCTGAACACTATCTACAGTAAAAATTTGAGATCATAACTAAATTCCTAAATTGAGTTATGACATTCGTAATGGGCTGCAAATTCTGCCAGAAAATGCAGCTTAAACCTTTGATACGGAAAAATTCATAAAACGCTCAATTTTCATCGAAAAAATGCGATTCCAGTGGGGTTTTAAAGATATTTCCTGGAATTACATTTTAGACTCAAGAAACACATGTTTTTGTCATGTTTTGTTCAGGTTACAGCCAATACAAGTCGGCTGTAAATTCTGATCAGGAGCTGTTTGAATTCAGCTTTAAGTTAAAGCATGTTCTTGGCAATTATAAAACAATTTTTAGCAAATCAGAACCCTAAGATCAACACATGCACGAATTTAGCATCAACACATCTGAATTTACTTCATGGTGATTATGAATTCACAAGGATTAGACCTAATTTCATAATATACTTGTCTAGGGTTTGTTCCTAGACACTATATTGTTCCAATTTCATCTTATAACAACCATGCATCAACAAATCTCGAATTTCTCTAAGTTCATCAGAATTTCAAATAGAGATTTTCTATCAAATTACACATACCTTATGACCTCCTTGCAATGGGGATCACTAATCTTAGCTCGGATTTTATTTTGGAACAGATTAGAGCCTTCAATTTGTGAGATTTATGAGAGTTAGGGTTCTTGAAGAAACCTGGTCGCCCCCTCTGTGTTTTAATCGACCCAGCACACACACAAGTGTGTTTTGGGTTTAATTTATGTTTTATTATAATTATATATTTTTTTTATTTAAACACTTTTGGCCCCTCAATTATCAGGTTTTTATTTTAAGTGTTTTAACCCACTAGTATGTCACTATAAGACTTCTCTTCTAACTAGATTATTATTATTCCTAGTTAACTTATTGGGTTCCGGGAGTTATAACCCGTCTTAATTAAGTCCCGCTAAGTCGGCCTGTCATAAGCTTTGTTTTTTTCTCAAAACTTTTATTCTCTTTTTATTTAATATTAGGTTTAATTATTTAAATCCTAATATTTACCGGGTTAATTTTACCACTAACGGTATTTTACCTGTTCATTAATATTAACGTGGTTTGACTATCAAACCCGTTTTTGGGGTGTTACAAGTCTATCCCCCTTAAAGAGGTTTCGTCCTCGAAACCTTATTTACGTAGTTCATTGGTTTAATCAAACGAACCTAGTTTCGTTTTCAAGGCACCCGTTTCTTTTGGTTAAAAGTTTTCATTTTTATATTGGCGTGTACGTCATTTATGTGTAAGGCCTCGTGGGCCGTTACTTTCAGCTTGTATCCATTATTTTTACTGATTATTTATTTGGCGGTTAGACTTGTTAGTCACCGGTCACCTTATACCCCATCACCCGGATTTACTATATTGCCGTCATTGTCCTTTTGCGTGTTTATGATTTCATAACTTATAACTCACGTTATAACGTGGTTATATTCTATATTAATTTTGTGATCGTGATCACCTCACATCATGTTTAAGTCTATTTCGACTTTTCAACATCGAAATTCTTTCTTTCGAATGTATCTTTCCGACTTTATGACTTCTAACATCATTTATACGTCGGTTCGTCCTGCGCCTACCATTACCCGGTGCTTACCCATACTTCTTTACGACCCGTTACCCGGGTTCTTCATCTTAATGTTTTAACACTCCAGTTTCACTGGTTTGCATTTTCCTTTCTATACTCTTTTACGACCTATCACATAGGTTCATTGATATTTCGCGCTTTCATTATTCAGCTTGCGCTTACTTTCATTTTCAAGCGTTATTCTTTATTAGTCTCGTTTTACTTATTTGTGTGAAACTTCCTCACTTATGAATGTCAAACTTCACTTTTTATTTGACCCCTTTCATCTTAAAATAGTTGAACGTAATTATCAAAAATTTCTGTTTGCAAAATCTTATCATCTTTTAGTCATGACCCATAATCCGAGTCTTTTGACTTTCTAATCCGCGTTCCCGTCTATTGGGTTACGCATATTCTTAAAATCATGCCCATCTATCGGGTATCCTTATCGAAGTCATTTTCAAAGTAATCATTCTGATATGATTTTAGACTTCATTTTTAACTTATTTGGTCGTCTTAGCGAAATCCATCGCTTTTATTCAATTGTGTCCTTTATTCTTTATTTAATTTGTTTGACTTGTCCGTGTGAAGTTCATCACTTGTGACAGTCAAACTTTTATCCCTATGCCTTAGCATTCCCATTAGTCGGTTTGTATTTTAATTTATCTTGATCCTTGTCCCTTCTCTCGGGCTCGTTATCCTAACGTAATACGCTTCCGTCCTCTGACTTACGTTTACGTTTACTATCAAACATCTTACTTGTTTGATTCATTTTGGTAACTTTTTAATTCATCCTATTCACCCCGCCCTTACTACATCGGACGTAAATGTGTCCGCTACAAGAAGTTCATGGTATCATACGCCACTACTTACTTGGCCAGAGTAAGCGATTGACACATGACACACATGACCTTTTCATAGTTTTCACATCACGCCATATGTAAGCAATGCCTCTATTTATTTCATATCACTGATTTCATTAAGTAAAACTATATTTAATTGCTAAACAACAATCACTAGTTTTACTAGTTTTACATTCGAACAAAAAATGTTTTCCTCTCTATCGAACTATTATATAATCACATTCGTTAATGTGATCGCTACTTTTCGTGATAGCATTATATTGAGAGTTTTCCACTTGGATAATTACCCCCGTCCAAGTTTTCATATAAACTAATCCTATTATTTATTTGTTATTCATCATCATGAGTAACACATTTTCTATTAAATTTCTCTTGGAAATCAGGTTTTCCAAGTTCTATCATATATATGCAACTGTCATTACTTACGTGTTTGTTGCATATTACTACTTGTACGATTAAATTTTAAAACGTGCACCAGGTAATGCTTGCCTCGACGGGCTTTCCTTGCCTTTACTTTTATTCACGATTGTTACGCGATTTGGTCCTTGGTGAGCAAGCTCCTCTTTTCATACTTCGGACCATTCTTCTATCATATCCGTAATTTGTTCAACCCTCGTCATCTTCAAATGCGAGTTTCCTCCAATTAAAACATTCACAAAAGTTAGTAATGTCAACTTTACTAAACGCCCGTATCATAATACAAGGCTTTTCTACTATACGTGTTAACGCACGTAATTTTGTTAACTATATCAATCATTTTAATTGGGGTAACGTGTATTACACAATAACCCTATGTGTTGTTTTCAACACTTTAACATGCTAAACCATTACTATATACTTGTACTTACCGGATTTGCGATCAAGCCTCGAACCGAACACGCTTTACTCTTTAACCATGAGCTCTGATTACCAACTTGTAACACCCTTGTTATTATTTTAAAGTTTTCGTACTGATAACGACAATTTAATGTGTACTTACGAATACACATACGAATAAAATACGGGTTTACTAAAATCTTTTACAATTTAAAATAATACAACATAATGTGATAGAATTCGTCGTTTAAAAAAAAATAACGATGACACAACTTGCGGAAGCCTCATTTTATCGTGTTCGGTTCTTTCTCGTAGCTTGATCTTCATTCGGGTACACTTGATATCACCTATGATCAAAACCAACATAAAAGTTAGTCTTGATAACTTAAATATAAGTTTAAACAAGTTCTACGCATCGAATAATTGAACGAAATAAGTATTTCCAACTTTGTTGTCTCTCGCGTGTCGCGCCAGACACCCTTCACTCTGTCACGTGTCGCGACGGCTACCGCGTGTCGCGCCGGATCTAAGTGATCCTGTCGCGTGGCGCGAGGGATAGCATTTTCCAGCAGGTTTGTTGCTGAAACCTGCATTTTCGCCCAGCCATGGTTTTAATCTAAAAACGAGCTTTAAAATGCCATAACTTTCATTCTACTTACCCGTTTTGCGTGATTCTTTTTCCTACGCGTCCGTAATTTGATTCTCCATCTCATGGAGTTAAAATTAAACATCCGGATTACAAATTTTATAAATTTTAAACCCTCGACTTTGTATTTAGTTCTACGTATTTGACCCGTTTGTGTTTAAAAATCACAAACTTGTTTCTAGTAAATTCTAAGTCATACATCAATGTATTTAACACAAACTATTTATCTTGGATTCATCACTTTTGTGAATTACACGACCAATATCCAAGTTTTGCACATAATTCGTTTCGACCCGTTTAGAGGATCTTTTATGCATTTAAGCGTTGACTCGCTCTTCTCTTTTCGCACTCCGCATTTCCATATTTAAATAACCACTTATATTCCACCACTACTATATTTGTGGTGGAGTTAACATAAGGAGGCCATCATCCTAAATTTCACCCTTCGGAAGGTCATTTACGGAAAATATCCATTTGTAGGCATTTGACCCAAAAAGACTTATGCCTAAAACCTTTATACTTATCAAAGATTACATGGTCGTACTACATGTTCCTAAACAACCTCTAAGGGTCGTCTACCCGGTTTACCCATCAAGACGTTTTTGTCAACTTTAGTCCCTCATTTACGGCGAAGGACTTTCACTAAGAATTTGACCAAAATCGCACGTTTAACTATAATCTAAATTATGCGTACCTGGCTCGGGGCAACATATAGACTCGTTTTGTACCATTATTTTATTAGCCGCTACTTTATAGCGACGCAATAATCCACATCCCGTTCACTCCTGTGAACATCAAACTTGACAACCAAACATTAGTCGATATTGTCAAATGGTGTCATCACCACCATTTGACCCATTTGGTCTTTATGACCAAACATTTATAGTCATGTCAAAACATTGTTTTTTTTAATTACCCATTCACACATCCGACCCATTTCGGATTTTATCAAAAGATCCTTTTTCCCTTTTTCCGATTACTAGTTACGCTATAAGGTAACCTTAAAGAAAACTTATTAACTCTTAGTCAATTCACGACTAAATTACCATTTTGTCCAATTTTACCATTAACCATGGTTTTTGATCGTTTTTATTCATTCCGACTCATTTCGTTTCGTGTCGGAACTCAAATTTCGAATATAATCGGTTGTCACCTTTATCACCTATAAAATACATACGTATACTACAATGGTTGTAAGCTTTACTTACCTTGAATCCAAAGTACGGTTTCCCTTTACACTTGATTCGTTTGACCCGCTTCCTTTCCAAGCCTCCACCTAGCTTGTCAAGCGTCAAACTATTATCATAATTCGTAAGACGGTTAGATTAGTCATCATCGATTATGACTATTCCACCTTACACATTTCATATAAAAATTATCATTTATTGTATTGTAGGTCGGTTTGACTTTTAAAAAGTCAATGCCCATTAGTGTATAAATGCACATTCAAGTTTATCAACTAGTTTAGGCATTTTCTATCACTGAAAATTGGGCTGTTTTTTGTGACTTGTTTAACCTGTTTACAAGTCTTCAAAAATTAAGATTTTTTTATGTGGCGTACCTCTCGGAGGATTAGGCCTTGTGTTAAAATTTCAAGATCTAATTCTTTACCAAAAATTCGTAAAAATTCATATACTAAGCTGCAATCAGATTCGTCACTTCTGACTGCAGCTTACTGAAAAATTCATTAAAAATTCCTCGTTTATCCGATTGACGAAATTCGAATTGGCTATTCTTTTAATCGCCGAACACTATCTACAGTAAAAATTTGAGATCAAAACTAAATTCCTAAATTGAGTTATGACATTCGTAATGGGCTGCAAATTCTGCCAGAAAACGCAACTTAAACCTTTGATATGGAAAAATTCATAAAACGCTCAATTTTCGTCGAAAAAATGCGATTCCAGTGGGGTTTTAAAGATATTTCTTGGAATTACATTTTAGACTCAAGAAAAACATGTTTTTGTCACGTTTTGTTCAGGTTACAACCAATACAAGTCGGCTGTAAATTCTGATCAGGAGCTGTTTGATTTCAGCTTTGAGTTAAAGCATGTTCTTGGCAATTATAAAACAATTTTTAGCAAATCAGAACCCTAAGATCAACACATGCACGAATTTAGCATCAACACATCTGAATTTACTTCATGGTGATTATGAATTCACAAGGATTAGACCTAATTTCATAATATACTTGTCTAGGGTTTGTTCCTAGACACTATATTGTTCCAATTTCATCTTATAACAACCATGCATCAACAAATCTCTAATTTCTCTAAGTTCATCAGAATTTCAAATAGAGATTTTCTATCAAATTACACATACCTTATGACCTCCTTGCAATGGGGATCACTAATCTTAGCTCGGATTTCGTTTTGGAACAGATTTGAGCCTTCAATTTGTGAGATTTATGAGAGTTAGGGTTCTTGAAGAAACCTGGTCGCCCCCTCTGTGTTTTAATCGACCCAGCACACACCCAAGTGTGTTTTGGGTTTAATTTATGTTTTATTATAATTATATATTTTTTTTATTTAAACACTTTTGGCCCCTCAACTATCAGGTTTTTATTTTAAGTGTTTTAACCCACTAGTTTGTCACTATAAGACTTTTCTTCTAACTAGGTTATTATTATTCCTAGTTAACTTATTGGGTTCCGGGAGTTATAACCCGTCTTAATTAAGTCCCGCTAAGTCGGCCTGTCATAAGCTTTGTTTTTTTCTCAAAACTTTTATTCTCTTTTTATTTAATATTAGGTTTAATTATTTAAATCCTAATATTTACCGGGTTAATTTTACCACTAACGGTATTTTACCTGTTCATTAATATTAACGTGGTTTGACTATCAAACTCGTCTTTGGGGTGTTACACCATCGCACAGCACGAGGTTCTTCGCTACAGACACAACAGAGGTACCTCAGGGAATAACCCACCTAACGGTAATGTTTAAGTCACTTAAGACACATTACAATACGTTGGACATTTCCAAGTGTGCTTTGTTAACACCTTTTGTGAATGATGTTGCTTGTTCAGGCTGTATTTACAAGCAGTTTTTGGACTGCAAGCCTCTGAACTTCGACGACACTAGAGGTGCCGTAGCTTTTGTGAGATGGGTTGAGAATACGGATTCTGTTTTGCGAATGAGCAAATGTACTCCAGAGCAACAAGTCACGTACATTTCTGCACTGTTTCAAGATGAGGCTCTGTCATGGTGGAACCTCCAGGTTCAGACGTTGGGCGAGGCTTCTGCGTATGCTTTGACATGGGATGAGTTGAAAGAGTTGATGCGTAGGGAATATTGTTCTCAGACGGAAATCCAGAAGCTGGAAATTGAATTTTGGAACCTGAAGATGGAAGGTCCAAAGGTGGTGGAATATGTGCAGAGACTTCACGATTTGTCGCGGGTTGTTCCATATCTGGTGGAACCAGAATTTAGGAGGATAGAACGATTCGTCTTGGGATTGGCACCTCAGATTCTGAGCTTGATGATAGCATCAATGCCTCCAACAACTATCGATGCGAGTAACTTAAGTGTGGCGCTCACTAAAGAAGCAATTAGATTGGAAAAACTTTCAACCCCTGATGAGAGGAAGGAGACTTAGGTGGAGTCATCTGGAAAGAACAAAAGAAAAGCACACTGATTTCCAAAAAGGTACTCGGGCGAATAACAACAACAAAGCTAAAAAGGGAAAAGAGCACATGGGTATCCTACCTAAGTGCGACAATTGTCGACGTCATCATATCGGGCGATGTAAATATGGAACATGTGATAACTGTGGCAAAGTGGGGCATGTCAAGGAGACGTGTAGGCAGGATACTGAACATTGAAATGGAGGCCAAGACGATAGAGGAAATCGCGAAGGAAAGAACGACAACAACAACTATCAAGGCAGAAATGGTAACGATCAAGGATGTGGACAAGGGTGTTTTAACGGCGGTAATGTGAGGCATTTCAGGAAGTATTGCCCTAAAAACAACCAGGCCGGTGGTAAGATTTACTTGGGGACTAAGCCAAGATGTGATGAGTGCAAGTTTCACCATGAAGGTCGATGTCTGAGGCCTAAGTGCGATAGGTACGGAAAGGAAGGACACAACAAGGATGCCTGTTGGGCGAAGTATCCCAGACCAAGGAGGAAATTATGATGACAACCAAGACGAAAATGATAATGGTAGAGTTCCAGGTTGCTTCAAATGTGGGAACGTGGGGCACTTTAGGAAAGATTGCCCTAAGAATAACCGAGATCATGGAATAGTGTTCAACGTCGGAGCTAGGGAAGCACGCCAGGATCAAAGCATGGTTACTGGTACGTTCCCTATTAGTCAACGTTATGCATCTGTGCTGTTTGATCTGTTGCCGATTATAGCTTCGTATCTCTAGAGTTTAAGAATACACGTGGTTCAATAAGTTAGATATCCCGTGTTCGATAGAACTAGCTAATGGGAAGCTAGTAAAAGCCAAGGGAGTAAATAGAG
The DNA here is from genome assembly GCA_030545235.1 of Helianthus tuberosus. Lineage (NCBI taxonomy): Eukaryota > Viridiplantae > Streptophyta > Magnoliopsida > Asterales > Asteraceae > Helianthus > Helianthus tuberosus. Next base: position 2,575,830 of record CM060387.1, read on the forward strand.
GCTGTGTTATAAAGCTTGGAGAGCGTGAGTTTTCGAGAGATCTTCTGCCAGTTGAACTGGGAAGCTTCGACGTCATAGTCGGGATGGATTGGCTGTCGAGTAATCGTGCAGAGATTATGTGCCAGGAGAAGACTACCTGCATTCTGATGGCGAATGAAGAAGCGATCGTGATGCACGAGGAGAAGCAGGATACGCCTCTATGGATTATTAGTCGTTCGAAGACATGGAAGTTTTTGCGCAAAGGGTTAGTTGCCTTCTTAGCTCCTGTCATGGACAAAGAAACCGAAGAACCGAAGCTCGAAGATATCCCTGTGGTAAGGGAATATCCTGAAGTTTTCCCCGAAGACTCGCCAGGATTATCACAACAACAAGCCGAATCCCACATTAACTTGGTTCCAGATGTCGCGCCTGTAGCCAAGGCACCTTACCGACTTGCGTCTTCAGAAATGCAAGAGTTGTCATCACAGCTTCAAGAGCTGCTAGATAAGGGATTTATAAGACCAAGCTTCTCGCCTTGGTGAGCTCCAGTGCTGTTTGTCTAGAAAAAAAGGACGGTAGTTTTCGTATGCGCATTGACTACCGGGAACCAAACAAGCTAACCATCAAGAATCGGTATCCCTTGCCGAGGATTAATGATTTATTCGACTAACTGCAAGGATCCAACTACTATTCCAAGATCGATCTTCGATCAGGTTATCGCCAGCTGCGGATTTAGGAAGAAAGTATACCAAAGTACAATGAGTCAACAATTTGTTTTAAACATACGCTAATATTGTGTGTTCTACACGGTACATAAAACAGTTTTATACAAAATACGAAACTTTGAGAATCTAGGAGACATGTACTTTGGACCTCCAGGAACATAGGTCAAAACTCATTTAAAGGTTATCACCTAGAAACTACGTCTATTGACTCGGGCAAACACCATTATTCTGGCATATATGTTATTTTAGTCAATCGAACAGGTGAAGTACTCAAATTTCTTTTATTGGAATCTCCACTTTTGCATCTAACAAGAAGATTTTACATCTCTACTCCTCTTAATAGTAGTTGCATCACGACAATTTTCTTCATTAAAGTGAACACTCCTTTGTCTCGATACTTGATCATTTCTCCATTATAGCGAATACTCATTGTTTCATTTCTTGGAAATTCATATGTTACGCATGCACCATTTGTTATGCATGTGGTTTTGTTTCGAATAAGCGCTTCATCAAAGTTCAAATCTTATTTTGCTACATCTAATTATTGATTTGTGATTCGAATGACCTACATTATTGTAATTGTTGGCTCCTTTGCTATCGAGTCAACACACTTTCTTGAAACTTCTTTTCTTTCAAGTTACATACATGGTTGTAACCATACGTTTATTATCAGATTGCGCTGAAACCAAGTTCAATTGCTTGAACTTGTCCATTTTTCATGTTCAATTCAAGGCACCATACGATGTATTGAGAGCATCATATTTAGATTCACTTTTGCAACTATTTCTTTTGTTTCGAGTCGCAGTAGACTTGTTTAGTCTACGACCCCATTAAGACGTATGTTGGTTCCAACACCCTGTGGTGGTGTCTTGTTAATTTAAAGCCTGCGCTAATCTTGTTAACGTATCTCATACACGGATTTAATTATATATTCATTGGCTTGCTTTAAGTTCATTCTGTTTTGTCATGATTAAAGCAGTCTTAACACAATAGTGTGTCAAGACCATGGTACATAAATTCATTTTATATTCCAATGTACCTCCTGACGGTTCTTTCATTACCGATCGAATGGCTTGCAGTATTCATTATTTTTCATCTTCGATCGAAAAACAGTAGTTCCTTGGTGCTCTATATTCAATTGAAAAATCCTACGTTGCCATTTGAATCAAATTTTCAGGTTTTCTTCATTACACTTTTATTTGATTTCAAACACGGTGAACTTGTTCGGTCACCACTATTATTGAATTATGTCATTACGACACCTTGTGGTGTCAGTACAAACTTGTAGCTTGTGCTGGCCATGGTCAACCGTTTCACACGAAACTACACATACTTTGGTTTGACTTGTCATTTAAACATTCTTAATGCAACTACGAAGTAAGACAATGGTACACCAGATTCGATTGTATTTCATTTCGGGGTATTCCCACAATTCAATAATGTCAATACACTAATTTTATTCATTCATTTTTTCAAAAGTTGACGGATCACCTTCACGTTACAATTACCTTTGAGCTTGCTGATTCTGAGTCCATTTAGCAGATGTTATTGTTTCTAGAACTCATTTGCATATTGTAAACGATCCTTTGGAATTCTATCGGTCGAAACTCCTCTTTTAGTGAACCCCTGTGAAATAAGTTACACTAGATTGTACATCTATACGTCTCGTATCTTTTGACATCAAATTCTGAAACACGCACCTCTTAACCGCTGGATTCTTATTGTTGTAGTATGTCCCTGGATTCACCTGATTCAATAAGTCTTGATTCGGTTTCATGGTTAATCACCTTGGTATATTCATATCCATACTCGTATAACGTAACCCTAAGGAGTTAATGTAGCTTAAATTTCGAGGATGAAATTTTCTTAACATGGGGAGAATGTGACAACTGTCAAATTTGCATGCATTCGTACAATTATTAAACAATGATTAGTGCTTAATGACTGTGCTGAATTACAATTAATGACTTGAATTGCTTTCCGATTATTGCCATATACATACATGTGCATCATATATTGCAAATGACATATCATTACTGCATGCAAACTTTGTTGATTCGAATAATGCACGAAACACCGGCAGCACAGTTATCAGACAAATCAGAATAATGCTGACGGGGTTCAGTACATAGACAGATATGGTATTGAGATACAGAATGGGCCAGAAACCAAGAGTTACACTAGTATAGTGTGTAGGAAAGTAAGGATCACAAAACTGCCTTCCTAGAGATAGTTTAAGTGCCGGAAAGTGCCTAAAACTCACACAAACTGCAGAATTTTGCAGAAAATCAGTAAATTCAGCATTTAAACAATTTAATAGCATGCAGAAATATGGTTAAATGGTCCTGCATACTTTCCTAAGTGTCGGGAATCAAAACTGTCACAAAAGGTAATATAAAGCACCCTAAACTGCATAGTTTAGCACCTTAACGAACTGGTAACCAACCGAACAACTGGACACTACCCGAAACACCAAATTTTCACTAGAAGCATTGTTTCAACATTACCAAGCTAGTTATGATCCTCGAACATCATGACACACTATGTAACATATAGTAACTAAATAACCTAACTAATACATGATTTTTAACCATGAAATCTAACTAATGTTTACTACCTAGCCTAAGACCCCCCCCCCCACCTAGTAATCGGCCAACAAGGGCTCCACATGAGGATTTTATTTGGTTATTAAATTAGATTGTGTTTCATCTTTAAAGACACATAAACCATTAGACTAAAATTTGTGGAAGTATTATAAGTTTAACCAAAAAACTTAACCATTTCATTTCACAACTTCACCAACACTTGAGCCCTCTTCTCCCTCCCTTCTTCTTGGTTCGGCCAAGATCACCAAGCACCACCACCTTCACCATCATAAACTTCCATCCATTGTTTTGATATCCAAAGGTGTAAGAGGCTATACAAAGAAGCTTGGAGCTTGTGGAAGTTGAAGGACCTCTCACATAAGCTTTCATCCATTCCATTTCATCTAGTGATCATCCCTAGCCTTGAGCTAGTAGTAAGAACACTCTACACTCCATTTTACATCTTATTTTGGTGGTTAAAAGAAAATACAAGTTGTTAATCTTAAAGAACACTAAGAATCTTGAACTTGAAACTTGAACATAAGACTAAATACATAAGAAATCATGATGTTTATGTGTTGTTATGCTTGTTGATTGTTGTTTACTCATGTTTTTGATGTTGATCATCATATGATCATGCTAGATAATGATTAAAAACATAATCTAGCAAGATGAGAGGATGAAAATGTTAGAGATCCATAGATCATCCTCATGTGAATCATGAACTTGAAAGAATAAGTTGTTTTCTTGTTAAGTGATGATCAAAGTGTATATAAAGTCTTGTAAATCTGTGATTTCAAGAATGATTTTTGAAGAAATCAAGTTAAAAATACAAAGTTTACTTAATCTTGGTTCTTAAAGAAATAAACCACATTTTTAGTGGTTAATAAAGTGTAGGATCATGTATTTAACAAGAAAAATCCAAGAAGAAACATTTTTATAAAATTTAATTACAAGTTGTGAAGATCTAATTTCTTCAAAAATGGAGTTTTTAAATAAACAACCTCCCTTTAAAGGGTAACTAGACTTACTAAATACGTTAGTAAGTTACTACACATTTTTATAAATTTTCAAGTTCATGAGGTAGTAGTTTATGCTTGATTTTTGGTAAATTGATAAGTGTAAATTGATTTGTTGTTTATTGTGTTGATTTACAAAAGAAAATGATATGCCTTGAAGGCATGGAAACCTCCATTTTTAGGGGAAACTATGGAAAAAATTTTCTAGAAATTAAACACTTAGAAAAATATTTTTAAACAAATATTTACAAGTATATTTTAAAACATGAATTTCCATATAAAGTTTGCCATAAATTTTGTTACAAAATTATAAATATTGGAGGCCGGTTTTTATAAATAAAAGTGACTAAATATGTATTTAGGGAAAATATACTTAGAAGTCACCATGTGTGTGATTATTTATATATTATGTGTATTAGTTATATTATTTTAGGACTTGAAATAATATAACTCATCAAAATACCAAAAATTACGATCCAAAATATTACCAAAATCCCATTAGAATGGATATACAATTTATACCCAAAATATTGGAGAAACCGAACAAGGAATATAACTTGTAAAATATTCCAGAAATTTTATTCATATGTATATTTTGGTAATTAATATTTTGGACACTAAGAGAACAAAAATATGATTTTTACGATTATTACAAAATATATCATATCTTTGACAAGAAGAAAAATATATTATTTTTGGCAAGTAAAATTATATATTTTTCTTGGAATTATTAGAAGATGTATTATTTTTGGAGCGAAAAAAATATATTTTCTTGAATAAACATGAAATACATTATTTGTGGGTGAAAATAAGTTTACACATATATTTTCTAAGTTAGACTTGAAAATATAATATTTTTGAGACTTATATGAAATTTATAAATATTTTTGCTAAGGGAAAAATTCTGAATAATTTTTCTAAGTAATATTTCTTAAAATATATATATATATATATATATATATATATATATATATATATATATATTGGAAATATATATATTGATGTATTTTTATTAAATATATTATTCCGGAAAAGTTAATACAAAAAAATTTAAGTATGAGATACTTAATAAACACAATAAAAATACGTATTCTGGTACGTATAAATACACACCGGAATACGCCACCGATACTTGGCAAAAATATACAAGTATAAGAATACGAATACAAATACACCCATCCTTGGAAAGGATATACATGTATAAATGTCACACTCCAACCGATGGCGGAAACATCGGGGTGCGAGCACTAAGCGTTCAGATTGCTCATGAGATTCCATCACTACAAACAAAAAGCCATATAGTGGCACACGTTTTTTATGGCATTTAGCTTTTGTGCCACTAAATTAGGTTTTTAATGGCACTTTACGTATGCCATATTGCTTAACACACACTTTTAGTGACATTTTACTTTTATGCCACTAATTTAGGTTTTTAACGGCACTTTACATATGCCACGAAAACTACTTACGCATCTTCTAGAAATTTCCCACTTTCCTTCTCCCTAAAACTTATTCCTTCCTAATCTATCTATTATACTAAATGAATTCTCTTAAGCCACAAGATTTAATCTTAGCCAATCATTTTGATGATGTGGCATTGCTCTAAAGGCTGAGAATTATCACTAGGCGGCAATTGCATTTCCTTCATTCTCCTTTCTTTGAAATTCTTTTCAAAACGTATTCAATGGCATTCAATACACCAAAACCTTCCACCGCCTTCTCTCTTCATTTCTCGCGAATACCTAAAGCTTTCCATATTTCAATGGATTTTCTCAATCAAGCTACATATATAGATTTCATCTTCTGCATCTTCTTCATCTGCGTCGTTCTTTTCTTCAATCTATTTCGGATTTTATTCGTTCATCCATATCGAAATCTGTAAGTTTAGATTGTTAAATTCTTTGGTTAATCATTCTTTATTTTTTCCGAATTTGATTTGATTTTTGAAATAGTATCTTTCTGTTGTAGAAACCCTAACTCCGATTGTCATTGTAGATCTGTTGTTTATGTTTATTTACATTATGTTTTTTTTGTATAGATTTTGATGCTTACTCATAGCCCTAAACCGATTGTAAATGAAAACCTAAATCTGATTGTTATGTAGAAACCCTAAGTCCGTTTGAAATTCCAGATCTGATGTTTATGTTTATAGATATGTTGTTTATGTTTATTTACTTTATGTTTTTTTTGTATATATTTTGATGCTTACTCATAGCCCTAAACCGATTGTAAACGAAATACTAAATCTGATTGTTATGTAGAAACCCTAAGTCCGTTTGAAATTCCAGATCTGATGTTTATGTTTATTAACATTGTATTTTTTGTTATTGAATTTTATGTTTGCTCATATTCCTAAATCCGATTGTATTGTTGAATAGGTTGTATTTGATCTTAGTATTTATTATGAAAAATTAATGTTATTTTGTATAAACCCTAATTTCCATTGCCATTCCTGATATATTTGTTACCGATTGTAAAGTATATTAAATTTTAATTCATATGTTAATGTTATCTGTTTGATTGGTTTTTTTGTATTGATCATTGTTCTTTTACATTAAGCCTGTATATGATTGTCATTCAAGATCTGTTGATTTTTGAGTATTAACATTAAGGATGATTTCCATTATGAAGCCTGATTTCTTTTTCTGTTATTAGATTTTTTTTATTAAAACAATATCCATTATTCTATGAACCATATTTGTTTATTTAATTTTTTTGAATTTGAATGTAGGTTTTCAATATGGCTGGATCTTCTTCATTAAGGTATATTTTTGTTTTTGTTATTCACTAAGTTATTGTATGATATTGTTGAAATTATGTTGATAGTATGTACATTTTGTACTATTCTGTTATTTTATATCATCTTTCATGTTAGTTTTTATGATTAGTTTCGAACAATAACATTTTAATGTTTACTAACTTACTATTTTTTAAATCAGTATCAGAGATCCCAGTTTCTGTAGGCATATGAATAAAACAGACGAGATTATTATGGTAATTGATAAATTTCATGTTTTTTTTGTTGTTATAATTAAATTCAATTTATTATATTTTTTTATAATTGTTTATCTAATTATATTTCATGTTGCATTGTTTGGTTTTTTAGTCTATTCCTTCTGATGCTGCTTGCAAGCTGTGGGGTGTGGATAAAGGCCCTACAAATGTTATGATACATACTGATGATGGCCGGATTTTTAATGTTTGGTTAACCGTATCTAAAGGAATTTTTTTCTTTTTCAAAGGATGGTCCAAAGTAACCCAACATTTGGGACTATGCAAAGGATGTTTGGTAGTATTCAATCCCCTAGATTGTACTACGTTTAAATTAACATATTTCATTGATGGTGTTAGTGGTAGCTCTTTTTGGACATATCTGCTACGTACATCATCTCATTTTTGTGTAAGTTATTTTTTAGTTTTATCTATCTTAAAGTATTTTTTTTGTTCTTTATTGATATTAAAAATAACTTTCTTATTTTTTTGTTATCGTTTTTATAGGTAATTCCTGAAGTTGTCATGCCGAAAACCTTTACTACATCCATTGATGTAATATCCACTATAATGATAGACAACAAAACGTTTCACGCTAGGATTGAAACGGCTGACGGTAAATTCGGTTTTACCGTCGGTATTGACGTTATTGTTAGTCTGTTATAGTTAGAGCCTGGTTGTTTTTTGTTATTTACAAAATATTTTGGTAATTATTTTAGTTTAAAAGTTTTTGGAAAAAACGGTGTTGAAAAGAACTTTCTTGATGTAGATGTTGATGTGGTAAGTATACATTTTGTTACTTATATATATTCTTTATATATTTTTCATCTACTAAATGTTGTATTTAATTTGCAGCCTTTAGTTGCACCTATTGATGCTGTGAATGAAATTTATGAAGAACCACATAGTCGTGTTCATCGGTTTTCCCGTATGGCTGGTACCGATTTTGTAAGTTATAATATCATTATATAAAGTACAATAATTTAATAGTTAATATCTTTGTATTTTTATTTTTTTTTATTAATTATGTTTTTTTAACAATACAAATGCTTCCTGATCGTGTTTCTCAAATGGCCAAACTTAATCTTGGTTTAAAAGATATAACCATCAGACTTTTGAATCGGGATCCCCCAATGCATTTTACCAACGGTACTAGATGTGAAAGGACACAAGATAGTTTTCGATATGCGTTAACGCGATGGTCGAAGTTCATGAAAACTGCTGGAATTAAGGTCCGTGACACCGTTGACTATTCTTTTGATGAAAATGAGCAAGTGCTAAGTGTTGAAAAGGTTGTACCTTACGTTAGTTTTGGTAATTAGTTATTTGACAATTTGGTTTTTGTTTTTTCCTGTTTCATCAGTTTAGATATTTACTTTTTATATGGTTTTTTGGTTTTTAACATTGTTATGGTTTTCAATATCAAGATAGTACATTTTATCATATGTTAAGTTTTATTTTAACCACTATAATTGCAATGTATATGATAATATCAAATTATTAAAAACCCAATGTGTACAATGTTTAATCTTTGTTTTAGGTTTTTTTTCCCATTAAACATATACATAAAAACGGTTAAATAGAACGTTTTAAAATATGTACCAACAATTTTAATTTATACCAGTTTGTGATATGTACATATAGCAGTCATACTTACTACATGTTGATATAAATGAATTAATCTATTCAGATTATACACACGTTTATGTTCATTAATATCATAACTGAAATACAAAGTTGTCAAAATTTATTTTTATATTTCCATATTTGTTTGTAATGTTGTTCTAAACGTATTTTGATTATTCCATAATGTGTATTTTTTGTAAATTTTTATTAACCTTCCATTTTTATATGTTAATTATAAGGCGTTTATTTTTATCTTCAAAGTTTTGTTAAAATACTTATTTCTAAGTGTAATAACTTTTCAATAGTTTTCATTTAAATTTCTTGAATCTGTGTTACATTATGTATGATGTAAATCTTACACCTTTACGATAATTTAAAATTGCTTATTGCTTATAGGTATTATTGAACTTTAAAAGAATAATTAAACGAAATTTGTATAGATGATTGATGTTAGAAAATGATTTATAAGTGAATAAATTGAATCAAGAGTGTTAACTTTGATATAATTTTATTACCTTTTTGTAGTAAGTTGTTTAATTTTACAAATTACAGTTGTAATTTTATTACATCTTCATTACATTTATTAATGGGGATTACAGGATGTCGTCGATGATGTACGTGTCATGTGTTTAGCTATTAAGGAAGAGAGGAAGACACAAAGGATGTGTCAAATACGGTTTAGATGATACATCTTTAAGGTAATAAGAAGGAACCCTCTGTTGAATTAGCAACCAGTGAGAGAGTTTTGCTAGAAACATGGATGTTTCGGTGATGTTGTCGAGGAGTGTCAGGGGATGCTTAGTGATAGCATTTTCTTATACTCCTCGACAATGTCACCGACCCCTCTTAAAAATTCCATCAAAACTTTCTCACTGGTTGCTTCTACAACAGAGTGTTTCTTTTTGTTAACTGAACCTGTATCATCTCAACTTTGTTGACTGACCATGTATGTGTTGTTACATAAATATTCAATTATGGTTTATTTGTTTATGAAAAATGATCGATTCACTTTTCATCACCACAGATCGTCTCATTTTTATGTAAGTTATTTTTTACTTTTATCTATATTAAAGTATTTTTGTTGTTCTTTATTGATTTTAAAACTAAATTTATAATTTGTTTTGTTATTGATTTTATAGGTCATTCCTTAATTTATCCTGCCGAAAACCTTTACTACATCCATTGATGTAATATCCACTATAATGATAGACAACAAAACGTATCACGTTAGTATTTAAACGGGTGACGGTAAATTCTGTTTTACCGTTAGTATTGACTTTATCATTTAATAAATGTTTTATTTAATTTGCAGCCTTTTTACTTGCACCTATCGATGCTGTAAATGAAATTTTGAAGAACCACATGGTCGTGTTCATCGGTTTTTCTGTATTGCTGGTACCGATTTTGTAAGTTCTAATGTCATTATATAAGGTACATAAATTTTATTGTAAATATATTTTTATTTTTGTTATTAATTATAATTTTATAACTATACACATATTCCCGATCGTGTTTCTGAATGTCATAATTTGTTATTTTGGTAGTATAGTATAGGTAGTCCAACTTTGTTATTTTGGTTGCACACACTTTGTATAGAATTATGGAAACTGTTCATTCATAAATTTTAAAATTACGTCTTTCATTTTAATGATTATCATAATTAAGGAAACTGATCAATCATAATTATTTATATTACCCTGTTTTTTATAATTTAGTAAAGGTTGACAATTTATAATTAAAATTCAAAATATCGTTACCAAAATTATGTTTTCTCTTTGGTTATAAATAAGTCCAATTACTTATGTTTGATACACATCACAGCTACTGAGTTGGTATAATTCGAGTTCATAACTTCTGGTATGAGTATTAAGTTTTTCCTTTGATTTCACATGGTTATTGTATTTTTTATTTAACATATTATCTTTTTTATAGAACTATCTTCCTTGATTTTTATATTATCATCTTCAAGGTTTCTAATGTTATGTTATTTTATTCAATTTCAGAGATGGAACAGGCTGCTATCACACTTCTAAATAATGTTGATCTTAATGTTGATGATTACACTATCAAAATCCGTATAATTCGGCTATGGACAAGACCTTCCTTCAACAATCCTAGGAAGATTTATTGCTACGACATGATATTCATGGACCAGGAGGTTTTCTTAATGGCAATTCATATAATATTTTTTTATGAATTTAATGTCTTATTGTTTTTATTGATTTTTATTATACAACGCTTTGTTGTAGGGCACGAAAATGCAGGCTTTTGTTTTACAAAAAAACACTACTGGTTATGAGCATTTGCTGAAGGAAAATAAGTGTTTAACTATTCGTAATCCTTCTCTTGGAGAAAACCGTCAGAAAGTCAAATATGTTCATAGTTCGTTCAAGATAAATCTAAATGACACCACCATTGTCGAGGAATCCAACGTACCAGTTGGTGCTGAATGGGGATTTGATTTTTCTCCATTTGAGTCTGTTGTGGAAGACCCTGATGATGACGGCAAGTCGTTCAAAAGCCCTATTGGTATATTTTTAAAAACGTGTTATGCATATTTAATTTTTTAATATTTATAAAGCTTATATTGTTTTAAATATAGTTATGTTTTTACATTTTGTAGACGTTATTGGTTTTGTGGTTAAGTGTCTTCCGTCAGAGGATAAAACTGAAAATAATAACGGCAAAGATGAGAAGAAGGCTACCTTTATTCTGGAAGATTTGCAGTAACGTCTTATACATACATAAATTAAATTTGTTTTATTTCATTTTTATTTTATTAACAAATACCAACTTAACTTTATAAACGGTTTGTTGTAGACACCAGCAGATTTACGTTACTTTATGGGGGGTTTATGCTGATCAAATTATAGAATTTCAAAAAAACCATAAGGATGAAAAGAATGTTGTTGTCGTTGTTCAGTTTGGCAAGTACCGGTTTTGGGGAGGTATATTTTATATATTGACTGTCAATTTTCAAACAATTTGATATATAGTGTATTAACTGTTTTATATTTTTATATGTTTCTTTAACTAAACAGGAAATTTGTTTGTCTCCAATTTGTATACTGTAACTCGAGTGTTCATAAACACTGAAATTCCTGAGATTTTGGAATTTAAGAAAAGGTACGTAATCTTATTAAGTTTTTTTGTGTAGTACATATATTGTATACATATTACTGTCACGGGTGTTATTATTTATGTACAGTTTCCTTGCTCAACTTAATACGTCAACGTCTTCCGGTTACTCTGGATTGAGTTCCCCTGTTATGAAGTCAATGGCTGAGGAGTATCTTTCTGATATATCCTTTAGTACAATTGGAGCATTAAGCGGAATATCCGAAGTATTCTTACCATTAACAATATTTTCTTATTATACCTTTTGTTTTTTTAAAGTATCATAATGCAGTAATTTATATCTATCTATACAGCAAAAGTTTGTTATTATACTGGGAACAATTAAAAGCTTTGCTTCAGAAGACTCATGGTTTTACAATGCATGTAAAACTTGCAACAAAAAGGTTATTACGAACACTATTTGCAAGGACAAGGAAGATGGAAGTCAAGGATATGATGAAGTAACTGTCTTGGAATGCCAAACTGATCGCTGCAATAAAAGGACTGTTGTCTCTGTTCCCAGGTGAAATTACTTTATTCATTTATGTGTATATTATAAAATATTACTGATTAGTAACACCATCTTTTTTGAAAAATTTGTAGGATAAAACTTCTAATACGTGTTCAGGATTGTACCGGGATTGTTACTTTGACGTTGTTTGAACGTGAAGTTGTTAGACTGCTAAATGTTAACACAAACCAGCTTTTGGATAATAACATGGAGGTAACTTATATTTTTGAAATTTAAGTTTTCTTAATTGCTTTATACGTATTTATGTTTTTATGTTACATTGATAACTTTATAAATTATGTCGACAACTTATTGAGGAACACATTTATAACAGTTAGCCAGCGAAGGTAACTTTCCCAAGGAGCTGAAGGCATTGCTAAACAAGAGGTTTGCGTTTAAGATAGCCATAGCTTCGTTTAACATAAAAAAGAAATCAGATGGCTACTCGGTGTCGAAGTTGACTGAAAATCCTTCAATCATCAAAGATCTTGATAGGCATTTTGATGCTTTCTAGGTTCTATAATTATTCTATACATTAGCTTAACTTTTTGTTATAAAAATCTTATACCACTTTTGAATATTTATTGAAAAATATGAAATAAATACAGCCTGCTGATGAAGAACCTTTAAATGCTGTTGCTTCTGATCCAAATCCAACTGTTAACATTCAAATCGGGGTATGTTAGACAACTTTTTTATATCACTAATCCTTTAATATTTTTTTATTCACCTTATCTGTTCAGCTCTATTTTTTTACTTTTTTAATTTTATTCTACAGGATTCTGTTTCCCGTACCGTCGATGAAGACACTCCCATGTCTAATTTGAACAACAGCATGTTTACTACACCCACTGGACCTCATAATAGTAGTTCTTCAAATATGCTGGATAATGAACTTAAGCGTAATTTGGATGCGGTTTATGATGTTGATTTATCTTCTTCTCAGTCTTCAACTAAACCGCGTATGGGTGATTGTGAGACCAATGAAGGTTTGGATGTGAAAGCAAAGCTGGAAAAGTAGGCTCAGGAATTAATAGTCATCTCATATTTTTCAAACATTTTCTGATGTTTTATTTTGTTTAATCTTTGTTCGAACATTTATGTCCGTACTTGAAGTTGGGTTTGATGTTGATTTTCGTTTATTATCGTCGTATCAATAAGAGATGATTTGTTTACGTCCATTAATGTTTATTAAATTTCGGGTTCTTTATTTATATTATCATTCAATCCTTTTATTTTTATTACATATAAATTGAATGGTTTTATGTAGTAAATTATTTTACATAAATTATGTTAGTATTTTTTTTAATAAATAATTAAATCAACCGTGAATGTCTACTTAGAGTTATTATACTATCCACTATCACAACCCAACCCAACCCAACCCAACCCAATCTTTCAATAAAATACTAATTTCTCTCTCTTCCACCTACACAACCCAACCCAATTCAATTTTTCACCCACATTCACAACCCAACCTAAACTAATATTTTATTATATAAATATGATTTGTGATTATTATTTATTATAAAAATTTATATTGATAACATAGAAAAGAAAAAATATATATTATAATATTTAGCAACCGTTTGCAACCTTTGGTTGTCCCACCAAACCGTTTGAAGCATAAATTAATTTTTACATTTTTAAATTGCAAATGTTTTTTTGTCTTTTTGTAAATGTGGCAACCGTTTGGTGAAACCGATCACCATAGTGGGTATATGTAGATCCCAACCAGGTTTACTAAATGATTTATGATTTAAGTATAATAATTGTTATTTAATTTAGTTAATACATAATCAACTTTTATTATATAGAGTATCTAAAATTGTTTACAAACATATATATTAATCAATTATAGAAACTTTATTATTATATTATTTAATTATAGATGTAACGAATTTAAGTATAATAATTGTTATTTAAATTAGTTAATACATAATCAACTTTTATTACGTAGAGTATCTAAAATTGTTTCTAAACATATATATTAATCAATTATAGAAACTTTATTATTATATTCATTTTTTTATAAATTAGTCATATATTTAGATATATAGTATGTAGCACAGAAGATTTGTTCCGTATTAACTATATATTTTTTTAATTTTATAATAATTTAAATATCCAATTAATGTATACTTATAGATATTATTATATATATATTAATTTTTAACAATTTGTTACACTTATAGAAGTATTCGCTTATAATTTTATAAACACAACCATGTTTACTAAAATTGATTTAAATTTACCTTCGTAATATAACATTCCATTTATAATATCATTTGATATATATATAAATAAATTACAACATACATATCCATTAGATATAAACTTTTAATCTATTCTTTGGTTTCTTCAAGCAGGTATTATGCAAAATCTTTAAGTAATACACAATCTATTTTCCATTTGTCAATACAAACTAATATCATATATGTTTTATTATACATTTCCATTTTACTAGGTATTTCATATAATGGATCAAATTCCGTTTGATGTTGTGATCATGGAAATTTTTGTTAGGCTCCCTCTCAAATCACTATGTCGGTTTAGATGTGTATGCAAAAAATGGTATGAAGATCTTTCAAGTTTTGAATTTTTACAGAGGCATACGAATCGCGTTAGTAATAAAGTGGTAAGATTTTAAAGTTGTTATATAATTTTAATGATTACAATATTAATATTTCTTTAACAGTGTTCACATGAATTGTTAAATTATTTCTCATATATGTTACAGGATGAACTATTGGAACAAGGCATGTTTCCAGATCCGTTTGACATTTGAGAACCTGCATTGGTGTTCATTTTCTTTATCTGTTTTGTATTTTTTTATTATTGACCGTTTTTTACGATGAATGAATCAATTATCAATCATCTTATTTGTTTCCTTTAATCAAGCACACTGTTTAAGGTTTTTATTCAATTTTATTTATACTTATTATATTGATTTTTATTATTTATATTTATATTTATTATTATCAATAATAAACCATTTACTTGCATACCACAATTTTGTTTTTAATCCACCAAAAATTAAAACTGAAAATATTATTCAAACATAGGAAATACTTATTATAATGAACAAACAAGCCATAACTCAAATGTTCCAAAATACTAATTCTTTTTTTCACCAATCGTGTTATCTTCTTTCATTGCCTCGTATTCTTCTATTTTGTTGCGATTCGATTCCGGAGGAAAATATTCTTCATAAAGTTCGCCATATAGCGATGGGCAATCCTCCCAAAAACTTTCCTGCGTCCATAAATTGCAAATAATTTTCAATTAAAAATGAACAATGGTTTGATAAAATTAATGTAAATATTTAAAATAAGTAAAAGACAACTATAATATATTACCAGAAATTCTTTAGCATAGTTGACGTGTAACCACTCAAACGGCCATGATGTTAGCCCTTCATTCCACTGTTTACACACACATTTGTATTGATCAATGGATCTTCCATTGAGCCTAATTAAGATTTCAAACAGTATAATATCGAAAGGAATATAAACCATTGTTAAAAACTTCAAAACCTATAATTTAAGATGCTATGTATAACCTTTATATAATAGATTAAGTTGTGCAATAAAAAAAAATTATAACTAAAATAGGTAAGTCGATTTTTAAATGTCAATTTCGAATCTGTTAATGTTTTTTAGTATAATTCGAATTTATTTATACATCTATCTAAGTGAAGTTCATATTTTTGGCGGAATTTTAGGTGTATTGAACAACCATACTTATTTAAGTAAACCTAAATTTTTTAGTTAAGAATGGAAATGAGATTTTATGTTTATGAAGTGATTTGTTATTTAAGGTATATTTTAACCAATAAAATCGTTAATTTACATTTGAGAAGTTTGTATTTTGATCTTAAGAACTGTTAAATTATTTTTTAAGTCAACCGAATATTTTATCGATATATCTCCAAAATTTGTAAACATAATCAATAAAACTAACCTAACAATTAAAACTGATTTATTCATTTGACAACTATTTTAAATACATAAATCACATATTTATATTATTGCTAAGATTAAGATGGTTTAACATTTATAAAAACTATAATATTTTCAATAAATTTGAAAAGTATTGTTACATCTGATCCTTAAAATAAAATATTCTCATTAATTATAAATATTTCAACCTTCAAATTTCGAGTCAGTATTTTGAATCAAATTTATATAATCTTTTACATCTTATGCTTAAAATAGAGTATCCTAATTAGTTATAAATTATTACGAAATTAAATAGATATATTGCTGCTTTAGATATTTATGGACTTAACTTTTTAATTAAATTTTATATAATCTGAGACATATCATTCTTTAAATAAAATATTTTCATTAATTATAAATATTTACCTTCAAATTGATTTATAAATAAAGCATTTTTTACTGGGTCAGATTAGATGTGTTGACTCAAAAGGTTATTATCTCCAACTCCGAATTTCGGTTGCTTTTCTTTCTATTATTTCCGTATTTTTTTTAATGTATATCATTTTCATACGATTCATTATTTGTAGATGATATGTGTTTGTAGTTCATTAATATTTATTGGTTGATTGCTTCAGAAATTCATATACATAAATCTTATCATTTGTTTCATATGGATATTTTTTTAGGATGGAACCTCTTGAGTTTGAGATGTTTGCTCACGAAATCCTATCAAGGCTACCAAGTAAATGTGTTGGACGATTTAAATCAGTTTGCAAGCAATGGCGTTATGAATTGTCTTCATCTAATTTTTCTATTATTCACTCTCGCCGTATGCATAATTCTGAACATCGTAAGCTAATCACGTTGACTGCATCATCAATTTATATTGACAACTTGGTTGGAGGAAAGGTAGACATTTGTGAGAGGAAGTTTATTTCCTTCCCCGTTGATACCCCGCTTTCAAATATAACTATTCTTGCTTCTCACTACGGTCTTTTACTGATGTGCATTCAAGGTCCTTTAGACCAATTGATTCTGTGGAATCCAACCACCAATAAATTTTTGAATCTATGTCATAATAAACCTAAAAGTTTTTTCGATATCAAGGCAGATGCAGTTGGGATTTATCTAGACTCATTTAACGATGTTAAAATATTACATCTCCACCGTCGTATGGATGATGTTGTACCTCGTGTGTATTCTATGAACACACATGAATGGAAAACTTTAACTTTTTTAAAAGGATCAGATTACGCTTCAAAGTTATATTTGTGGTCTAACGGAACTTTATGCAACAATGTTCTATATTTTGCATCTCCACATTATTGGGTGCCTCCTAAAAGTTATATGATTGCTTTTGATGTGGTTTCTGAAACTTTCTCAAAGCTTTCTATACCACAATTTACTCATGTTGTTACTCGCCAAAGCAGCTTTTTCAATATCCGCAACACACTTCATATGTTTGTTGTTGTAAAGACCCATGATATAAACGTGAAGCTATATAAATTTGAAGATCAAGGATGGTTAGAAGTGTCTTCTTTTACAAAGCCAAATTCAATTTCATTTGACTTATGGCTTAACAAGTTAAGTGAGAAAGGAGGAGAAAGTTGGTCTTTTATTACCGACTGGGGTAGTATTATTGAAATAAAAATTGACATGAAAGATCTTCAATATTTACAAGATGCTGAGACATTTCAAGGACTATATAACGTCGCATCTTTTGAAGAGACCGTTTTGTCACCTACACTTTAGTTTTAATATGTTTTTCATTTGAATTTATCGTGATTTAATATGTAACATTTAAGAGATTACTCATACAAACGTTTCTATTGTTTATTAACCCATGTGTTATTTTATTAATATATATCCATTTATTTTTTTGTTTAGGGTTATTAGATTTTATCACCCTCAACTATTGGCTATTGGCCGCTGTCACCCTCAACTATCACTTTGACGTCCGTCACCCCCAACTTAACACTTAGTGTGTTCTGTCACCACGTCGTTAACTAATCACTAACTTTTGATCCTGTTACTACACTTTTTGGGGTGTCATAGGGATCTTGGAAAGGTTTTAGGCATCTTAGGACACCCTCAAAAGTATAGTAAAAGGATCAAAAGTTAGTGATCTGGTGACAAAACACACTAAGTGTTAAGTTGGGGGTGGCAGGCGTCAAAGTGATAGTTGAGGGTGGCAGCGGCCAATGGCCAATAGTTAAGGGTGATAAAATCCAATAACCCTTTTGTTTATAAAGATAGATTGACAACATGTGAGTATTCACGCTTGATATCTTGGAGGTTACTTTAGATTTTGTATAAAGATTTGTCATAATTTAAATTGAAATATCCAAACCCTCAGTATTCACGTTTGAGAAAAAATATATTTATACTTAATGGTTATATATAATATATTCTGTTACTAGTAACATCTTTAACATATTTATATTAAGTTAATAAAAAAATGATTAATTTAATACATAAATTTAAATAACAGTTAACAATATAATAATTTATAAAATATGTAATAATAATAATTTCACACTTGCTTAAATATTTATAAACATAGATTATAACATAAAAGGGTGGTGTTGTAAGTTATTTTTAAATCCAAATTATTTTCGTCATTTTTAAAAGTTTATGGGTTGTTTATGTAAAATAACAAATGACGGTTGTAAATATACAGTCTATCATCATTACATAGCAACCTATACCATCATAGCATGTCTCAAATTATCACCACCAGACACTTAATCGGCGACGGAAACTAGGGCTCCGATATTATCCATTATCATCGTTCTTAAGCTTGCCGCCGCTGGTTTCTTAGATGGAATCTTCATCTAAAGGTAATAACATTTCAATTTCCTTTAGTTTTTTCCTTTTTTTTTACTTAATCGTTCCAATCTTTGATTGTAGATCATTACTTTGACATGTATCAGATCTAAACCGGTTATAGTATTGATTTTGTAAGATTGAGCCTTTAATTGTTTGAAATTTACTGTTTGTAGTTGTTATTTGTTATGCTTTGTTCATGTTATATGTATATACCAATCATTTACGGAGGACATAAACGGACAATGATGATTCGATATTTAATCATTCACTTAGAATTTCATAGATACTGTTATAAGATCTTTATATGTCAAAATCATTATAGATAGTTATTAATTTGATTGTAATGGTTTATAATGGATTGTTTAAGTATGTTATTATTGATTAGAATGGTTTTTAACGAAAATCTAAACCGTTTATAGTATTGTGTTTGTAAGATTGAGTCTTTAATTGTTAGAAATTTAGTGTTTGTAGTTTTCTTTTGTTATGCTTTCTTCAACTTTTTGTTTATATACCAATAGTGATTTACACATAAACGGACATTGATGATTCGATATTTAATCACTCACTGAAAATCTCATAGATACATTTATAAGAACAATAAATTTAAGAATCGTATAAGTTAGTTATCGGATTGACTGTAATAAGGAAGAAAATGTATATTTCTTAACCATTTAACTTTGGTTTTTGCATGATTTCAATCGGCTATGTTAATATGTAATTATGTAATAAATATATATATGTTAATAATTCAGGTGAAATCATGAATTTATCGTTTGTGAAGATCCTAGAAGACCCAAAATCTTTAAAGCTGGTATGATTATTTACATTTTACTGAATAATCTGTTGTTTATTAGCCTAATTCATATAATATTTATTTAACTTCATTATATACTTAATAGTACTATCTTTGTATTCAGGAGTTACCTCTCACTTTTGTTGATAAACATTGGGGTCGACCATGGCCACGTATTGATCTCAAGATAGTTCATGAATGTGGTAATTCTTGGACCGTAACTATGAAAACATTAGAGTCTAGACCGGCTTTGGCTGATGGTTGGGCAGTAGTTGTTAAGGGCCTTCAATTGTCAAAGGATTCACTCTTGGTTTTCAAGCCTATTCGACATGATGTGTTTGAGCTTTCGTTTTTTATTGACGGTGTATGCGGTCAATCGTATTTCACATATTAGCGATACACGCAATTGGGCTTAACTGTATGTATATTTATTTCATTTTGCATATTAGTAATCTAACTGTATACATATAATTTATTATATATTTATGTAACATTATAGTATTAGTTTTATTTACTATAATGAAACAACATGTGTGGTAATTTATGATTTTTTTTTCATTTAATGCAGGTAATTCCAGATGCTTTTATTAAGAAGTTTTTTCAAAAACACACTCTAAACGGCACCTATCAAATACTAGCTGCTGGTACTCGCTGGAGTGTGGAATCTGCTAAAATACATAACTGCTATGCATTCACGGATGGATGGCCGACTCTTTGCAAAAGGCTTAAAATCTTTGATGAAGATTTATTGATCTTTAATAAGATTGATAACGTTGCCTTTCAATTATCAGTTTATCGTGATTGTATTCCTGTTGTTTTGAGTGACATAGTTGATTCAGTCGATGATGATGAGGTTGTTGAAATAAATCATCGTCAATTTGTTGATGAGTTGGACAAGGTATCTATCTATTTTTGTTATATACACCTTATTTCATTAATTAATTATCCATAATTTACTACAATGTTTTTGTTGTTAGGCATATGATATACATTCTGGCCACACCATCCGACATGAACAAACAACAGTAAACAAGGTAATCTTATATTTCCTATAAATTTTTATAATGGTTACAATTCATATTGAATTTAAGGATGTCACATAATGAAGTTTTTTATTTATATTAATTTGATATGTGTATCGACGAAGCTTCCTGACATTCATAAAGGAAAAGGTATCATGATTAACGAAGAAGTTGTCAAACCGATGAAAACGAAAGAAGATGTTGTTGATTGCACTCTAAAGGTATGTATCCGTGTTAACTATCACCATGTATTTCAATAGGCTAATGTTTGTGTGTTATACTATTTTTATTTTTTTTACTATTATAAGTATTTAGTTTATTATTTTAACATCCAGCAGGATAAAAAGATTAAAGAATTGAAGAAGCATAGCCTCCTGAAGAAAGTTAAAACAGGGAATGTAACCGTAGATGCTGAAAATGTCGACTTTACTCGAAAAGGAGAATATAGGCTGGTATGATTTTTCGTATATTAAAATTTGATATACATTTTAGTAATTATTAATTATTTTTAAACATCTTTTATTTTTAATGTAAGTTGCTAATCGAGTTGTGTTTTAAGTGCAGCGTCTTCCCGTCCAAGTTGCTAATCGAGCTGGGTTCAAGAAGAAGAAACATTCATTGAAAGTTCAGAACTTGGAAGGTCATGTTGTTGTTTACACAACCAAGAATGAAAAAAAAAACGGAACTGCAAACCGTTATTCGGTCGAAAACTGGCAAAAAATTATGGATGACAACAACTTAATTGATGGTATGATGCTTGATTTCACCTTTGTTACTTCGGAAAACACCATAATATTGAAAAACGTCCGATCCGGTTAGTAAAACTTTAGATATCTTTATGTCTAAGTAAGTGGTGGTTGGAATGAACTAAACTTTTGTTGGTTTGTTAACTTTTGTGTTTTGAACAAGTACCTTAGTTTTTAAGTTTTATTTTATGCGTTTCTATGCTACTCTTTGATGTTTTAAATCTGTATGTCTATAACTTGATTATACCATTTTGTTTGTATGAAGCGTTATTGGGTTTTGTTATGATACTAATAATATATATTCTGAATGTTACTTATGAACTTAAAGATTAACTTGCAATGATGATATGAAGCCATGTTAGTTAAAGGTATTAATTAAATTTAATTGATTTTGGAAATGAAATTAATATATCCAGTACATATTATTTTTTTTAAAGGTTTCATTATTTATTTAAAGACATTATAATTATATAACCATAAATCTAAGCAATTTATAGATCTATGATTTTAAATACAATACACCTAATAATTTTACAACATACTTTAAAAGGATAGTTGTGAAACAAGTGATTTTGAAACATTGTTTTATTTGATCAATAAAGACACAATAATATTTTTTTACACAAACAATTAGAATTTTCAATTTAATTTTTTCTTAAAAACAAACAAATTGAATTTAAAAAAAACAAAAAACGTGTATATTTTGTAAATCAAACAAACTATTGAAATTTTTATCTCTAATTTTTTGATGACGTGTATATTTAGCAATGGATACTCCATACATAGATTGATTTTTTAATTGAGTTCATAATTATGTATACAAATTGAGAATCTTCTGTTATGAAGTAAGATTTTACATAATATGTTTAAGATTTAAAGTTTCAAAAACCAGTTTTTATATTACTATAAATAACGTTTAAATTATTTATGGGAACTACTAAATCAAAGAAATTCGATAACCTTGATTTGAGTATTTTAGTAAATTTTCATAACCAAATTTTAAATTTTAAATTTCATTGCTAAAATTTTGAACCCACCATCTACTATAAATACGTTTCTTTCATTGTGTTTCATTCACATCTAACATTTGAAGTTTCTGTGAATCCATTCTACACGATCAAAGGTATGGCTATTATCTATTTCATCATTCATCGATTTATATTAATATCAACCTAATATATTATGCTTTCTTTTGATCTGTTTGTTTTTTTGTTTATCTTAATAACAATGTTTTTTTTCCTAATCAAACTTATATGATCATATACTCTTATTATTATTAGTATTCAGTATACCTATTATTTCCAGATTACAATTTAAATTGTTAACCTTCAGTCTATAAATATTAATCTATAAATAGCCATACGGAAGTATTAACTTTCATGCCTACATGACACCCAATGTTTATATTTTTGAGTTGTATTGGTTTCTTTTTTATACCATGTAATTGTTTTCGGTTATAGTTAATTTCGTTTATTGTTACACACAATAAATTTATATTATAAAATTTTCGTCAATAATCATAGATAGAAATAGTTTTTAGCTTAATTTTAATTATACATAAACTAAATTATTTGATATGTTATATCTTCTACTGTTAAATCTATTATAACATATACATAAACTTTTAATGTGTATTACAATTAAAATTCTTATCTGTTGTTCATTCTTTCATTGTACTAATCATATTATTATACATACATATACTGTTTAAATTAATAAGTAAAATTAACGTTATTATATGTTTTGATACAATTTTAAAGATTCTTAATTAACGTTTTTAGATGTTGTAATACAATTTTAAAGATGGTTACGTTTTTGTGATATTATCTATAATTTCGTTTATTGTTATACATAATAAGTTTCAATTAAAAATTTTTAGTCTAATCATAGAAAGAAATTCTGATTAATTATTTTTTAACATATACATAAACTATTTTATTTTATTTGTTATATCTTCCATTGTAGCAAAATTATATCATAAAATGGAGAAGCTTGGTTCTGAGTTGATTGTGGACGAAATTTTCACAAGGCTGCCTGCAAAAGCTATAGGCCGTTTCAAGTGTCAATCGAAATTTTTCCGTCACGAACTGTCAAATAATAATTTTGAGATTATGCATTTTTCACGAATTCTAACTTCGCTACAAAAGAAGCTTCTTTCCTTAAAAGACAACACAATTGTTGTTGACAACATAGTAGGCGGGAATTTGCAAACCGATACAAGCAAAACCATAATTTCTCCATATAATGTCCATCCTTCTTACTTACGTGTTTTAGCGTCCTTTAAAGGTCTGCTATTAATTTGCAATGAAAGGATGTTTTGTGAGCTCATACTTTGGAATCCAACAACAAGGCGCTTTAAAATTTTGGCCGATGACTACTTTGATCGTAATTTTGAGCGAAACGCTGATACTGGTGGAATGTACTTTGACGAATCGAACGATCTCAAAGTTCTCCACATCAATCGTTACCGTAATGTTCTTAATGGTCGAGTTTACTCACGTCGTCGTGAGTCATGGAGAAAGATAAATTCATTGAACGTCACTAATTATGCTTCAACATATTACTCATGGTCTCCCGGAATTTATTCTGGGAGAAGCATATATTTTATGGTTTCCAATTATTGGTTTCCACCAGGTGAGAGACACATGGTAGCTTTCGACGTTCTTTCCGAAACTTTCAGCACAATTCCTTTTCCCGAGGTTTTGGATTTGAATCCTTGGCAAGGACTTTTTTTGAGCATTGGAATGAAGCTGCACGTCATTGTTGTTGGACGGTCTGAAAACCTATATGCTGATTTGTTCAAATATGAAGATCAGGCTTGGATCAAGGTGTTTTCTTTCAATACGCCTCATGTTGTTGATTATCTTGAAAGGCGTCGAAGGAAGAATATAATTCAAGACAACAAGTGGCTCATAACAAGCATTTGGGGTGATATTGTTGAAGTTGACCTTTCCAACGAATCTTTCGAGTACCTTCAACATGTTGATGACTACACCGGTCCTAAAGGAGCCTTATTTATCGAGACCACTATGTCACCTATAGTTTAGAAATTTTTATATTATTGTTTCAAGTTTTTTATCTTATATCCTATTTGAAGTTGAATAACTAAACACCTTATTATATTTTCTTTTTCATTTGTTTAATACAGCATTTGAACTTATGTATTGACTTCATTTGTTTTTTTTTCCGGTTTGTAATATTTTTTATTTTTGTGATGCTTTTATTTTTTGGTTGTATAATGGTAATTTAGGATAAGATAATTGACGTATCAATTCTATCTAATAATAAGAATGATTAGAATCTCATACTTAAATAGATTTAAACTTTACTACAATTTTGGATTGTCGTATTCTTAAATCGTATCACATTATAATTTCAGGAATGTCTAAAAGAAAAAGTGAATCTTCATCTGAATCTTACAACAAAGGAAAGGAAAACATTTCTAACGGTAATGTCATAAATTTAAAACTCGATTTCTATTTCATCAAGTTTTTTTTATGTACAACTTTAATATAATTTAATCATTTTAATTACAGATGTTTCAGCCATCCTACATAGTAATGCATCCTCCAATATTACAACTGGTAATACAACTGGTAATTTAAGTTGTTATAAATATTCAAACCTTTTTAGTTTACCAAAAAAATTAAATAAATTTTATATATTGTATTACGTGTATTTTTTACCATGTATATCTTAACAAACAATTTGTTTTGCTAAACTGTGTATTTTTTTATTCGCTTACAGTTCGTAGAGGTAGAAGGCCATTATCGACCATTAGTAACGGTAGTAATTCACTAACTTTTTTAATTTTCTGTGTTTGTACTTGGATGTTAAGTGATTTTTAGGTATTTTTTTCTATCTTTAAAACACATCAGTATTATGCATTGTGACTTTATACAATTAATTTGTGTGTATGTTGTTGTTTTAGTTGTCATTCCCATTGTTACACAAGACCAGGCAAGACATAGTCGACAAATTAGGAAAGTATTATTGAATAACAAAAGATCTAAGATACCTGGATATCAATCACATGTTGACAATACAATGGAAACAACAACTGATTCGATACCAACTCCTTCTTCTATTCCGACTGTTACACAACAATTATCTGTTTTATCGGAATGTTAGTTATTATTTTTTTTTTGTCATTTCTAATAGCCGTATTTAAAGTAACTTATTTTACTAAACTTGCATTTCACAATATTGTTATCTATGTTGAATTTAGCATAATCATATTTTTTTTTTAATGTTATCTTTATATACCAATATTTTCGAATTTGTTTATATAGATAACAGCCGTTTAAGGAAAGTAAATTTGGAGAATACAAGATCTCCTCTGAGACAGAGTATATCATATTCCAATAGTAATTTACGTACATCTTCTGATCTAGAAGCAACTCCAAATGTCATGCCTAATCGAACTGGATCATTCATGCCAACAAGTAAGTACTTATTTAGTTTTATACAAGTAAATGTATTTTTTTATAAATTAATATCATGCATATTATTAAAAAAAATTAAAAAATTAAATAAATTTTATATATTGT
This sequence comes from Helianthus tuberosus, assembly GCA_030545235.1. Lineage (NCBI taxonomy): Eukaryota > Viridiplantae > Streptophyta > Magnoliopsida > Asterales > Asteraceae > Helianthus > Helianthus tuberosus. The sequence goes on from CM060387.1 coordinate 2,602,264, forward strand.
ATTTCGTTTATTTTTTACCATGTATATCTTAACTAACAATTTGTTTTGCTAAACTGTGTATTTTTTTTATTCCCTTACAGTTCCTAGAGGTAGAAGGCCATTATCGACCATTACTAACGGTAATAATTCACTAACTTTTTTAATTTCCTGTGTTTGTACTTGGATGTTAAGTGATTTATAGGTATTTTTTCCATATTTTTTTCTATCTTTAAAACACATCAGTATTATGCATTGTGACTTTATACAATTAATTTGTGTGTATGTTGTTGTTTTAGTTGTCATTCCCATTGTTACACAAGATCAGGCAAGCCATAGTCGAAAAATTAGGAAAATATTATTGGATAACAAAAGATCTAACATAGCTGGATATCCATCACATGTTGACCATACAATGGACACAACAACTGATTCTATACCAACTCCTTCTTCTATTCCGACTGTTACACAACAATTATCTGTTTTATCCGAAGGTTAGTTATTATTATTTCCTTTGTCATTTCCAATAGCCGTATTTCAAGTAACTTATTTTACTAAACTTGCATTTCACAATATTGTTATCTATGTTTAATTTAGCATAATCATATATTTTTTTTAATGTTATCTTTATCTACCAATATTTTCAAATTTGTGTATATAGATAACAGCCGTTTAAGGAAAGTAAATTTGGAGAATACAAGATCTCCTCTGAGACATAGTATATCATATTCCAATAGGAATTTACGTACCTCTTCTGATCTAGAAGCAACTCCAAATGTCATTCCTAATCGAACTGGATCATTCATGCCAACAAGTAAGTACTTATTAAGTTTTATACAAGTAAAATTTTTTTATATAAATTATTATCATGCAGATTCTTAAAAAACTTTTTTTATATATATTAATAGGTAATTTAAGTTGTCTTACGAACAATGATACTCAACCAACAGATGCTACTCCGGGTCATATTGCGTTTAACCTTACGTCATTTACTGGCACCTCCGGTATTCTTCAAAATTCTTCTTTTGAAAGGTTGTCATCCGGTAAACGTAAGTTAATTGGTAGACCACGAATTACTTCTCCAATACCAATTATGGATTTTACCACAGAGCAGATTGTAGTTCAAGATCCCTTGAAAGGTGTTTCAAAAGGTACATTTCTAATAATTTATATTCTTCGCTCCAGAAAGTATTAAATGTGTCGACTAAATGTTATTTTCTTTATTACATAACAGTTTTATCATTTTTTTTGTTAATTTTCAAAACAGATTATTTGGATCATGGTGACCAATGCGTTACTTGTGAAGTATGTAATGCAAAGTTGTGGAATGCAGAAAAAGGAAAAGGAAGAAAAAAGGATGGAAAAGTTTGTTATTTCATTTGTTGTTCTTATGGCATAGTAGAGCTTCCAGATTACAAAGATGCCAGAGGAAGTTATCGAATCCTATTTAGTAATAATAATGATGAAAGCAAGCACTTTTTGAAAAATATTCGGCGTTACAATTCAATGTTCGCATTTACTTCAATGGGTGGTAAGGTTGATTCGACGGTTAACAGAGGCAATGGTCCTTTTTGCTTTAGAATTAGCGGTGAGAATTATCATACAATTGGCAGTCTTATGCCAAACAATGGATCGCAACCAAAATTTTGCCAACTATACATATATGATACTGAGAACGAAATTTCAAACAGGCAATCGATATTTAGGTAATGTCCATTGCATATTCTTAGCATAAATCCATTTTTTTTACCTTACTAATTCATATTTTATGATAATTTGAATAATTTTTGATAACATTTTTGTAACAGTGGTTCAGATGGTGCATCTTCTTCTTCTTCGGCAACTATTGATCGTAAACTAATTGAACATATAAAGGATGTATTAGACAATGACAATGAGTTGGTCAAAACTTATAGAAGAGTTAGGGATTCCTTCCAAGACAACCCTAATGTAAATGTGAAGCTTCGAATAATTGGAACAAGAGAAAAAGATGGTCGCACGTATAACTTACCAACGGCTGGTGAGATTGCCGCTCTCATTGTTGGTGATATTGAAAATGTGGTTGACAATAGAGATATTGTTGTTGAGACTCAAACAGGTGAACTTAAAAGAATTTGTGAGTTGCATCCATCATATCTCGCACTACAGTATCCGATTTTGTTTCCGTACGGATATGATGGCTACAGAATTGATATCCCACATAGAGGTGTTGTTGATGTTGTTAATAAGACACGTCCAAAGTGTACTATGAGAGAGTTCTTTGCGTATCGTATCCAGGATCGGATAAATCAGTTTTCATTAATCCTTAATTCTAAGAGGCTATTCCAGCAGTTCTTGGTAGACGCGTATACTATGATAGAGAGCGAGAGACTTAGGTACATACGATATCAACAAAAAGATCTTAGGTCCGACACATATGAAAGCCTCCGTAAATTAAGAAGTAAAGGTCAAGATGATATATCTAAAGTTGGAAAACGTATATTTTTGCCGTCTTCTTTTACTGGTGGAGCACGATATATGATGCAAAACTACTTAGACGCTATGGCTCTGTGTAAATGCTTTGGTTATCCAGATTATTTTATAACCATAACATGCAATCCCAAATGGCCAGAAGTTCAACGGTTTCTCAAAGACACCAATCTTAGTCCGGAAGATAGGCCTGATATCCTGTCTAGATTGTTCAAAATAAATTTGGATTCAATCTGCAAAGATTTAAAAAAGAATCATCTATTAGGCAAAGCTTCAGCAGGTAATGTTAAAAAAAATCTAAATTATTATTCATCATCAAACCTAACACTTTGTTTTTTTTCTGTAGTTGTTTACACTATCGAGTTCCAAAAACGTGGTTTGCCTCATGCCCATTTATGCTTATTCATGGAACCTGAATTCAAATTACCTACTGTGGACCATGTTGATTCATTTATATCTGCAGAAATTCCAAACAGAGATGAAGATCCAGAATTATTCATCCTGGTGAAAGAGTATATGATACATGGTCCATGTGGTAATGCTAGGTTGAGCTCTCCATGTATGGTAGATATGAAGTGTTTAAAAGGCTTTCCAAAAAAGTTTCAAGATCATACGACACTAGATTCAAACGGGTTTCCATTATACAGAAGGAGAAACAATGGTGCTTCTGTTGTGAAAAATAAACTTGAACTTGATAACAGGAGTGTGGTTCCGTACAACAAAAAATTATTGAAAAGATATCAAGCTCATATTAACGTTGAATGGTGCAATCAAGCCGCGTCGATAAAATATCTGTTTAAATACATCAATAAAGGTCCTGATAGAGCCACTATAGCTGTTGTGCATGGTGATAATCAACCGGAAGAGCAACCACAAGACGAGATCAAAGAGTATTACGATTGCCGCTATATATCAGCATGTGAAGCATCTTGGAGGATATTTGCTAATGAAGTACATTATAGAAGACCTTCTGTTATGAGGCTTCCATTCCATCTACCTGGCCAACAACCTGTTGTTTTCGGCCCTGACGAGGATATTAACTCTGTTCTAAACAAACCGTCAGTTAAATCTTCAATGTTTCTATCATGGATGGAACGTAATAAAGATCCAAATGACCTGTTGGCCCGTACACTTACATACGTTCAGTTCCCTATTTTTTATGTATGGAAGCTTGACAAGCGAGTATGGGAACCAAGAAAAGGGAAAAAATCAATTGGCAGGATTCATTCCGTATCTCCGTCTCTAGGTGAAGCTTATTTTTTGAGAATTCTTCTTAACAAGGTTAGAGGACCAACATCGTTTGACGACATTAAAACAGTTAATGGTAAAGTTTACGATACATACAGAGACGCTTGCTACACACTTGGTCTTTTAGATGATGATTCAGAGTATGTGGAGGCAATAAAAGAAGCAAATTTAACTGGAAGCACTTCATACATTAGGAATTTATTTTCTACCATGTTGTTATCCAGTAGTCTTTCTAGACCTGAGGTTGTTTGGGAAAGTTCGTGGAGATACATGGCGGACGATTTTGTTTACAGACTAGCAAAATACCATCGAGTTACAGGTACCTTTTGTTTACACTGACTTTTATTACTTATTTTTTTTTTGGAAAAAATGATCTGATGTTTTCATTACTATTTAAGTTAATTTATCTTAATATGATTAAATGATTTCCCTATTCATAACATGATGTATTTTTCTTTCGTATTGCGTAGCGTTATCAATTCCAGATCACCAACTGAAGAACTATGTTTTGTGCGAAATTGAAAAGTTTTTATTGCGAAATAATTCTTCGTTGCGAAGATTTGAATCAATGCCATATCCAGATATGTCGTCTTCAGGTATTTCAGATTGTCGTTTGATATACGAAGAGCAGGCATATGATACAACATACCTTGGAAATCTGTACGATAGTCAATTGACAATGTTAACTGACGAACAACGCTCTGTTTTTGAAGAGATTATGGCAGCAGTAAACAGTGATAACGGTCGGATTTTTTTCCTTTATGGGTATGGTGGAACAGGTAAAACATTTCTATGGAAGACATTGTCCGCTGCAATTAGATCAAGAGGTCAAATCGTGTTAAATGTGGCTTCAAGTGGAATTGCATCGTTGTTGTTAGATGGGGGCAGGACTGCACATTCCAGGTTTAGCATACCGTTGAATCTTACTGAAGATTCGGTATGTAATATAAAACCAGAAAGTGATCTGTCTAAATTACTTCATGAGACTAAATTGATAATTTGGGATGAAGCACCTATGGTACACAAACATGCATTTGAAGCGCTCGATAGAATAATGAATGACGTTTTCAACATTGACACATCTCTTAATTCAGAAATCCGTTTTGGAGGTAAGGTTATTGTTTTTGGTGGCGATTTTAGACAAATATTACCTGTTGTTCCAAATGGTGGGAGACAAGAGATTGTTAATGCCTCCTTATGTTCTTCTTATCTGTGGAGTAAATGTAAATTGCTAAGACTAACAAGAAACATGAGGTTAACAGTTGGAGCATCTACAACTGATGTTGATGAAATAAATACTTTTGGCAAATGGCTTTTGGATTTGGGTGAGGGTAACGTTGGTGGTCCAAATGATGGAGAAGCAACTATTGAAATACCACAAGATCTTTTGATTACTGATGCATCTAATCCAATTGGAAGTTTAATTGATTTTGTTTATCCATCAATCTTGGAAAACGTAGACGCCCATAACTATTTCAGTGACCGGGCTATACTTGCACCTAAAAATGAAGTTGTTCATGAGATTAATGATAGGTTGCTAGCAATGTTTCCTGGTGAAGAAAAAAAGTATCTTAGCTCTGACAGTCTTTGTCCGTCTGAAGATGTAAATTCTACACAACAAAGACTTTACTCTCCGGATGTGCTCAATGGTCTTAAAATATCAGGCCTACCAAATCATAGGTTAGTCCTTAAAGTTGGTGTTCCAGTTATGTTATTAAGAAATATTGATCAACGGAATGGATTGCGCAACGGTACAAGGTTACAAGTAAAAAAGCTGCACAACCGTGTAATAGAAGCGGAGATAATATCTGGTTCAAATATTGGTACTTGCACATATATCCCTCGATTAAACTTGATACCTTCTGATAAAAAGATTCCTTTTGCTTTTCAAAGGAGGCAATTTCCACTGGCCGTATGTTTTGCAATGACCATCAACAAAAGTTAAGGCCAGTCTCTTTCAAGAGTTGGTTTGTACCTCAAACAACCGGTCTTCTCTCATGGTCAATTGTATGTTGCCTTATCAAGGGTGAAAACAAGAAATGGGGTCAAAATACTCATACTTGACAACAACGGAAAACCTACGGATAAAACAACTAATGTGGTGTATAAAGAGATTTTCAACGAATTGTGATATATACATATTCATGGTTAATAAAAAGTTTTTACATGATCCGTTTAAAGAGGTGTATATATTCTTAACATTTAATGTAAACCACTATGATTAAGGCATATTATCTTTAATCAACCCGTGTAATACACGGGTCCTTATGCTATATTTATATTATTGGTAAGATGACATATTTATATTATTCGTAAGATTAACATGCTTCAAATTTTAAAAATTTATAATTTTTGCAATAACTTTGAACAAATATTTCAATGATAATATACCATTAACATTGAAATTTTGAGAAACGTTTATATGACAATTAAATTTATAATTTTCTAAAGAGCAGTTTGATTGTTTGACAATTATGAAAAGTCGTTTATACCCTTAAGCTATCTCTTAATATATACACGGAAGTGACATGAAGATCAGATCATCATCTTCACTCACACTGCTCAACATAATCTATTCCAACTCCCAACACATTCATTTAACACCGAACATATCATCATTTTCATCGACATCGCTGATCATACCATCTTCATCGCTTAACAGACCAACATCTTTATTGCTGAACAGATCATCTTCATCTTCATCAGGTTGATCTTCAAAACATAGGTTTCGTTTTGTTTGACTCTATACTAACAGATGTCATATGATAATTTGGCTGATTAGAGTACAGATCTAGGTTGTTTGTTTATTTAAACTATCATATTTGTGTCTTTTAATTTCTGAATCAAATGCGAAGAAACATGTGTGTATTTATTTGAACACATTGATATTGATACTTGAAACGTGAAAAATGATTTTTGCTTAATTTCAAATGGTTTTTGTTGGTTGTTTGAGAAATGTTTAAAAATAACTGATCGGATCAGTTTTGGATTGTTGTGTTCCTCATATTGATTTATGGTTTGATTAGATGATTTGAATGTGTTATTTTGCTATTTTTGGTTTGATTCGATGATTTGCATTTGTTCATCATTTTGATTTTTGGTTTTTGTTTTGGTTTAATTCAATGATAATCAGTAATTTGGGTATTTTTTTGTTTGATTTGATGATTTGAATGTGTTCCTCATTTGATATTTGGTTTTGGTTTGATTCGATGATAATAAGTTATTTCTGTATTTTGGGTTTGATTCGATAATTTGAATGTGTTATTTGGGTATTTTTGGTTTTGATTCAATGATTTGAATGTGTTCCTCATTTTGTTTTATGGTTTTGGTTTGATTCGTTGATAACGGTTATTTGGTTTTCGTTTGATTCGATGTACAGAATGGCTGCGGATGTAAAGATAAGCAAAACACCAACTACGAAGGCGATAACACTTGACATCCTCCTAGAAGATTGTGCGATGCACATAAGGAAGTGACTCATATGAATGAATATAACCCCAGTGTAGCTCTTCGATTTTCCTTGAAATTCCAGAGCTCGCTAATTACATATCTACCACTTGGGTTATATTCATTCATATCTGCTACATTCCGAAGTGCACCCGTCAGTAAAGATCCACATTTTAGTTTGTCTCTGTATTGTATGTTACGGTCTTTTGTTATCGAGTTTGTAACGTTTTGCCTCTGTATTGTATGTATTAGAAGTTTACATTTAATATACAATATAGGCTTTAATAATTTGGTATATATAGTATACATTTAATTATTAGATTGCATTTATTAAAATAGAGTTAAGTATTAGATTATTTAAAAATAGTTAATTATTATACTGCATTTATTTAAAAAGAGTTAATACTTTATTAAAAGAGTTAATTTTAATTTTGAAATCAAGGATTTCTTAACAAAAAAGCAAGAAATGAATTTAGTGGCTCTGGTTGATATTTCACTCATACCATAGAGACGCAATGTGTTATTAATATATGCCAAAAGACGGTCTTACCCCTGGCATTAACAGTCAAACGGACGGCACACTGACATAGGTACTCAAAGTGTATATATTCAATACATTTTTATGTAAAGAACGATGATGAAGCGATATTATCTTTAATCAACCCGTGTAATACACGGGTCCTTAGGCTAGTACTATATATATATGGATTTAAAGTTTAACATCTAAATTATAATACTTGTAACTTCGATTTGTTTATCACTATTTCTAAAATTTTGTAATCATATAATTTTTATATATTTATTTAACACTTAGTTAATAATAATGATATCAGTATTACTATGATTTTTTATTTTACAAAAAATAATATTGGATGTTTTAGTTAATTAAAATTTTAAAAAGTTAATTTCCCTCCTAACATTTCCCCAAATCCAACTATTTCCCTCCTAAATTTTTTCCAAACTAAACGCAAACACTTTTTCAATTCCTATTCCCCCCATCTGGCCTCCCTTTCCCCCCAAATTGCACTACCCTAACCCTGAGAGTGAGACGACCACCACCGCTGCTACGGCTGAGACAACTACCACCACGTGAGACGACCACCACCGCCGGAGCACTAGGCCGCCGCCACCTAAGATCCCCAATCACCACCGTATCTCATCATTCCGTATTTATTTCAAAAGTTAGGGGTCGTAATCTTATTTTGTCATAACCGGTTGCAATTCTACTATCATCTTCCTTCAACAAGTTGCAAACACTGGTAGGAGAGTCTATGTAGGTAATATATTGTTTTGCCCAATTTTTTGGTTGGAATTTTGCTATTGTTTTGCATAAAGAGAGTAGTTTTGTACCAGTGAAGACTATTTTTGTTTTGTTTCTATATATAATTGGTGAGTTTGGCTTATTTATTGAAAGTGGCACTTGTTTAGATAGTTTGTAAACACAAATCCTTTGGTTTAGGGCTCAATCATAACCATGGAAGTATGTTATGGCTTGTTGTTTAAAGTTAATAGTACTTTTACGAGCTTATCTGTTTTCCTTTTGAAACCCTAAACTACATTATGTTAGACTAAAGAGTCTTGTTTAAGTGGTGACTAAGTAGCTTCAAATTCTTAGCTTTAAACCCTAAACTGCACTATGTTAGACTAAAGAGTCTTGTTTCAGGTCATCTGTGAGTCACTTTTCCAGTTCAATCTCGTTTTTTTTTGTTTGATGTTGTTACAAAATCGTTAGTAGGTTAGCTTGTGTGAATGTGATTGAGCACCATTATTGCTAGTTGTTCAGTTTGTTGTTTAACTCGTAAGCGTAGATAGAAGTTGGATGAAGATTTTGTTGAGTTTGTTTGGAAAGTGCATCTGAATGGACTGTACAAATAGGTTGCGATCAGGGGCGGACCCATATGGTACGGGTCGGGGTCCACGGACCCCAATGTTTTAAAAAAAAATTGTAGAACCGGTGTGTTAAAATTTTAAGGACCCCATAAAACAAATTAGTTGGACCCCATAGGATTAAGAACAAAGATGGTGTGGTGGTAAATCACCTTGTATTCCAAGTTTCGAACAAACAGATCTCAAGTTCAAGTCTTCTATCTCCTCTTTCTAGTTTATTTTTTTTTCATCAAAATAAAACTAGTGCTTTAAAACAAAACAACCATCCATTGACCCTCTAATTTGCTTCTTTAAAATGATAAATTTAATATCTTCGAATGATTTTATTTCATATTTGATTATCAAATAAGACTTACAACATATAGTGACGTTCATAAAAAAAGCTTAAAAAACCTTAAACAAAAATTTGAAGTTATGTGAAGTAATTGTGTTGTTTGGGTAGTTATTGGTTTCAAACAACTTATTAATCACCACTATGTGATAACTTGATGCTTAAATATGGTTCTTAATAATGTAGTGGTTTCATGTCCACTAAAGGCTTTTACATTATTTCCTAGCCCCGACCAGACCCGACTACGATGACCGACCTGAAAATTTTAATGTTTGTGAAAAAAATTTATACAAAAAATGGACCCCAATAGAAAAAAAATTCTGGGTCCGCCACTGGTTGCGATTTAGTGTTTTTGGTAGGTGTGGTGCTCATTTGGAATAAAGAGTTTGTGATTTTTGTAGAATATAGCTATATCATGAAAATATTAGTGCTATCTCATTTGAATCCAACATCTGAAAATGCATCTGAATGTACTGATAAGTTGCAAATTAACTTCTATATGGATAATTTTATGTATTTGACTTTTTAATTTTCTGTATTGGAATTTTACTTTTTAGTTACATTCCTCTCGAGTGGTTGATTTTGGTTTTTGAATTCGGGGCAATGTAGAAGAAATACAGTATTTCGAACCAATATGTGTTGTGTTATTTATAGCATATTTAAGTTGTTTTAATTTCCCATAAAATTAAACAGATATCTTAATCGACACTAATTTTTCATTTACAGATTAATTACAATGGTGTCTTCACTCGAATTCATGTATTTATGAAGATTTGGATGTTGGATTTAGTTTGCAGTTCGTGTGCACCTGGATTTACACTGATTTGTACACCATTTTCAGATTGTTAAGGGTATGACAGAAATTAGAAGTGTGTAAGGTAAGCTAATATTTCTCATTAACAATCACAAGCAGTTTATACATCTATTTATAGACCACTAACCTCAATTAACTCTGTAACAAACATAACTTCTAACTACTATATACATACACGCTGCAAATACATATACACTAATACGCCCCCTCAAGCTAAATGGGGAGCATCCACGTGAAGCTTGGACCTCAGATTGTCAAAACGAACACCAGACAATCCTTTAGTCAAAATATCTACAATCTGAAGTGTAGTAGAGATATACCGAACATGTAAAATACCATTCAAAACCATGTCACGAATGAAATACAATTCAATCTCCAAGTGTTTGGTGCGCTGATGAAACACTGGGTTGACTGCAAGATATGTAGCTCCAATATTGTCGCACCAAAGAGAAGGTGGACAAGTCAAGGTAATATGCAACTCATGTAATACAGACGTAATCCATCGCAACTCTGCAGATGTATGAGCAAGAGCTCGGTACTCAGCCTCAGTACTCGACCTAGCAACTGTATGCTGTTTCTTGGAGCTCCAACTAATGAGGTTGGGCCCAAGAAAAACACAATAACCAGTGGTAGAACGACGGTCATCAGGACAGCCAGCCCAATCAGCATCACTATAAGCATGTAAATCAAGACAAGTAGACCGTCGTATGCAAAATCCATGAGAGACAGTACCCTTAAGATACCGCAATATACGCTTGACAGCGACCCAATGTCCGTCAGTAGGTGTCTGAAGAAACTGTGACACCTTACTAACTGCATAAGCAATCTCTGGTCGTGTCAACACAAGGTACTGTAACGCACCAACCGTACTCCGATAAGTAGTAGGATCAGACAAAGGATCACCAGTATGTCGAGAAAACTGTCTACCAGATGATACAGGTGTAGATAATGGTCGACAATCAGCAAGACCAGTACGCTGTAACAAATCAAGTAAGTAGCGCTGCTGTGATAAATGTAATACATCCTCAGAGAAAGTGGCCTGAACTCCAAGAAAATATGATAACTGGTCCAAATCCTTGAGCGCAAACTGAGAATGTAAGCGCCCAATCAATCCAGAAACAAAGTCAGGAGTGCTCCCAGTGATAATAATGTCATCAACATAGATCAAGACATAACAAAGTATCAAGTCTCTACTATAAACGAATAGAGATACATCTGAAATACACTGAGTGAAACCATCAGCAAGAAGAGCTGTGGATAGCTTGGAAAACCAAGCTCTAGGAGCCTGCTTCAGGCCATAAAGAGCCTTCTGCAGGCGACAAACATAATGTGGTCTGGATGTGTCAACAAAGCCTGGGGGCTGTGTCATATAGACAGTCTCAGAAAGGTCCCCATGTAAGAACGCATTGTTGACATCAACCTGACGAATAGACCATCCTCTAGAAAATGCGACTGAAAGAACAAGACGAATAGTAGTAGGCTTGACCACAGGACTAAAAGTCTCAGTGTAGTCAATACCCTCAGTCTGATGAAAGCCCTTGGCAACAAGCCGAGCTTTATAGCGACTCACCGATCCATCAGGATTATGCTTAATCCTGTAAACCCACTTACAGCCAACAATGTTGGCATCAGTGGGAGCCTGAACCAGACGCCATGTCTGGTTGGCATGAAGAGCATCAATCTCTGTACGCATCGCGTCCCACCAAACAGAGTACTATTGAGCCTGTCTAAATGTGGAAGGCTCAGTGGTGGGAGTGGTAGAAACATGAAGAAGAATATGATCCGGAAACTGTCTCGGCTGCCGTGTATGATCACGTGATCGTGTGACGATCGGATGAGTCGGAACCGGTGGTGGAGGAGGAGGACAAGGAGGTGAAGGAATATCCGGAGGGAAATAACAGGAGAAGATGAGGAAGGAATAAAAGGAGATGATGAAGAAGAAGGAGAAGAAACAGAAGTCGGAATCGAAGGAGGAGAAATGAAGAAAGGAATAGAATCTGAAGAAGATGTAGGAGTAGTAGAACTCCCTGGAATGTCATAAATCGACTCATGAAATCGAACATGTCGAGAAGTATACGTACGGGACGTATGAGGATCATAACAGAGATAACCGAGATGAGATGGAGCATAGCCAACAAAGACACAAGGAGTAGACTTGGGTGAAAGTTTATCCGCTCGAGTATCACCTAGAAACGGATAACACAAACACCCAAATGTACGAAGAAGAGAGTAATCGGGACGAGATCCAAATAGAACCTCGTAAGGAGATGAGTGATGAAGAACCGGTGATGGTAACCGGTTAATAAGAAAGGCAGCAGTGGCATATGCATCATACCAGAATTTCTTTGGTAACCGAGCATGAAATAATAAAGCTCGAGCTACCTTAGAAAGATGGCGGTTTTTCCGCTCAGCAACCCCATTCTGTTGGGGAGTATAAGGACATGAAATACGATAAGCAATGCCAGAATCTGAAAGAAAACGAGCCATAGAACCATGAATGAGCTCAGGAGCTCCATCACACTGCAGATGTTTGATGGTGCAGGAGAAGAGGTTCTCAACTAGCGGTTTGAAATGCTGAAAGCAATCAACTGCTTGAGAACGACAAGTCAAAGGATACATCCATGTAAAACGACTAAAATCATCAATAAAAGTAATGAAATATCGGTATCCATCTCTAGACATAACAGGCGAGGAACCCCAAATGTCACAATGTATAATATGTAAAGGTAAAGTAGAATGGGATACAACTGATGTAAAAGGCAATCTAGTCGATTTCGAAACACTACAAGTTGTACAATGTGTGTGTTGGGTCTTGTTTGTCAGACGTAAAAAGGAACATCTAGAAAAACATCATCAGATGGATGACCCAACCGAGAATGCCAAGTCTCGCGAGAAACAGAAGTGAAAGCTGCAAGTGAATATAACTGATGCGGGCTACCCCGTGTGTGGTGAAGGAGCTGTCCATCAAGAGTCTGAATATACAAACCAAGATGAGAGAAGACAACAGCTATAGGATGATCAATCACTAACTGCGTGATCGATAAAAGGTTCTTGGCTAAGCCAGGAACCAATAACCATAAGAACATGTCTAAGAACAAGACTACGATCAGATAAATGTAATAAAGCTGTACCAATATGAGAAATGGTGAGAGACATACCGTTTCCGACAACAACTTTCTCAGAACCAGAATATGGAACTGAGTCAAAGACAAGTGAAGAGTTAGCTGTCATGTGAGCAGTAGCTCCAGAGTCAGGAATCCATGAGTCAACTCGCTCGCAACTCCCAGATAATCCAAAATGAGCAGATAATCCAAAATGCGGAAATGACTGTTGACTAGCCCAATAAGAAAGATGTTGAGGCCCAAATCCAACCGAGAAATCATCATGAGGCCCAAATCCATGTGTGGCAGTCGTATGAGGCCTAGTAGACCCAAAGCCTGAATTCAGCACTGTTGCATTTAACAAATTTGATTTTAGAGAAGTAGCAGATTCACACCCAGAACTCCACCGGTAACCTTCTCGTTGATCACCGTTTCTCCCAGCAAAAACATCACTGCCACCATTGTTATCACCATTGAATAACAAATCACCGGAAATTGACTTTAATTCCTGTTTTTTATGATGAAGATATTGATTTTTCTTTGCGAAAATTTGCAAATTGAAGAAATCTTCAAGATTCTTCCAAAGTTTTGAAGATGATGCCGTACCTCTTGCTAGATACAAAAGAGATGGTGACAAAGTACTGAGGATAAACTCAGACACGTAACTGTCTGATTTATCCCAAATTTCTCTATCTTCAGATCCAATGGTTGGAGCAGGTATTTGCTGATTTAAAAACTTCAAAAGACCAAGAGTTTTCAAAATAACAAGCGCCTGATGCTTCCAATTGAAGTAATTTGTTTCATCAAGCTTAATTGGAACAAATTGAGTTATATTAGTCAGATTTGGTGATGAATTTGTGTTTGATATAGACGATCCACCACTGGAATTCGTCATGACAGGATGAAGAACAGAGAACGGATCTGAAAAGTATATGAAGAACGGATCTGAAAAGTGTAGAACAGATCTGGAGTTGAAAACCAGATCTGAATGATAAGCACAGAAAAATGGAGCAGATTTGAGATGGAAAGGATGAATAACAGATCGAAAAACAGAATTAGCTTGGCCAGAGAAGAAAGGAGTCTCGCCGGAGAAGAAAGGAGTTTCGCCGGAGAAGAAAGGAATCTCGCCGGAGTTGTAACAAAATCAGTTCATCAGGATCATGAGCAGTTGCTCTGATACCATGACAGAAATTAGAAGTGTGTAAGGTAAGCTAATATTTCTCATTAACAATCACAAGCAGTTTATACATCTATTTATAGACCACTAACCTCAACTAACTCTGTAACAAACATAACTTCTAACTACTATATACATCCACGCTGCAAATACATATACACTAATAGTAAAATTATTAACTTTAATCACTCATGTAACTGATTCGGGTTGTTCATGCTGCTATACTGAGGTTTATGTATTAATGTTTTATTTTAAGCTGTCTACTAACAAATGGTGCGATCAACATCTTGCAGAACTTTGTTGTAACCCATTTTCTAAAGAACATAAATTTAAGGTTCTTGATTAATAAAAAGATTCGCATTTTGGGATAACCACAGCAGTAGAGTAAATTGTTTAACTATGCTTTACCAAGTTTGCACACATGACTTCACTTCAAATTGTCACCAAACAACTGTTCTCATACTGCAGGTGGATATATACGAGTCAAGGACCTTTATCGGTGGAAAAGTCAGTTCATTTGTTGATAAACAAGGAAACCACATTGAAATGGGACTCCATGTTTTCTTTGGTTGTTACAATAATCTTTTCCGTTATCTGAAAAAGGTGAAACCCCTTTACAAATTCTGAAACAAATATAACAAATTCATAGTTGATATGAAAATGCCCATTTGTAAGGATCTTTGATAAGTTTCATGGGGTTTGTTTGTAACCTAGGTTGGTGCTGAAAAGAACCTTCTAGTCAAGGATCATACTCACACTTTTGTAAACAAAGGAGGAGAACTTGGTGGTAATTTTTAAGTTTAGTTCAGAAATTCTTTACTAATTAATATACTCTAGTTAAATACTTAATATATTCTTAATATAATGTCATCACTGTAGAACTTGATTTCCGTTTTCCTGTTGGAGCACCATTACACGGGATTAACACATCATATTAATGGAATTACAGTTTTTCTGTAATGATAATATCATATGCGTCTCATCCATTAATTAAATTGTTGTATGTTGATATGCAGACATATGATAAAGGCAGAAATGTTGTTGCACTTGCTTTAAGTCCAGTTGTGAGGGCACTTGTTGACTCAGATGGAGCGATGACACAAATACGGAACCGCGATAACGTAAGAACCATGGTCAAAGATTAATACTCTTCTTTTATGTGTAAGTTTCTAACAAGGCTGATAATGAATTTTCAACAGATTAGCTTCTCTGAATGGTTTATGTCTAAAGGGGGAACCCGAACAAGTATTCAAAGAATGTGGGACCCTGTTGCTTATGCTCTTGGATTTATTGACTGTGCTAATATCTGTGCATGGTGTATGCTCATCATTTTTTCATTATTTGCCACCAAGACAGAGGCCTCACTGTTACGTATGCTTAAGGGTTCTCCTGATGTCTACCTAAGTGGACCTATCAGAGATTATATTATAGAAAAAGGAGGAAGGTATGATTATTTCAAGTTGCTTAATTTAATCATGAATAACAGTATGAAATAATTAGTATATGGACAATAAAGACCTTATCAAAGAAATTAAAGTGCAATTATGTTGTTGCGGAAAAATGTGATTCGTTGCAACTAATAATATGGTTATGCTAGTTCAGGTTCCATCTCAGATGGGGGTGCCGAGAGATGCTTTATGAGAAATCAGCTAATGGAGACACATACATTACAGGGCTTGCTATGTCTAAGGTACAGTCATTCTCTTTTATATTTGTGAATTAGTTGTTAAGATAACTTATTTGGTAATACATGCTTATGGACTTGGTATAAGGATGTTTGGTTACATACTTACATATGTTATAATAGTTTTCAAAATAAGATCATATAAAAAGGTCGCATGCCTAAATGATGGCGGTAAATGAGAGTCAAATCAGTTGTCAAGTTGATAATATGTGGTCTATTGTCTAAGCTACCTTTTTCACTCTGTTAATGTATGAAAATATTTTGTTACTCTATACGCGTACAATGGTCTATCTAATTATTTACTAGTTTCTGCAATTTGGTACAACAGTGGTGGCTCAGTAGTTGGTGAATGTCAGGTAGGGCTGTTCAAAAAACTCGTGGCTCGCAGCTCGCTCGAAACTCACTCGAAAAAAAACTCGTAGAAAGCTCGGCTCGAAATTGGCTCAGTTGTAAACGAGCCAGCTCGACTCGATTTGTAAACGAGCCGAGCTCGAGCTTGGCTTGGCTCTTGAGCTCGTGAGTTGGCTCGATAAGGCTTACATCTTTCATTTTTTTGTCGCTCGCTTACAAAACAAAAACTAAGGGAGTATCTCTCCTATAAAAGAAGGTAAAGGCAATGTACAAAATGAATTAACTATTTATACTTGCATATTTAGCCATATGGTTAAGTTAAAGAAATTCATTTTTAAGGGCTTTTTAAGTAGTAATTTTTGCGGTTCTTTGTTAGTTCGAGCTAGATCGAGCCAAGCCGAGCTAGCTCGAATTCTAATCTAGTCGAGCTCGAGCTCAAATCGAGTTCAAGCCGAGCTCGAGCTGGGTCTAGCTCGGCTCGACTTGACTCGTTTACAACGCTATTGTCAGGTCTAGCACCAGTGCACCACTAGCTTTTATTAAAAAAATGCTAAAATCCATCAGTGAGAATGAAACACATCAATAAAGGACCAATAGATAAAAGTTGACTTTTATTTCACTATGAAACGCTATTGTAAGCGCAGTTCATGTAGTATTATTTATTTATGAGTTCTTTCCATAAGCACAATTTGAAATTTATTGGAGTTCCTTTTTAATCCTTAAACTTAAGAAATTCCTACAATGTGTTCCGAATTTCATGAACTAATATGCTTTAATCCTTAAAACCTGCCATTGCAGTGTAAACTTGAAAAAAAAGTTTGTTACATAAGTCATAAAACTTTGCCCAAGTTCTATTTTCTTTGAACTTGAAAAATACACACATATACTTGCATGTGTGTGTATATATATATGTATATACGTATATGTGTGTGTATATAAACACTGTTTTGTAGCTTAAAAGTTGTCACCATTATAGTTTTACATAAAAGTAACATCATTCTGCTTGATTATTGAACTTTTCCAGGCTACTCAAAAGAAAATTGTGAAAGCAGATGCATATATAGCAGGTTTGTACATATATATACCTCAACCCTCCCCCCCAAAAGTGTGTGTATATATATATATATATATATCCAACAAATATAAGTAATTAACAAAGTCCCATCAAATGGCAGCATGTGATCTCCCTGGTATCAAGAGACTTTTGCCTTCTAATTGGAGGGAATGGGAATTCTTTGACAATATCTACAAATTAGTTGGTGTTCCTGTTGTCAAAAGAAGTAAGTTTGCCTTTTATTAACTACTCTTACATCTTTGATAGCTATGGTTATCAGATCTAATGAATTTAACATGAATTGTGAAATTTCAGGTTGAGTATAGTCAGTTGGCTGATGTAGCGACAAGTAGTAAGTGCTGGGAACTATGAAGTGGAAGTATGACTACTAAGAAAACGTTAAAACAATGATTATTTAACTCGCATGAAGATTGTGAAAGAGATTCATGAACACAATAAAGTTTCGAGTTTTTATTCATACACTTGTTAGTTTATTTGGGTTATATGTTTGATCACTAGACTTAGATCGACACTTATTAGACATTTGGAATCTTTGGAAGATTGATTGAACTTTTAATTGAAGTGATTATTTTATGATTTCTACATTTTACAATTTTGTTTTTATTTTTTAATGTAAATAAATGATAATTGTAATTAATTAAAATTAATATGATAAACGTCAATGGCATTTAATTTGATATGATTTTTGTGGCAAAAAAATATGTGCCACTAAAAGCTCAAAAGTTTGTATTGGTAGATAAAAAAGTGCCACTAAAAGCCTAAAAACTTTGTGCGACACATTGAAAAAGTGCCACTAAAAGGCTTTAGCGTCAGCACTTCTTGTGGCACTTTTTTTTGTGTGCCGCTCATTCTTAGATGGTTCTTTAGTAGCACTTTCTTGTTTTTCTATGGCACTTTTTGCATGTCACTAGATGGCATTTTTTTTTGTAGTGCATAACACTAAAAGTTTCGATAGATATTAATCAAGATTTCATAACAAAATTGTCTAAAAGCATCAAACATCCAAATTATCAAATACAATCATCCAAAATAATTTCAAAGTTTCTAAATTTAACTAGGATGTGTTTCTAAGCAGCATCCTAGAAAGTTCTTGATTCACAGCATCCTATCAGCCTGCAATATGTATTAAAATAGAGTCAGTACAAAAATGTACCGGCGAGTATACAAGTTTGAGTATATAGAATAGTTGGTTAAAACAACTCATATCCACAATGTAAGTAATAAAAATAGTTTCAGCCGTGCTAGTGTCGCAGTCCAGCCAGTGATAGCCCAAGTATCCCGATGCTTTAGTGTTTACCCAAGACTCAAGGTAAACTAGAATCCTCCTAACAATACCCCCGAGAATAATGGGGAGGTGCATCTCCTAAAGCGCTACTATTGTTAAGGCGGAACTACACACTTCTGGATTTAACGTCACGTAGCACAAAGAGTCAAGAATCAAGAATCACAAGTTTCACGTACACATAGGATAGAGTTTAGATTCAAAAGTATCAAGTTTCATAGTTTATAGAATACATGTTACATCCCAAAGTTTAAACCAAAAAGGGATCGAGTATACTCACAGTGATTGCTTAACAGGTTAACTGTTGTTGGATCAAAGGGAGCTCTTTTAGGTTAAGCCTGGTTAGATTACAACAGATAACAGTCGTGCAGAATAACGAGATTGCGCAAAGTGTTGGATCAGTCTCTGGATCGGATGGCTGTCCGATTAGATGGCCATCTGATCGGATTGCCATTCGATTGAGATTGCATGGGTGTGAGTGGGACAGATGACTATCCGATCGGACGGCTATCCGATCAGATTGCCACTCAATTCAAGTGTCAAGTTTCAAATTATTGTTCGATCGGATCGAGTAGCTGTTCGATCGGATGGCTATCCAATCGGATTGCCACTCGATCGAGTGGTCCTCATCTCGTTTATGATTTTGTAAATTTTCTAAGTTTCTGGTTTAACGATGACGGCACGGTACGTATTGAGACAACGGTAAACTCATCAACATACGGCCGTTCTGATCGGATGGGAATCACCCCTGTCCGATCAGTCGTCTGTTCACAACGAGTTTATGTCGGAATCCGTACTACGGTCGTCTTCTCGGGCAACAATCTGTTTCCAAACTAACTCCAGACTATCCATCAAGTCTATAGTCCGTTTAGACCCGGATTCCACCGTTTAAAGTGAAAAGTTGAAGAAAAGATGAAGATAACTTTAAGTTTTATTATGAAAAATCCTAGATCTAGCTTAGATTCAGTGAAAACACTTGAAATTCCTTAGATCTGAGCTAGATCTTACCAGGAATGACATCATATAGTAGTTTGTATAAACCACCATGATGACATCATCCTCAAGAACTCAGATATAAGAGATTTCACGGTGAAAAGTGTGATTTCAAAGAGGAATCACGTAGAGAATGAGGTGTAGATCAAGGAAGTACAAGAATCTAGTGTAAAACGTACCGGAATCGCCGAGAAATCAAAGAAATGTGGTGTGCGTGCGTCTGGGTCGAGTGAGGCTGTCACATCAGTGAAGGACTGATGTGACAGGCCTATTTATAGTGTGGGAGAGCGACTAGGGCGGTATGCAGCGGATCAGATGGCGGGTCGATCGAGTGGCCATCCGATCGGATTGCCACTTGGTCAATGTTATCCTTTCCGCGTTCCCATCTTTGATTCATTTGCGAGTTAGATTAAGCGTTGTGTTGCGTATAGTTTGGTAAAAGTATCACATAACTAGATTACATCATAACACAAAAGTTTCCAAGTTTCATAGATTCCGCCAGTGACAAGACTCCAGTCTCTCGTTTAACCAAGAATCAAGTTTCACGAGTCTCAAGAGTCAAGCACCAATTAAGCATCAAGAATCAAGAGTAAGTATCAAGTATCAAGATTCATATAATCAAGCCTCATAGAATTATAGTTTCCAAGTATCAAGCATCAAGAATCTAGAGTTAAGCATCAAGAATCATAGTTTAAGTATCAATAATCAAGATTCTAGCATCACAAAGACTCACAAAGTTTCACAAGTATCAATATTACATAGATTAAGGACTAAAACTGACAATAGGCAAAGTTTAGGGACTAAACTTGCCAAAAGCCTAAAGTTTAGGGACATGGGGCATTACAGTCTCCCCTCCTTTAGGAGATTTCATCCCCAAAATCTTAGAGGAAGACTGCTCGAAGAGCTGCGGATATTTGGCCTTCATCTCACTTTTCAATTCCCAAGTGAATTCGGCGCCACGCTTTCCTTCCCATCGAACCTTGACAGTGGGAATTTTGCTACGCCTCAATCGCTTGATACCTTGATCCATGATTTCGACCGGTTTCTCCACATAGTGTACAACTTCATTTATTTGCAAGTCTTCGAGGGGAACCTGCAGTTCCTCGTCGGCTAGGCATTTACGTAGATTGGATACGTGGAACACTGGATGTACATTGTTTAGTTCCTGAGGCAGGTCGAGTCTGTACGCCACCTTGCCAATCCTTTCGAGTATCTTGAAAGGACCCACATAGCGAGGAGTGAGCTTTCCCTTCTTGCCAAAACGAAATACTCCCTTCCAGGGAGATACCTTGAGAAGAACTCTGTCACCAACATCAAATTCCAGAGGCTTACGCCTATTATCAGCATAACTCTTTTGTCTGCTCCTAGCCTTGATCAAGTTATCACGGATCTGAAGAATCTTATATGTCGTCTCTTGAATGATTTCACGGCCAGTAAACTACTTGTCACCAATCTCATGCCAACTGAGAGGAGATCGGCACATGCGGCCATACATAGCTTCAAAATGAGCCATCTGAATATTGGAATAATAGCTGTTGTTGTACGAGAACTCAATCAATGGTAAATGTACATCCCAGTTACCACCAAAGTCGATGACACAAGAACTGAGCATATCCTCTAGGGTGTGAATAGTACGCTCGGTCTGTCCATTCGTTTGAGGATGAAAGGCCGTGCTAAGATTCAAATGAGAGCCCATAGCGGATTGAAAAGTTTGCCAAAGACGTGAAGTAAAACGACCATCACGGTCTGAGATTATGTCAAGAGGTATGCCATGATGGCATATAATCTCATTGGTATAGATTCGAGCAAGTTTCTCCACTTTATAATCTTCACGAATAGGAAGAAAGTGGGCCGATTTGGTCAGACGATCAACAATCACCCAGATACTATCGTGACCATTAGGTGTACGGGGTAGTTTTGTAATAAAGTCTACAGCAATGCTATCCCATTTCCAAAATGGAATTTCAGGTTGTTCTAAGAGTCCAGAGGGACGCTGATGTTCAGCCTTGACTTTCGAGCAAGTAAGGCATTTGGAAACATATACAGCAATGTCCCTCTTCATACCAGGCCACCAATAAGTCATACGCAGATCTGGTACATCTTATCGGCACCTGGATGAATAGAGTAACGAGTTTTGTGAGCCTCATTCATAATGAGCTCACGGAGGTTATCACGATCTGGCACCCAGATTCGATTGAGATAGTACTGAAGACCATCAGATTTAGTTTCGAGTTGATTCACGTTAGCGCCAAGAACTTCCACAGATAGACTTCCTTCATTAGCTGACGAGTACTGAGCTTCACGAATACAAGCATGCAAATCACTAGAGATACGAATAGCCTTGAAATGAGTTTTACGACTAAGAGCGCCGGCTACTACATTCGCCTTGCCAGGATGATAGCGAATTTCGCAGTCATAGTCGTTAAGTAATTCTACCCAACGCCTCTGTCGCATGTTCAGTTCCTTTTGGTCAAAGATATGTTGAAGGCTCTTATGGTCGGTGAAAACCACACACTTCGTACCATACAGGTAGTATCGCCAGATCTTTAACGCAAATACAACTACACCAAGCTCCAGATCGTGAGTAGTATAGTTTTTCTCATGTATCTTGAGTTGACAAGAGGCATAAGCGATGACCTTGTCCTGCTGCATGAGCACACAGCCCAATCCACGGTTCGAGGTATCACAATTTACCACGAAATCGTCATTCCCATCGGGTAGAGTAAGAACATGAGCATTACACAAAAGGGTCTTAAGAGTCAGAAAAGATTCCTCTTGCTCGGGACCCCTAGCGAAAGGTCTCTCTTTTTGAGTCTATGAGGTGAGAGGTACAACAATCTTAGAAAAGTCCGAGATGAATCGGCAGTAATAACCCGCCAATCCTAGAAAAGAACGAATCTCAGATGCGGACTTAGGCGTACTCCAATTCTTCACAGCTTCGATTTTAGAAGGGTCAACATGAATACCTTGCTTACTAACAACATGACCAAGAAATTACACTTCATCAATCCAAAAAGCACACTTAGAAAATTTAGCATACAGACGTTCACCACGTAAAAGTTCAAGCACAAGACGTAACTGACGAGCATGATCAGCTTTAGACTTAGAATAAATAAGGATATCATCGATAAAGACTATCACGAAATGATCGAAATAGGGTTTTCAAACACGGTTCATAAGGTCCATGAACACAGCGGGTGCGTTGGTCAATCCAAAAGGCATGACCACGAACTCGTAGTGTCCATAATGAGTCCGAAATGCAGTCTTGGGTACATCATCCTCGAGTACATGAAGCTGATGATAACCAGAACGCAGTTCGATTTTAGAGAAACATGACGCGCCTTGTAATTGGTCAAATAGATCATCAATACGAGGTAGGGGATAACGATTCTTAACGGTAAGCTTATTAAGTTCATGGTAGTCGATACACATACAAAACGAACCATCTTTCTTCTTGACAAACAGCACGGGAGCACCCCACGGGGAGGTACTTGGATGAATAAATCCCTTGTCGAGCAATTCTTGAAGCTGACTGGATAATTCTTGCATCCCGGAAGGCGCAAGACGATAGGGAGCCTTGGCGATAGGAGTCGCACCAGGTACGAGATCAATATGAAAGTCAACGGATCTAGGAGGAGGAAGACCAGGCAGATCTTCAGGAAAGACATCAGGGAAATCACAAATTACTGGAACATCGCTTATGTTCTTCCCTTTGCCCTTTTGTTCCACTATGTGGGCCAAGAAGGCAAAGTCCTGTTTACGTAAGCATCTATTCGCTTGAGTGCATGACATCAGCCTTAGCCCTTTCGAAGGTTGGTCTCCATAGACGTGTAAAATATCACAAGACGGAAGAGGTAGACGAACAAACTTCTCGTGACAAGCAATCTCGGCATGATTCTTATGCAACCAATCCATACCGATAATGACATCAAAACTACCCAATCGCATGGGTATGAGATCAATAGAAAAGACGTGATCGTTAAGATTCAGGGAACAATCATGCAAAATAGAATCAACAGGAATCGACTTACCGTTGGCGATCTCAACAGAGAATGACTCAGGTAACTTGGAGAGTGTACAATTCATCAAAGACTCAAATTCCACGGGCACAAAACTTCTATCGGCACCAGTATCAAATAGAATTGAAGCATAAAGGTTATTCACAAGAAACGTACCATTGACAACGTCATTGTCATTTCGAGCCTGATTAGCATTGAGATTGAACGCTCGTCCACGAGCGGCTGGCTGCTGGTCCTGGTTCAGTTGAGGACACAGGTTACGGAGGTGAGTGGTATCCCCACACTTATAGCATGCACGAACAACATTGATTGGCCTTGGATTCTGTAGAGGAGCTGGAGGTGCTGGTAAAGTTTCCTGAGCTGGGGCTTGTTGAGCTTGCTGGGCCGGATTAGTTTAACGGTAATAAGGAGTCGTGTGACCATAGCGATTACAGTTGGTGCACAGACGACATGCAGAATTAGCCGGATGATGATAGTTGCAAGTCGCACACTTGGGGTGAGACCCAGTGTACTGCTTCTTGACTTCGGGAACAGCAGTGATTGGAGCAGCAGCAGCAGTAGTAGGTTTAGCAACAGGGTTTTGAACAGTAGGAATAATTGCATTGCATCCTGAACCCTGAGACTTTCGCCTCTTGTTCTTGCTGCCACTTGGCTGCTGAGTAACTTGATGTACAGACTTGGAAGAGGTAGAGTTAGCAAACTGCTTATTACGCACACGGTTGTTGTTGAGACTAGCTGCAAGATGGTAGACTTCCTCAATAGTTTCGAGCTGAGCTGCTTCAATAGAATCACGCATAGCAGGAGGAAGACCATTGATGTACTTGGTTATCATTCGCTTAGGAGTAGAAACCAAGTGAGGAACAATCAAACTAAGCTGCTTAAAGCGAGTAGTATAAGCCATATTATTATCACCAATCTGCTTCAAGTGCCAGAACTCTTCTTCAAGCTTCAACTGCTCATGGGGAGGGCAGAACTCGAGCATCATTAGTTCACGCACCTCGGTCCATGGAAGAGCATAGGCTTCTTCGTTCGAACGTATGTTTCTCTCATTTGACCACCACTCCAACGCTCTGCCTGGAAACATTCCAGTCGCACTCCTAGTATTTAGATGGTCTGGGCACTCGCTGTTAATGAAGGTAACTTCGATGCTGTCGAACCACTTGAGCATAGCAGTCACCCCATCACTGCCTGTGAAAGGCTTAGGATTGCAAGAGATGAAATGCTTGTAGCTGAACTTCGTAGGCTTTTGCTTCTCGGCCTTTGAGTCCACAGAGGATGGGGGAGTGTTTGATCCTTGGATCTCAGAGACAATCTTTGGCACAACTCGAGCGATCTGGTCGACCATGAAAGACATCATCTTTTTCTGAGTCTTCTCCCTGGATCTCTTGAGAGTGTCGGATAGCTTTCGAGAAGACATCTAAAAGATCCAACAAGAGGATCGTATAAGTCTAGATTCACTAAGCTTCACAATATAGATTCACACACGATAGACTAAAGAATCAAGATTCACAAGATTCACATAGACATCGCAAACCCACGACCTTCGCATGGCACATTGTACGAAGTTTGGCAACATGTCAGAAGTGGTTATATATAGGAAGTACCAGCGGCGTATCTACCACGCTTCGGACACATCGCTTCTGCCCCGTACTCGGTGTCATGTTTCATGTCTCAATTGCCAATTATAACAACATGCCTACCTTTATCTTTCACCCATAGATTGACCCGATAGATTTCAATAGATCCAATTCCACAAAACCACGACCTTCGCATGGCATGTTGTACGAAGTTTGGCAATATGGCAGAAACGCTTATATATAGGAAGTACCAGCGGCGTATCCACCACGGTTCGGGCACATCGCTTCTGCCTCGTACTCGGTGTCATGTTACGTGTTGCAAAATACACTCATCATTATCATCATAGATTCACATAGATTTCCATAGATTCAATAGACTCAATAGATTCAATAGATTCCCATAGGTTCAATAGATTCCAACAAGTTCAATAGACTCCAATAGATTGAATATATTCCAATAGATTCAATACATTCCAATAGATTCAATAGTTTCACATAGATTAATGTCAACACAATCCCACATGGCACGTGCTACGAAAGTTCGGCAACATGAAGGAAGCACTTATATATAGGAAGTACCAGCGGCGTATCCACCATGCTTCAATCATGCCACGTCCCCCTCGTCATCGGTGTCATGCTTTGCTAACCGTCCATTAGATTAACCAAATAGATTCAACAACATAGATTACCAGATAGTTGCGCATAGATTAGAGTTAACAACCTCATTATAGTCTAAAACAACAAAATCCCACATGGCACGTGCTACGAAAGTTCGGCAACATGACGGAAGCACTTATATATAGGAAGTACCAGCGGCGTATCCACCATGCTTCAATCATGCCACGTCCCCCTCGTCATCGGTGTCATGCTTTGTTAACCACATCCTTAGATTTCACCACAAGCTTCCACCAAATAGACTCCCACAACTTCAACCCGAGTTTACAAAACTATGAACTTCGCTTAGCGCGTGGTACGAAGGTTCGGTAACATGCCAGGAACGCTTATATATAGGAAGTACTAGCCACGTATCCACCATGTTTCGGACATATCACTTCCGCCTCGTCTTCGGCGCTAGGCCACGTTTCATATTTTGTTACTCAAAACAACACATGCATAGATTACACATAGATTTCTCATAGTTTACACGAGTAGTTTCCATAGCTTAGATTTCGATAACCTCATCACCGGTCTGCAAACACTAAATTTCGCATGGCACTTTGTACGAAAGTTGGTAACATGCCGGAAACACTTATATATAGGAAGGACCAACGGCGTATCCACCATGTTTCAGACACGTCACTTCTGTCCCGTATTCCATGCCATGTTACATTTGGCATTTCACAAACACAACAACACATAGATTCATCAGGTAGATTCACATAGCATCATGATTCCCACATAGATTGAATAAAGATTCATAAATTTAGTTTGATCCTGAGATTAGAGTTAACGTTTTAGGTTTGACTTGTCATTTAAACATTCTTAATGCAACAACGAAGTAAGACAATGGTACACCAGATTCGATTGTATTTCATTTCGGGGTATTCCCGCAATTCAATAATGTCAACACACTAATTTTATTCATTCATTTGTTCAAAAGTTGACGGATCACCTTCACGTGACAAATACCTTTGAGCTTGCTGATTCTGAGTCCATCTAGCGGATGTTATTGTTTCTAGAACTCATTTGCATACTGTAAATGATCCTTTGGAATTCTATCAGTCGAAACTCCTCTTTTAGTGAACCCCTGTGAAATAAGTTACACTAGATTATACATCTATACGTCTCGTATCTTTTGACATCAAATTCTGAAACACTCACCTCTTAACCGCTGGATTCTTATTGTTGTAGTATGTCCCTGGATTCACCTGATTCAATAAGTCGTGATTCTGTTTCATGGTTAATCACCTTGGTATTATTCATATCCGTACACGTATAACGTAACCCTAAGGAGTTAATGTAGCTTAAATTTCTAGGACGAAAGTTTCTTAACAGGGGGAGAATGTGACAACTGTCAAATTTGCATGCATCCGTACAATTATTAAACAATGATTAGTGCTTAATGACTGTGTTGAATTACAATTAATGACTTAAATTGCTTTCCGATTATTGCCATATACATACATGTGCATCATATATTGCAAATGACATATCATTACTGCATGCAAACTTTGTTGATTCGAATGATGCACGAAACACTGGCAGCACAGTTATCAGACAAATCAGAAAAATGCTGACAGGGTTCAGTACATAGACAGATATGGTATTGAGATACAGAATGGGCCAGAAACCAAGAGTTACACTAGTATAGTGTGTAGGAAAGCAAGCATCACAAAACTGCCATCCTAGAGATAGTTTAAGTGCTTGAAACTGCCTAAAACTCACACAAAATACAGAATTCTATAGAAAATCAGCAAATTCAGCATTTAAACAATTTAATACCATGCAGAAATATGGTTAAATGGTCCTGAATACTTTCCTAAGTGTCGAGAATCAAAACTGTCACAAAAGGTAATATAAAGCACCCTAAACTGCATAGTTTAGCACCTTAACGAACCGGTAACCAACCGAACAACCGGACACTACCCGAAACACCAAATTTTCACTAGAAGCATTGTTTCAACATTACCAAGCTAGTTATGGTCCCCGAACATCATAACACACTATGTAACATATAGTAACTAAATAACCTAACTAATACTTGATTTTTAACCATGAAATCTAACTAATGTTTACAACCTAGCCTAAGACCCCCCCTAGTAATCGGCCAACAATGGCCCCACATGAGGATTTTATTTGGTTATAAATTAGATTGTGTTTCATCTTTAACGACACATAAACCATTAGACTAAAATTTATGGAAGTATTATAAGTTTAACCAAAGAACTTAACCATTTCATTTTACAACTCCACCAACACTTGAGCCCTCTTCTCCCTCCCTTCTTCTTGGTTTGGCCAACATCACCAAGCACCACCACCTTCACCATTATTCAACTTCCATCCATTCTTTTCATATCCAAAGGTGTAAGAGGCTATACAAAGAAGCTTGGAGCTTGTGGAAGTTGAAGGACCTCTCACATAAGCTTTTATCCACTCCATTTCATCTAGTGACCATCCCTAGCCTTGAGCTAGTAGTAAGAACACTCTATACTCCTTTTTACATCTTATTTTGGTGGTTAAAAGAAAATACAAGTTGTTAATCTTAAAGAACACTAAGAATCTTGAACTTGAAACTTGAACATAAGACTAAATACATAAGAAATCATGATGTTTATGTGTTGTTATGCTTGTTGATTGTTGTTTACTCATGTTTTTGATGTTGATCATCATATGATCTTGCTAGATAATGATTAAAAACATAATCTAGCAAGATGAGAGGATGAAAATTTTAGAGATCCATAGATCATCCTCATGTGAATCATGAACTTGAAAGAATAAGTTGTTTTCTTGTTAAGTGATGATCAAAGTGTGTATAAAGTCTTGTAAATCTATGATTTCAAGAATGATTTTTCAAAAAATCAAGTTAAAAATACAAATTTTACTTAATCTTGGTTCTTAAAGAAATAAACCACATTTTTAGTGGTTAATAAAGTGTAGGATCATGTATTTAACAAGAAAAATCCAAGAAGAAACATTTTTAGAAACTTTAATTACAAGTTGTGAAGATCTAATTTCTTCAAAAATGGAGTTTTTAAATAAATAACCACCCTTTAAAGGGTAACTAGACTTACTAAATACGTTAGTAAGTTACTACACATTTTTTTAAATTTTCAAGTTCATGAGGTAGTAGTTTATGCTTGATTTTTGGCAAATTGATAAGTGTAAATTGATTTGTTGTTGATTGTGTTGATTTACAAAAGAAAATGATATGCCTTGAAGGCATAGAAACCTCCATTTTTAGGGGAAACTATGGCAAAATTTTTCTAGAAATTAAACACTTAGAAAACTATTTTTAAACAAATATTTACAAGTATATTTTAAACCATAAATTTCCATATAAAGTTTGCCATAAATTTTGTTAAAAAATTATAAATATTGGAGGTCGGCTTTTATAAATAAAAGTGACTAAATATGTATCTAGGGAAAAAATACTTAGAAGTCACCATGTGTGAGATTATTTGTATATCATGTGTATTAGTTATATTATTTTTGGACTTGAAATAATATAACTCATCAAAATATCAAAAATTACGATCCAAAATATTACCAAAATCCCATGAGAATGGATATACAATTTATACCCAAAATATTGGAGAAACCGAACAAGGAATATAACTTGTAAAATATTCCGGAAATTTTATTCATAATTATATTTTGGTAATTAATATTTTGGACACTAAGAGAACAAAAATATGATTTTTACGATTATTACAAAATATATCATATCTTTGACAAGAAGAAAAATATATTATTTTTGGCAAGTAAAAATATATATTTTTCTTGGAATTATTAGAAGATGTATTATTTTTGGAGCGAAAAAAATATATTTTCTTGAATAAACATGAAATACATTATTTTTGAGACTTATATGAAATTTATAAATATTTTTGACAATGGAAAAATTATGAATAATTTTTCTAAGTAATATTTCTTAAAATATATATATTTTATAAATATATATATTGATGTATTTTTATTAAAGATATTATTCCGAAAAAGTTAATACAAAAAAAATTTAAGTTTGAGATACTTAATAAACACATTAAAAATACGTATTCTCGTCGTATAAATACACACCGGAATACGCCACCGATACTTGGCAAAAATATACAAGTATAAGAATACGAATACAAATACACCCATCCTTGGGAAGGATATAGATGTACAAATGTCACACCCCAACCGATGGTGGAAACATCGGGGTGCGAGCACTAAGCGTTCAGATTGCTCATAAGTTTCCATAACACTAAAAGTTCCGATAGATATTAATCAAGATTTCATAACAAAATTGTCTAAATTTAACTAAGATGTGTTTCTAAGCAGCATCCTAGCAAGTTCTTAATTCACAGCATCCTATCAGCCTGCAACATGTATTAAAATAGAGTCAGTACAAAAATGTACCGGCGAGTATACAAGTTCGAGTATATAGAATAGTAGGTTAAAACAACTCATATCCACAATGTAAGTAATAAAAATAGTTTCAGTCATGCTAGTGACGCAGTCCAACCAGTGATAGCCCAAGTATCCCGATGCTTTAGTGTTTACCCAAGACTCAAGGTAAACTAGAATCCTCCTAACAATACCCCCGAGAATAATGGGGAGGAGCATCTCCTATAGCGCTACTATTTTTAAGGCGGAACTACACACTTCTGGATTAAACATCACATAGCACAAAGAGTCAAGAATCAAGAATCACAAGTTTCACGTACACATAGGATATAGTTTAGATTCAAAAGTATCAAGTTTCATAGTTTATAGAATACATGTTACATCCCAAAGTTTAAAGCAAAAAGGGATCGAGTATACTCACAGTGATTGCTTAACAGGTTAACTGTTATTGGATCAAAGGGAGCTCTTTTAGGTTTAGCCTAGTTAGATTACAACAGATAAGAGTTGGGCAGAATAACGAGATTGTGCAAAGTGTCGGATCAGTCTTTGGATCGGATGGCCATCCGATCGGATTGCCATTCGATTGAGATGGCATGGGTGTGAGTGGGATGGATGACTATCCGATCGGATTGCCACTCGATTCAAGTGTCAAGTTTCAAATTGTTGTTAAGTGTTTTGGTCGCTTTGATCGGATGGCTGTCCGATCGGATGGCTATCTGATCGGATTGCCATTCGATCAAGGACCCCAAGGTTTCAAGTTTCTGAAAAAGTTTCCAAGTGTTGGAAGGTTGTGAGACAAGTGTCACGTGATCGAGTGGCTGTTCGATAGGATGGCTATCCAGTCGGATTGCCACTCGATCGAGTGGTCCTTGTCTCGTTTATAATTTTGTAAAGTTTCTAAGTTTCTGGTTTAACGATGACGGCACGGTACGTATTGAGACAACGGTAAACTCATCAACATACGGCCGTTCCGATCAGTCGTCAATTCACAACGAGTTTATGTCGGAATCCGTACTATGGTCGTCTTCTCTGTCACACCCCTTTCTTAGGCGGAAGCACGAGGTGTGATCATGAAAGGTTCTCATTGCATACGAAAGGTAAACATACTACATGCTCATAAAAATAACTTCAAATACCAAACATTTCATAACAGAAAACATGATTTAAGTGTTTACATCACAAGATAGCATATTGTCTGAAAAGATTACAATTTTATTCAAAGACAAGCATAAACAACATCCAAGAGCATGAGTAAGACCGCACGCACATCCACTTTAGTTACCTGAAATACATGTGAGTTTTGGAAAAACGTCAACATAATGTTGGTGTGAATTCATGCAGTTCTTGTATTGAACGTTGGTATACTTTGTATGAAAAACATGGTATGTATCTTGTATAAATCCAGTATTTCTGTATGTATCTTGTATAAATCAAGTATTTCTGTATGTATCTAGGTTGTTAATGGGTTGCAAGGCCATTAAAATGTGACACGACATAGGAAGCAAACCAAACCATATGCATTTTTCTAGTTGTCGATTCACGACTGAGACACAAAAGCACTACTCGGTACTCGTTCTCACCAAGAGTGTGGCTGCCCGAAAACCCGTTAGATCTAACCTTTTGTTATGAGGTCTAGGTGTATTGTTGATAAATGGTGCTTATGGTACCCTATTCGTGACACGATCTCTCGTATCATTTCTCGTATCATCATACCATTTGTAAACATTGTAACATTTGTAACATGTATTTCACCCCCGAAGTTATAAAACTGAAAACAGTTAAAAGAAAAGGGGGAGCATGAACTCACAACTTTATTTTTCAAGAAATAATTTTATTTTCAAGTTCATGTTCATAAGTGAGGATAATTTTCTTGGGTTAACACATAATCACCCTCTAACTTGCTAAATCATGTGTTTAATCACAATCTAGCAAGCTCCTTATGATGATCAACATTATAATTTCAAGTAACAACAATCAAGTGTCATGCATGTATTTAACAATCTCATTTCATCCGTAAATCATCATATTTCACCTTATGTTTCAAGATTCATGTGTATGTCTTTTAGTGTTCTTATGATTCATAACAATGTACATCTATTTAACCAACAAAATAAGAAATAAAAACTAGTAGCAAGAAGCTTACAACTAGCTCAAAAGCTAGGGAAGATCACTAGAGAAAAAGATGATGAAAATGTTGTGTGAAAGTAATGGATGAAGGTTCTTCAAATTCTTTAAGCACCAAGCTCCATGAAACACATTCTAGTAATTTGAAATGAGTTTGGAATGGATGGATGGTGGTTGCAAGGTGGTGGTGGTGGCGGCATTAAGGTGAGCCGAGAGGGAGAGAGAGAGAGAGTATGAGGGTTGTGGTGTTTGTGAAGATGGAGTGATGATTTATAGTATTGCAAGATCTTAGATATCTAAAGAAATAAAGAAAGATCACAAGCAATCTAAGGAGAATCAAGCAAGATCTAAATATATCTTGGCCAATATTTGTGGGGCCACCCCATAGAAACCGTATATTTCATATGGGGGGGGGGGGGGGTTATTTGTAAATTTTGATGGTAGGTTGGTAAATGGTTAGGAGATTAAGTGTAAAAATCTAGTGTTATATGTGTATGGCACATTATATAATGTGTTGGGGTATTCAGGGACCATAACTAGTTCAAAAATAATAAAACAATGTTTCTGGCAAAATTTTGGTGTTCCGGGTAATGTCCGGTTGTTCGGTTAAATACCGGTTCGTTAAAGTGCTAAATTGCACCGTTTAGTGTCCTTTAAGTATCCTTTTATAACCCTTTTAATTCCCAACACTTAGGAGGGTATTCTGGATAATAAAACATGAATTCTGCATAATATTTATATGTTAAAAAGCTGATTATAGCTGAATTATGCAGAATTCTGCATTTAAAGTGCATTTCGGGTGCTTTTTAGTGCATATTCTAGCTTCGGGAAAGTCTATATATAAACCCTTGTATGTACTCTTGGGTTTTAATGTATTCTTTTCATTGGACCTACACCTAGGCTCCAATTTTATTGTCTAACTGCTTTCTACAGAATTGTTGACACAATGTGTCTTACCGGTGAGTTTACTAGTATTTCTGAAGCAACGCTGTTCATTAATGCATAAAGTAATTCTTGTAGTATAAAACGTGCATGAATTCACTTGTATAATATGAAATCAGAGAATGTTGACATTTAAGCACATTATTGCAGTCATTAAATAATAATTAAAGTGTACAGAAATTACCAGTTTATTGCCAGTTGACACAGTCTCCCCCCGTTAAAAGAATTTCGTCCCGAAATTCAGGCTGAGCTTACTCTCGCAGGAGTTTTCTTGAACAGGTGGGGATACTTTTCTTTAAATTGGTCTTCACGTTACCACGTGTACTCGGGTCCGTGCTTAGAATTCCAATGTACTTTGATGAGTTTCACACTGCTCCTCCAGGTCTTGTTGACTTTCTAGTCAGTAACCTCAATGGGTTGTTCTGTAAATCGGAGGGCGTCATCAATATGCACTTCATCAGCAGGGATGATCACGTTTTCTTGTGTTAGACTCTTCTTGAGGTTGGATACATGGAACGTATCATGTACTCCATTAAGTTCTTCCGGTAATTCCAACTTGTATGCCACGGTACCAATCCTTTCCAAAATCTTGAATGGTCCGATGTATCGTGGATTCAGCTTTCCACGCTTTCCAAATCTTACTACGCCCTTCCAAGGTGAGACGTTCAACAAAACTTTGTCTCCCACCTCGAACTGTAATGGTTTCCGTCTTTGATCTGCGTAGCTCTTTTGTCGATCTTGAGCCGCCTTAATGCGCTCTCGGATCTGCATAATCTTGTCGGTTGTCTCTTGTACAAGTTCAGGACCAACCATACGTTTATCTCCAGCGTCTGCCCAACATAAGGGCGATCGGCACTTGCGGCCATACAGAGCTTCGAACGGTGCGGCTTTTATGCTCGTATGATAACTGTTATTGTAGGAAAACTCAACTAAGGGTAGATGAGTATCCCAGCTGCCGCCTAGGTCCATGACACATGCGCGAAGCATATCTTCTAATGTTTGTATAGTCTGTTCGCTCTGACCGTCTGTTTGTGGATGGAATGCCGTGCTTAGATCTAGCTGAGATCCAAAGGCTTCCTGAAAGGATTGCCAGATTCTTGAGACAAAGCGTCCATCTCTATCTGAAATGATTGAGATAGGCACTCCATGACGTGCCACGATTTCTTTTAAGTATATCTCAGCAAGCTTTCCAGTGCTATCCTTTTCTCGGATTGGTAGGAAATGCGCAGATTTCGTTAACCTGTCAACTATCACCCATATCATATCGTGCCCTCTCGGGGTCCTTGGTAATTTCGTTATGAATTCCATCAAGATTTGCTCCCACTTCCACATGGGTATCTCTGGTTGTTGTAGTAGGTCGGACGGTTTCTGATATTCAGCCTTAACCTTAGCACAGGTTAGGCACTTTCCAACATACATAGCAACATCGCTCTTGAGTCTCGGCCACCAATAGTAGTCTTTCAAGTCTTGATACATTTTGTCCGATCCTGGATGGATCGAGTATCTTGATTTGTGCGCTTCATCAAGGATGATTTCTCGTATACCGCCATAGAGCGGAACCCAAATACGCTTCTTAAAGTATAAGGTTCCCTCTTTATTTGGCACCATGTATTTCAACATACCCCGGAGGTATTCAGCTTTACGGTTTTCCATCTTAAGGGCTTCTTGTTGCGTGTCACGAATGCGTGCAGTAAGGTTCGTTTGAATAGTCATTTCTAATGCTCGAACCCTTAGGGTCTTAACCCTTTCTTTTCGACTTAGTGCGTCTGCTACAACGTTTGCCTTTCCAGGATGGTACTTAATCTCATAGTCATAATCGTTCAGCAGCTCGACCCATCGTCGCTGACGCATGTTTAATTCCTTTTGATCAAATATGTGTTGTAAGCTTTTGTGATCTGTGAAGATTGTACATCGAGTACCATATAGATAACTAGGTTATATACCCGTGAGCTTCACGGGTTATGGGTTGTGTTAAAAAAAAATCTATATTTATAAAAGTATTTTTTCGTATGATTTATAACCTGACATCTCTTCATGCTAAGACCTATGTTTAACAAATCATACCAAAAAAAAAAAAAAAACAGAAATTGAATTACTTAGGGCATTTACTTCAATATGACAATAAGTAATAGAAATTGCAATACTCTTAATTCTCTACAAAATACCTATTTAATTTTAGATGGACACGGATCCGAATGAATATAAATCGGACCTTTTTATTCAGTTCAATCATTATGAATCTTAAACATTGGGCTCCATCTTTCTACATGAACATCTGGAGGGGCCCACTGTTTATTCCAAGTATACAAGACCCATGACTCAATTATAGCCTGTAAGCCCAACCGAGGCTCGACGTTAGTCACCATTTTGTACCAGATACCTTGAACCATCTATGTATAACATGTATAGGCTTAAATAGTATCCAGTCCACATTTCATGTTTATGATCTCATTTGACAACTAAACACTTGAACGGTTGAATCTGGTATATAACATGGCACAATTAAATAATCCGCGCACGATTTTCGGTCCAATCCAACGTTACATTTGTAACACAAATTAAAACCCCATGACATTCATATAATTCTTTAATTAAAATAGTAGCAACCTAAAGTAAATTGTTTTTTTTTTTTTTTTTTTTTTTTTTTTTGAGATCTGATCTTCAACGTTTCCAGCTATAAGTTGCTATAAGTTGAGACACAGTTTCTGCTCTTAAACTTGATCTTTTGACAATAGCTTTGATGGTTATTCCGATTATACCAAGCGAACAACATTAGTGTTAGTTTCACACATGATATAATGGCTGAATCAAACCTGAAAAACTTGTTCTTATGAATGATTCATGCATTTCATAATAACTAACCTTCTTAATTTACTAAAAATTGGAAATAATCAAGAAAAGGAGAGTTTTGACAATTACAAGTTGCCTGCCATGAACTGAAGTGATATAGTGCTACAAGTACTGACCAAAGCAAGTTGTCAGCCTGTTGAATCAAAATCTTTAGCCTGAAAACCAGATCCAGAAGTATCTTAAACAATAAAAAACAAAAATTGTTTTAGTAACTACCAAATGTCCAAAATACCCTCAACTAAAATCAAAACTTAAATCATACTACCAGATGAAACAATGGCAAGAGACAAGGCATTGTTTTAGTTGAAAAGGTGAATGCATTAATGTTATTGATATAATAATGTGTTTAGGATACACGTTAGACAGCCTCATTCAACCGTTTGACCCATTATCGTATTCAGTTATTCGGATTAATTAATACCATTCAAACAAAATTTAACATAAAAGTCTCGAGAATTACCTTCTCAAGACTTGGTGTCAATGGTCAACTGTATGCAGTTCTTCGCGACAACGGTGGCACAAGTGCAGGAGACTCAGTAACAGAAGATTGGCTCTAATGAACCTTGGCTTTCGGTTCGCGCAGATTCGAAGGAGGAAGAACCTGAAACCATTTTTACGCAGTTTCTTCTTAACATTATCAACCACAACACTTCCTTTATCCTCATGGTTATAAGAATTAACCGACGGTCTCAATTCGCCAAAACTGAATGCTCTTGCCTCTTCGCAACGTTTTGAGGCGTTTCAACGATCATCCTCACAGCTGGCAAAAACAGATTCATTAGATAATCGTGAGTCTGAAAATCAAAACAGAACGATTCCAAACAGTTTGCTTCATTCAAAACTACACAACAAACAATTAATAGTACATAATAGTTTTTTACATACATATATCATCAAGATCATCAAACTACAGTGAAATAATTTTTGTAGCTAATATCAGAGATTGACCCTTTGAGT
Organism: Helianthus tuberosus; assembly: GCA_030545235.1. NCBI lineage: Eukaryota > Viridiplantae > Streptophyta > Magnoliopsida > Asterales > Asteraceae > Helianthus > Helianthus tuberosus. The sequence continues at coordinate 2,639,617 of CM060387.1, forward strand.
TCATTTCAAACCACTATTTGTTTTGTTAAAAAAAGGATATCTTTAAGCATTTGTTTTTATATATTTTATCCATCTCTTAATTAGAGTACTCTTGATCTAAGAAGTCAAATCATACTCTTGTGTGGCAAGAACTTCTAGAGCAATTCTGGTGTTCCAACTGTTGATTTTGGTTGTATAAGCAGGACAGAAGACTGTAGTAGAGCGTTTAGAAATTAGGCCAAAATCAAGAATATGAGAAGAAAATTAATGGGTGGGTAATGGGTCAAGACAAGTTTAGATCAGAACCCGTAAATTTTTAGTGTGGGTTAGAATAGATAAAGATGAGCTATAGAATTTTTAGTCTGGTCAATCCAACCCATTTTGACCACACTTCAAATGATATGTTTTGACCCAAACATCTATAGTGAAGCAATAGAGTTAACATACCCCTTCTGACCTGTTTGACCCATTTTTAAAAGAATAATTACCAGCAAATAAAGAGAGGAATTTGTTGTATAGTGGCCGCTGCATCCATCACTTGGCTGAAAACAAACTGTGTCGCGTCTGGGTGGGAGCGGCTATTGATCCAAAGCTCAAAAAGTTTTGTTTCTTAGAGTCAGAGTATCCAACTCACCGGAAAACCACCCTGAATCACATCAGTCTTTAATCAAGCCACATATAAAAGCAACACACATCAAACTACAAGAATGTAAAATGGTTAAAACTAATGTTTTCTATAAAAGTCAAAACTAATGCTTTCTATAAGAGTTTTCATTTACCTTCTGAAGTGATCTCTAGTATATAATTATGCTTTCTATTTTCTAATTAAAGTTTTCCTTTCTTTTTTTCAAATACTCGTTAGCAACGTAGGAATCAAAATTGCATAAATTCTAAATATTCTATGCTAACTTGCATACCATTATTAATTTTGAATTCAATAAAACATATTACAATGTTATAAGCATTTGAATAATATGCTAAATGACTTATGACTTTTCACCCCCTTTCATTTCTAGCAACTGTTCTACATTTAACCCATAAGTCTGGCCCAAAAGGTAACTTAACGTGCACAGCTAAAGCATATCAGGTCACAATCAAGACATATCCATCCCCTAATTGTTTTTTTTGGCATATGCTACCACATGTGTAACGACTCCTAACATGATAACTTCTATGATAGCATTAATTAATAATGTGCATAACCAACCGTAATCACATATAGCAATCTCACGCATATGCGATAAAAGTTACTACCAAAAAACATATACCAAAAAATGGAACCCAATGAAGTAGAAGTAGCTCCCAGTATAATTCCCATCCAAGCAGGTTAGCAACAAAGTTTAGAAAAGCGACATGTAGATGTGAAGAGGTCATTTTTTTTACTAAACCCACTACGTAATAACTGCAACCACTACTCCACTAAACTAATCAAATATAATAATAAAAAGAAATAAATAAATAAAAACGCAGGTAAAGATTGGTCGGTAAATGTCTTTGTGACGCCGCTACTAATACATGCCGCCCTTCAAGTTCAGAGCGTCCAACTCCTGTTTAACTTCATCGAAATTGAAGTTCTTCTAGGAATTAAATAAAAAAGTTAGAACATTTTATAAAATATGTTAAAACAATAACGGCACGTTTACGGCTGCAAACGCAGCAGCAAACGGCTACGTTTTTACACCCGTTTGCAGCCGTAAACGCGCCGTTAAACGGCTACGTTTTTGCACCCATTTGCTGCCGTGTTTGCAGCCATTTAACGGCGTGTTAACGGCTGCAAACGCAACAGCAACCGGGTGTAAAAACGCAGCCGTTTGCTGCCGTGTTTCCAGCAATTTAACGGCGTGTTTACGATTGCAAACGCAGCAACAAACAGCTGCGTTTTTACACTCGTTTGTTGCTGCGTTTGCAGTTGTAAACGCGTCGTTAAACGGTTGCAAACGGCTGCCCAAGCTCAAACCTATCGTAACCCAAACCATCTTAACCTTTTTAATTCGATGTCACTTTAACACGTATAATTACAAATTTAAAAATAGAGTAAAGTACACAGATGGTCCCTGTGGTTTACCAAAAATTTAGATTTGGTCCATAGCTTTTCAAAAGTACATAAACGGTACCTATGGTTTGCACATTATAATGCATTTAGTCCTCAACTTTTTTCAAATTTGTCGGCTAGGGACCAAATACATTACAAAGTGCTACTCATTTAGTCCCAAAAATTTAGATTTGGTCCATAGCTTTTCCCTGTGGTTTTCGCTTTGCTACTCATTTAGTCCCTAACTTAGACATGATAAAACCTTCAGATTTGTCGGCTAGGGACCAAATACATTACAAAGTGCAAACCAAAGGGACCACTCGTGTACTTTTGGAAAGCTAGGGACCAAATCCAAAATTTTGATAAACCACAGGGACCATCCGTTTACTTTACACTGAAAAATAAAGACCAAGTGTACAACAGTTGCAAAAAGTAAAAACTATTACTTTAGAACTTTGTTTATGTCCTCTTCTTCATCAGCGTGCTGCATTGCAGTGATTAAATTTCTGTGTTTCAGTTCCCGTAGGGTAAGACGCGCATCACCCGTTCTACTCATGTAGAAAAATATTTTGTATATCACCGTTTCAGCTATCCATCACAATAAACGTAAATTTACGACAAAAAACCATATATTAAAGAAAAATATACGAGGAAATATCTGAGAAAATGCCATCATAATCATGAATTGCATAAGCTTTCATGAAGACTAAATCAGTAATGTAATAATAAAAATTTTGAAAATATAAATATATACCAAACATACCATATCTCTCCTAAAATTTGGGTGTGCTCTGTAAGAACTCCAAACTTGGATGAGTAGCCAATAGTTCCTGTAGTATCGATTTAAAATCCTTCTGTTGTAGAAATGACACAGAAAACTATTATTTGATGGTAAATATTATATTTGAATTTTGTGGTCAAACAGAATCTTATTAATCAAGATCGACTCTATTAGGGGTGTGTGTGGTTCGGTTTGGTTCGCTTTTATGTTAAAACCAAAAACCGAAACCGAAATGTGTCCTCTTTCTTTTCGCCAAAATTTGTTTCATTTTGTTGGTACCTTTTAATACAATAAACCCAATAAGTATCCAATAAATTGTCCTAAAAAGAAAAAAAAAACATTTAATAAAAGAACATGTATAATTGTTAACAAATAAGCAAAGCTTATTCTACTTCGTTAATAGCTTCTAATTGTTAACAAAAGTTATAAAAATAGTATAAAAACTACTTTTCTTATCGACTCAAGAAAGACTTGCAAACCCCTAAATCAAGAGAAAACCCCAAAACCTGGTATTTGTTATCTATGTGCTTTATTTTCATAGCCGATAGAACCACTGCAGTAGCAAGACACCATTAATAAATAACCAATGAGAAAAAACAATGCAAAAAACAAAGAAAAAGTCCAAACAAATTTCAGTAACACTGCTACTGGTACCTGAAAGTTGAGGCGGTCGAATTGTATTAGTTATTGCGGCTCCATAGGCCGGTGCAGATGAACTTGTGAAGGAACTTGTCCCGTTTTACCTTTTAGATTTTTCGTGTAAGCCACCAGATTCTATAAAAAATACATTGAATAAGAACTAATATAGAACAAAATACCCACGTTTATTGACATTTCAAAAATGTAAAACCCATATACCAGATGAGTTAAATAAAAAATGTAAAACCCATATACCAAATGAGTTAAAGTGTGATGAACCACCAAGTCTAACATAACGAACAATTTGTACAACTTATGGCACCACGGTTTGAGGTGCTACCGCCAGCATGAGGCCTAGATTATGTTGTATCACTAATTTGATGCATCTAAAAACATCATCATCATCATCATCATCATCGTACTCAGTATATCCCACCTATAGCAAAGCTAAGGTAGGGTCTGAGGAGGGTGGGATGTAGACAGCCTTACCTCTACCCCGTAGGAATAGAGAGGCTGCTTCCAATGAGACCCCCGGCTCGATTGTGGTTTTGCATCAAGCCTTGGACATAAGGCACATAACACTCAGCAATTGAGACAAACGCCAATTGGTGCATGTACCCCCTTGTCTTTCGGCTATCAACGCCACCACATGATGCCTGATTAACGATCCCCTCTTTTTAACGTTATTTTCACGAAATTAGTAAAATAACGTTAAAAATTAGTGCACTTTTGCTTTTGCCCCCCCGAGCGCCCACACATATATTACATTATATGAGCAGACCGCAAGCGGGGCTTGATGCATCTAAAAACAAAATAAAATTATTTATACCAGACATTTCATCTAATGTGGAGACATTGAACAACTGAAAACGGTGCATAAAACAACCCATCTATCTTTACATCGAGAAATTTGATATTCATTGTATATAGGAAAAAAGAACTCCATCAACCATGAGTACAAGAAAGATTCACATTCATTGTCACAATATGATATTACCACTCGTTCTCCAATTGCACAAGTGAATTAGAATCCATCTAAATACTATCCTAAATCACATAAAAACATATTCCTTTATAGTAATAAACTCAAATAAAATACACTTTTACCTGCTTATAATGCATATCTGCCATACGAACACAACCATGTCTCACTAACTAATGTTATTACCTTCAACAAATGCAAAACAATATAAGATTGCTCAAATACAAATAAGTAACTAAAATTTGGTGTTTATAGATAAAATGCATATAATTAGCCACATCGGTGTAAAAAGATTGTTTCCAGCGATCATTAACAACAAATAAGTCAATCAATGAAACCCTATAACCAAAGTAAAAGAAATAGATACAACCCCAAAAGGAGATTGAGACGTGATTGAAAGAAATGACACTGACAAAGGAACCGTATAGCATACCTGTTTAGATCGAACCAAGAACAGAGTAAATCTTTATCGATTTCAACAATCAACGAAATCCTAAAACAAAATAAAAACAAATTGATGAACCATAAACAACTACTGAACGCCTATTGAAGAAAAGTCAAATTAGAAAAACAAATGAATAACGTACATATTTAGATGGAATCGATAATAACACGGATGATAATCCATCAAAAAGTATGAGATATACAAAACAAAGAAAATAATAGTCAGAAAACCTAAGGAAATCAAGGATGATAGTTGATAAATTTTTGAAATCTAACCTTTATGATGAAGATGACGATCAGATTCACTCAGAGACGAAGGAGCGGCAGAGAGCAATGGAAGAGTAGCAGGGACATTGAAGAAGAAACCCTAATTATGGGCGGCAATTATATCTAAAGGGAGGTTGCAGGCACAGTTATCTTTCCAATCTGATTTATAAGAGAAGAAGATTAGGGCATCCACTAAAGAAAAAGAAAACGCACAAAAGAGACTATCAGTGATCAGATTTCTTATAATCAAAGCATGAAACCCACCTGAAAATACCATAAACCCACCTTGAAGATGCCAGAAACCCTAGATCAACAATATACAGTGAGAGAGATAACGAAAATTTCATTTGGATCTGGATTTGAGGGAGAGAGAGAAAGAAAATGAAAAAAAAAGCATTTGAAATTTGAAATGAAAGTCAGGGATTTTGGACATATCTTTTGACCTGCAGGAGAAAGAAACGTTTTGTCTTCATTAATTGTTCCTTGACCTCTTCTCACCAGCTTTAAAAAAAATAATAATAAAAACACAGCAAAATAACATGTGGAGTAGGAGAAGCCAGGATATGCCATGTAGGAGAGAAATCAAAACTCTAAGAAAATGACACGTATGAATGTAATTAGGAGAGGGGCTTCACATGTTGACACCTAGGAGAGAGATAAGGGGTGGCTTTGTGGTGATGACACATGGGATTTTTTTGCTTTGATTTATTATAATAGAAAGATGTCGCCAGATTTTCAAGGCAAATACCACCGCACCAACTTCCAAGTCGTGAGTGGTATAGTTTCTTTCATGTACCTTCAATTGTCTTGAAGCATAAGCGATGACTTTCTGATGTTGCATGAGCACGCAACCCAAACCTTGTCATGAAGCGTCGCAGTATACCACGAAGTCTTCCGTGCCTTCGGGGTAATGATAGTATCGGTGCATCGCATAGCTTGTTTTTAAGTAGCTGGAAGGATTTTTCCTGTTTGTAACCCCAGTCGTATTTCTTGTCTTTCTGTGTAAGGGTCGTTAGCGGTTGAGCTATCTTTGAGAAATTCTCGATGAATTGTCAGTAATAGCCCGCTAAGCCCAAAAATTGTCGAACTTCAGTTGGGGTTTTGGGAGCTTCCCAATTCTTTATTGCTTCTATCTTGGATGGGTCTACATGAATGCCCTTCTCATTCACAACGTGACCAAGAAACTGTACTTTGCGAATCCAAAATTCGCACTTTGAAAACTTTGCATAAAGTTTCTCTTTCTTCAGTAGTTCCAAAATGGTTCTGAGGTGTTGCTCGTGCTCTTCTCTCAATTGCGAGTAAATCAGGATATCATCGATAAATACAATCACGAATTTATCGAGATATGGTTTGCATACGCGGTTCATCAGATCCATAAATACCGCTGGCACGTTCGTCAGTCCGAATGGCATCACAAGGAACTCGTAATGCCCATAACGTGTTCGAAATGCAGTCTTCGGCTTGCTTTCCCCTTGAATCTTTAACTGATGGTATCCAGATCGAAGGTCGATCTTGGAATAGTAGCTCGATCCTTGCAATTGATCAACTAAGTCATCAATCCTCGGTAGTGGGTACCGATTGTTGATTGTGAGCTTGTTCAGTTCTCTGTAATCGATACACATCCGCAGTGTTCCATCCTTCTTTTTCACGAACAATACTGGAGCTCCCCAAGGCGAGAAGCTTGGCCTTATGAATCCTTTATCCAATAACTCCTGAAGTTGTGTAGATAATTCTTGCATTTCGGATGGTGAAAGCCGATAGGGTGCCTTGCCTACAGGAGCGGCTCCTGGAACCAAGTCTATACGGAATTCGACTTGTCGTTGCGGAGGTAGTCCTGGCAGTTCTTCGGGAAAAACATCAGAGAATTCCTTCACCACAGGAATGTCTTCGAGTTTTGGCTCCTCAGCCTTCTTATCTACAACGTGCGCTAGGAAAGCAACACATCCTTTCCTTAAGCACTTCCGTGCCTTCATACAACTGATGATTCGTAGAGGCGCGTCTCGTTTTTCTCCATGTACTATGAGGGTTTCATCATTCGCCAGAGGGATGCGAATGATTTTCTCGTGACAAATAACTTCAGCCATGTTCTTGGACAACCAGTCCATTCCGACCACTACATCGAAGCTACCCAATTGAATAGGTAAGAGATCGATGCTAAATCTTTGTTCACCAAGTTCTAATGAGCAGCCCCTAACAACTTTGCCTGATTCAACAAGTTTACCATTGGCTAGTTCTATGGAATAAGGAATATCTAATCTACTAGATTCTATTCCAAGCATACGTTTAAATTCCACAGACATGAAGCTATAGTTGGCACCAGTGTCAAATAATATGGATGCAAAGTGATTGTTAACGAGAAACGAACCGGTGACCACGTTAGGGTCCTCGCGTGCGTTCCTTGCTCCAATCACAAATGCTCGAGCCTGAGCGTTGTTTCCCCCTGGGCAATCTTTCATGAAATGATCCTTGCTTCCACAACTGAATCATCCTTGGTCCCGCCCATTTCCGTTACCATTCCTGTTACCAGCACCATTTCCATTTCCACCATCTCTATTACCAGCACCATTGCGGTTTCCATTTCCGTTCCTTCCTTTTCCCCAACAGTCCTCAGTATGGTGACCCAACTTTCTACACTTGTCGTATTTTGGAATGCAACAAACCCCTTCATGATGACGCTTGCAATTGTTGCAAATGGGCAGAGTGCCCAGATACCTTTTGGCAGGAGCGTCATTCATAGTTGCAAGAGTTTTCGCCTCCTGAGGCGGGTTAGTGTCACGCTTCTTGTTGGAACCCTTGTTGTTACGTGTCGCTTGATTCAGGTTCGCATGCTTCCTTTTCTTGTCGCCAGACGACTCAGCATGCGTCTCGGTCTTTTTCAGTAGGGTTTAGCGACAACTTCTTCATACGGACAGCATCTTCAGTAAGGCTGACAGCCAGAGTTACAGCCTCAGTGATTGTTGTGTGTTTGGCCGAAGTTACCATGCTGCGGAATTCTGAGGCCAATCCCTAGATGTAGCGTTCAACGCGCTTAAATTCGGGAGTCACCATGTAGGAAAGCACTCTAGACAGATCGTGAAACCTTCGAGTATACCCAGCAATGTCAACACCTTCCATGGTCAGGTGCCAGAACTCAGTCTCCAACCTTTGGAGTTCAGCACGAGAGCAATACTTCTCTCTCATTTTCTCCTTCAGCTCATCCCAAGACATGCGATACGCGGCATCATCACCCAGAGTCTAGACTTGCAAGTTCCACCAAGTCAATGCTTCATCAACAAACAAACCTGTAGCAAAAGTGACTTGCTGATCCGCGGTACACTTGCTCATGCGGATAGTGTCTTCAGTCTTCTCCGTCCAGCGTACAAACGCCACCGCACCTCCAGTGCCATCGTAGTTCAGCGGTTTGCAGTCGAGGAACTGCTTGAAAGTGCAGCCCTGAGCTGCGTTTCCTCCAGATGAATCTCCATTCCCATTGCGTCTTGCATTGCTTGGTCCTCCGCTTTGTTCAGTACGGTTTGCCTCGTACTGGGCGATAGCTGCGGAGATCCTTTCTTCCAGTAGAGCGTTCAGCTCTTCAGCAGTTCTTGGCAGTGGGGGAGGAGGAGGTTGATCATGAGCGTTCACAGCTTTTCTGGGTGCCATGTTCTGTCAGAACATAACACAACAGGGTTAGACAATTGTTTGATATCGTCATACGAGACAGTAGTATTATATATATACACAGGCATATATACCACATAAGTGACATCAAACAATCCGCCCAATGTATAAATCAATTCATACAGCAACAAGTATGTATAATTAGATAAACACCTTACTTCGCATTGGCGGTTCTTGTCTTTATACCCTAAATCATTACTCTTAAAAGAGTATTTAATAGGCTGGGGGAAGGGTGTTCACATTTGATCTTTTCTTGTACTGAGGGAATCTATACGTGACAAGACTTGCTGTGATTTCTGTGCACTGAATTCCATAATTATGTATGCATCCATAATTACGTAACTCCTTGCACAGTCCGCACAGTTCGTTTCATCCTCGTATCTCTTCCTTCAGATAGGCCATTGTTTTCAGGTAAAGTCACGAGTACCTGAGCTATTCTATTTCTAGTACATGTATATATCAATTATCACACATAGTTTCAAGTAATTTCTAGTCAAGTGCTACTCCAGTGTACTCTAAGTCTCGTAGTGTCTTTTCTTGACTCTTTGTAAACAGTTTCAGGTAGTGAATGTCGTGGAAAGTTTTATGCAATGAAAACTCTTTGAAAAATTGTTTTCGTGAAAGGATCCTAGAGATTGTAGACTAGACTCGAGAAGGAATCCTGGTTCACTACAATCACAGCTCTGATACCAATCTGTCACACCCCTTTCGTAGGCGGAAGCACGAGGTGTGATCATGAAAGGTTCTCTTTGCATACGAAAGGTAAACATACTACATGCTCGTAAAAATAACTTCAAATACCAAACATTTCATAACTGAAAACATGATTTAAGTGTTTACATCACAAGGCAGCATATTGTCTGAAAAGATTACAATTTTATTCAAAGACAAGCATAAACAACATCCAAGAGCATGAGTAAGACCGCGCGCACATCCACTTTAGTTACCTGAAATACATGTGAGTTTTGGAAAAACGTCAACATAATGTTGGTGTGAATTCATGCAGTTCTTGTATTGAACGTTGGTATACTTTGTATGAAAAACATGGTATGTATCTTGTATAAATCAAGTATTTCTGTATGTATCTAGGTTGTTAATGGGTTGCAAGGCCATTAACATGTGACACGACATAGGAAGCAAACCAAACCATAGGCATTTTTCTAGTTGTCGATTCACGACTGAGACACAAACGCACTACTCGGTACTCGTTCTCACCAAGAGTGTGGCTGCCCGAAAACCCGTTAGATCTAACCTTTTGTTCTGCGGTCTAGGTATATTGTTGATTAATGGTGCTTATGGTACCCTATTCGTGACACGATCTCTCGTATCATTTCTCGTATCATCATACCATTTGTAAACATTGTAACATTTGTAACATGTATTTCACCCCCGAAGTTATAAAACTGAAAACAGTTAAAAGAAAAGGGGGAGCATGAACTCACAACTTTGCGTTCCTTGCGCCGTTAACTTCACCGGTTTTTGCTTATCAAGCGTCGTGACCTAAACGTGTTTTATTAACGTCAATCACTAGACATGTATCGCACAAGTACAAGTCACTATCTTTTATGTATTTGTTCTTGTGTTAAAAATAATTTATATTTTTAACTATGTGTCTTACTTATATTATTTTCTTCAAAAATAAATATAAGTATCTTGTATTTTTCACCCGAATTATGTATTTTGTCCACAACTTCATTTCATGTCCATAACTTGTCCAAGTTATTTATTCTACCAAGTGATATATATTCACAAATATATTTTCTTGTATTTGTCTAAGCATGTTGTATGTGTATTTTGTATTTTCACTCCTTTGGAGTATTTAGTGTATTTTCAAGTTCTAATACACTTATTACTTGTAATACATACTACATACACTTAGCACAACATTTAGTGATCAATAAATATATATATCTTTCTCAAAAATATACATACTTAGTATCAATTTTTATCTTGAAGAAATCATCATTTCTTAACTTAAGGTTTACACAAAAATTAGGGAAACCTTGGTAAATATTTTTAAGTACATTTTTAGGGAATAAGTTTCACCAAAACTTATATTTTCTAAGTGTCAAAATTTGTAGAAATTTTGACAGAGTTTCCCCTAAAAATTGAGGTTTCCCATGTTTTCAAAACATGTGTTTATTTTCTTTTAAAATCATCACAACAATCAATAATCAAACTGCACTTCCCAAGTACAAAAATTATACAATGTATATAACAACATGAACATGAACTTTCACAAAAACCTGTAGTAACTTGGTAACATGTTTAGTAGACTTAGTTACCCCTTAAAGTGTGTTTATTTCTTAATAAACTTCCTTCTTGAAAATTTTAGATGTTTACAAATTGTAAACATATTCTACAAAAATTATTCTTTTGAACTCTTCTTGTAAATAAAGTGTTCTTACACTTATTTTATCACCAAAAACAATGTACATTTATGTAAGAATCATGTTCTTACTAAAAATCATATTATGAACTTGGTTTTCTTGGAAAATTATTCATAAATCTTAGATTCACAAAATTACTAGCTCACTTTATTTACTATTTTTCAAGAAATAATTTTATTTTCAAGTTCATGTTCATAAGTGAGGATAATCTTCTTGGGTTAACACATAATCACCCTCTAACTTGCTAAATCATGTGTTTAATCACAATCTAGCAAGCTCCTTATGATGATCAACATCATAATTTCAAGTAACAACAATCAAGTGTCATGTATGTATTTAACAACCTCATTTCATCCGTAAATCATCATATTTCACCTTATGTTTCAAGATTCATGTGTATGTCTTTTAGTGTTCTTATGATTCATAACAATGTACATCTTTTTAACCAACAAAATAAGAAATACAAACTAGTAGCAAGAAGCTTACAACTAGCTCAAAAGCTAGGGAAGATCACTAGAGAAAAAGATGATGAAAATGATGTGTGAAAGCAATGAATGAAGGTTCTTCAAATTCTTCAAGCACCAAGCTCCATGAAACACCTTCTAGTAATTTGAAATAAGTTTGGAATGGATGGATGGTGGTTGCAAGGTGGTGGTGGTGTCGGCATTAAGGTGAGCCGAGAGGGAGAGAAAGAGTATGAGGGTTGTGGTGTTTGTGAAGATGGAGTGATGATTTATAGTATTGCAAGATCTTACATATCTAAAGAAATCAAGAAAGATCACAAGCAATCTAAGGAGAATCAAGCAAGATCTAAATATATCTTGGCAAATATTTGTGGGGCCACCCCATACTGACCGTATATTTCATATGGGGGGGGGGGGTTATTTGTAAATTTTGATGGTAGGTTGGTAAATGGTTAGGAGATTAAGTGTAAAAATCTAGTGTTATATATGTATGGCACAGTATATAATGTGTTGGGGTATTCGGGGACCATAAGTAGTTCAAAAATAATAAAACAATGTTTCTGGCAAAATTTTGGTGTTCCGGGTAATGTCCGGTTGTTCGGTTAAATACCGGTTAGTTAAAGTGCTAAATTGCACCGTTTAGTGTCCTTTACGTATCCTTTTTTAACCCTTTTAATTCCCAACACTTAGGATGGTATTCTGGATAATAAAACATTAATTCTGCATAATATTTATATGTTAAAAAGCTGATTATAGCTGAATTATGCAGAATTCTGCATTTAAAGTGCGTTTCGGGTGCTTTTTAGTGCATATTCTAGCTTCTAGAAAGTCTATATATAAACCCTTGTATGTACTCTTGGGTTTTAATGTATTCTTGTCATTGGACCTACACCTAGGCTCCAATTTTATTGTCTAACTGCTTTCTGCAGAATTGTTGACACAATGTGTCTTACCGGTGAGTTTACTAGTATTTCTGACGCAACGCTGTTCATTAATGCATAAAGTAATTCTTGTAGTGTAAAACGTGCATGAATTCACTTGTATAATATGAAATCAGGCAATGCTGACATTTAAGCACATAATTGCAGTCATTAAATAATAATTAAAGTGTACGGAAATTACCAGTTTGGTGCCAGTTGTCACATTCTCGGGCAACAATCCATTTCCAAACCAACTCCAGACTATCCATCAAGTCTATATTCCGTTTAGACCCGGATTCCACCGTTTAAAGTGAAAAGTTGAAGAAAAGATGAAGATAACTTTAAGTTTTATTATGAAAAAATCCTAGATCTGGCTTAGATTTGGTGAAAACACTTGAAATTCCTCAGATCTGAGCTAGATCTTACCAGGAATGACATCATATAGTAGTTTGTACAAACCACTATGACGACATCATCCTCAAGAAATCAGATCTAAGAGATTTCACGGTGAAAAGTGTGATTTCAAAGAAGAATCATGTAGAGAATGAGGTGTAGATCAAGGAAGTACAAGAATCTAGTGTAAAACGTACCGGAATCGCCGAGAAATTGAAGAAATGTGGTATGCGTTCGTCTGGGTCTAGTGAGGTTGTCACATCAGTGAAGGACTGATGTGACATGCCTATTTATAGTGTGGGAGAGCGACTAGGGCGGTATGCAGCGGATCGGATGGCGGGTCGATCGAGTGGCCATCCGATTGGTTGGTCATCCGATCGGATGGTCATCCGATCGGATGGTCATCCGATCGGATTGCCACTTGGTCAACCTATCCTTTTCGCATTCCCGTCTTTGATTCGTTTGCGAGTTAGATTAAGCGTTGTGTTGCGTATAGTTTGATAAAAGTATAACATAACTAGATTACATCATAACACAAAAGTTTCTAAGTTTCATAGATTCCGCCAGTGACAAGACTCCAGTCTCTCGTTTAACCAAGAATCAAGTTTCACGAGTCTCAAGAGTCAAGCACCAATTAAGCATCAAGAATCAAGAGTAAGTATCAAGTATCAAGAATCATAGAATCAAGCCTCATAGAATTATAGTTCCAAGTATCAAGCATCAAGAATCTAGAGTTAAGCATCAAGAATCATAGTTTAAGTATCAAAAATCAATATTCTAGCATCACAAAGACTCACAAAGTTTCACATGTATCAAAAGTATCAATATTACATAGATTAAGGACTAAAACTGACAATAGGCAAAGTTCAGGGACTAAACTTGCCAAAAGCCTAAAGTTTAGAGACGCAGGGCGTTACAATAAATACATAAAAGTAACACATTAAAATATATTATCATAACTATTATTCTAAAATTTAATAAGTATAATTTAAGTTAAAATATTTATTATTTTAACAAATAATTATATAACTTGGAATAATATTGAAGGCACAATGAAACGTAACTCAAAGACACTAATTAATACTAAGTCAAGGCACGACCCGCTCGTCTAATAGATCGTAATACGTTTTAGGTAGCCGTGTACACCAGAGGAAACTTTGAGTTACAGTCGGATTGAAGAACGCAAAACCGTGAGTTCATGTCCCCCTTTTCTTTTAACTGCTTTCAGTTTTATAACTTCGGGGGTGAAGTACATGTTACAAATTGTTTACAAACGTTTACATGTGGTATGGTTAGCTAAGAAAAGGTACTGCTTGATCATGTGAGTGGTGGGTATAACGCTTAAGACAATTAATCCTTGTAGTAGGACAGAGGGACATGAGTGATAGATCTATTTGGGTGTAGCGAGCCCACACCCATGTGGACCGGGGTTTGGCCCATGAGGTGACTATGTCTTCAAACTGAAGCCCGGTGCAAAATCTGCTAGGTTTGAGCCTTCCTGCATCACGTCACACATATAGATGGCCTTGCAAACCATTAATCGATCTGTTTTCCTTGTTTGCTTTCATACCAGGGTTTACAACTACATACTCACTTACAATGATTACAAAGTTTAATCGAGCTCACACACTAAACACATGAACTCGCTCAACTTTTGTTGGTGTTTTCAAACTACATGTATTTCAGGAAACTAAGTATGGATCTGGCGGGCATTGGAGTTTTCAAGTGTTGTTTGGAATAAAGATGTCATCCGGTGTCAAATGGTTTAGAGTGTGTATCCTGTCCTGGATAGGTTACATATCTCAAAGCCTAGTTTTCATTAGTGTCTTTTGTGAAGTCCTTATTGAACTTAAAAACTTGTTGGTGTTGTATTCTGAACGCGAAGTCTGTGTTTTGGGATTTAAAACAATGTAGCATGTAATGTTTTTAAAACTTAATCTAAGGATGAACATCTTGGTTTTATCATATAGTTGTTTGTTATGGTTGAATGCAATGATATTAAGCAAGTCACACATAACCACGCTTCCGCAAAAGTCAGGGTGTGACATCTAAACCCTATCAAAATAGAAAGTTTAGAGGGTATTTGCACCTTTAAACTCATGATAATCAACCATACTCAAGCTCCATAACCATGGGTTTGGTTAGAAGCAAGGTTGGTATAAGATTGTTCAAGTTAAAAGTAAATAAAAACAAGTTTGTAAAAGTTTTAAATTTCCGCATTGATTAAAACTTTTAAAAACTTGTTTTTATTTACTTTTAACTTGAACAATCTTATACCAACCTTGCTTCTAACCAAACCCATGGTTATGGAGCTTGAATATGGTTGATTATCATGAGTTTAAAGGTTCAAATACCCTCTAAACTTTCTATTTTGATAGGGTTTAGACAACCCACAACTGTTGAAATCATCCAAGTCTACCATAGTTCGTAGTGGAAGACTTGTGTTTTGCTGAAGGTGTGAACCTTGGAAGTCTTGGCTATCCTAACTTGTTCCACCACCTCACTTGATGTTTTTATTCATACTCGTTATGTAGTTTCCTAGTCCTAAAGTAAGTTAACCCCGCCTAGCCTCCAACATTTGCGATGTTGGGTATGACACGCCTGGTTTGTTCTTATTTGGCTACTTAATATGATAATGAGTAAATTACAAAAATCGTCATTTATGTATGTCATTTATTGAAAACTGTGTCCTTTGTCTTCAATAATTACAGAAAACGTATTCGATGTTTGCAAACCCTTGCAAATAATGTCCTTTAGTCCTAACTCAGTTATTTTTTGTGGTTAAATTTGACCAAATGGACCCCACATGAGGGTATTTTTGTGGTTAAATCTGAACAAATGGACCTCACATGAGAGTAAAATGACCAAAATGCCCTCATGTGGGGTCCATTTGGTCAGATTTAACCACAAAAAATTAACTGGGTTAGGGCTAAAGGACATAACTTGCAAGAGTTTGCAAACATCGAGTACGTTTTTTGTAATTATTAAAGACAAATGACACACTTTGCAATAAGTGACATACATAAAGGATGATTTTTGTAAGTTACTCTATGATAATAGATTAGTTGTATTTACTTTCATTCATGACCAACCAGGTTTACCAACTAAGTTGGTAAACTTTGTGCTTTGGTGAATCATACAATGAGGTGTTCATACCTCCATGCTTGACCTACATGATATCCATGACATTAATGATGGACTTATTATAAGATATACTATATACTATATATATATATATATATATAGCCGAATTCATGATGCTAATAGGTTTGTTGTTACGTGTTATGAACTTAGGTTATTTTATTTTTCTTCTAAGTTCCTCGTGTTTTATTCTAATGTGCAAGTTAAGACCCTTGAAATCACTTAAAAACTTAGTGTCAAAACAAGTACTTAGACAAGATATATTTTTATGAATACATACTTTTGTACTTCAATTCCAATCCGAATCCTTCGTCAAAATCCAAATACTCACACACCTTCATTTCCCCATTGTAGGATAACCTTGGTGTTCCACCCTCTCGTTCTTCAACTCGCAGATTAAAAAGGAAAGCTTTGCAAAACCGTGAGTATACTCGACCTGTTTACTTTTTACACTTTTGGGTGCAATATGTTTCATGCTATCAAACACGCAACTCACATAGTCTATGCTTAAATGACAAACAAACATTCCCACATACATGCTTATATGTTATACGTGAACTCATACATGCTAGGCTATTCTTATGCTTTATACTTGTCATTAACTTCGTACAAGCCTCCCTTAACATGTATAGCGCTATAGGAGTAACGCATCGCCCGTATTCTTAAGGTCATGTTAAGTAAATAAAACGGTATATTCATTGCTATGATTAGATTACGCTAGCGGAAATCTTTGGTTTGACTTGTATAGTTGCATGCTAGTATATTATGTAGTTTAAGTTAACGAATTTTCCATGTAGATTGTTTCAAACTTTTATAATTATACTAGTAGTTAAACTTGTATACTCGCCAATACTTTTTGTATTGAACTATACTTTGAAACGTGTTGCAGGAAATTGGTGACGATGATGAAATCTAGTAGTATGGACTAGAAACTCATTTTACAAATCTAGTTTTGTTGTTGTATTTTTTCTTGTATTTTGTTGTAATGTTCCATGAATTTTTCAGTGTTGTAATTGAATATTTTGAAATGAAATGAAATTCGAGTTTATTAAATATTGTCTCAAAAGAGTGTTATGAAGTCTCTTACAATCTCGTTTTTGTCTCACTCTGATGTTTCCGCCAACGGTTGGGGTGTGACATTGGGCTCGGGTAAATCAAGGAATGGGTCGCTAGTTGGGGCTGGGGTTTTTTGTTCATGTTTGGGCTGCAATTGGGCCGCAAAGGGTGTGGGTTTGGACTTCAGTTACAATGTGTTTGGGTCGAGTCATGGAACCGAGTTGAGTCATTCACAAACTACCGATATATATATATATATGTATATGTATATGTATATGTATATGTATATATACATATATATATATATATATGTATATATATATATATAGGGAACCGCTAAAATGAGAACCACCTCCAGTTGTAAGAACCGCGAGAACCACTCTCAACCAATCAGAATATGCCAACTAAAAGGTTATTTTAGTCTTTTACTCCAAATGTCAAATCCATCTCTCTCTCCATTTAATTAATGCCCCTGACATTCAATCCATTTATACATTCTCTCTCTGATATTCAAAACCCCATATTTTTACCACTCTCTCTCTCTAAAAACACCCATAACACAGAACTAGAACACATTCAACCCATCTGATGTTGATTTTTACATCTGATGACATGTTTTTCTTCAACATACAGCCACAACACATAAATAGCAGCGGTGGGGGTGACGCGGTGGGGTTAACGGTGGTGGCGAAGGCGGTGGAAGTCGGTGGTATGGAGGCGGCCGACAACCCCCCCCCCTCCCGTCTTTCTGAATCGGCGACCGGTGTAGCCGGTTTCTGATCGGCGGCTCCTCGATCCGTCAACATCCACCACTAACACCCATACCCCATGTTAAACGAGAATAGGTGGTCATCCACCATGACGGTGGCGGCACACGGTTGTAGCGACAAAAAGACAGAGAAGACAGGAAGAAAGAGAGGTGAGAGAGAGAAGCACAGAGACGGGATAGAGAGAGAGACTAGAAAGAAGGAGAGAGAGAGAGAGACGGAGGTTGGGAGCAGCGCTGCCGCTCACGGCGGCGGCAGTGAGGGCGACGACGGTGTTTCTAATGCCCGACAAATTTCCGGTAAGAATTTGGCTTCCCCTCTTATTTCTTTCTTCATTTCTTTTTCTGATGCTTGAAGATGATAATGCTAGGCAACTGTTGATGTAGAAGATGATGATGTTTTGGTTTGGGATACAGTCATAAATGAAGAAGTGATTAAGTTGCTGTAGTGATTAAGTTGTAGAAATAAATAAGAATTGCCAATTTTGTTTCAAATCAACGAAGAAGAAAAAATCGTCTTGATGTTTGTCGACTAGTAAATAAGACGAAGGGTTATTTGTTTTTTTGTCGAAATAGATCTGAGAAATAAGAGATTTTAAGTTGTCGATTGGATCTAATTTGTTTGGAGTTTTGAATGAATCGGATATAATTGAGCGGTTGAAATAGAGTATTAGGATTATTTGTTTGTCGTTTACAAAGTTTAAACGTAAAACGTAAAAAGTTTAAAAAGTTTAACGTAAAACGTAAAAAAAAATTATCTACTTGTAAAACGTACAACGTAAAACGTAAACTTTAAACGTAAAATGTAATCTTCTATGTAAAACGTAAAACTTTTTTATGTCAATTGTAAAACGTAAACTTTTGTATGTAAATTGTAATACGTAAAACCTTATTATGTAAAACGTAAAACATTGTGTTATGTAAATTGTAAAACGTAAAACGTCAAAAAAGTTTTCGTAAAACGTAAAAAGTTTAAAAAGTTTAACGTAAAACGTAAAAAGTGTAAAAAACGACGCGTTAAAAAAACGTGAAAAATGGTGCGTTAAACGTAAAAAGTTTTACGCAAAACTCGTAAAAACGTAAAAAGTTTTATGTAAAACTAAAACGTAAAAATTTTAACGTAAAATGTAAAAAACGTAAAAACGTAAAAAGTTTTACGCAAAACGTAAAATGTAAAAAACGTATAAACGTAAAACGTAAAAAAAAACGGCGCGTTTAAACGTAAAAAATTTAACGTAAAAAACGGCGCGTAAAAAAAACGACGCTTGAAAAAGCCTGGTGTAAAAATCGGCGCATTAAAAAAAGCTTGAAACGTAAAAAACAGCGCGTAAAACGTAAAAAACGGTGCCTAAAACGTTAAAAAAACGGCGCGTAAAGTTTTTAACGTAAATGTCGGCGCGTTAAAAAAACGACGTCTGAAAAAGCACGGCGTAAGAACGGGGCGTAAAAAACGGCTCTTCAAAACGTTTTTTTAAACAAATCTTAAAAAAAATTATCATAAAAAATCTGATTTCAAAAAAGTTTTAAACCAAAAAATCAGTTTCTTATAAAAAATTATTAAGACAAAAAAGTAATTAATGAATGGGACAAAAAAGACATTTAAAAATAATATATATAAAAAGACAAAAAAAAAACAATTTTACCTAAATACCCTTTAACAATAAAATATTAAAAACATAATAAGACAAAAAGCTTTTAATATTAATATTAAATACTTTTAATCTCATCCATCCATCTACTTGATCTAATGGCTAGAAAGTGGTTCTCGCGATTCTTACAACCGGAGGTGGTTCTCATTTTAGCGGTCCCCTATATATATATATATATATATATATATATATGGGACCGCTAGAATGAGAACCACCACGAGTTATGAGAACCGCGAGAACCACGTGCCACTGAGGGGCGTTGACCACGATTATTTTTTACAACTAGATCCGTATATTTTAACAACATTCGTAAAAAATAATTTCAAACGGCGCGCCCGAGGGGGTAGTTTTTTACACCCAAAGTTTGGTGTTTTTATTATTTTTTTTGTTTTTTCTTTTTTTTTACAAACTTTGGGTGTAAAAAACTACCCCCTCGGGCGCGCCGTTTGAATTTTTTTTTTTTACGAATGTTGTTAAAATATACGGATCTAGTTGTAAAAAAAAATCGTGGTCAACGGCCCTCCGTGGCACGTGGTTCTCGCGGTTCTCATAACTCGTGGCGGTTCTCATTCTAGCGGCTCCCATATATATATATGGGGTCGGGATTTAGAGAAAACAGTAGAAAGTGTGAGAACGGTGAGAACGCTTATGGATCATCCGATTAAAACAATCTATGGACTAGATTGACGCGGTGGCGTTTTCGTTAATAATATCAATTTTATTACGTGGACGCACCTCATTAAGGGTAAAAAGGTCTTTACACATTTGTATACCAAAACGCCATACTAATGAATAAAACTCCATTACGGACCAAAACACATCCCTATATAAACAAAACATCCCAGACATAAAAACACACCCCCAGAACCTGAAACGCCATATTTTCTACTATATACCATTCATCTTAACCAACTGGGGTAGCCTAGTTGGCCACCGACACCCACCTCTTCCCAGAGGTACCGGGTTCGAGTCTTGGGAGTGGCATATGTCGCCCAGGGTAAGAACTCGGCATGGGGAAGTCACCACGGAGCTAGCTTGGTCGGGTAGCGGCTCCCGGAGTGATATCACTCCGGCGGTTGGGAGGACCGTGCACTATCCCCCCCCCATTCATCTTACAAACGCCAAAATCCCCAAAACATCAAACACACCTACTCAAAAAAACGCCATATTTTCTACTATATACCATTCATCTTAGAAAACGTCAAAACACTCAAACATCAAAGATTCCAAAATATCGACGATTCTTTCAGATACACTATTTCCTCAGTAAAACACCAAAAATGACAAATATCATTTCTTGTATATTCAAATATTGTTCTACGCCAAAGTTTCGGAGAATGCATTCTTCCCTGAGGTGCTGTGACTCAAATAACATTTTGCTGCAGGAGATGGACAAATCATAAACAAAAAGATGCCGGTGTCAGACTTATGTCATTTTTTGTGTTTTGTTATTGATGAATATTATAATGGCATCAAAAGACGAATGACACTGATGAGGTTTTTGAAGATACATATTCAAACAAAAAATTCATGTCATTTTGTCTTTCCAAACGGCCACAAAAACACAAGCATGGCTAAGCCAAGCCGCCAGCGAACATGATTCAAAGAAGAAAGAGACTGATGACAGTGAAGATTTGGAAGATGAATTGTTTCTATTTTTATTTTTTTAATTTTCTTTTTCTGTTGTTTGTTATGTATTTTCAACTTAGAATAAAAAAATACATTATATTAATAAAACGCCAAACAGTCATAATGCATGTGAAACGCTATAATGCAGTAAAAACGGAAAAAAAACTCCCAAACTATAATGAAAGTAGTTTGCAAAAGCTAAAAATGAAAAAAAAAACGCCAAAAACTACTTAAAGCCATTAAAAACGCCAAACTTGGGAGATGGAAAGTCTATGACCCTAAAAACTCCTAAAAAGCTGAAGAAAAAACAGTAAAATACACCGTAACTGAAAAGACGGCTACTTTATTAATATCATTTATTATAAATAAAACCCCGCCTAAACTACGCGCCAAAAACATCCTATAAGAGAGACGTCTCTGCACAATCAATTGATCACAAACCAAAAACAAACGCCATATTTCCTAGAAACCATTCACTTTAAAACGCCAAAAATAATAGTTAAAAAAACCACAGATGCAGAACCTCGATTCTTCTATATTGAGTATTGATCTGAATGAAGTTTCACTGAATGGATTCTTCTCTGAGTTTGGTATCTCTATAATCTTTTGCTGAATGAGATGGACAAATATTCAAGAAAAAGAGACTGATGACACTGATATGACATCATGTCACTTTGTTCTTGATGGATATATTGATGGCATGAACGGATCAATACATTAGAGCAGGCGTTGTTCTTCAACATGTCATCAAACAAGTATATATCCACCCACAATAAAGGATGCCACAAAAAATAAACAACTTCTAACGACGGGCGTTATGTAGGAAAATAAGGATCTACATAAGGTATTCAAAAACATGTTCAAAACGCCAAAAATATTAAAGAAGAAGAGGCTAATGACCGTGAAGATTTGGATGAGAAATTAGATTATAATTTTTTTTTTCATTTTCTATTGTTTGTTATCTAATTCCTTGTTGTTTATTATCTAATTCTCTACTAATTTAAAAAAATTGAGTATAAAACGCCAAAAACTACAAACACCAAAACACCTGATAGTGTGAAAAACTGTGAGAACGCATGCTGGCAAAGTACGATGTTGCTATATAAAACGCCAAAAAACTCAAACAAAGTATTTCTGGAAAAATCAACACTAATTGACAGATGAAAATTGAAAGAAACAGTAATTGCTAATACAGTAAAATGAAGAGACGGTATCATTATTGCCAAACATTTATTATATTAAAAGCCACTACATGGAAAATTGAATTTATTTATCTTTTCAAAACGCCATAATTGCTTGTCACATTATAGGCATGTATCCTACATGGCACAACACTTAATATAATAAAATCAAGAAAATTACTGATGTTTTTTACATTAAAGGTCTGCATCCTGATCTAAAAAACAATAAAAACGCCAAAACAATACTTAAAACGCCAAAATATTTACTATGATCCTGATCTAAAAACAATAAAAACGTTGCGTATTTATTAAACGCCAAAAATGGAAAGATGAAGTGACACGCGTTTAAAAAAAGAAATATGAAAGGACAAAAAAGCCCCTCCGCCCTTCTCTAAGCGGCGTGACACGTGTTGGGCCAGGAAGCGTTCTCACCGCTCTCACACTTTTGAGCGTTTTCTCCTGAACCCGTTTCTATATATATATATATATATATATATATATATATATATTGTTAATTTGGAATTTAATAAAATATGTTAAATTATATAAATCTTGTGACGTGAAAAAGTAAGGCGTAACGAAACATAATTTTAATCGTGAAATTGAACAGTGCCAATTCTTTCTGTAATTTCAAATGGTCCAACATAAAGCAGATTTAACTTGCCCTGTTTCCCAAAATTAACTACACCTTTCCAAGGTGAGACTTTCAGCAAAACGTTGTCCCAAATTGGATATGCAACGGTTTTCTACGTTTATCGGCATAGATTTTCTGACGGTCATGAGCTGCCGCCATACAGTTTTGGATCTGAACAATTTTCTCCAAAGTTTCAAGTACAAGTTCAGGACCAGTAATTTGGTTGTCTCCAACTTCAGCCCAACAGAGAGGTGACCGACATTTCCGTCTGTACAATGCTTCGAACGGTGCGGCCTGGATACTTGAGTGGTAACTATTGTTGTAGGAGAATTCCACCAGGGTTAGGTGTCTCTCCCGGCCGTTACCGAAATCAATAACACATGCTCGTAGCATGTCTTCAAGTGTTTGTATGGTGCGTTCAGTCTCACCATCTGTTTAAGGGTGATAGGTAGTACTCATATCTAAGCGTGATCCGAATGACGTATGCATAGATGGCCATAGATAAGACACGAAACGAGGGTCACGGTCGGAGATGATTAAGATTGGCACTCCGTGCCGAGAGACTACTTCCTTCAAGTATACGCTTGCAAGTTTGTCATACTTGTCCGTTTCTTTAATTGCGAGGAAGTGGGCAGATTTAGTTAGGCAGTCCACGATCACCCAGATGGTGCCATTCCCGCTTTGTGTTATGGGTAGCCCAGTTATGAAATCATGGAAATTCGTTCCCATTTCCACACCAGTATTTCTGATTGCTGAAGCGAACCAGACGACCTTTGGTACTCAATCTTGACCCTAGCGCATGTGAAGCATTTGCTTACATACTTGGCTATGTTTGCTTTCATGTAAGGCCACCAATACAATGCCTTCAAGTCATGATACATTTTGTCAGAACCAGGGTGAATAGAGTATCGAGACTTGTGTGTTTCGTCCATTACAAGCTCTCGCAAGTTTCCGTAGAGTGGGACCCATATTCAGTCCTTGAAGTAGCGAATACCATTAGATTTAGTTTCAAGTTGTTTCTCCATGCCCCACATGGATTCCGCTAGGAGGTTCTCATTGTCTACTGCTTTGAATTGAGCATTGCGAATTTGTTCAGGGAGATTCGAGTGAATTGTAAGTTGTAGAGCACGAACTCGCTTTGGCTTAGATTCTTTTCGGCTGAGGGCGTCAGCTACAACGTTAGCCTTGCCCGGATGGTATTTGATAGCTCACTTATAATAATTCAGGAGTTCAACCCATCAAAGTTGTCGGATGTTTAACTCCTTCTGTTCGAGTATGTGCTGGAGACTCTTGTGATCTGTGTAAATCGTACATTGGGTACCGTACAAGTAATGTCTCCAGATTTTGAGAGCAAAACCACAACTCCCAATTCCTCATGGGTAGTGTAGTTCTTCTCATGAACTTTAAGTTGACGAGACGCGTACACAATTACATTCTCGCGTTCCATCAAAACTCAACCGAGACCTTGAATAAATGCGTCGTAGTAGACAACGAAATCATCAGTGCCATCTAGTAAGGATAAGATAGGCGTGCTACAAAGATATTCCGTCAGGAGTTGAAATACCGATTCTTAGGCATCACTCCACTTGTAGGTGGTGCCCTTTTGAGTCCAAGCAGTGAGGGGTTGAGCGATCTTCGAAAATCCCTCAATGAATCTATGATAGTCACCCGCAAGACCAAGGAATTGACGGATTTTGGTAGGAGTTCTCGCTGTAGGCCAATTCTTGATGGAATCAATATTGGCTGGATCGACATGTACTCCAGCATCGTTGACTACATGTCCGAGGAAATGGACTTCACGAATCCAAAAGTCACATTACGAGAATTTTGCATAGAGTTGTTCCCTTTTAGAAGCTCTAAGGTAAGGCATATTCCTCCTGGCTTTTCGAGTGAATTAAGATATCGTCAATGAAAACAATGACGAATTTTTCAAAAAAAAAAGATAGGGTTTGCATACTCGGTTCATGAGATCCATGAAAATTGCGGGTGCATTTGTTAACCCAAATGGCATAACAAGGAACTAGTAATGGCTGTAACGAGTTCTGAAAGTTGTCATGGATATATCTTCGTCTCGGACTCTAAACTGTTGATAGCCCAATCTCAGATTGATCTTGGGATAAAAACTAGATCCCTGCATTTGGTTGAACACGTCATTAATTTGGGGAAGTGGATATGGTTCTTAACGGTCACCTTGTTCAGCTCCAGTCAGGCATTATGCCCCTTTATCTCAGAATAGTAGCGTCATGACGCATTCGTGCAGAGGGAAGGGAGATTTTTGGTAGGTATCAATCATGATATTTAGGTTGCAGTTGGTTGTAGTAGATGAGTATCTTTCGATCAACGAGATAGTAAACACGAAACAAAGAGATCGATAGAGTATACATAAGTATGGTGCTTTAACGCGGAAAGGATATCAACCTTGGCATACCTCACTGAAGTAGAAAATTTAATTTGTGCTACTGCACTTGATGAACTAAAGTATGGCTCGTTGATCCTCGAGTAACGTTCGTAGAGAGTGATTTAACTAAGCGAAGATTAATGTATGACGGCTTAGATGAGAACTATGGTATTCATTTTAGCATAACAGGACAAGACGTGAAAAACATACCAAAGTGTGGCCGCAATCAATGTGTTCCACGCAGGGTAATACAGAATTGTTTTAGAATCATCCGTAAAGATTTATCCGATGACGAGAATGTAGTTGGTCATACGCAAGTGATATAAATAGAAATAAAGTATGTTATTCGTCGATGGAAGTGTTAGTTTGATGGTGTTGGTACAACAAGAATTATCCAGAGAGGTTGGTGTACTAGTTTGTAGCGTCTAGGTTCAACTGAGGCGTCCGTCAAAGTTGTCGAGCTTGCCCATGTGCGAGTAAGGATATATTCACTATGATTTATGAACTTAATGAGTTTGTAATTTGTCAAGTCCGTAAGCAAACAAATTCGAAAGTGTTGAACTAAGTCGTGTGCATGAATTAGGAATAACACATATGTCATCAAGAGGTTTCATTATGTGGATGCGAAAACATGTTCGAAATGGTATGATCGTATTAACAATACATCACAATCTTCAGAATTCAGGAAGTGATTACCAAGGATCGAAAGTTGAGTTTATCAAATTCTCTAATCTAAAACACAATCTTATTGGAGTTCTGCATGGAGAAGCGAAGATGTAGTGACACCATGATAATGAAATGAGATTTTTCTAAGTCGATAATAGTAACTAGATATCACATTAAGCGCTAAACATCGGCGAGTGCAAAGGCTAGTGAAGAGATTCGCATAAAAGGAAAAACTCTTATGGGATAACGGCTCTTACATTGTAGAGGGTAAGACAATTGTTTAAGTCATCGCGTTCATCTGGATGTTGACTAATTTGTATTTGCGTTTTCCAATTTCCCTGAGACCATTGAACCATTTGGGGAAATCCATTTACAGAGTTGGATATACTAAGCTGTAAATCAAGTTAGACTAAGGATTAACAACATAATAGGGTAATGGGGCGTAACCTTGTGATTGATAGGGATTGTGATATGGTTGTTAGCGTTTCGCTATTTCGGTTGTGGATCAAAGAAACGGGAGGTTGGTGATGCTCAGACGAAGAATTAAGCAAAAAACAAAGAATCTGACAAATAACTAAAGAATTCTGACAACTAATCTAGTCACCACCGACAGCTCCAGCAGCAGCCAGCGACAGCAATGGAATGGGATGAAAGTTTGTTGCGTTACAGTCGTGTGGATATATCATTTTTCCAAAACGGAGTTCGGATGATAGGGTTTCGAGTTGCGTGATGACAAACGCGTAAAACTGTGACTTCCAGCCACTGTTTTGTTTTCCGGTGACTGTAGCGGTGGTTCCCGGCAATAGAAACAGGTGTAGATGATGTGGTTCGTCGACACGAACGCATGGACATATTATTCGTCTAAATCTGAGTTTGTTTGGGTCGTTTCTAGTCTACTCAAATATTGACCCGCAAAACCGAACGCACGGAGAGTCAGATCTGTGTTCTGGCAGTAGCGGCGGTGGCAGCGGATGACACTGATAATTTTTTGATGTCAGGATTGTTGAGACGATCGTGTGGATAGGTAGAACACATGAACGGATTCCGTATGGTCAAGTTATGGGTGAAACAAGATTCTACTCACATTTTGTGTCTGGAGTTCAGAGTAAAATAGACGCGCCAAGAGCGTCACGTACGCTAGGGTATGACTCCGTAGAAACTTATATTCTTTGTTAGGTGTTATTTTGGGATGTGAGAAAAATGTCGAGGAAGTCTTTTGGGAACGTTTTTCGGTAACGTTAAATCATGGGTATTGTACACGAATGGACGCGTTGGTTGTATGGTTTGAGACGGTTTTAAGCCGAGCTTACAACCTTCTGATTTGGAGTAAATGGGTTGGTATAGTGATTGAGTCGGTGGTTTTGGAACGACCAGTTACTTGCCTGGTGCATGAATCGAACTCGAAATTGACATCACTACCAGTGTAACGTGTGTGAATGTCATGCATAAATGTCAAATAAATGTGTGCGCTATGTAACTAATGCAATGCATGTGTGATTTCTAATTAAGTATATGTGTAGTGTATGCAGTAAGACTGGTGAACCTTGCAATTTGGAGTGTGGTGGCATTGTGGTTTTTCAGAAGGGAATAGTTATAGTTTGGTTTTTCAAAAGTTCTAAACCAAGTTAGCTATAACCTGTAACAACCCGCGTTTTTTAAGTCAAAGTATAAGTCAAAGTCAAAGTCAAAGGAAGAAAAGATTGATAATTCGATCTGTCATTCCTTGCTTAACTATTGATTGTACTATTTGACTTGTTAATCGATACTTTAATTTATGTTGCTTTAGTTGTATTATGTGGAGTAAATGCAATAAATCGCAGTTTAATCGCTAATCTATTTAACGCTATCTCATCGCTATCACATCGTAACTTGAATCGCATGTTCTGGATATAGTTTTACGTGTGTGTGTTATTATGTGTTACATGTTCGTGTTTATTATATGTTTGTGGTGTTAATCGAAAACGCAATCGCAACTCTATCGCAACGCAATCTCATCGCGAACTGGAAACACAAGTTTAATTATGTTGTTGTATGTTAGTTATGTTATTTGTGTAACTATTATTTAAATCTATCGTATCGCTTACTCGACACTCGCTTAAACATATCGCAACGCTCAACGCAGGAAACGAAACATCGAAAAACCAACTCATCGCGCCATCCGATCGAATGACCGTTCGATCGAACGGTCATACGACCGGATGACTGTTCGATCGAATGGTCATCCGACCGGATGACCATCCTATCGGATGGCCATCCGATCGAAGGGCCCTCCGATCGAATCACTTACACCGCCTCACCCTCCTCTCACCTATAAATAGCACCTGTCACATCACTGTTCATGATGTGACAGCTCTCTCGTTCGACCAACACACTCTTGGCCTATTTTCTCTCGATCCCTCGCGATTCTTGTAAGTTTTCAACTCAAATCTTGTACTTCTATCATCTACACACACTTTCCCATCATTTTCACCATCAAATCTTAACTTTGCACCATGAAATCGACTGATTTGGGCTATTCTAGGATGATGTCATCATGGGTTTTCATGAACTTCAAAGTGTGACCTCATTCCACCAAGAACAACTCAGATCTAAGAGATTTCAACATGTTTAAACACTGATTTCGTCTTAATCTAAACGTTTTCAAACAAATTTCCAACTTTCTTCATCTTTCTTAACTTTTCACTAAAAAACCGATAGAATCTGACCTCGTTCAGGCCTTCTACTCGTTCTTTAGTGAAGTGCCGGTCTAAGAACGGATTCCTATCGGAGAGACACCCGACTAACGGGTTGAACATGAAGCTCCGTCAAGAACAGTTAACTGATCGGACGGGGTGACTCCTATCCGATCGGATGACTTGAACTTGATGGGATTTCCGTTGTTTGACACGTTGTCAAACCGTCTCGGTTCAACTGCAAAAACTTTCCAAATTTAACAAATTTTACACGTTTCAAAACGAACAGGTTACTGAACGGATCACCGTCCGATCGGATTGCCATCTGATCGAACAACAATCTGATCGGATGACTTGTGGTTCTCAACACTTAATCAAATTTTGCAACTTCAAAAATGTTAGCTCCAACGAATAGTCATCCGATCGGATGACCATCAGGGACTTGGGTTTGTGTCTCGCTTGAACGGATTGCCATCCGATCGAACGAGCATCCGACCAGATGACCGTTCGATCGAGCGACCTGAAAGGTAGAGTTACCTCTCTCATTTTAAAATGATACAACGAAAAATTCAAAGTCACATCATACACAAACACATCCATCCCAAATGAATGACCATCCGACCGAATGGTCATCCGTCCGGATTATCATCCGATCGGATCACTATCCAACCCACATCACACCGACATGCTGTTTGACGCACTGTTCATCGTTTATGCTATCGTTCTGTAATCTGGCTAACTTTCTAGCGATCCGTTCAATCCAATCCAAGACTATGTTTATTTATTAAACACGATCTGTGAGTATACTCGATCCCTATTTGCTTAACGCACTTTTGGGTGTTACATACGTTACCTATATTAAATCACATCTATCACACAACGCAACTACTTTTATACGCTAATCGCTTTGTATGGCATACGTGTTATTCGATGAATGCTTGTATGTTGTGTTTACACAGTGATTGTTGCCTGGAACCTTAGCATCGATAGTACTATAGTTTGGACTCAGCACCTGTCGTGGACACGGGTTGTTAAGGGTTTTACTTCACGTGTCACGGTGGTGATATGTGTTGCGCATTCTACAACTCGCAGTCATGTCTGTGCATATTTCATTGTCGATAACGTGTTAGCTTCTCATTTCTACGTGTTACATGTTGGTTATGCGTAAAACGATTTTCACTACTATTATGCTATTAAACTTGTATGCTCACCTTTACACTATGTGTATTGACCTCTATTTTTAACGTATGTGACAGGTGTTTAAGATGCTAGGATTGCTGGATGTTTTGGAATCAAGCTTAGGGGAGTCTAGAAACAAAACAATTAATATTTGAGTTGTCGAAACTATGATTTGTCTTTGAGATAACTATGTCTGTAATAACTGCTTTATTTGATATGTTATGGTATGGGACATAATGTTAAATATCCGGTAATTTAGTTGTTATGGATTTCTCCTTGACAATTTGTTTCGCTCAGTGCCCCGCCCCGATGTTTCCGCCATCGGTTGGGGTGTGACATAAACAATGGCTCTGATACCCATCTGTCACACCCTCAAAATCCACATGCGGGGTTTTACCGCGAGGCGTGCGACTGACAAGGATTAAGCCACTAATCATGTTCAACTAAGTATAAAAGTTATTAACATCATGATAATCAACACGATTAATGATTAAGATTTAAATGTCTAAAACATAGTTTAAATCAACAACGGACGCTAAACGTAAAATCCAAACATAAGTTAAATACTACAATGTTTAATAAAATTTAAAGCCAATGGTTTAATGCCGACCACTACACTCCAAATCCTGCAAGCTCTCATGTTGTACCTAACGTCCTGCAAAACATGCTAAAGTGTATCAACAAAGGTTAGCGAGTTCAAAGTTTCATTTTTAAAGTAAAGTAAGTTTCAAATACATTAGTTTATTTAAAAACATGTCATGGGTAGCTAACCCATGGTAAAGCCAATAACTTTATAGTACCGAATACTTGACTGTAATAAGTTGTTGTGCCCCATATCAATGTCTATCGTCATTGATATAAAGTCAACGTCAAAAGTTCATGCCCGGCTCCTAGCACGGTGTGAGGTTTGTCGAAACTAATAGCGCTATTAACTAGTACCCCGTTTGCCAAACCCAACAACTAATCAGTATAGTGTGTAGGGACTTTTCAGATAGAGTTTCGTTTAGTTTGCTAAAGACAAAAAATATAAAGTACGGTATTTAATAGGCAATATTCCAACCCAGGAATATAGAGTAGTCCCAAATCTAGGGGCAGTGTAGTTCCCATGCCCGAGAATGCATGCTTTTAATAAAAGTTTGAACTCACCTTAGTTTAAGTTCGGTTAGATTTAGATGGAGAAATAAGGAGGATGGTCAACCACATCCTAGAATGATTACCATTTAATTCGTTAGGGTGTGTTCATGCAATACATGAAACTCTACATGCATCTAACACATAGCACACAACACGTTGACACGTGAACATTTAACCAAATAGATACATGCACATCACCATATCATTCAACATGTTAAAGAATTCTCACATAGGTATTAATCAAGTTCAGGCATTCCATAATAATATAAGCAGCATGCAAACACATATAAATCAACTTGTCATAATTCAACTTTGACTCCTAAAACAGGGTTGTTGTCAATGATTTTATTAAAATAGTAAACAAGCTTAAAAAATTACGAATATTTTATGTGACGCGTATTTTGGTTGGCTGGTCTTGTGTAAAATTCACAAGGCCTAACTCTTTATACAAAAATTATGAAAATTCATTTACTAAGCAGTGATCAGATTCGTCACTTTCTAACTACAACTTGCGGAAAAATTTGTTTAAAAATCGTCGGTTACCCGATTGATGTATGATATTCGTTAAATTACACATATTTTATTCCCCCATGTTACCCCCATTTTACACGTTTTTGGCCGTAAAACCGAGAATCAGATACTGAATTGGGTGTATTTGTGTTTACAGGCCTAAAACTGCGTGCCGAACAAGAAGATGGTGAAAACGAGGATTTTCAGGGTGAAACGACAAAGCTGCGAACTTTTTATGAAGATTTCTGATCTGGGCAAGTTGCACGGTCGTGAAATTGGTGGCACCACCGTGCGAATCCGACAACAGAGCTCATCCCGGCATTGCACAGCCAGTGCAATCAGGAGTGCAAGGTATCCTCGGAACCGAACGGTCGTGCAATCTGGTGGCA
This sequence comes from Helianthus tuberosus, assembly GCA_030545235.1. NCBI lineage: Eukaryota > Viridiplantae > Streptophyta > Magnoliopsida > Asterales > Asteraceae > Helianthus > Helianthus tuberosus. The sequence continues at coordinate 2,671,569 of CM060387.1, forward strand.
CCCCGTGCGGATTCGATGACGCACCCCAGCCCGGAAATGCACCGCCCGTTCAGATGTCCGTGCCAGCCTATACTCGGCAATGCACGCTCGTGCAATATGTGGAACGACCGTGCGGATACGAAGACCGGACCAAGGCTTGATGATGTCACTCGATATGGTGAACAGGATTTTAAAAGTGAACGGTCGTGCACTTTATTGGCACGACCGTGCGATCTGAAAAAGTTATAAAAAACAGACAGCAGCATTCTATTCGTAATTATGGACTTTTGGGAGCTTCACATGCGATTTTATAGGCTCCGGAGGCATTAGCTTTCACCCGGATTCAAGCCCCATTGTGCCGTTTAGCTTCGTTACTATCCAGATTCTCAATCTTGTGCTTGTTTATGGTTTGATTCTCAAATCTTTCCATGTTTTTGTTTATGTTTCAAGCACTTAGATCGATGATTATGTATTATTGTAAGCCTAAGGGCAAAAACACTAGTATTCCTTGCTTAATTACAACCATTAGTATGTTAATTATGTTTGTAATGACACTTTGAAGCATTTTCTATTTTAATCTTTGATGATTAGTTTGCAACCTTGTTTATTGATGTTGATTTCTTGATTATAAGTAATTATCTTGGATGATTAGTACATGGTTAGTTGAGATAATTGAAAGATGAAGCTTAATTAATCATGTATTAGTAGACTTTGAACATGCTTAACTTGTTTAACTAGTTTAAAATATGTACACCATGATACTAGAAATGGTTAGTGGTTTAATAAGGGGTAATTATTGTTAATCAAGAAAGTTTTCCCTCACGTAAGGGCCTTAATGGGTTAAATGGTGTTGTTATGAATTCTTGCCATGAATTGTTAGTTTAGTTAGTAGTTTAGGCCAAAATTGCTATCTTGGTGAATTTATGTGCAAGATTTGTAAAATGAACTCGGTTGTGATTTAATCTAGTAGCTTGTCTCGGTGGTTACATTGTGTTTATCGGTGTCACTTTCCTTGATTAAGTGAGGTTATAAAACTCTTAACGGATGACTAACTTATCTTTAGGGGATTTTCATAGACATTTTTTATCAATTGCACGCTAAAGAACAATCTTAGGTGGTTAAAGTGTGTTTATCGTTTTAGCTTTCCGAATGATTGTCATGTTAGGATTCCCGAAAGGGATACTAATTGTCTTGAAAATGGAAAATTGACCAAGTGTTTCAAGTGACAAAACCGACTTAGTTCATATACTTTGGTTGTGATAAAGCAAGGCTATATATCTATTTTCTTCTTTGGAGTCTATTATGTTTTCATAAATACTAGTGATATTACCCCACGCTTCGCGGCGGGGATTAAGTCGGTATCAATTTGGTTCGTTACAGTACCTGCACTCGATATAGTAATTGAAAGAGAAAGCATTACATCGACCGAAAAAATAACACATATTGATATGATACCTATATATGTTGTTCAGTTGATATCGGTTCGGTTCGCTTGCATTTTATGATTATTTTATTTTAACATTACGATATTTTTTTTTGATAGCGGATATTCTGCTGCTATCGTACCAAGCCCAATCGAAACCAATTGAACAACATTTGTATTGGTACAAATATTTTTTTTTTAGTTTTTTTTTTTTTGCTTTCAATAAATTGATACTCTATCGCTACCATATTGTACTGAACATCATCGATACCGGTATACATTCCGTTTTATTGTTTCCTGTTTGATAACGGGTACTATGAACGTATCTTAAAAGTTATATGAGAGAAAAAAATATACTTAAATCAATTAAAGTAATAAACCAATAAAATAATAAAATCTTAGAAAAAACAATACTGAAAAAACTCAAAAACAATTGTTCCCCTCCTTTTATTTCAAGTTTTCAACATTACGATATATATTTTTTAAACGGATATTGTGTCGCTATCGTTCCAAATTCAATAAAAACCGATTGAATAACATCTGTATCCGTACTTATTTTTAGTGTTTTTGATTTCAATGACTTAATATCGTATCGCTACCATACCGTACTGAACAACATCGGTACGAGTATATATTCATTTTTGTGATTTCTTGTTTGATAACTGGTACTTTGATCGTACCTTAAAAGTTATATAAAAATATATGTTTAAATCAATTAAACGAATAAAACAATATAATACTAATAAAAACCTAGAAAAAATCAATATTAATAAAAAATCAAAATAACTGTTTATGAGCTCTTTCTTTTTATATGTATAATTTGTTTATGCTTATTATAGTTTTTAGAAAATCACTCACTTATCTCCCTACCGGTAATTTAATGAGAAAGGTTTAGTATTATTTCTCCGCCCACATCCTTGGATCGACACTTGGTTCTTACCGATACTTTACTACATATATGACGGGGTACACTTGCCCTTTCGTGTGTGTTTTAAATGTTGAAGTATAAATCATTTTTATAAATTTAAAACCGAATCGTGTGTTATATTCTTTGTAAAAACATGTATATACGCGCACACGTCAATGTAATTCCAGTTGGAGATTCGTACAAACACCTAAGACCATCAACTGTATAAATTTCATACCCTAACTCCAAACATTCACCATCAACTGTATAAATTTCATAACCTAACTCCAAACATTCACCAAGTTATGATGAAAAACACAACACACAAATTCTACAGAAAATTTCATCTTTGACCACTGAGACGATTTAATTCTTTTGGCAGACCAAATTATGAAACCAGCGCGGTTAGATCTGTATTTCAAAGAGGTTCACTTTAGACTTTAGAAAATCACATTTTCATTATGTTTTGACCCAGTTACAGCCAACTGAACTTGGCTGAAATCGTTGGACAGATCTTCTGTTTCAACTCTTAGCCACATAAAACGAGTTTTCAATAATCGTTGGACAGATATTCGTTAAGGTTTTAATTATCATGAGTTTTAACAGAAATGTTTTACTTGAAATGACTTCTCTGGAATGTTCCAAGAATAAAAACTTCAGGTAAAACGATTTTAATTATATTACTTATGAAATTGTTACGTATTATATAATCTAGGTATCCTGGTTTGTGTGTGATTTCAAGTACGCACGACTAACCTTTTAATTCGTATGTTACAATTAAAATATTATGTGATTATTTTGCATGGAAATGTACTAACACATTTAGAATAAATACAAGTGAGTTATTGATTCGATTTCAAGTACACAAATGATTAATGATTAAATGCTAGAAAATTCATGATTGTTACATAAGGGGATATATAGGTGAATGCATTATGTCGAATGAAGTGTGGCTGGCTATATTCATTATTGGCTAGTATACTCGTAAAACGATCTTTGTGGTTGTGAATAGTAATTAACACTTATCATAATGAGAAAATATCTTCGAACAATTACTAGTAAGAATACATTTTTTCTAGTAATAGAATAATGCAGGCTATAGGGAAAAATAAAGAAAAGACAAAGTGGTGAGCTGCCTCGATGAGTCAACTCAATAGCATTGAAGCTTTTCGACATGTGAAAAACATATGTAGTGTGCTGGCAGGCAACACATGGAATTCAGCGGCAGTAAGGTCTGTAAACAAATAGACCAAACACAAAAAAACATGTTTGTCACACTCTCTAAATCCACATGCAGAGTTTTACCTCGAAACGTGCGACTGTCCAAGATCAAACCATCGATCATGTTGAACAATTAAATAATATAATAAAGTCCATTACCATCAACACGATTAGTGATCAAGTTTTTAAACGTTCAAAATAAAGTTTAAGTCAACAGCAGAAGAAAAATGTTAAATATCCAGACAATAATTAAAACCATAATTGTTTAATAAATTCCAATCAAATAGTTCATCGCAATCACGACACTCATGACTCAACCTCTTGAGCTGTACAACTGGACAAACGCAACCCACTTTTAAGACCCAATCCAAAGCAAGCCCAATTCAATGTAACCCCAAGAAGACCATCCTAGGTAAGAAGGAGCCCAACAAACTAAACCACCCAATAGCAAGAAACATGATAAAAAAAGTTAGAACAAAGATATAGAATGACAATTTGGATCATAAAATTGAATTATAACATCTTTCTTTTTATAACGCAAGAAGTGTGGATGTAATAACTCGCATGTTATGTTAACTGTCTAAGTTGATTTCCCTTTGATAAGAGTTTCGTCTTTTAAACAATTGGTATTACCTGTAAAAACCACATATAAAAGGGGCTATGATGCAAGGTTAACGCATTCAATAATAAACCTATTTCTCTCTAGTGAACTTTTGGTGTGTTTCTTTGATTCTGTTTTACGCCATATGGTATTTACAGTTGAAGTTGTTATACAACCTCCTTCCAATGTGAATGTTGTGCAATTATAGAGTTAAATCATGCGTCACATGATCTCATTGCTATAAAGCAGTATGACAAACTACGTGTGCCGAGAGTAGTAGATAGAAACAACAACGAAAATTATTAAAAAAAAAAAAAAAGGGTAATTGCACGGTACCCCTGACCGCGGAAGGGATCTCCCTTCCCAGTTCACCACCCGACAAGGATCCCTGGCGGCAAATACCCATAGCCATCAAAGAGGGGTAAGAAACATGTTTCGAACCCGAGACCTCGAGTGTCCTCGGTCCGGCTTTAAAGCGGGTGTCGGTGGCCACCAAAGTGGCACTAATGGGAATTGAACTTGGGTCTCCATTGGAGAACCCAAGTCACTCCACCACTAGGCCACTTGTGGTGGTTAAAGGTCTACTGGGATGATGTTTGTCATCCATAAAAGTGTTGTGGGTTTAAAGTGTTACAGGCGTAACGTTAGGTCATGTTTATATACAAAATCCTATTTCTAAAAAAATGTATTCACGATAGGTAAATTATTGTGATTTCAATATAGTCATCTTATAAGTTATATAAGTATAATAATAATAATTTATGCATTTGCTTGTTTTGACTTTTAAACATAAATAAATTTATGGGGACTCGTTATACCTAAATTGTTATAGCCACCATGAAATAAAGATTCAACGGAGTTTTTTTCCAAAGCTGGTGTTGGTGGAAAAAGTATTTACCATTTTAGTGTTCTTTGAAAACTATTTACTAAAATAGTGTTTTCCTTATAATTTGTGTTTACTTTTTGTTTTCTAACCAAGATATTATACTTTTATTGTTTTTTTTCTTTCAACGCTTCGTTATCCTTTTTATTAATTTTTTTATAATACTCTTTTTTTATTTAAGCAGTTTAATAATATTTAGCAATCAATTCTTAATACGTACAGGCTTTCTAATGTTTTTTTTTTTTTCAAATACAACTATAAGAATAATGTTATATAAATTTGTACAATCAAATTCGAAGCATAAATTTCTTTTATCAAACATTAAAATTGACTAGCTTGTGGTCTTAATATCTAATACAAATGAAAATCATATTTCGTAGTTTTATCGAGCAAGGACGGTCATTTTTTTCTCGTTTTGAATTATATGTTATATCGCGTTAACTTGTATTCTTTTTGTTATGAAATATATGAAATCAAAATCCATATATAACTATAAACCTTTGATGTTCAAAATCTTTAAGATACTTTATTCACTCTGTTATAAGTACTTATTATAATGCATTAACTATAAAACTTTGATGGTGAAAATCTTTAACATACTTTATTCTCTCTGTTATAAGTACTAATTATAATTTATATGTGGAACTACTAAAAAACAAATTTCAATTCCATATAAAACGTGAATCGATTATGACTCAAAGTTCTTATTTTGAAAATCATGAAATCCTCAAAATTATTAGGCTCATTCTATATGCACCCCCCTCCTGATTACACCCCCCTTGTGAGAGGAAAACTGTCGGTCCCACGCAGGCCCCACCTGTATGTATATGAGAGAAGGAGGGTGAGAAAAGTAAATAGGGGGGGTGTAGAAAGTAGCACCCTTTAAATTAAAAAAGACAAAATAAAAAATAAACTAACCTTATTTGAAAAAGAAAACCACTAGAGAGCCTATAAAGAATTGGATTGAAAAAAAGTATTAGATCGGTTACAAAAGGGTATTTTACAAAAATATATAAAAAAACAATAACGGATTGATTGAACAAGAAAAAAACAATAAAAAAGTATAATATCTTGGTTAGAAAATAAAAAAGTAAACAAGAAAAAAACAATAAAAAGTATAATATCTTAGTTAGAAAAATAAAAAAGTAAATACAAAATACAAGGAAAACACCATTTTAGTAAATAGTTTTTTAAAAACATCAAAATGGTAAATACTTTTTCCATCAACACTAGTTTAAGAAAAAACTCGATTCAACGACCGGAAGCCGGTTGAACAATTAATAGTCTCGCCCATATGGAATTTAGGTCCATATTTGTAGCTTATACTTTTTCTTTTTTTTGAAAAAAAAAACCACTATAACCGACATAACCAAATCCCTATTAACTAATAACCAAGATAACCGATGGTTATGGTTACGAAGCTTTGATTAACCGACCACAATCGGTTATGGTTACGGCTATGAAGCTTTGGTTAACCAATATAACCGTAATTGAACCGAACTTTTAATGTTAAGTCTAAATAATGGATTTATGTTTTACGTTAACCACATAGAGTTTTTTTTTTTTTTTTTACTAAGATAAAAGTATGTTATTAACAAAATAATCTTGATATAGATGTTCTTTATTTTTATGAAGAACTGAGGTGTTCATCGTAATTTGTTTTATTGAGAATTACCTTATTAAAAGGAATCCTACATTGGTAGTTTAACAAAAAAATGTAGTCTTGATTATCTTTTAAAAAAGCCAAAGCTAAGTCCAAACGGTTCACGCCCCCTAATGCCCCTTTTTATATTAAACATGTTATAAATTCAGAAAAGAATCAAGAACAAAATTCAAGTTCCAACGATTATTGAATATTATTGATGATTGTTAGAAACGAATAACAGAGAATATGAATACAAAAGAATTCATTCAAACTGAACCCTAACTCTCCTTTTTATCCCCAAATCTAAACAATCAGCCATTAACAGAACATTAACAAACTAACTCTTTCTAACCCTTAGACTACCATTATTTGCACTATTAACCCCTGTACTTTTAGAACTAACTAAAACGTATTAAAATGAACTTTGACTTTAATGCTGACTACAGTTGACTTCTATTCCATCTTCTAACAATCTCCACCTTGGAATACCAAGTCAACTAATTCCCAGCATATCCAAACACTTCAAAAACTTTCCAACTGATAGAACCTTTGTTAACATATCAGCTCCATTATCTTCAGTATCAATTTGTTCAACACAAATTTCCCTTGAATTTACCACTTCTCTGATAAAATGAAGTCTGACATTTATGTGTTTTGACCTTTCATGAAACACATTATTCTTCGAAAGTTGTACAGCTCCTTGATTATCACAAAAGACCACTGCTTTTTCAACTTTAACTCCAAGCTCAGTGACAAACCCTTTTAACCACAAAATCACTTTGACACTTTCAGTCAATGCAATGTACTCTGCCTCTGTACTGGACAAAGCTACTACACGCTGTAAAGCAGCTTTCCAGCTCACAACACTGCCTAATACTTTAAACACATATCCAGAAATTGATCTTCCCTTATCCTTATCTTTTGCAAAATCTGAGTCTGCATAACCAACTATCATGTTATGTTCATCCTTATTGATTCCGAACACCAATCCAACTTCAACAGTTCCACTCAAATATCTCAGTAACCACTTAGCTGCTTCCCAATGTAACTTTCCTGGATTTGCCAAGTATCTACTAACCATGCTCACACCATACCCTATGTCTGGCCTAGTACACACCATTAAATACATTAAACTACCAACTGTACTAGCATACGGTACCTTGTTCATATAAGCCTTTTCTGCGTCTGTCTTTGGAGAATCTTGGTTAGATAACTTGAAATGTTTTGCAATAGGTGTAGACGTAGCTTTACATCCTTCCATACTGAAGTTTCTGAGAATCTTCTGTATATAAGATTTCTGAGACAACTTGATTTGTTTTAACCCTCTGTCTCTGATGATTTCCATCCCTAGGATCTTCTTAGCCTCACCCAGTTCCTTCATTTCGAATTCTTCTTTGAGTAATGCTTTAGTTGCCATGATTTGGTGTCTATCTTTACAGGCTATAAGCATATCATCTACATATAGTAAAAGATATACAAACTGACCTTCTTCATATTCTTTGTAATACACACAAGGATCATAGCAACTTCTTGAAAATCCACCACTAGATAGCATGTGATCATCAAATCTTTTATACCATTGTCTGGGCGCTTGTTTGAGCCCATACAATGATTTTTGCAACAAGCATACCATATTCTCCTTTCCCTTTTCTTCATAACCCAATGGCTGTTGCATATAGATCTTCTCATCTAAGTTGCCATGCAAAAATGCTGTTTTTACATCCAATTGTTCTAGTTCCATATCCATATAGGCAGTAAATGACAATAATACCCTTATGGATGTGTGTTTAACAACTGGAGAGAAAATTTCAGTATAATCCAGACCTTCTCTTTGAGTGAACCCCTTAGCCACTAACCTGGCTTTAAATCTTGGTTTCTCAACACCTTCAATCCCTTCTTTCAACTTGTATATCCATTTGCAAGGTATCACTTTTTGACCCTTAGGTTTTTCTACCAAAACCCAAGTCTTGTTTTGTTGCAGAGATCTCATTTCATCATCCATTGCCTCTTTCCATCTTTCTTTATTACTTGACATCACAGCTTCATGAAACGTTATTGGTTCAGTTGTACTTTCAAGTTCAGCAGCCATGAAAACAACTGCTGACACATCTTCTTGATCTCTGAATCTATTTGGTTTCTGAATTTCTCTTCTAGTTCTATCTCTAGCCAACTGATAGTCAGTAAGATCGGTATGGCTTGAACTAGCTTCTTCAGTATGATTCACATTCTTAGGCATAGCAGACCCCTGCTCCACCTCAATCTGAACACTAGGATCTACCATTGTGACTTTAGATCCCATAACATCTTTATACATGACATCTTCTCTGAAGGCAACGACATCTCTGCTAACAAATACCCTTGACCTCTCTTCATCAACCTTCCACAGCCTATATCCCTTGACTCCCTCAGAATATCCCAATATCACACATCTTAAAGCTCTAGGCTCCAATTTACCCTGATTAATGTGAGCATAACATAATGACCCAAAGACCCTCAAGTCTTCATACTCAGGTTTCATACCTGACCACATTTCCATGGGAGTCTTCATATCTATTGCTGAAGATGGTGATCTGTTGATTAGATATGCTGCAGTTGATACAGCTTCTGCCCAAAATCTCTTTGACATGCCTGCACTAATCAACATACTTCTAACTCTATTCAAGAGAGTTCTATTCATTCGCTCTGCCAATCCATTCTGTTGAGGGGTTCCAGGCACTGTAAGATGCCTAGCTATTCCATTCTGTTTACAAAACTGATTAAACTCCCCATTACAGAACTCAAGACCATTATCAGTTCTGAGTTTCTTAACCTTTCTCTCAGTTTGATTCTCTATCAATGATCTCCATTCCTTAAACTTCCCAAAAGCTTCATGTTTATATTTCAGTATATACACCCATACCCTTCTGGAATAGTCATCTATAAAACAACAACAACAAACAACAACAACCATACCCAGTATATCCCACAGATAGCAGAGCTATTTATAGGGAAACAAAAGGAATAGTCATCTATAATGGTCATGAAATAACTAGCCCCTCCCATTGACAGATTCTTGGTGGGCCCCCATAGATCTGAGTGCACATAATCTAGTATACCTCTAGTCACATGTTTACCCTTTGTGAATGATACCCTATGTGACTTTCCCAGTATACAATGTTCACAGAATCCTGCACCCCTTTCTACAAAGTCACCTATGACTTGTTGCTTCTTTAACTCTAGCAACCCTTGATCACTGATATGACCAAGTCTCCTATGCCATAGGCTAGCATCTGTTGACTTATCATCTTGAATTACAGCATTGACTTCTTGAACAACCCTACCATCTAGTAAATAGGTGTTGTTCTCACATCTTGTACCCGAAAGAAATACCATGGACCCCTTTACAACTTTTGCTTTCCCATTTCTTAGACTTATAGAATACCCATTCTTTTCAAAAGTTCCAAGTGACAAAAGACTTTTAGACAATTCTGGAATATACATCACATTATCAACCTGAATCTCACACCCATTGTCTAATTTGAACACTATTGAACCCTTTCCATGTATCCTACAGGGTCTATCATCTCCTAACTGAACAGTTCCCAAATCTTGAAACTCAAGAGTTTTGAAAAATTCTTTACAAGGAGTCATATGAAAAGAACAGCCAGAGTCCATTATCCAGTTACCTTTCGACTTGACTGATGAGACAACCAGTGCATCTGCACTCTCATATCCATCTTGAGAAAACTCAGGTGAAAGATTTCCCTGATTCTTTGAAGTACCAGCATCAAACTTCTTCTTCTTGAACCTCTCAGGACATTCTCTCTTCAGATGTTTTTCTGAATTGCAGATATAGCACTTTCTTTTAAATCTTGACTTAGATCTTGAAACATTCTTGCCTTTGAAATTTCTTTGTTCCGATCTGCCTCTCACAATCAATCCATCCCCACTTTCTTCTTTCACATCATTCCTCTTCTTTAACTCCTTGGAATTCAAGGCTGCAAGAACCTCCTCCATAGTTAAAGTGTCTCTTCCATACATCAGAGTATCAACAAAATGCTCAAACGTCTGAGGAAGGGAAGTTAAGAACAGAATGGCTTGATCTTCATCTTCAATAGAAACATCAATATTCTCCAGATCTAAGATGAGCTTGTTAAACTCATCTGTGTGATCTTCCAATGATCTGTTTGAAGACATGTGAAACGTATATAGACGTTTCTTGAGATATAATCGGTTAGCTAGAGACTTCGTCATGTACAAGGACTCCAATTTCGACCAAACTCCGGCAGCAGACGTTTCTTTCGACACTTCTCTTAGCACACGATCACCGAGGCTCAGAATTATGGCACTATGTGCCTTTTCAAGAATATCTTTCTTCTCTTTCTCTGTCATCTCATTCGGTAAATTCGCTTCTCCGGCTAGAGCAGCAACCACACCATTGTGAACTAAGAGCGCTCTCATCTTCAATCGCCATAATCCAAAATCGTTCTTCCCGTCGAACTTCTCAAGTTCGAACTTCGTCGACACCATTGTTCACCTTCAATTCCCGTCTTGATTTACCTCTTAATCTGAATCGAATCGAGCCACAACCTTGGCTCTGATACCAATTGTTATAAATTCAGAAAAGAATCAAGAACAAAATTCAAGTTCCAACGATTATTGAATATTATTGATGATTGTTAGAAACGAATAACAGAGAATATGAATACAAAAGAATTCATTCAAACTGAACCCTAACTCTCCTTTTTATCCCCAAATCTAAACAATCAGCCATTAACAGAACATTAACAAACTAACTCTTTCTAACCCTTAGACTACCATTATTTGCACTATTAACCCCTGTACTTTTAGAACTAACTAAAACGTATTAAAATGAACTTTGACTTTAATGCTGACTACAGTTGGCTTCTATTCCATCTTCTAACAAAACATTGCTTGGTTAATTAACCGAAATTAACCAAAACCGAACTATAACCGACTTCTTAACCGGTTAATCGTAACTGAAGTTCGGTTATGACTATGGTTAAGGAATTCCCTAACCGAAGATAGCGGTTATGGTTAATGGTAAAAACCAAACCAAACCGACCCATACACACCCCTATATGACGATAATCAATTGCTTTTTTTGCTAGCCTCTTTCGAAGGCTCTTGCTAGTAATACTCTAGGATGTAAAAAAAGGATTTAATAGTAGAAAGGCGCGAGCCGCAAATGATTACAATGCGAGTCACTGCTGGGATGTTAAGTCGAAGACTATGGATTGAATTGTTTGGATATTGTGATACTATATATGCTTTAGATCTAACTACTTGATATTTTAAGCCATTGTCAATTGTGAAATGCTAGAAATGTGCGAGAATACTATTATGAATAAAGTCGATATTGAGAGGGAATGTTTAAAATCAATATTGCTCAAAGAAATGACCGAATAAAGCATTAGTCACGACCGGAAGAAACTTAGTTGCGGCTGAGGCAAGAAACAACAGGCTAAAGAGTGATCTGCGGTTAGAGTGGATGCGACTGGAGTGTATGTGGTCAAGTTCTTAAGTCAACGCTGGGATGTTGCTGGAACTTTCAAGCCAAGGCTTGAGCATCAAGTTTGTTTAATTGAGTAAGTTTCGAGTCGAAGTGAAGTTTAAGTTAGATTACGTAAAGATGTTTGTCATCTACTTATACATAAATTACATATGTAATCCATCAAGCCGATTTGAAATTAAAGTTATAGACATTCATGAATACATGAGTGGATTCAGCAAAGCCAACTAATTATAAAATGACCACTTAGTCTTTAAGGATGTGACTGATGATCTCACTTGTATATTAAACTAAATATTCTCTCTTAAAAGAATTGATGATGACTTTAGAAAAACTAGCATGATGCTTTATGTACCTTACGGTACATTGCAATTGTTGATACATGTGTTCACCAGAAAGAGAAAGTCACCACCATTAAAAGCATGCGCATAAACTTTATGAAAAAAATAGACGACGAAATGTGGCATCATCATTTAACATAGCCACCATTTTCAACATTATCGTCATCATTTAACATTAGCCTTTTGTTGAAACTTGGAGAAGAGATAACTGTTGGCTCTTGTGTTTGTTAAACGGTACCGAGTTGGGGGTCAAAAAAGATGTGTGGGTTTGGAAATCAAAGACGGACGAAGAGATTTATGTGGCCGTGATCAAAGAGGCTCTATGTAGCAGGTCGGAAAGTGGAGATAATGAAGTTTGGGCCCTCTGGAACCCATGGGTTCCGCCGAAGGTCAACTTATGTGGAGAGCGATTCAAGAGAGAATCACGTCCAAGATGGCGCTGGCCTTCAGAGGCATGGCGGTTGGTGACACCCACTGCCAAAGGTGTGGACTTGATAACGAGACGGCCGAACACATACTTACTTCCGGCCTGATGACCAAGACCATCCGGCGACAAGTTCTTATTTGGATTAAGTTGCCAATGTCTCCAGCTGATCTCTCCATTGGATCATTGGCAATGTTGATTCAGAACTTCCATGGATCTACTAAGTGAAAGAAGTTTATTGGTGTGATCTTTCTTGCTACCTGCTGGAAGATCTAGTGCACTAGAAACAAATGTCTAAGACTCGACTATGGCTGTGGTGGAGAGGATAAAGGAGGTTTCTTTTCTTTGGTTATCTAGTCGATCTATGTTTAAGAACTTAGATTGGGGTCGTTGGTGTGATTTTAATATCCGTAACATTGTGATGTAAGGTGTTTTGTGTGGGTTCCAATTTCTTGCTGGCCATTTGTTTCTATATTTTTATAGAAGTTGCCTTGCTTCAAGATTAAAATATAGATAACTGCTATTATGGTAAAAAGATGATCCTACCCCCGCATGTAAGTTAGCGCCCTGACACATGTCAACACCACATCCGTTCCTAGCGCTTGAACGGTTTGACCATTTGTATCAGAACCCAGCTGAAGAAACAATGGTTCGAACGACCGGAATCAATCGGACCAGGGGTTTAGTTCTGCATAAAAGGGTGAGTCCTCTCGTCTGATTCGGGGTTTAGCTGAGCTTCTTCTCTAAACGATATCTGCAAAACAGCCAGCCGTTAGACTCGCCACGGGGAGAATGGGGGTTCTCTCCGTGACCACCCTCCGGCGTGAGAATAAGTACAGATCTCGATGAAGAAGAAGTAGTATTGAAAGTGAAGTGAGAGTAACTTGAGAGATTATACCGGAGTTGTCTTATTTATAGTTGGATTTGGGCGGGAAAATATGTTGACGGAGAGGTTGATGGAAAGTATTTTCCGTAAGCGGTTATATTTTTTGTCGTTGATCACTAACGTGACGTTTATGCACATGGATCGTGGGCGAGATCAGTGGCTGGGGAGATGCCACGTGGAAAGTGAATGTTAGTGGATCCTTCTTCAAGTTAATGTCATCACCATGACCTGGATGAGCGTTCAGGATGATGTTGTTGGTGCATGCGTCTGTCGACTTCGTCTTGTATCGAGTCTTGTGTTGTACTAGATAGATAAGGGCACGAAAAACGAGAAAGTGTTTACATAGGTAATTTCGTTTGAAATGGTACATGACCATTTCAAACGAAATCAAGCTTGTTAATTTCGTTTGAATGTGCTTCAAACGAAATCAGCACACTTATATATACCTTGAGTGTCATTTCATTTGTAACTTTTCCGGTCAGTGTAACGAAGTGCTGCCGAAGTGTCCACAGACTTGTTTTTGATCTAAAATCAATATACGGACAGTTTAAAGTGATATTCTTGCTGAATCGACCTCAGTACGTCTGTTCCCACCTTTCGTACTGAGCAAAACTCTTCTGATCGACTCGTTCGGGTCTGAAAACGATCCTACAAGTGGTATCAGAGCTCAGGAGGAAGAGTTTATACCAATTCAGCTGCAATTTCTGTTTTCTACACCTTCTTTTCAAAATTAAAAAAAAATTTCACGGTTAAAATTGGATAATTTTCTCACAATGTGTGCGTAATTGTGTTTTAACAAACCCTTGAGAGTTTCAGAACTAAAATAAGCTTAAAACTTGATCAATTGGACAATTTTTGGACCGAAATGATGACATCATCCTGATTCCGTTTGAATTTGCTGGTTAATTTCGTTTGAGATTGCACATTGTCCCTGATTCCGTTTGAGATTACCTGTTGATTCCGTTTGAAATCCAGTATCTCATTTGAAAAGTTAGGTAATCTCGTTTGAAACTGTTATTCCGTTTGGGAATTTCATTTGAACAGAACAATTTCGTTTCAAGACTGTGATTTCATTTGAAACCTCAAACGAAATTAGGTATATTGTTTGAAAGTGTTTGATTCAGTTTGAAGGTTGTGATTTCGTTTGGGAAGGGATTTTGTTTGATTCAGTTTGAAGGTTGTGATTTCGTTTGAACAGAACGATTTTGTGAAATTTGATAAACTGAAAGATGGAAGAGGAATTTTACAACGCATTCGCTACCCCGGTTACCCCAATTACTCTTGTACAGAATACGATGTTGGAAAATGAAACGGGGACTATGCAAAAACCACCTAAGCTCATGAACATCGAGGAGTATAAGGGTTGGGAAGGACGTTTTGAGAACTGGGTACAAGCAAATTATCTGGATGCTTGGGAATGTGTCGAGACGAAATACGTTAGACCGATGAATGATGACGGAGAGATTATTGCGATTAAAGATCTGAGTGCTGAAAATCGAAAGAAATACAAAGATGAGAAAATGATGCTAAGTCTACTACAACAAGCTGTGAAGGAAGATATCTTGGTTTTATTGCAACACAATGGAACTTCTTATTCAATATGGAAAGCTTTAAGATCGAAGTTTGTTGGAAGCCAAGAGATGGTTAAAACAAGAAATCACTTCTGAAGAAAGAGTTTGATCTGTTTCATGGGTTGAAAAATGAAAGCACAAAGCAAATTATCGAAACATACTGCAATTTGTTAGCAAACATGAAGAGATTGAGCATCGACAAAGATAATGAAGAGTTGATTGAAAAATTAGCTGATGCTTTGCCATATGAGACTTGGGGCACATATCTCATGATGTTGAGGAACAAGAAAGGTTTTAGCAGTCTGACATTGAGCAAGTTCATTGAAAAAATTGAGGCTCAGGAGATGGAACAGAGAAAGATTTCAAGAATGAAAGATTTTGATGGTGAACAAGACATTAGTCTCTATTACAAAGGTGGTGTCAGTGATAAATCCACCAACATGTCACCAAAGGTTGAAACAACTTTTAATGCAATAAGTTCATCTGGTAGTTCATCCAAAGGATCAAACAGCAACACAAGTTTTTCATCATATCCTTCATTTGATCCAAACTTTTCTGCAACAAAGAATGGCAAGAAGCTACAATGAAACATTGTATTGAATCTTGAGAATGATGAGGATTATTCAGCAGAAGTTGCTAAGAGTCACATGTCTTTGTTGGGAACCGTGCTAGAGTCTTATGGAATTTTTGTGGCAGGTCGGATCGGGAATCCAATGCTTACAAAAGAGGATTACGATCAGATTGATGCTGAAGAGATGGAATTGATGTACATAAAATGGTGTTTGGCAAGTGTGTTGAGACGAGCTGAGAAATTTAAGCAGATCACAGGAAGAGATGACTTACGTGAAGCTAATGTTTCTACTTAGGTTTTGATAAATCTAAAGTCACTTGTTTTCATTGTAGGGAAAAAGGACACTTCAAGAGGGAGTGCAAAAACCGCGAAGCAAGTGGAGTTCAAAATCCGTTCAACAACAACAATGATTACTACCAGAAGGCCATTTATCATCAAGTTGCTCAACAACAACAAGAACCACAAGTGGCACATGGAAGAAAAGTGATTGAATAATCTTCAAAGAGAGCTTGTATGGTGAATCAGGATGACAAAGAGCCAACAAAAGGTTTCAGCTGGGACAAATATATTTCAGCTGAAAACCAAGCATGCTTGATAAACCAAGATGATGAAAAGTTACCAGAAGGGTTTAACTGGGAAGGTTTCAGTTGGGATGATTATGATCCTAACAAAACCTCAATTCACAAAGCCTTTGTTGCTCGAGTTGAAGAAGATAGTGATGATGATAGAGAGTATTATGCAAAACGAATGGCAGATTATTTTAAAATGATGGCAGAAAGTGATAGTGTAGATGAAAAAGCTAAAAAGAAAAAGAAAAAGGTCAAAACACCGGTCAGCAGTGATGATGAAGCTGTTCCGGTGATCAAGAAAAAGGTAAAGGAAATTCCAAAGTTCAAATTTGATGAAGAAGTTGATGCAAAGAAGAGTCCGGTGATTTGTGAGAATTGTGAGATTATCAAGAAGAAAAACAGTGAGTTGATGAACAACATGAATAGGCTAATGGAATCTTACGATGTTCTGAACAATGCAATGAATCAATACAACCAATCAAGTGAAGAACAAGCAACAGCCATGAAGACACTTCAGGGAGCTTTCATGATAAAGCAGAAAGTTGTGAACAACTACATCGAGAAGTGTGCTGTACTAGAACAGAAACTTGAAACATAAAGAATTGAAACTGAAAGAGTTAATCGTTTGTTGAAAAGTTACTCATGTACTTCTTATGTCATTGACATGATTTATCCAACTGTTGAAGGTATGAAGGCATTTGAAGATGATGAAGTAACTGAAGAACAGAAGGCTTCTGAAGAAAAGACTCCTGAAAAGAAGAAAGTAAAGAAGAAGGATACTAAAGTGAATGATTCTGGTAAGAAACCAGGTTTTAGTTACAACAAGTGTCCACCCCCGCTTGAAAATGTATATTCTCCGAGAAATCCAAATTCAGAAAGAGTCGAAAAGGCAACAAATTTACAGTGGGAGTCGAAGTCTTCAGTTAACTTGCCAGAAAATATTGATGTGACGTTTACATCAGCTGACACTGATCATGAGTCCGAGTTAAAAAAGAAAGTGGTCGATCAGGTGTTGGATAAAGATGAAACTGAGGAGTCAAAGTCGGAGTCTATGACAAAGTCAAAGTCTGAGTCGAGCATTCCGAGTCAATCCGTCAAACAGGGCAAAAGAATTTACAATAAAGAATTCCTGTTATCAAAATCTAATTTGAATGACGAAACATTTAAAGTGGCTTATACTTTGAATGATTCTGACAAATTATATTCTGATGAGGAATTTCCAATCAGAGGTGTTAAACTAGAAATGATAAAAAAGGTTTTCAAACTTACAGAAATTAACATTTCTGAAATAAAAGATGTAAATCTTACTGATAAACCTAAAAAGTACAACTCAAGAGTTCAACAAAGAGAAAACAAGAAAAAGGATTATAGTTCTGGTTCTGGTTATCAAAAGAAACCAAACCATAACGGTAATTTCAAAAAGAAAGGATTGGGTTTTATTCCACCAGAAAATCATAAAAATGAAAAATATGTTCGAGATTTTAAATCAAAAATGATATTTGTTTCAGGTACATCATCTGAAGAAGAGAAAGAAAATTTATTCAGAAACCAGTCGAACAAAGAATTCCTTGCAAAGAAGCAAGAAGAGATGAAGTTTGCAGAACAGATGAAAGAAACGAGAACCTGTTTCAAATGCAACACTGTTGGTCATATTGCCAAGAATTGTTCCAAGGCAATAAAATCAAAACAGGGAGTTTCTCGTAAACTGAAAGATAAAGAAGTTGTGTTTGAATCACCAATTGATAGAACAAAACTTTTCAAAAATTCAACTTTTGAGATTGGTGAATGTTCAAACAGATTTTACAAGAAAAGAGCAAAACTTGACAACCAAAAATGGGTTGTTAAGAAGTCTGATGACAGTTCTAGCAATGATTCCGATTTGTTAAAATCAGAGGAGCTATGTTCTGGCGATGAATCTGATTCCACAAAGTCAGAGGAGCCACAAATTGAATCAAAATGTGAAAATTCAGTCCCTCAAATGGATGATGTTCATTTTCCACCATTGAAGGCTGAAAACTTTAAACAAAAAGTTGGTAAAGTTGAAATTTCAAATCAATTTTTCTCAGATAAGAAAGATTTTGATGTTGAAAAGGCCTTTAACTCCAAAGTACACCATATTTTTGGAAAAATGGTTGACAGGAAGGTCAATGGAGTCAAGGAATTTTACGAAAAGAAAACAAAGAAGGAAGGTAAAGTATCATCCCTGGTTTGTGACTAGGATGGTACCTATTACGAATAGTAAAATCCTGGACTTGCCGGAGCTCCCAAGTGGGTAATCGCGGAGCATGAATCGACATCATTATTGAAATATTGTTTTTAGAAAAGTATGATTTGCCAGAACTCCCAGGTTAGTAAGTGAGGAGTAGGTATCGGCATCCTGAGAATTCAATCTACAAGTGGTATTGGTTGGTAAACCATGTAGTTGAAAAAGATTTTGTGATAAAAGCAGTAAAATCAAGGTCATTAGGTTGAACTTGATTGGACTAATCTTACAAGTGGTTGAAAAAAAATGTGATGAACCAAACCCCTAACCTACAAATGGTAAAATCAATCAACAAAACTTATTTTCCAGAAAAACCATTTGATTAAAACAAACTTAAGTGTTTTGAAATTACAATGGGAAAATAGTTTGTTTTAAGGGGGGGTTCTGATTGTTTGTGCCAAGTGGATGGCGAATTGAAGCAATTCGATATCGGTTGTCATTTTATTTGTACAATTTATTTTCAAATTTCCTTAAAATGTGTTTGCATTTTAGGGGGAGTAAAAATTTCAGAAAATCCAAAAACATTTGAAAATTTGAAAAAGTAAAAAACATGATAAAATAAAAAATGAGTTTTTGTGTCAAAGAAGAGGAAATGATAGTACATCAGTAGACGGTTACAGTATGCTAAAGAAATGTAATGATTAAATAGCGTTAAACAGTCTCACTGATGATATGCCGATAGGTTTTTACACATTTAGTAAGCTTTTTCGGGATATAAACTTAAATTCAAACTTGCTTATTTCGTGGGGAACACTACTTGGATATATAGGTAACCCCTGAAATCTCGTTTGAAAGGTCCCTCTTTCTGAGATACTAGGTCTTTATGCTCAGTGATATCTGGGGTATTATCCCGGGACTTCTGATTTTGCGGAAGCAATGGCCTAGTCCCCGGAGAATACTTTACTGCTTGCTTGAAATATAGCGCCGCCCTCAGTAAAAATGATGAAACAATAAAATTGATAATCATTGCTGTTGTAAAAAAGATCCTCTAAAGGGGACCCACCAAAAGTCGAGCCGTCATCTCTCTGCTGAACGGAAGTTCTGGCCTGAGCTCTCACGGTTTCGCAATTTAACCCTTTACATATATCATCTGTGGCATACTCACCTGTAAGACTTAATATTGGGATCTGGATACGGAAGTATATTCAAGAGTTGGGACACATGAATGAGTTTAAGTTTTAATACACCTAATTCATATCCTGAATCAGTTGAAATTTATCTAAAAATTTAAGTGGATTAGTATATCGACAATCTAAGTGAATTGTTTAATTCTTAATGTGTAACTAAGCTCAACGGTACTTGTGACTTGTCATAAACTGATATGATCTTCTTACACAAACTCACAAAAATATTGTATGTAAATATTTCTCTACTGCATTTCATTCTTTGTTCAAAAATCCAAAAAGATTTTCAGTGTGTTTTAGCATAAATTTTGAAAAATACAAAAAGATTTTCGACAACTAATGTTGGAGAGCTGATTTTCAAAATTCCAAGTGCTAAATATGATGACAATTAGGGTTGGGAGAGTGTTTGTTTTGAAAAGAAAAAACGTTATTCATACAAGTGGTTCATCAAAGTTTAAAATTTTAAAATCATTGTTTGAATATTTTATCCACAAGTGATTCAACAGAGTGTGAGATTGATTTTACAAGTGGTCATCAGAAAATTTATTGTTGGGTAGAGTTTTTGTGCAGGATAGAGCTTGGAATCGATTCTGAACCTGTAGAAAGTGTGAGTCAGGTTACGATTCTGGAAATGCTGATGTTGATGAACTTAAGGATTCAAGAGATCTGATCAAGAGAATTAGAAAGCTTGAGAGCCAGGCTCAGATCCTGGAGATTATCAATATTCAAGGAAGAGATGAGAAGAGAGAGATTTGAGGATGCTTTGCAATGTCAGATACTTCAAAGAGTTCGAGAGGACTGATAAAGACTGAAGATGCGAAGACTCGACACTTTAAGACTCGTCAACATTCGAGGGGGAGTCTGTTGGTGCATGCGTCTGTCGACTTCGTCTTGTATCGAGTCTTGTGTTGTACTAGATAGATAAGGGCACGAAAAACGAGAAAGTGTTTACATAGGTAATTTCGTTTGAAATGGTACATGACCATTTCAAACAAAATCAAGCTTGTTAATTTCGTTTGAATGTGCTTCAAACGAAATCAGTACACTTATATATACCTTGAGTGTCATTTCATTTGTAACTTTTCCGGTCAGTGTAACGAAGTGCTGCCGAAGTGTCCACATACTTGTTTTTTTTTTTATCTAAAATCAATATACTGACAGTTTAAAGTGATATTCTTGCTGAATTGACCTCAGTACGTCTGTTTCCGCCTTTCGTACTGAGCAAAACTCTTCTGATCGACTCGTTCGGGTCTGAAAACGATCCTACAGATGCTACGTCATCATTCGGTTATAACCAAATGGTTTATGCACGATGAAGTCTTCTAGAAGGTCTTACAGCTGTAACCCTTCATCCTCTTGCCACATGTCAATTCTGTTACAACAGAAAAGGACTTCTTTTGCTTAAGTCCTAGTTATAATCGCGCGGGATGTTTTAGGGTTTTGCTCCCAAATCTAACTATTCCATTCCATGAGCCCGCGCGAGGATGTGATATTAGTTCTATCTCGGCGCACGGATGTTGAAGACTGCTTTCTTTTTAGTTCTCTTCTTCAGAACCGGTGCGTAGCCGCACAGGGTTCCCGTGAAGAGATTTATCGTGATGAAGTTGTGGTATGGTCCAATGTGCCTGCACAAGGTTTTTGGGACCATACCCCTTCACCAGCACTATATATATATATATATATATATATATAAAATCAAATTTTACATTTTTACCTTTCCTTTCTTTTGATTATAAGGTTAGTATTGTATAACTAAATATAAAAATTTAAAAAGATATGTAGATCAACGAGCTACATACATGTAGCTTGCGAAGGTACACATAACAGGTATATATGTAGTTCACGAGCTATATATTGTAGCTTTTCAATCTACATATGCTTTTTATATTCTTATTAATTTTCAAGAATAACAGTAAGATATGAAAGAATGAAAAACTTTTAAAAACTCTTGATTAAAAGTGGTTTCTCAAAGTTGTTAGCATCTTTTAAGATTTCCAATGATCCCTTATATTAAACTTTTACTAACAATTTTGAACTATATGGCTCACAATTCATTTAACATTGTAATATAATTCATTTTCCTGTCTACAAAAATTTTTCTTTGTTTATTGTTAGGCTATGGGATATGGGGGTGGTTGTGTGGAACAGGGATTGCCACACAGAACATGGTTCTCATGGTACACCGTCCCCCTTCTCAAATCATGGTGGTTCGTATGGTTTAATCCTTGACAACAGTGACCCTCTTTCAATGAATTTGGGTATTTTGATTGGTGGGGGAGGATAGGTGATGGCAGTGGGGGTTATGGTTCACACCATATAGGGTAGTGCATTAGGTTGGTGAATGAGGATGGGTGACATGACGCTGATGCGGAGGATGGTGGTGGTCATTTGGGTCATGACCACACTACACCACATAACCTTATAACAATAATTATCGTACCCTCGAATTTTGTTAAAATAACTGTAAGTTTATATTTTTGTGGGCTTATTTTTTATAACTTTTTCGTGGCATTCGAAAATCCAGTAAGAGCCTTGTAACACCCCGTGTTTCAAAAGTCAAAGTCAAGATTGAAGTCAAAGGGAGACAAGATTGCTAAATGCGATCTGTCACTCCTTGCTCAATTCCTGTTTTGACTTCTTTGACCTGTATACAGTCTTTTTATGCTTTTATGTTAGTTGTATTATGTGGAGTAATTGTTAATAATCGAGGTCTAATCGCTGTTTATCGATGTGTATCGCATGTTTAATCGTTTTATCGCTTATCGCAATCGCGCTCGCAACCCGAATTACGCGTTCTGGATATTGTTTTACCTGTGTGTGTGTGTGCCTTATGTGTTACCTGTGCATGTTTATTGATGTTATGTTATGGAGATTAATCGAAACTCAATCGCAATCGAATAGCAACCGCTAAACGAACGTTAAATAAGGATGATTGTATGTTGATATAGTAGTTGGGATTAAAAGTAATTTGAATAAGAAACCCTATCGCATCGCAACGCACAACACTCAAATCGAGATCGCAAAACTCATAGCGCCGTGCACTCGAGCCGAGGGGCCAGCCGACCGAGTTGCCACCCGGTCGGGCTGCCACCCGAGCGAGGTGCCACTCGAACGAGGTGCCACCCGGTCGGATTACCACTCGACCGAGCTGCCACCCGGACGGGCTGCCACTCGATCGACCAGCCTCTTTCCTCCCTTTCCATTTATGGAAACCCTATAAATACCCCATATGTCAACCTCATTTTATGTTGACAGCTCCTCTCTTCTCTCCACTCGTTCCAGCCACTATTTCTTCAGATTTCTTGCGATTCTTGTAAGTTTTCCACCTAAATATTGTACTTTCTTGATCTACACGCACTCCTACACATTTCTATCTTTTGAATCTTAACTTCTAACCGTGAAATCACTAGATTTGAGGTGTTCAAGGATGATGTCATCATGGTGTTCATAAGAACTTCGTGTTTTGGCTTCAATCCACCAAGAACAACTCAGATCTGAATGATTTCCACATGAATGAACAAAGATCTTTCATAGATCTGAACATATTCAAGGTGAAAAGGATTGAAAGATGTTTTTCTAACTTTCTTTCAACTCTTTTACACTCAATGCACTCAAACCCGATGGAATCGGAGCTAGTTTTGATCTTCTACCCATTCTTGGTGATGTATCGGTTCCAAGTCTGAATTCTATCCAAGAGGTATTGATTTCAGGTTTAAACATGAACTACCGACTCGAACCGTGAACCGGTCAGACTAGGGTGATTCCTGTTCGGACGGGTCACTTGGGCCGGGTTGAGGGATTCTGTTGTTCAAACATGTTATCAAAATATCTCGTTCAAGCACTCAAACTCTTAAACAACCAAGGAAGAAGACGAGCAGGTCGTCTGGGACGGATTGCCGTCCGATCGGATTGCCACCCGACCGTACAGCCACCCGATCGGATTGCACCTTGGGTCCCACACTTAACTGTTATTTCATATTGAATTTTGAACATCGGATGGATTGCCGTCCGATCGGATTCTCATCCGATCGGATTGTCACTCGACCATGTGATGTTTTGACTTCAACACTTAAACAAATTTTCAACATGTTCAATCCGAGCGGATTGCCACCCGATCGGATAGCCATCCGATCGTGTGACGTCCTGCTGTGAACTTGTTCTCAACGTGAGAAGCCTCACCAATTGGATTGTTGTCCGACCGAACGACCATTCGATCGACCGACCTGAAAGGTAGAGACACTCCTCTATTTTTAAAAATGCTACATCGAAAACTTCAAAAGACAAACCATCATACACAAACACATCCATCCCAAACGAGATGACAATCCAGTCGAGTGGCCACCCGACCGAGTGACCGCCCGAGTGGATTGTCATCCGATCGACCGGCCACCCGATCAGATTGCCACCCGACCGGATTACCGTTCGACCCACTGACATTTCACACCATTTTACGCACTGAATTTCACTTATATTATCAATAACTGTTCAGGCTATTATCCGCTCTAACCAATCCATTCCTAATACGACATCGAATCCAGCTAAATTCATAGGAAATAGGTTTGCAAAAAATTTATGACTTGAAAGTCCTATATTTTCTTTTTGCAAAACCGTATCTATGTTAACAGAGTTCCCGTCTGCCGTCTCTACTGTGTAAATCTGCCTAAGTTTGGTTAAGGGTAGCTTAAGAGCTTTGCAGAAAAAAGTATTCACAAAACTTTGGTTTGCACCAGAGTCGAATAGTACTTTCGCATAAACGTTGTGTACCAGAAACGTACTACCTATTATGTCGAGAATCAGTTCGGCTTCATGTGTGGTCAATTGGAAGGCTCTTGCGTTCTTCTTATTAGTTCCTTCAGCGGGTTTGGCCTTATTATCTGCTGGTTTGACCAATTTAGGTCATTCTGGTCTGAAATGCCCAGCTTCTCCACAGTTGTAGCAGATCTTTGATTTCTTTTAGCATTCCTCCTCCCGATGGCCCGGAATCTTGCAGAAATTACAATTTTCTCTACATTTTCCAAAATGTTTCTTTTTGCAATTCCCGCAAAATGGCGGGGTGGAAGAGGACCCAGTTCCCTTCCTCTTGAAGTTAGTATTATTACCCACACGAAATCCTTGGGTGATCTTTTGGGCTAATTCCTTTTTCCTGTTTTCTTCCCGCGTACGCACTAGCCTGTCGGTCAAAGTATTGGCTAACTCCACTGCATCGTCAATTGTGCGGGGTCTCGCAGCCTTGATGATGTCACGAATCTCGCTAATTAAACCCCAGATATAGCGAGAAATAAGTACCGGTTCTGGCGAAGCCAGAGTTGGTACAATTCTGGAATAGTCGAAGAATTTCGAAGTATACCCTCGACAATCAACACCACCATTCGATGACTCAGGAAATTATTCGCCATTTGTTCCTTTTCATATTCCATCAAATGCTTAAACTCTTCCCAATTCATGGCATAGGCCATGTCACTTCCCTTGGCTTGCAACACCGTATTCCACCATTCTAATGCTTCTTCCTTGAAAAGGTGAGAAGCATACATAACCTTATCCTCCTCGGCACATTTACTTATTTTGATTACTGCCTCAGCTTTCTCCAACCAACGTAGCGCGGCAGTTTCCCCTTCATTGCCTGTAAATTCAACAGGTTTACAGGCAAGAAATTCTTTATAAGTGCAACCAGGTGTTGCAACTTTCATTTTCTTAAGTATCGGGGCTTCAATCACGTTGTCATTATTGCCGCCTCCATTAACACTATTACTGAAATTATCGTCGCGTGTGCGTTTACTGGGGTTGGCTTGTGAAGGCTCTACAGGACTTTTAACAGCAGCGACTATTGCTAGGATAGCATTTGCTATTCCCTGGGCAACGGTATTCTCTATATCTTGCCTATTAAGAAAGTGATCTTCATTGTTTTGTTCGGATTGGTTAACTTCGTTAACTGGTTCATTACTAGCGTGTTCCATCTGATAATTAACAATATATATAAGTCATTGGCACAAAATAAATAACAACCAAACGCAATAAAGCAATCACACATAATCATGTCAACACGTATAGCGAAAATTGTAGACTTTGCGACGTTGATATTTTTTTTATATATTAGTAGGCATCCGTACACACCAGTTATATTACAAAAGTTTTATTTTAAGTTATTTTACATGATTATATTTTTATTATTATTTTTTTATTATTAAACACATAACCACACCACCATGCAACCACAGTCAACTGGCGTCTCAGAAATGACGCTCCCTCTCGTCGTATTTCCATGAGATATGTTCCCCCACTTCTCGGATTCGATTTCCTGCGTTCACCAGTTCCTCACCATAGTGGCGGAGTTCAGCCAAGTTTTCTGTGCTCATAGGTGGGTTTGGTGCAGGCTCAGGGTCAAACTGGGGGAAATAAGTGTTAGGGTTATTCAAGAGACTCTGAAATTGCCAGTCAGTGGTCCACCATTCTTCCAGCTCTCCTTGTAGGGGTTGGGGGTTGACAATGGGATCTGGGATAGCAGGTTCCAATTTTACTGGGATTGGGATTCAGCGGGGTAATTAAAGAGGTTTTCCTCGGCAGGTCCGATGAGGTCACTATTGGCCAGTTTGCGATCCAGCTCCTCCCACGGTGGCATTTCCTGGGCTTGCCCTGAACTCTCCCCGATCTCCTTTCCTTTGCCTTTATCCTTCGGATTCTCAGTCTTTTTAACTTTCTGTGCAGCTGGTTTCTTCCTACCCCCATGTTTCCAGTCCAAGATTCTCCTCCTGTTTTTCGGCTTTGGTTTCTCCTGCGGTTGGGCCTGGAATACTATTGGCTCTTCAGTATCAGCCTGGTAGCCAGTGAAGGTACCGGTGGTATCCATATCTGTGCTATGGATAGAAATGTTTCGGAGTGCCTCCGACAGTTCATTCATGCTGTTAACACACATGAAGACATATACCCAAATTTAAGTTAAAATTTTGTTTATTGTAAATTAAGTTTTCACAAAATCACAGAATGGAAATCAGAAAAATTATGTATTTCTAAATACATAATTGGCTTAAATCAGTGGCTCTGATACCACCTTTTTCTGTCACGGCCCCCAGCCCGGTGTTACCCGGTCCAGAAGCCGCGGGACAGAAACCCGTGGTATTTATTTAATTTGGCAGCGGAATTATTAACAGGGTCTTTTAAACTTGAAAATACCAAATTTATTTTATTTCACACATTTGGGAGAAACTCCATAATTTACAATAAAGGAAATTTCACAAGGAAATTCCCGGTTTTACAAAACATATTTTTTTTATTGAGCCACTTCTTCAAGCTTGTAGTGCTACACGGCACTTTTTCCTGGATCACAGCAGATCACCTGAAACATGTTTAAAAAGATTTTTATCAGCGGGGAAATACTGGCGAGTCATTCAATTTGCACAAAAGACACATTGTTATAAATTTACAGCATTAAGGGTTTTTATAATTGCCCCTATCATATAATTATCTGGTTCAGCTGTCACTTGACCGGATCTATGACTGTGGACATATCACTAATTAGGCTCGCCCACCTAAAGTGATAAATCGTTAGTAGTAATGTGCACAAAACCCCCACATACTGCTAGTAATTAAAGATTAGCAAAGACTTAATCACTGCAAAGTATAACTGGAAAACATTTAGGGTTTTGTAAAGCAATTTGATAAAAAGAGAATAACTCACATTGCAAGTTTAGTTGGACAGAACCTTGCCTACTGATTTAGCCTTGTAACCTAGTTAAATAACAATGCACACAAAACTAGGTTAGTAACTTAATACAACATTTACGATAAGCTCACGAAATCAAAACCCTCACGACGAATGACAAAGTATAGCCCGTGTTTGGGTAGCACTTAAACATCCATCGAATCGATTTCAATCGATCGGACATTGTACCGTAGCAGTGATCGAGTTATTACCCTGTTGTCGCAGCAGAGATTCGTGCTTGTGTGTGTTTTTGAACTAAACAGTGAATAACTTGACGTACGAAACGAATTTGATCGTCGTAATAACAGCACCATTCAAGTGCCAACCCCTGGAATTTATACTGAAAAACAGTCCCTGTAGCGTGGCGCGACAGGCTGTCGCGTGGCGCGACGGCGCCCTTTTTAGGGTAGGGTAGCCTCGTGTCCAGTTAGCTTAGGTGAGTCAACAGTTCGACGAAATTCGTTTCCTACAACAAGTTATGAAGATAATCGTCAATTAGTGGATACCCCCTTGAGTTTTTGGGAGCCTTGATCCTAGTTCCAACTGTTCTGGAAATTTTAGAGGTCATGCAATATTACTTGGGGTCTCAATTAGGGTTTCCTATTGGACATAATAAAATAAGAAATAATAATTTTGGGGTGAGAGTTGTTACATCCTTCCCATTTGTATTGAAATCTCGTCCTCGAGATTTACTGGAACAAGTAGGGATATTTTTGCCTCATTTCTGATTCCAGTTCCCAAGTATACTCAGGTCCTCTCTTTGAATCCCACTTGACTTTGACCAGTACTAGTCTTTTGTGCTTGAGAAACTTGACCTTTTTATCTTCTATTTGAAGTGGTCTCTCTACAAATTTTATCTTTTCATTTACCTCTATGTCTTGGAGAGGTATTACCAGGGATTCGCCGGACAAACACTTCTTGAGGTTAGATACATGAAACACGTCATGTACTCCAGCTAGTTCTTCTGGTAGTTGTAGGCGATAGGCAACTGGTCCTATTCGCTGGATTACTGGGAATGGTCCTACGTACCTTGGACTTAGGTTTCCCTTTTTACCGAACCGAACTACCCCTTTCCAAGGAGAAACTTTTAAGAGTACCTTGTCTCCAACTTGAATTTCTAGCGGTTTGCATCTATTGTTTGCATAACTCTTCTGACGATCTCGAGCGGTCTTTAGTCTTTCCTTGATTTGAGTTATCTTGTCGGTGGTTTCTTGCACGATTTCAGGACCTGATAATTGGCTTTCTCCTATTTCTGCCCAACAAACTGGAGTTCTACACTTTCGTCCATACAGTGCTTCGAACGGGCAGCTTCGATACTTGAATGGTAACTATTGTTATAGGAGAATTCAATTAAGGGAAGGTGATTATCCCAGTTTCCACCAAAATCTTTTACACATGCCCTGAGCATGTCTTCCAGGGTTTGAATCGTCCTTTCACTTTGTCCGTCTGTTCGGGGATGGTTTGCAGTACTTAAATTCAATCGTGTCCCCATTGCTTCTTGGAAACGCGTCCAGAAATGTGAAGTGAAACAACTATCTCTATCTGATACAATAGAGAGTGGAACTCCATGTAAGGATACTACCTCGTCTACGTATAACTTGGCTAATCTTTCCATACTGAAAGTTTCCTTCATGGGCAGGAAATGAGCTGATTTGGTTAATCGATCCACAATTACCCAAATTGCATCATTACCTTTTCTGGTTTTGGGCAACTTAGTAACAAAATCCATGGTTATCAGTTCCCATTTCCAAACAGGCATTTCTAATTGTTGGAGTAACCCTGAAGATTTCTGGTGTTCTGCCTTAACTTTTGAACAAGTTAGACACTTAGATACATATCTAGCTATGTCCTTTTTCATTCCTATCCACCAGAAGTTATTTCTTAAATCTTGGTACATCTTATTATTTCCAGGGTGCATGGTATATCTAGATTTATGGGCTTCCTCTAAAATCTTATTTCTTAACTCTCCTTGCTTAGGTACCCAAATCCTTCTTTTGTGGAATCTCCAAATTCCATCAGCTCCTTGCTCTAATTCCTTTATTCTTCCTTTCATTCCTTCAGCATCATCCTCAATTGCTATTACTTGAACCTTCTTCAGTTGTTCCATTAAATCTAACTGTAGATTTAATCTAAGAGCATGAACTCGCTTTTGCTTTTCATGATACTTACGACTTAGAGCATCTGCGACTACATTTGCTTTTCCTTCGTGATATTGGATATCACAGTCGTAGTCACTTAGAATTTCCATCCATCTTCTTTGCCTCATGTTCAATTCTTTTTGCCCAAATATGTACCTTAAGCTTTTATGATCTGTATAAACGGTAAACTTACTTCCATACAGATAGTGTCTCCAAATCTTAAGGGCAAAAATTATCGACCTTAATTCTAAGTCATGTGTCGTATAGTTTTCCTCGTGTTTTTTCAATTGCCTTGAGGCATACGCAATTACCTTTTGCGTTGCATTAGCACACATCCTAATCCTAGCTTAGAAGCGTCACAATAAACTTCAAAATCTTCTGTCCCTTTGGGTAAGGCAAGAATTGGGGTGTTTGTTAACCTTTGTTTTAAAATCCTAAAAGCTTCTTCCTGCCTAGGTCCCCATTCAAACTTAACTGATTTACAGGTTAGCTTTGTTAATGGCACAACTATCTTAGAAAAATCTTTAATGAATCGTCTATAGTATCCAGCTAACCCTAGAAAGCTTCTAACTTCTATAGCTGATTGTGGGACCTTCCATTTGGTGATCGCTTCTATTTTGGAGGGATCTACGTGAATACCTTCGTGATTCACCATGTGACCTAAAAATTGCACCTCTGTAGCCAAAATTCACACTTTAAGAATTTTGCGTAAAGCTTTTCCTTTCTTAACAAAGTTAAGAGTGCTCGTAAATGTTCACAATGCTCGTCTTGACTTTTAGAATAAATAAGTATATCGTCGATGAAGACAATTACAAATTTATCCAAGTACGGTTTACAGATCCTATTCATCATGTCCATAAATGCTGCAGGAGCATTTGTTAATCCAAATGGCATGACTGTAAACTCGTAGTGACCATACCTAGTTCTGAAAGCGGTTTTAGGTATGTCTTCTTCTTGTACCTTCAACTGATGGTATCCGGATTGCAAGTCTATCTTAGAAAAATATCTAGCTCCCTGAAGTTGATCAAAAAGATCATCAATCCTAGGTAATGGGTATCGATTCTTAATTGTAACCTTATTCAATTCCCTATAATCGATGCACATTCGCATCGAACCATCTTTCTTCTTTACGAACAACACGGGTGCTCCCCAAGGTGATGAACTAGGTTGTATGAATCCTATACTGAGCAATTCATCTAATTGCTTTTTCAGTTCTAACATTTCAGTAGGTGCTAACCGGTAGGGTGCTTTCAGCAGGTGCTAAATTCTACCTCCCTATCTGGTGGTAATCCTGGTAGTTCTTCTAGAAACACATCTGAGTATTCTGATACTATAGGAATTTCCTTAAGTTCCTTACCCTTAGTGTTAATGATTACAGAAATCATATACACTATTCCTTGCTTTTGTTCATAACTAGTAACTTTCATTACATAAATGAACTGCATTGATTTACGTGGCTTATCTCCTGTAACCATGATTATTTCACCTGATGGTGTAAGAATTTCAATGGAATTCTTATCACAGAGGATTCGAGCATGGTTGGCTACTAACCAATCCATTCCTAATACGACATCGAATCCAGCTAAATTCATAGGTAATAGGTTTGCAGAAAATTTATGACCTGAAAGTTCTATATTTTCTTTTTGCAAAACCGTATCTATGTTAACAGAGTTCCCGTCTGCCGTCTCTACTGTGTAAATCTGCCTAAGTTTGGTTAAGGGTAGCTTAAGAGCTTGGCAGAAAGAAGTATTCACAAAACTTTGGTTTGCACCAGAGTCTAATAATACTTTCGCATAAACGTTGTGTACCAGAAACGTACCAACTATTACGTCGGGAATCAGTTCGGCTTCCTGTGTGGTCAATTGGAAGGCTCTTGCGTTCTTCTTATTAGTTCCTTCAGCGGGTTTGGCCTTGTTATCTGCTGGTTAGACCAATTTAGGGCATTCTGGTCTGAAATGCCCAGCTTCTCCACAGTTGTAGCAGATCTTTGATTTCTTTTTGCATTCCACCTCCTGATGGCCCGGAATCTTGCAGAAATTACAATTTTCTCTACATTTTCCAAAATGTTTCTTTTTGCAATTCCTGCAAAATGGCGGGGTGGAAGAGGACCCAGTTACCTTCCTCTTGAAGTTAGTATTATTACCCACACGAAATCCTTGGGTGATCTTTTGGGCTAATTCATTTTTCCTGTTTTCTTCCCGCGTACGCACTAGCCCGTCGGTCAAAGTATTAGCTAACTCCACTGCATCGTCAATTGTGCGGGGTCTCGCAGGCTTGACGATGCCACGAATCTCGCTAATTAAACCCCAGATATTGCGACAAATAAGTACCGGTTCTGGCGAAGGAAGAGTTGGTACAATTCTGGCATATTCGAAGAATTTGGAAGTATACCCTCGACAATCAACATCCACCATTCGATGACCCAGGAACTTATTCGCCATTTGTTCCTTTTCATATTCGTGGTTGAATTTCCTTTCCACCAAATGATTAAACTCTTCCCAATTCATGGCATAGGCCATGTCACTTCCCTTGACTTGCAACACCGTATTCCACCATTCTAATGCTTCTTCCTTGAAAAGGTGAGAAGCATACATACCTTATCCTCCTCGACACATTTACTTATTTTGATTACTGCCTAAGCTTTCTCTAACCAACGTAGCGCGGCAATTGCCCCTTCATTGCCTGCAAATTCAACAGGTTTACAGGCAAGAAATTCTTTATAAGTGCAACCAGGTGTTCCAACTTTCATTTTCTTAAGTATCGGGGCTTGAATCACGTTGTCATTATTGCCGCCTCTATTAACACTATTACTGAAATTATCGTCGCGTGTGCATTTACTGGGGTTGGCTTGTGAAGGCTCAACAGGACTTTTAACAGCAGCGACTATTGCTGGGATAGCATTTGCTATTCCCTGGGCAACGATATTCTCTATATCTTGCCTATTAAGAAATTGATCTTCATTGTTTTGTTCGGATTGGTTAACTTCGTTAACTGGTTCATTACCAGTGTGTTCCATCTGATAATTAACAATATATATAAGTCATTGGCACAAAATTAATAACAACCAAATGCAATAAAGCAATCACACATAATCATGTCAACACGTATAGCCAAAATTGTCGAATTTGCGACGTTGATATTTTTTTTATATATTAGTAGGCATCCGTACACACCAGTTATATTACAAAAGTTTTATTTTAAGTTATTTTACATGATTATATTTTTATTATTATTAAACACATAACCACACCACCATGCAACCACAGTCAACTGGCGTCTCAGAAACGACGCTTCCTCTCATCGTATTTCCATGAGATATGTTCCCCCACTTCTCGGATTCGATTTCCTGCGTTCACCAGTTCCTCACCATAGTGGCGGAGTTCAGCCAAGTTTTCTATGCTCATAGGTGGGTTTGGTGCAGGCTCAGGGTCAAACTGGGGGAAATAGGTGTTAGGGTTATTCAAGAGACTCTGAAATTGCCAGTCAGTGGTCCACCATTCTTCCAGCTCTCCTTGTAGGGGTCGGGGTTGACAATGGGATCTGGGATAGCAGGTTCCAAATTTACCGGGAGTTGGGATTCAGCGGGGTAATTAAAGAGGTTTTTCATCAGCAGGTCCGATGAGATCACTATTGGCCAGTTTGCGATCCATCTCCTACCACGGTGGCATTTCCTGGGCTTGCCCTGAACTCTCCCCGATCTCCTTTCCTTTGCCTTTATCCTTCGGATTATCAGTCTTTTTAACTTTCTGTGCAGCTGGTTTCTTCCTACGCCCACGTTTCAAGTCCAAGATTCTCCTCCTCTTTTTCGGCTTTGGTTTCTCCTGCGGTTGGGCCTGGAATACTATTGGCTCTTCAGTATCAGCCTGGTTGCCAGTGAAGGTGCCGGTGGTATCCATATCTGTGCTATGGATAGAAATGTTTCGGAGTGTGCCTCCGCCAGTTCATTCATGTTGTTAACACACATGAAGACATATACCCAAATTTAAGTTAAAATTTTGTTTATTGTAAATTAAATTTTCACAAAATCACAGAATGGAAATCAGAAAAATTAAGTATTTCTAAATACTTAATTAGCTTAAATCACTGGCTCTGACACCACCTTTTTCTATCACGGCCCCCGGCCCGGTGTTACCCGGTCCTGAAGCCGCAGGACAGAAACCCGTGGTATTTATTTAATTTGGCAGTGGAATTATTAACATGATCTTTTAAACTTGAAAATACCCAATTTATTTTATTTCACACATTTGGGACAAACTCCATAATTTACAATAAAGGAAATTTCACAAGGAAATTCCCGGTTTTACAAAACATATTTTTTTTTATTGAGCCACTTCTTCAAGCTTGTAGTGCTACACGACACTTTTTCCTGGATCACAGCCGATCACCTGAAATATGTTTAAAAAGATTTTTATCAGCGGGGAAATACTGGCGAGTCATTCAATTTACACAAAAGACACATTGTTACAAATTTACAGCATTAAGGGTTTTTATAATTGCCCCTATCATATAATTATCTGGTTCAGCTGTCACTCGACCGAATCTATGACTGTGGACATATCACTAATTAGGCTCACCCACCTAAAGTGATAAATCATTAGTAGTAATGTGCACAAAACCACCACATACTGCCAGTAATTAAAGATTAACAAAGACTTAATCACTGCAAAGTATAACTGGAAAACATTTAGGGTTTTGTAAAGCAATTTGATAAAAAGAGAATGACTCACATTGCAAGTTTAGTTAGACAGAACCTTGCCTACTGATTTAGCCTTGTAACCTAGTTAAATAACAATGCACACGAAACTAGGTCAGTAACTTAATACAACATTTACAATAAGCTCACGAAATCAAAACCCTCACAACCAATGACAAAGTATAGCCCGAGTTCGGGCAGCACTTAAACCTCCATCGGATCGGTTTCAATCGATCGGACATTGTACCGTAGCAGTGATCGAGTTATTACCTTGTTGTCGCAGCAGAGATTCGTGCTTGTGTGTGTTTTTGAACTAAACAGTGAATAACTTGACGTACGAAACGAATTTGATCGTCGTAATAATAGCGCCATGCAAGTGCCAACCCCTGGAATTTATACTGAAAAACAGTCCCTGTCGCGTGGAGCGACGACACCCTTTTTAGGGTAGGGTAGCCTCGTGTCCACTTAGCTTAGGTGAGTCAACAGTTCGACGAAATTCGTTTCCTACAACAAGTTATGAAGAAAATCGTCAATTAGGGGATACCCCCTGGAGTTTTAGGGGGCCCTGATCCTAGTTCCAACTATTCAGAAAGTTTTAGGGGTCATGCATTATTACTTGGGGGTCTCAATTAGGGTTTCCTATTGGACATAATAAAATAAGAAATAATAATTTTGGGGTGAGAGTTGTTACAATACTACTCGCTATGCTATACACGAACGCTATTCTCGAACGCTCGCGGACTTGAATGCTAGGGTTTTGTATTCTGACTGCCTCTTGTGATTATGTGCTTCGGTGCTTTTGTGTTTCCGTGCTTATGTGCTTCTGTGCTTATGAGAATCTGTGTTTATGTGCCTATGTGTTACATGTCCGTGTTCCTGAGCTTTAGTAGTACTATGCGTGTGAGGTGAGAATCGATTAAACAGTGATTGAATCCTATGGCGATGTTTATTGCAGACAATGTCGTCCAATTGATCACTTCACTCTCGTGCTATGAAACGAAAGCAAGCTGACAAGCGACTCGCCTCTCTCGTTGCTACTCAGATCGCTAAAGTACTTCCTCAGATTGTTAGTGAACTGAACGAGAACGTTAGCAAGTCATCTGAAGAGTCTCGAAGAGATGCACCGAAGACTGCTTTCAGTTTCAAGCAGTTCAAATCTTGTGGTCCAAAGGAATTTACTGGCGAAGATGGCCCTACGGCCATGTTTCAATGGTTTGATTCCATCGAAGTCAATCTGCGCCAGAGCGGATGTCTTGAAAATCTCCGTACTCTGAATGCTACGGGCGTCTTCCAGTCCCACGCACTAGACTGGTGGACGGCCGAGAGGAACAAACGCGGAAATGACGCAGCCTACGAGCTGACGTGGGAAGAGCTGAAGGCCATTATGATGGATGAATTCTGCCCTCCCCATGAACGCCAAAAGCTGGAGGACGAATTCTGGCATATCAAGCAGAAAGATGGAGAGAACGCAGCTCTGACTACTCGCTTTAAGAAGCTCAGTATCATCTGTCCTGACCAAGTAAAGACGCTGGAGATGACAATCAAGAAGTACATTCGAGCTCTGCCAGATTGTGTTGCAGATTTCGTGCATGCTGCCAAGCCAGCAACGATCGAAGAAACCTACTTGCTTGCCGCTGAAATCAACGACAAGCGAGTCAAAGCTGGCTTTTGGGATAAAGCTACCAAGAACCTGCACCAAGCTACCGCCGCACCAACCGCCGAAACCGCCACCACTCAGTCATCAAAGTCCTCTCGTCGCAAGAAAAAGAACAACAACAGCAGCTCCAGCAACAAGAACTGTGATGTCACTGCTACTGTTGCTCCGCTTCAAGCCGTACTGCTCAGCAGCAACCACATCACTGATCAGCTCCAGCACATGTTACATATGCACCACCTGCAAAGCGTGCTTACACTGGTCCCCACCCTGGTTGCCCGGCATGTACTTATCATCACCCGGTGGGTATCGCCTGCAGATTTTGCGTGCCTTGTAACATGTACGGCCACTTCACTGCCAACTGCCGTACTGGTCCCCGACAAGCACCAGCTCAAGCTACTGCTCATCAAGCTCTACTTCTAGCTCCTCAAGGCCAACAAGCGGCTCAGGCACCCGCGATCAACGCCAGAGTCTGCTTTGCGTGTGGTGATCCCAACCACTTCGCGAATATGTGCCCGAACAGGGTTGTGAAACAAGAGCCCCAGCAGTAGCAGCCTCAGTAGCAGCAGCAACAGCCTCAACAGCAACAGCAACAAGCCGCTCACGCCAGAACATTCAACATCAATGCACGCCAAGCCAAAGCTGACAACAATATGGACAATGGTGCGTTCCTTTTGAATGGTATATATGCTTCGTGTTTGTTTGATACTGGAGCCGATAACTGTTTTATGCCATTCGAATTCGAGAAGCTCCTTAATCGGAAGCGCTCCCATCTCCCCTCGACGTTCGATGTCGAAGTCGCCACCGGAAGAACTGTCGCTGTTAATTCTATTCTTCGTGATTGTACTCTTGAGCTCAACAATCACATCTTTCCAATTGACCTTATTTCGATGCAACTCGGAAGTTTTGACATCATAGTAGGCATGGACTTCCTTCGTGAAAACCATGCTGAAGTTGTGTGCTTCGATAAGATGATTTGATTCTCGCTCGCGAATGGTGATGTATTGTGTGTTTATGGTGAGACCCCTTCAAAGTGCCTCAAGCTCATGTCCTGTGTCCAAGCTAGCAAGTATCTCCACAAGGAATACAGAGTTTTCTTGGCTAACATTGTAGTAGTGGAGAAGGAAAAGAAAGGTAGTCCGGGAGTAAGCGATGTCTCCGTTGTGCGTGAATTTCCGAATGTGTTTCCTGATGATCTTCCAGGTTTGCTGCCAAGTCGTGATATCGACTTTCGTATCGACCTCATTCCTGGAGCAAACCCTATTGCCAGAGCTCCTTATCGACTCGCTCCGTCCGAAATGAGCGAACTCTCGAGTCAGCTCCAGGAATTGCTTGATAAAGGCTTCATTTACCCGAGCACCTCTCCATGGGGCGCACCAGTCCTTTTCGTCAAAAAGAAGGATGGTTCGTTCAGGATGTGCATTGACTATCGGGAATTGAATAAATTGACAATCAAGAATCGCTATCCCCTGCCTCGCATCGATGATTTGTTCGACCAGCTACAAGGTGCTACATGTTTCTCCAAGATCGATCTACGCTCAGGCTATCACCAACTACGCATCCAAGAGGAGGATATACCGAAAACCGCATTTCGCACTCTATATGGCCATTATGAGTTCGTTGTTATGCCTTTTGGTTTAACCAACGCACCCGTGGTTTTCATGGATCTGATGAATCGGGTGTGTAAGCCATTTCTTGACCGCTTTGTCATCGTGTTCATCGATGATATCCTGATCTGTTCAAAATCGAAAGCCGAACACACGCAACATCTACGTTTGGTTCTTGAGCTACTCCAAGGGAATCGACTCTATGCCAAGTTCTCCAAGTGCGAATTTTGGCTAGGGGAGGTTCAATTCCTCGGTCACATTGTCAATAGTCAAGGTATTCACGTCGATCCCATTAAGATTGAAGCAGTTAGGAGTTGGGTTACGCCAAAGAACCCGTCTGAAGTCCGTTCTTTTCTCGGACTAGCGGGCTATTATCGTCGATTCATCGAAGGGTTCTCAAAAATCGCTATGCCGCTTACCGCTCTAATGCATAAAGACAAACCTTTTGTTTGGGGAAATGAACAAGAGTCTGCTTTCCAAACCCTCAAGTACATGCTTTGCAATGCTCCTGTTCTCACTCTACCCGACTAAAACGAGGACTTTATTGTCTATTGCGATGCCTCAAACCTTGGTCTTGGTTGTGTTCTCTTGCAACGAGACAGGGTTATCGCTTACGCATCTCGTCAACTCAAGATTCGCGAGAAGAACTATACAACCCATGACCTCGAGCTAGCCGCAGTTGTTTTTGCGTTAAAGATTTGGCGACACCACCTGTATGGTACCAAGTGTACGATCTTCACCGATCATAGGAGCCTACAACATATCTTTGACCAGAAGGAACTTAATATGCGTCATCGCCGATGGGTAGAACTTCTCAACGATTATGACTGTGAGATTCGTTATCACCCAGGCAAAGCAAATGTCATTGCCGACGCCCTCAGCAGATGGAGCTATCTGCTCAGCATTCGTAATATCCAAGCCCAATACGATCTCGAAACCCTCATCCGCAAAGCTCAGCATGCTTGTTTTAATGAGCGCACCTTGAAGAAGGAAAGGATCTACCACGATGGAGCCCAGCTTGTGAATAAGTCGAATGGGATATTCCACTTTCTGAACCGAATTTGGATCCCTAAGCGGACCAATTTACGACAGATTTTGATGGACGAAGCCCACAAGTCTCGGTATTCTATTCATCCCGGTGCCGATAAAATGTACCAGGACCTTCGCTATAAGTACTGGTGGCCGGGCATGAAGAGAGATATCGCCCTCTACGTTGGAAAGTGCCTGACTTGCTCGAAGGTCAAGGCGGAACACCAGAGACCCACTAGTTTACTTGAACAACCCCCGATCCCTATGTGGAAGTGGGAAAGTATAGATATGGACTTCATAACGAAACTTCCGCGCACGCCATCAAGTCACGACAGCATCTGGGTTGTCGTCGACCGCTTGACCAAATCTGCTCACTTTTTGCCAATATGGGAAGACTACAAGGTAGAAATATTAGCCCGAATCTACACCGATGAGATCATTTGTCGACATGGGACGCCTCGCGACATCATCTCTGACCGTGATGCTCGGTTTACCTCGCGCCTATGGGAAACGTTTCAAACGGCTCTCGGTACTACGCTTAACCTAAGTACCGCATTCCACCCTCAAACCGACGGTCAGACTGAAAGAACGATTCATACCCTTGAATACATGCTCCATTCGTGTGTCATAGATCTCAGTGGTACTTGGGACGTTTACCTGCCGTTAGTCGAATTCTCGTATAATAACAGTTATCATTCCAGTATTCAAATGGCACCGTTTGAGGCTTTATACGGAAGAAGATGTCGATCGCCTATTGTATAACACGAGATCGGGCACTCGCAATTAACCGATCCTGAGCTATTACAAGAAACGACTGACAAAGTCCTCCAAATCAGAGACAACCTGCTGAAAGCTCGGAGTCGTCAGAAAAGTTACGCCGATAGACGACGCAAGCCCCTTAAATTTGACGTTGGCCACTACGTACTCCTAAAGGTATCACCTTGGAAGGGTGTGGTCAGATTCGGCAAGAAAGGGAAACTAGCGCCTCGATATGTTGGACCTTTTAAGATTCTAGAACGGATCAGAAAAGTCGCCTACAGACTCGAACTACCGGAGGAACTTAGCAACGTTCATCCGATTTTCCATTTGTCAAACCTCAGAAAGTGCCTAGCTGAGCATGATTTAATTGTACCTCTAGAAGATCTGCAAGTAAACGAAACACTACACTTTGTGGAGAAGCCTGTCGAAATCATGGACCGCCAAACCAAGCCGCTTAGACGCTCGCGCATTCCTATTGTGAAGGTTCAATGGGAAGGCAAACGAGGCGCAGAGTTCACTTGGGAACTCGAAAGCGACTTTAAGGAGAAGTACCCACAGTTGTTTGTTACGGCTTCGGCCTAATTTCGGGACGAAATTCCCTCAACTAGGGGAGGCTGTAAGACCCCGTGTTTCAAAAGTCAAAGTCAAAGTCAAGATTGAAGTTAAAGGGAGATATCGCCCTCTACGTTGGAAAGTGCCTGACTTGCTCGAAGGTCAAGGCGGAACACCAGAGACCCACTAGTTTACTTGAACAACCCCCGATCCCTATGTGGAAGTGGGAAAGTATAGATATGGACTTCATAACGAAACTTCCGCGCACGCCATCAAGTCACGACAGCATCTGGGTTGTCGTCGACCGCTTGACCAAATCTGCTCACTTTTTGCCAATATGGGAAGACTACAAGGTAGAAATATTAGCCCGAATCTACACCGATGAGATCATTTGTCGACATGGGACGCCTCGCGACATCATCTCTGACCGTGATGCTCGGTTTACCTCGCGCCTATGGGAAACGTTTCAAACGGCTCTCGGTACTACGCTTAACCTAAGTACCGCATTCCACCCTCAAACCGACGGTCAGACTGAAAGAACGATTCATACCCTTGAATACATGCTCCATTCGTGTGTCATAGATCTCAGTGGTACTTGGGACGTTTACCTGCCGTTAGTCGAATTCTCGTATAATAACAGTTATCATTCCAGTATTCAAATGGCACCGTTTGAGGCTTTATACGGAAGAAGATGTCGATCGCCTATTGTATAACACGAGATCGGGCACTCGCAATTAACCGATCCTGAGCTATTGCAAGAAACGACTGACAAAGTCCTCCAAATCAGAGACAACCTGCTGAAAGCTCGGAGTCGTCAGAAAAGTTACGCCGATAGACGACGCAAGCCCCTTAAATTTGACGTTGGCCACTACGTACTCCTAAAGGTATCACCTTGGAAGGGTGTGGTCAGATTCGGCAAGAAAGGGAAACTAGCGCCTCGATATGTTGGACCTTTTAAGATTCTAGAACGGATCAGAAAAGTCGCCTACAGACTCGAACTACCGGAGGAACTTAGCAACGTTCATCCGATTTTCCATTTGTCAAACCTC
Organism: Helianthus tuberosus; assembly: GCA_030545235.1. NCBI lineage: Eukaryota > Viridiplantae > Streptophyta > Magnoliopsida > Asterales > Asteraceae > Helianthus > Helianthus tuberosus. The sequence goes on from CM060387.1 coordinate 2,712,666, forward strand.
AGAAAGTGCCTAGCTGAGCATGATTTAATTGTACCTCTAGAAGATCTGCAAGTAAACGAAACACTACACTTTGTGGAGAAGCCTGTCGAAATCATGGACCGCCAAACCAAGCCGCTTAGACGCTCGCGCATTCCTATTGTGAAGGTTCAATGGGAAGGCAAACGAGGCGCATAGTTCACTTGGGAACTCGAAAGCGACTTTAAGGCGAAGTACCCACAGTTGTTTGTTACGGCTTCGGCCTAATTTCGGGACGAAATTCCCTCAACTAGGGGAGGCTGTACGACCCCGTGTTTCAAAAGTCAAAGTCAAAGTCAAGATTGAAGTTAAAGGGAGACAAGATTGCTAAATGCGATCTGTCACTCCTTGCTCAATTCCTGTTTTAACTTCTTTGACCTGTATACAGTCTTTTTATGCTTTTATGTTAGTTTTATTATGTGGATTAATTGTTAATAATCGAGGTCTAATCGCTATTTATCGATGTGTATTGCATGTTTAATCGCTTTATCGTTTATCGCAATCGCGCTCGCAACCCGAATTACGCGTTTTGGATATTGTTTTACATGTGTGTGTGCCTTATGTGTTACCTGTGCATGTTTATTTATGTTATGTTATGGAGATTAATCGAGACTCAATCGCAATCAAATCGCAACCGCTAAACGAATGTTAAATAAGGATGATTGTATGTTGATATAGTAGTTGGGATTAAAAATAATTTGAATAGGAAACCCTATCGCAACGCAACACTCAACACTCGAATCGAGATCGCAAAAATCATCGCGTCGTGCACTCGAGCCGAGTGGCCAGCCGACCGAGTTGCCACCCGGTCGGGCTGCCACCCGAGCGAGGTGCCACTCGACCGAGCTGCCACCCACCCAGGTGCCACCCGGTCGGATTACCACTCGACCGAGCTGCCACCCGGACGGGCTGCCACTCGATCGACCAACCTCTTTCCTCCCTTTCCATTTATGGAAACCCTATAAATACCCCATATGTCAACCTCATTTGATGTTGACAGCTCCTCTTTTCTCTCCACTCGTTCCAGCCACTACTTCTTCAGATTTCTCGCGATTCTTGTAAGTTTTCCACCTAAATCTTGTACTTTCTTGATCTACACGCACTCCTACACATTTCTATCTTTTGAATCTTAACTTCTAACCGCGAAATCACTAGATTTGAGGTGTTCAAGGATGATGTCATCATGGTGTTCATAAGAACTTCGTGTTTTGGCTTCAATCCACCAAGAACAACTCAGATCTGAATGATTTCCACATGAATGAACAAAGATCTTTCATAGATCTGAACATATTGATGGTGAAAAGGATTGAAAGATGTTTTTCCAACTTTCTTTCAACTCTTTTACACTCAATGCACTCAAACCCGATGGAATCGGAGCTAATTTTGATCTTCTAGCCATTCTTGGTAATGTATCGCTTCCAGGTCTTAATTCTATCCAAGAGGTATTGATTTCAGGTTTAAACATGCACTACCGACATGAACCGTGAACCGGTCGGACTAGGGTGATTCCTGTTCGGATGGGTCAGTAGGGCCGGGTTGAGGGATTCTGTTGTTCAAACATGTTATCAAAATATCTCGTTCAAGCACTCAAACTCTCAAACAACCAAGGAAGAAGACGACCAGGTCGTCTTGGACGGATTGTCGTCCGACCGGATTGCCGTCTGATCGGATTGCCACCCGACCGGACAGCCACCCGATCGGATTGCACCTTGGGTCCCACACTTAACTGTTATTTCATTTTGAAGTTTGAACATCGGACGGATTGTCGTCCGATCGGATTGTCATCCGATCAGATTGTCACTCGACCATGTGATGTTTTGACTTCAACACTTAAACAAATTTTCAACATGTTCAATTCGAGCGGATTGCCACCCGATCGGATAGCCATCCGATCGAGTGACATCGTGCTGTGAACTTGTTCTCAACGTGAGAAGCCTCGCCAATCGGATTGTTGTCCGACCGAACGGCCGTTCGATCGACCGACCTGAAAGGTAGAGACACTCCTCTATTTTTAAAAATGCTACAACGAAAACTTCAAAAGACAAACCATCATACACAAACACATACATCCCAAACGAGATGACAATCCAGTCGAGTGGCCACCCGACCGAGTGACCGCCCGAGAGGATGTCATCCAATCGACCGGCCACCCGATCGGATTGCCACCCGACCGGATTACCGTTCGACCCACTGACACTTCACACCATTTTACGCACCGACTTTCTCTTATATTATCAATAACTGTTCATGTTATTATCCGCTCTAGCGCTCCCTTCAATCCATTAATTCAACCGCAGTGAGTATACTCGATCCATTTTTGCTTTACGCACTTTTGGGTGTTACATACGTTACTTATTCTAAATCACATCGAACACACTACACAATACTTTAATGCTAACCGTTATCGCATGTTATACGTGATTTAATGAATGCTTGTTTGTTATGTTTACACATGGAATGTTGTCTACCTGCCTTAGCAACGATAGTACTATAGTTTGGACTCATCACATGTTCATTCAGGGGTTGTTAAGGACAATTTGTTACATGGCTCACAGTGGTGAGTGTGTATTACGAACTGCCTTGGGCGGTCAACCCGCAGTCATTGGTATCGATAGGTTCATGTCGATAACTAACATGCCTCATTTTACACTGTGTACGTGCTGGTTATGCGTAACGATTTCGAGCTCTATTATAACTATTAAACTTGTATGCTCACCTTTACACTATGTGTATTGACTTTTACTTTAACGTATGTGACAGGTGTTTAAGATGTTTAGATGCTTGGCTTGCTGTGAAATCGAGGCTAGGAAAGGTCTAGAAACAAATAAATGAATTGTCTGTATTTAAAATATGAGTTGTCGGAACAGAACAATTTGACTGGATCATGTCTGTAATAATTATGTTATCTTTTATATGGGACATGATGCTTTAAATAATTGGTAATTATAGTTGTTATGGGAACTTCTGGACAATCTGTTTCACTCAGTGCCACGCCCCAATGTTTCCGCCATCGGTTGGGGTGTGACAAGCCTTGTATACTAGTTAGGGTTGTAATTGAACCGAACGAACACGAACAAGGCCATGTTTGTGTTCGTTCGTTAAGTAAATTAACATGTTGGCGAACTACTCACAAACGCATACCGAACATAAGTTTATGTTCATGTTCGTTCGTTAAGGAAATTTAGTTGTTCGCAAACAATTCATGAACACTAGTCTCGAATACAAACGAACGTAAACGAACATTTAACTTGAAAATAAAAAATAAAAACATTGTTAACCTTAAACTTTTGACATAATAGTTAATTACAACCATCAAATGATAAATCAAAACACAAGAAGTCTACTACAACAAGCAAACGATGAATCAAGTTTAACTATTTTAGACATAATTATTCAAAGTTTAACTAATTAGACATAATTATCCAAAAAATGTCTTGAATGTCCAATTTTTAGCTAACATAAAAACAATTGTTTTCAAGTTTTCAATTTTTTCAGATAAAAGGTTTATTATTTAGGCCAGGGGTGTGGCTTAACGCCACCCCGCCACATCACACATTTTTGCGCCCTGGGGCACTATGCACCGCACCCCGGGATTTAAACGGGGGCGCTACGGAGAGCTCGCCAGCACTCTAACGAGCAATTTTTGAGGGGATCGATGTGTGTTTGGTCAATATGACCATTATTTGAACGGTAACATTCTAAAAAAAATTAAAATTTATAATTTACCAATAAATACCCTATCTTTTTCTATAATTTTCATCCCTTCTTCCTCTACTCTTATACCAAATCTCTACACTTTTTTTCCATAATCACACAATGTTTCCCAACAACCAAAATGTGTGGGATCCGAACCATCCGTTTTGGCAAAGTGCACCAAACAATCCCAACAACGAGCAAGAAGACCGTTATCGAAGAGAGCCGCAGATGGATGAGCTTGGATATTATCCGATGCCACCTAACAACCAAACTTCTCCTCATCCGACCACTCTACCGATTCCCGGTTTTTACGGATATTATTCCCAACCTCCATTTTCCCCAAAACATACCCCAAACCCAAAACATACCCCAAACCCAAAACACATCTGAAACCGAATCCGTACCCGAAACCCAAGCCGATCCCACTTCCTCAAAAGGTGGACGATCGAGAAGGCATCGTAAGAAGGGTGAGACCGAAACACGTACTCCTAAAATGGTTGAAAAGTGGACGCCTAGGGAAGAACTTGCGTTAGCACAAGCATGGCTCGACGTATCGGAAGATCAGATTGTCGGTAAATTCTCTCCATAAACTTTTTTTACATACTTTTATAAATATACTTTTGTAAATATATTTTTATAATTAAACATTTTTATAGGAAACGACCAAGATATAAAACTATTTTGGAGGCGTATACATGAGAAGTTTTTCGCCGTAATGGGTCGTGGTGAATATTGTACAGCCGACTCTCTTTCGGGTAAGTGGACCGCAACGCGGACCAAGATTTCCAATTTTAACAATTTACATAATCATTACGCCAACAGTGTTAGAAGAAGAATCGGTTCGAGCGACGTGTATGTTATGACCTCGGCCCACAACGACTATAGATTGCATCATGGGCATCCGTTTACGATGATACCTTCATGGGAGCTTCTTCGCAAATCTCCCAAGTGGCATCTTTTACCGCCGTTTGACCCAACCGCCCATAGGTCAAAACGGTCCAAATCAACATCCACTACCAAACCATCTGAGTCCAATGCTCGTAAAACTATTAATCTAAACGTCGACTTCGACAAATTTGAATAACCGCAAGAGCTGCCACGACCAAAAGGTAGAGATAGAAGTAAGGTAGCTGCACGAGCATGAGACACGTCTTCTTCAACGCCATCGGATGGCCCGTCAAGGTTGGACAAGTTCGACAATAGACTCAACAAGCTTCTCTCGATCAAGGAAAAGGAGCAAGAACAATAAAAGGAGAAACAAATCCAGAAAGATATGGAATTTCTCGCGAAAGACTTTTCACATCTAGCAGAGGAGGACCGAGTCATTTTGGAGGCTCGTAAGGCACAAATTCGAGCGAAATATATGTAGTTTTTATTTTCTAGTACTTTATTTTTTAACTTTGCATGTTTTAGGACTTTGTAATGTTTTATTTTATTTTAATGAAATTATGTTTTTTTTAATTTTCTAGTTATTAAAATTGGCATATAATTTAAAAAAAATAAAATATATAAATAAAATACAATTAAGTAATGATGATGTAGGCTTTAAAACCATTGCATGCAAGTTAAAGGAAGGGGCTTTAAAGCCCCTGTGTGACATTGCGGTGAGGTGGCACTGAGGTGTCGTGATAAAGCCCCTAGGGGCTTTATACCACACACTGTAACCTTATTATTTTTTAATATAATATAACGAACACGAACACAGTCGAATGAATAAGACCTTTGTTCGTGTTCATTCGCTAAGCTTACCGACCGAAATATTTTGTTCGTGTTCGTTCGTTAAGCTAATCGAACGAACATAAACGAACTTCCCGCCGAATGATTCACGAAATGTCCGCTAAACGTCAATTCGTTTATAGCCCTAATACTAGTCGTAGTTTTTGCGTCATGACAATTGTATTCACTCTACATCTAAACTAATATAACTAGAAGAGTTGAGTTCGTAAGACATTATCTTGATAGTTATATAAACTGACCAAATCAACCTAATTAAAATGAGAATTTGTCCCGAGAAAAGCATATAATAAAAAGATTTAGTTTTGCTAATCTTAATTTTTGGAAACCACCGAAAATATATTTAAAATAACATAAATTTATGAGACCTAATGTGTTTATAAACATTTCATATGAAATAGAATACACTTCGTGTATCTCCTTTCAACTGTGTAAGCAAATTAGCTAGATTTTGTTCCTTATCAAGTGATTTGTTACGTATAAATATCTTAGACAATATGTTTATACTATACTAGTTTAAGAACCCGTGAATTTCAAGGTTTGCTAAAAGAAAATATCTTCGTTATCACGGGTTCACATAAATATTATGATTTTATACATGTTAAAACACAAACGAATATATTAGATTACAACGACAATTTGAAATACATGAATATGCAACAATCACAATTTGTTGAAAATCTCTTTATAAACCACATAGTGGGAAACCGCGCGTTGCAGCGGAGTCGACAATATGGGCCGAGAACATAATTTAAACCTAAAACGTTAAAAAATTATATATACATGTGTGTATATATAATAGTTGGAATGTTTGCGCGTTGCGGAGGGTATCCTGACTAATATCACAGAAAATTATGTCACTAAAACTCACTTCTTGTTTTCGACATACGTTCCAACCACCTTAAGCCATTTCAAGATCGAGCCAGCTTCTTAGGACAACTTTTCACATGCACTCACATCAGCTGCTTGCGACTCCAAAACATCTTTCTCGTATGAGCTTGAATCAACAATCCTTTTAACACATGTAAATATCGCTATTTTGGGTATGAATGAGTTCACTTTACAACGGTTTATAAGTAACTCTTTAATTGGTGAGTTTAGGGCTATGCACGGCAGACGTCAGCCTTTTTGATGTCTGGCAATGGTATTTCCACATGCACCGATCCATGGTTTAGTGGTCTTGTTGGTGCACAATTCCCTGACTGCTTCTACATGTATCAAAACAAATTGACTTGGTTTAATGTAAATATTCAGTTTTTTAAACTTCCAGGGTTCGATTCTCTTTGGTTTTGACTTCGACCGAAAAATTACCTGATGAACATCCACAACTTTCACAGTCAGGTATAAAACTGATAGTACCAGTACCTATCTCATACGTATCCTGCAGGAACATAAAAATCAAATCTTTTTCCAGTCGAATTAGACTCGAAACCAAACACACTACCATAAAGAGACCGAAGGTTTACATAGGTCATTAACAAGCTCCCAATATAAGTTGGGACTTACATAGGTTGGGAGTTACATAGGTCTCTAAACAAGTTCATGAAATACAAAACCATACATGACACACAGCTAAGTGAAGCAGATTTCTCCAAGCATTCAGAACGGGTTTAACGCGTTCTGTAATCAACATCAACTTCATCATCTTCAACAGGGACCCCGTCATCATCAACGGTGTTAACACGTTTACATTCATCGATCCATTCACTAAATCTGCGTGTTATTAACGTTCCACCATGAGTGTGTGTGATATATATACATAGAGAGAGAGAGGGGGGAAGAGAAGGGTGTAGACATTGCACTTACATGTCTATTGGCTCAGTCAAAGCTGCAAGCCAAAATAAGAAAAAAAAACAGTTAGAAACAACGGTTATTGTTTTCCAAAAATAACTTAAAAATAAATAAATGAATAAAAAGGCTAAACAGGGCCGGTTAGGTTCACACTGCCCAAAAGTTGGTTGGACCGTTAAACCGCCAAAACATCAAAACCGAACCGCAAAAATCTCTAACCGGCCAAAATGGAATACTTGTTTTTGTTTGGACGATTCTGTCAATTTCAACGTTTTATGAACACTCCTAGTCATGACTCATGGCTATCACAGATCATAACAATAAGCTTTTATGTACCGAGATTCAGAGAACACAATAGTACCTGTGACAGTAGTGCTGAAGTTTTCCTAGCAAATTCGGCAAGATGCCTCACCAATCAAGTTCTTCACCTCACTGAAATCAAACAAGTACCAAAAAGGCAAAAATAAATGAATTCTACTTCCAATTATCTCATTATTATTTCAAATGATGACTTTAAAAATGTACATCCAAACACTGTATTACGCTTGGCTAATCATAAGAGATCAGCACCCAAAAGGAACCAGACAACAAACAGATACTTACATGCGACATTTAACGCTAGTTCCATGGTTGCAAAAGGGCCAACTGAATACAGTGTCAAGTTTGTCCATCCGCTTCAAAGGAGCCAGCTTTGCTCTAGACTTCCTATTACCCATACTGCAAGTAACTTTCCTGAAACCAAAACCATGTCACCAAATAAGAATGCTATAAATGGGTCATAATCCTCATAACTCATATGAAACCAAAACCATGTCACCAAATAAGAATTGCAGCTATTCGATGAAACATAAGGTTAGGGAAAATTTATTATTCTATAAATGGATCATAATCCTCATAACTCATATACTTTGTAAGTTGGGGCTAACAACCTAACGTAAAATAAAGCATATGCGCATTGAAGATATTTTTTTACTACAAAGCTTAGTAGGCAGGTAGGGATGGGTAACGGGTCATTTTTATCCAACTCCAAACAGTGTTGACCCAAAACCCTTTTGTACAATTTTTATCTAGAAATAATAAATGTGGCAAACATTGATAACAGAAGTTATATTATTTGAATACTAGTCCAAATATTTAAATAAAAGTATAGGTGGCTGTATGCAAAGATATATTTTTAAGATGAATTTAGATTCATTAGAGATATAGAACGTACTCGAAAAGACCAATTTATAAGTAAGAGTAAAGTACACGAACGATTAGTCAAACATCTTTTTACCAAACAAATTTATAGATTAACAATTTAACGTACACTGAGTTCAGAATTTCCTTTTCGAGAAAGTGTCTCCACATAACTCTCTAATCCAACAACTGTTACAGAAACGTCATCAAAACGAATAAATTCAGTTATCACAAAAGACACAGCCTAAAGTCAACAAAAAAATATGAGTAAAAGGAAAGAGAACGAACCGGGCTGTATCGGACAATCTGTCGTCACAGTTGACTTTTGAGCATTTGATATAATATCAACTTCCAAAATTCGCCCAACATCATATGGCTCGGGTGCACAAACTGATTTGTTCGCACCTGGTGAAAAAATAAATTTTGTTTTTTAACGTAAAATAAGACATATGCACATTGAAGATGCTTTTTTACTACAGGGCTTAGCGGGCGGATCGGGATGGGTAACGGGTCATTTTTATCCGAGTCCAAACAGGGCTCATCAACATTTTTTTAACTGAGGCATTTTACACATTAAATTAAGGTTTTTATCAAAATATGTGCTAAGTCAAATGTTGCAAATTTTTTATAAGATACCTCTTGCTGAAGTTTTACGGAGAATGCAGACTTCTCTTGGATTTGTAGCCTCAACGCTCGAAGCTCATGTTCCATATCCATCACCTAGAAAACAAATGCATAAAAAATCAAGATTTTGAAATGATACATAGACGCCTAGTGTTTGTCAAAGACGCCTAAGCCTCACTTTGCTCTGATACATAGGCGCACACCTGAGCGCTTTTGATTACATAGATAAACTGTGTAAAAAAGGCTTTGAAAGAAGGGCTCAAATATGGTGGTGATACAAGTTATGAATGACAATAATCAGTCACCACTCATTCTCCCCATGTTCATATATTCCTTACTTTTGTTTTGTTCATCTATTTTAATTAATAGACAAATATATATACCGCACATGTAGCTCATTCGCAAAGATTGTTTAGGTTGAACCAATGACTGCAGTTTAACTAAGATTAAATAAACACATGGCCACATTAGAGTTCATGATTATAGCAAGGCAAGGCTAAAGAATGTAACCAATTTTGGTCATTTTCTGGGTTTTAAGAAGCGCGCCTCAGGCACCGTGAGGCGCAAGGTGCAGGGTCTGGGGCTTTTTGCTCAGCGCCTAAGGCAAATACAAGAAGCGTACAAAAGGGGCAGATTTTAGGGGGAGTTTTGGGCTTTTTCTCCATACTTTAAGTTATTTATAATACATAATAATAATATTCTAATTGGTTAAATAAAACTATTTAAAACGAAAATCAATATTTTTACAAAACTGAATACATGTGAAAGCCATAATAAGTCGAGAAGCATACCTCTGAAGTTGCCATGGAGTCTGATATCCCATAACCCTTGTTAGTGTCAAGAAGTTGTAATTTGCAAAACCTCTTAACCCTAAATTCAATAGCCCTGACTTTTCAACCACAAAACATAAACTCACAAACAAAACAACTTATAACCCTAGAAAATAACAGATCAAAAACAAAACCCTAAAATTAAAAAAAATCAGGATCTAACAGATCAAAATCAAAACAATACCTGCACTGCAAGAGGTAGGAGGATCCTTCTGGACATCCTTGAGTTCTTTCAAGATCTGTTTCGAAGCCATCAGGAATTCCTATAGTTTACAAAAGTAAAAACCCTAATTTTGAATGTGAACGTATATAGAAATAATAATATCACGAGAAAAGAGAAGATCGAAAGGGGGGTGACTGTCGGAGCGGGGTGTAGGCTCTCTCCCCCTTCGTATAACGGAAAACGGACATGTGCTCATGATTTCTCCGGCCGTTGAAGGGTGGTAGCCTGCTGGGGGAGGGTAAAGGTAACGACTGTCTTAATAATCCATTTAAGGACACCGTGGAGCATATGAATGAGCATTCACATCCAACCCACTAAAAATATGTGAGTAGAGTTTTTATAATATAAAAAGTATAAAAAGTGGTTGTGAGTGGAGGAGAGAGAAAATGTTACTGTTCATCTATATATTTGAGGGGACACTGTTCACCCTCTATAATTTTTAATATATTTTGAAAGTGATTGTGAGTGGAGAAGAGAGAAAAGGTAATGATAAAGGTATACAAAAATATTATTTAATTGAAAAGGAGAGAGAAGATGTAGTGTTTTTTAGTGTAATTTAGGGTGAAAATGATGGAATGGATGTGAATGCTCTTAGAAACCGAAACATTAAATAAGCAGGCTGAAATCCCCTAATTAACCTTCTAGTGTCTTAAAAAGTTTGAGTGAAATGGCTTAATCATCCTTGTACATGATGCTTGATAACTTGTACATATGACAAAATTACATTTTTATACATCACTTCTCCTTTTTAATATATTATAGATTAGTTGTTTATCTGTAGGTTTTCCGTTGTTGTCAAGTATTAGTAGTTTGGCTCCATCTCGTGTTTTTACCCTTGATCAAGTAACACACAATTGACGATGAGAGAAGACGGGTTGTTTCAAGTACAAACCAACTCTAGAAAGTGATTACCATTGACTTTTGTTGATTGTCATTACGAAACATACGGCCAATGGACATGTCTCCTTTGAAAAGCAAAATGAATCTTTTTATCAGAAGGGATCAAATTAATTCTAGTTATATATGTGCGACTGCAAATATTTGCTCCAGATATTATCTCCGCTTCTAGATATTATCTCCGCTTCTATTACACGGTTGTACAGTTTTCTAACTTGTAGCCTTGTACCGTTGCCCAAACCATTCCGCTGGTCAATGTTTCATAATAGCATTAGGGGCTGTTTGTTTGCCACTTAATGGTTCCATTTAGATAAAACCTCTGAATCGATCAGAGGCATATGTGTTTGGTTCATTAAAAAGCCCACCTCTTAATGGTTCCATTCAGATCTAAACCATTCAGCTAATAACACACGCTGAATGAAAATGTTGACACACATACCCTTTTCCCTAAAAATAATTTGTGCTCTCCTCTCCTTCATCATAGACGGCTCCATCTCCACAGCCCACCGCTCTCCTCCACCACGTCGCCCCTCCACTTTCGCGACGCCGCTCTCCACACATCTCACAGCGACGTGTTCTCTTGTCTCTTTTCCAAGTCGTGTTCTGCCTCGTCTCTCCTCCACAACCGTCATCGTTCTCGTTGTCTCTCCTCCACAGACAGTGTTATCAGGTACGTGAAGTTTAGAGAAAAGATTCAGATTCTGTTGTAAGCCCTAATATTTCAGTGTTTTTTCAAATTTGAGGTGTTGTTGGAATGTGAAAAATGTGATATTGGAATGTGAACCCTGTTAAATTTGAGGTGTTATTTTCTTTGTTTAAACAGTAGAGATTCAGTTTATCTTGTGAGCCTGATTATGTATAATGTGCAAATAGTTTATTTGAAGTTGGTGATATTATAATATGAAAATATATATGTATGATTAGAAACAAATTGTAAATAGTTTTGTTATATTGGTATGTTGATTTTATCGAAATTGTTTATTATGTATGATGTGAAATTGTGAAAGTTTGATGTGCTCATCTTTTGTTTGCAAATGTTTAATGATTTAATGTTGTGATGTTGTAAAAGTTTGATGTGTGGATTATATTTCATTCATTCAGCACAAAGTAGTTCATAGGGGTAAAAATGTCATTTTACACAATCATTCAGAGGTACAACCAAACAACACTTTACTGATTCAACACTTACTAGTTCAGAGTCTCTTAACCATTCAGACCTCTTATTCATTAAGCACTTATTGGTTCAGATGTTGCCAAACAGCCCCTTACTGGAACACCAACTTTAAGCACTAACCTATGATTTGGCAAGCCTGATATTTTCGGACCGTTAGAGCACATTAAACCCTTTCACGCCCTTTTAATGTCCATTACCCATGGTCTAAATCACATACACATTAATAACACGTACGTTATACACCTACACATATATAAATTTAAAATACTTAACGAACTTCCCTATTTTGTGAAGCTGCAAGAAACGATTTATACCTACAGTTTTTCCCTTTTTAGCATAAAGCATCCACAGTCTAACATCATCTCAGCTATCAACAATCGGATGTGTGAGTGTTCGCAAGAGCCGGTTCTCTAAGATGAAGAACGTGGTCGGATCGATCAATACAGAGGTGCGGAATCCCTATGCGTCGTCAGAGAGTAATCAACAACGATATCAACGATAAACATGTTCGATCTCATTCAATGATCTGAAAGTACAAGGTTCCTGATGAAAATTGAACAGAGCTTCGCTAGAGAGACTTCCAAAAGGTTCTGACAATGTGACCCCTACATCTCTATTTATAGGCGAGCTACATCCGGTCGGAGGGTCATCCGTCCGGATGGCCATCCGACCGGATCACTTCAACATATAACGTTTCGTCTCCCGTTTCGTCTAGATAAAAAATAACATACATACAAAACTATACAACGACATATACATGACAAAATACAGACTCGATACAGACGGAAGCTATAGACATATTGCACTAACAGACTCCCCCTTGGATGTAGTTGTAGTCTTCCTTCCTGCATAGTCTTCCTTCCTGCATAGTCTTCATTGCGTCTTCCTACTGCGTCTGCTTTCTCTAGCCTTCTGCCTTCTTTTCTCTTCTCTTTCAGCTAATATCTTGCGCCTCAGAGGCCTTCCGATCTCGTTCCAATACTTTCTGTATTCCGGATCTCCATCTCTCTTTCTATCCCATCTTGGAATCTTGTTCTCTTCGGATTCTATTGGAGTTTGATCAGTTGGTGGAGGCCTTTCAAACTTTCTGCGTCCAAGAACCGCTGCTCTTTCTCTTATCTTCTTGAATTTCTCACTCCTCTTTTCTTTCTTCAAGAATTCTTCCAATTCTATGTCTCTGAACTTTGTCTCCCAGTACCTTCCATAGTTTATATCCTTTACAAAGCACAGATTAACCATCTTCTGATACTGTTACGCTTGGGCTCTGTCTGGTCCATCATATACAATCTTGTTGAAGAATAAGCAGTCGATGTCTTTCTTCGAATAGTTCACCAGCCACATTGGATCCAACACATTAATACGCTTGGTTTCTCCTCTCTTTTTGTCATATAATGATATCACTGCTTCCGTTGTGCTTTGATTGTATAACCAACCTTGAAAATCTTCTTGGAAGTCTTGTTCCATTGCACGTAGCGGCAAATTCTTCAAGCATCTGGGTGGCTTTATCTTCAGAGTTATATCTTTCTCACCAGTGATTGGATCAAACTTGATAATCTGTTCAGGATAATGCGGCTTCCAATCTGGAAATTTGTTCTCTGCTTGGAGCTTTATGTAGTTCCATAACTTCTGATCGTGCATCTTCACATCAAGACCATAATAGAACTGTTTTATATTCTTTGTTTGCACCAGCTCTTCCACATCCCACCATGGGAGTGTTTTAATGTCAGACAAAAACTCAAAATATTGAACCCCATGCTTCCTTCAAATAGCATATACTTGAAGATCTTCAAGATAGCCCCAAGAAAGAATATCACCCAGAGATTTATCTAGATGATCCGTGAAATATTGAAGTGGCCTCTTACACTTCCTTTCCTTAGGCATCTCCTTGAACCATTTCTTTCGACCTTCCAATAATTCTTCCTGTGGAACAACCTCAGGAATACCTTCAGTGTTGATCCTTTCCACCACTTTCCTCCTAACCTCATCTTCATTATGTGACTTAAACATTTCAGCAAAGGTAGGAAAGTATCATCAACACCCGAATAGTGAAAGGGTGTGTCTTTATCGGACATATCAGACCCCTCTTCTATAATCACATCCTTGAAATTATCAGCTTCCTTTGCAAACTTAAAAGTATATTCTCTTTCAGGCGATGGAGGAATATCATCTTCAATATCAAACTTTAAGTTCCCATCATCCATCCCTAATTCTTCTAACATCGACTCTCTCGTCCTAGGCTCCTCTAACTCCCCCTCAAATGATGAATGCAAGTAAATTACATTAGGTTGAGTTAGGAATACCTTACCACCCGCATGTTGTTTGCCAGAAGAAGATGCTTCATGATGCTGATCCTCTTCTTGTTCTTTCAGTTGATCATTTAGAAAATCTTCAAGAGTTTGTTGAACATATGGCTTCACAACTAGCAACCATGTCGCTCCTTGATCATCATTGTCATCAGTATCATTGTTGGGATCATAGTTGTTAATATCATCAATCAACTGCTCTAACTCTTCATCTTTTATCTTATCCTATTCCTCTTCATGACGTTTCTCAATAATCTTCCTTCTATCAAGCTTTATTTCCTCTGGTGTAACATCAATCACATCACCAACAGCTACAATAGCAAGTGGATTAAAAACTTCAGTACTTTCAACTTGAGATGGATCTTGTTGGCTTGAAGATCCAAGGATTTCCTCTTTGTCTATCACCAACCCTTTCTTCTTTTGTGTTGCTTCTTCAGCCAACTGCTTCTCTTTCAGCCCTCCTGGCTTCAACCTTTTGAACTTCAATCTCATTATACACAGCTTGGACATTGAATCCAAGCCTGTGTTCAATCGCAGTATACAACATATTCAATTGTTCGTCTTTTACTGCTTTATCGGCCCTTAAAGCTTCTATCTCTTGCCTTAGCACCTTGTTTTCATTTGAAGACTTTTCATGCAATTCACCAATCATTTGATGCAATGTCTTGTTGACTTCATTCAACGTCTCATACTTAGCATTCACCTCATCAAACTCTTCAGTGATTTGATCAATTACCTTAGCATGATCTTCAAGATCGTCAGTCAGTTGATCAATTCTATCAACATGATCATTCACAGCTGTAAGGCCCTAACACGTTTTAACCAAATATCACGCAGTGGAAAATGCATATTTAAAATTTCTTTCATTATATTCATTCTTTCACTTAAATACATTAATCCCCTTTTATAAATTAATCAAAAACTAACATACTTATATAAAATTAAGTGACCACATTCACACCCACGTACAATCCATGCGTTGACTCGATCTTCAACCGCGTACACTTCTTGATGAAACATCCATAAACATGTACAACCTGTAGTCACCACATTCAATCACATCATTAGCAACTGGTGTCATCATATATAAAATTTAAACATGCATAATTAGGCGTCAACATATCATGCTTTCGCTTATGTTAGTCCATTCATCCATCCATTCAAACCACCCGCATTGGATTTCGGTGTCTACCTTCAACTTCCATCACTAGTATACCTGCATTCCCATTTCATTCTAAATAGGAAAACGGTTAGCATCATTAGATTTCATTCATACGAACATATCCATGTATACGCATAACAAGTCTCATTCATTTGTACATATAACTAAATTCCAATCATGCATACATACCCTTCCTATTTGTACATGTACTTACAACTTACATTCTACACCATATGACTTACAAGTCCTAAACACACACGTCTATACATGTAAATCGTATACACATAATTCTCCATACTTACAAGTTTATAGTCATACTCTCCCATGAGTCCCAATTACTTACTTTTAAACTAACCCATACCTACGCGTATAACTACTTATTTCATCCTTATGCATAATACCATCATGTAAGCTTCTTTCTTACCTATACTTAATAGAAACTATTTCTTAACCACTTTCGACTCATTTACCGTAAACTTACCTTATTACTTCCATTGTTTCATACTTTCTCACATGATTCACAATAATCATTATACTACAATACATTTTACATCTAAAGTGTAAGTCCGGGATTCACTTACCTTACGCGCCCGTATTTGCATTCGCTTACTTGAGTCTTCTTGGACCATTAGCCTTCCATGCTCCCATCCATCTTGACATGATTCCTATACTTTCATGTCAATACATTTACATCCTTATTAGCATACATGATTATTCATATGAACGATCATATCAAGTTCATATTTCACATATGTATTTCATTAGTCGATTCAAACAAGCATATAGCATACTCAACATCATCATAACATAACCTTCACATATTATTGTCATTTGGACATTTTATCAAACACGTGGTGTGCGTACTACTTCCTAGGCACCATGTACAACTAGTTTATGCATAATCTTCCAAGTTCATTCATATTTCATTAAATCTTCTTACTAATCAACAAGAATCATTAACACATAAACATCAAACATATCAACACCACATTTCTTTCAATTCATCTAACAATAGTTCATCATAACACAACATAATTCATGAATATTTAACAAGAATTGGACATGATGAACACCCATGTCATCTTAATCACCCAACTAGTGGGTTTACATCCTTAAACATCAAATTAGTCAAAATTATGCATAACACATGTTCCCTATGATGATGTTAACACATATCCATGCTTAATTTCATACAAATTCGTGGATTGATCATAACCCACTTCATACAAGATCATCAAATCTTAAATTACAACTTACCACATGTTTGCTAGGGCTAGATCATCAAGAAAACGAGTTCATGCATCGGATTTGAGCCTAATCTCCTTGTCAATTTGAAGCTTTCTTGTGAACTAGGGTTTACACCCATCCCCTCTTCCTCCTGATCGATCTCACGCACACACACCTAGTGTGTGAGATTTTTGTTTTAATTAAACTCAGATTCAAGTTAGGCAATCTTAGTCCCTCATGTTCTCTCCCTTATTTATAATTGGCACAACTCTTATTCTTTAATTGTTTCTACCATACTTTTAACTAGGATAAAGAACCTAGTTATTTATTTCTTGATGTGCCATATCATAACATTTAACAAATATAAACATTCGGGTTTTGGGGTGTTACAACAGCTTTGTTCAATTCAACATTCTCTGCTTTTACTACTTTAAGCTTTTCTTTTAATTCATCACGTTCAGCTTCAGCTTTTGCCTTTGCTTTTTCCAACAAGCTGACTTTCTTTGTTAACACGTTGATCTTTCCTTCATTGAATAAATCATAATCACCTACTGGAAGATCATCTAGATATTCACCCTGAACCTTCGGAAATCCATCACTTGAACTAGAACTAGTATCTTTCTTTGGTTGTGATGGCTCTTTAGGATCATCTGAATGTGAATGGTTGGATTTATTGGTGGTGGTGGTGGTATAGATTGCCTTTCACCCATGAACTCCACCTCTTCTTCTACAATCTTTTCAACTCTTTCATATTCAGGACTTTCATCAGCTTTCTTCTTTTTAACTTCAATGTTTTGAACTTCAGGAACTTCAACATTCTGAGCTTTCTCAACCTCTGGAACACTTGTAGTTTCATCATGCTTTTCAACGTCTGGAGCTTTTACACTTTGCACTTCAGGCATTTGAACACTTTGAACTTCAGGCATTGTTGTTGCTTGTGTTTCAACAGTAGAATCTCTTCTTGCTCTAACACTTCTCAACACAGCCCCAGTTGGTCTTGCTTTGCGTTTCTTTAGACCTTTCTTTTTCTTTTTTTGAGGAGTTGGAATATACATAGAATCCTCCTCGTCAGAATCTTTCTTCTTTTTCGGAATTCCTTTATACTTTTGTTTTCCAGAAATGTAAGATGTTGGTGCAATCTTTGTTGGATCATCACTTTCTTGTTGCACTTGAATCTGACTCCGCAACACCTTCAACTAATGTTTCTTTAACACCTTTATCAGCACCTTCAACAGCCTCATTTTTCTTTAAGTAATCTTCAAGAGATACTTTCATTAGATCAACACCTTCTTGGATTACATCTGCTGGAGGAATACCTGTTTCATTAACCAATCTTGGTGGAGACTTCTTTGTTGGTTTTGCAAAACAAATAATAACACTTATTAGTATGATATACCAAAGAATAATCTACCAACCTTTCTTGTGATTCCTCTTTCCAACTTTACCCTTAATAACAATTTTTGGAGTAACCACTTTAGGTGAAATCTTAGGAGTCCTTTTCCTCTTCTTATCATCCTTCTCGTACCAAAACCTTAGCTTTTTCTCCACCATCTCACTCAAACGTTCACTTTCGTCCTTAGAATTACTCCCCTCGTGTCTCCAGTGATCATTCTTAAGTGCCACATAGTTAGGCTTTGCAATCTTTCCAATCATTCTTTTAACTCTTGGTTCCTGATATGCTGACAATCTTTTATATTTATTCAACATATTCAAGGTTTCACTACTCATGTGGAGCAACTTTATTTCATCTGCTGGATCTTTCGGAAGGTTTGGCACTTGATCTATCACACCCCGACCACGTAGAACAACAAAACGTGGCGGAAACGTCGGGGAGTGTTGTAACATAATTAATTGTTTCAAATCCATGGCAATTGAAGTTTCGTTTTATTAATCAAAATGAAAGTTTACATTGTTTTAAACAAGAACCAAAGAGTTCATAACATAAATTAACTAGTTCTTGTCTCATTTTAAGTCACTAAGGCACAGGTCCGCCTAAGTATGTCTTGATAAGTCCTATGCATCATCTCCTGAAAACACATGTGAAAATAGGTACGTCAGCATAAAAATGCCTGTGAGATTCATAGGTTTTGTGAAAACCGAATTCATGACTTATGTTTGAGAAAATGTTTAGTCATGAACCTTGTAATTTGCTTTGTCTTGTAAATCATTTGAAAAATGATAAGATCAGATGATATGTATAAATAAGAGAATAATGTATGGTTAAATGAATAACCATGTAAAATGAGTTTGTATAAGATAAGTTGTTTGTAAATCAATGTCTTGTGAAAAGTATGTTATTTGTATAAAATGTTATATGTCTCAAATTGAAATGATTCAAATAACGCTACAATATGTGATATCATACAAACACTTATATATAGGAAGTACCAGCGGCGTATCCACCGTGCTTGTATCATATTACATACGCCTCGTTACTTAAATCACTTACTCAAACCAAACCATCAAGATGAAATGTTTAACAATTGTAGAAATGTTTATGTATAGTCAAATGTCTATTGTCAAATGTAAATATGTCAACAGATACAACTGGTTCACACGGTTCAATAGTTACAAACGGTTCATATAATCAAAAGGGTTACGACGGTTCACATAGTCAAATGGTTACAACGGTTCAAAATGTAGTATAATGTGTTCATATGCTAGATGAGCATATGCAACAGAAATGCAATGTAAAACAATGTACTAAGTATGCACACAATGGGCGTACATAGCATGAAATGTATTGTAAAGTGATGTACTAAGTATGCACACAATGGACGTACATAGCATGAAATGTATTGTAAAGTGATGTACTAAGTATGCACACAATGGGCATACATAGCATAAAATGTATTGTGAAATGCAATGTAAAACAATGTACTAAGTATGCACACAATGGGCGTACATAGCATGAAATGTATTGTAAAGTGATGTACTAAGTATGCACACAATGGACGTACATAGCATGAAATGTATTGTAAAGTGATGTACTAAGTATGCACACAATGGGCATACATAGCATAAAATGTATTGTAAAGTGATGTACTAAGTATGCACACAATGGGCATACATAGCATAAAATGTATTGTAAAGTGATGTACTAAGTATGCACACAATGGGCATACATAGCATAAAATATACTGAAATCATGTACTATAAATGTACTAATAAACATAACAAGTATATGATATGAAAACAGGAAAGCATGAAAGTAACAAGTAGGCACATGTGTTTCACCCCAAAACAGTTTGGAAAACAGTAAAAGTGGGGTCTATGTACTCACTTGATAAACATAACAAGTATATGATATGAAAACAGGAAAGCATGAAAGTAACAAGTAGGCACATGTGTTTCACCCCAAAACAGTTTGGAAAACAGTAAAAGTGGGGTCTATGTACTCACTTGAGATTGCTTAGTAGTCCTTGAGTAACAACCAAACAATGCTAGAGATCACGGATATCAAACGGCACCTAATATAGGTAACTACATTAATAAACCGGACCTATAATCGGAGGATCGGATAGAATGAGGGCTCGTAAACCAAATGAGTATGGGAACTCATGTAATATGGTTTAACAAGTCTACATACTAAGATGAAACCTAACCTAAGTGCTTACGACCCATTACGACCCGTTTAGGTAGCTTATGCTACTTTAACGCGTCGTTCGCGTGAAACGCGTTCGCCTAACTAGTCCTATGACAAGTATTATATGCCTAAGATGTTTAATTATGTTACATAATCAGTTAAGTGATGAAAGTTTAGGTTACATATGCTTAATTACCAATTACACATGAAAAGGGTATTTTGGTAATTTACCTAAGGCATATAAACTACCTATCATACAACTACTTAACGAAGCGACCATAAGGTATAACCTTGGAAGGTTATTCCCTATATACTATGGTCACCTAATGTGTTTGGTCGGATCCTAATGATCGACCAAATAGGTCGGGTTCGAAAGTATAAGCGATTGTTTAGATCGCTTACCTTACGACCCTATATAAGCACTAAACTAAAAGTGACGAGCTAAGCATGTTAAAACATGCTTAACTAAGTTTAGAAAACAGGTTTGGTATCAAAACAATCGGTTTTGATTCCTAAGAGTAGTTTGGTTACAAAATACGCAAGAATACGCATTCTGGCCGAAACTACGACTCGTTACTGAGCCTTGATAACGTGGAAATCAGTAGGTATAGTCACTAAGGAATATAACCATCGTGATCACGCTCACGTTATGAAGTTCAAACGAACTTCGCATCGACCGTAATCTGGTCAATGCAGAAAGTCAAACATAGTTCGACTTTCAGACTAGAAAAGCGATAAAAGAACGAAGGAACACTTACAAAGGGTCCCCGCAAGATTGATTTCCAAGTAATCTCAGGTAGGAAGTGTATAAACACAACCACTTAGAGAAAAACTCATATTTCAAGTGGGTTTTGCAATGGGGATGGATGGGTATTTATAGTAAATGGACAACCGTTAGGATCGTTTATCGAATAACGTGCCTTGATCTCACCCGTACACTTGTCGGAATGTTATGGTAGCTCATTTTGCCCCCACCACCAGTTATTGACAAGTGGCATTGGCCTTTGGAGGGTTTAAAGGCTGGAAACAGGCTGTTAAAAACAAGTTTCTGCATCTGACCCCTGCTTGCACACCGTAACACTAAAATCCTTGAGGTGCGCAAGGACTTGCAGACCAGAAAGTTTGAAAAATGGCAGATCAGGCCCCTGAAGCTCCAAACTTGCTATTTGATGCATTTTTGACATGTTTAAGCCCCGTTAACCCCATTTCAAAGCTCTAAAATGAAGTTAAAGTATAGGGAACTTAAAATGTGCTCAAAAATATCTCGGATGTCGGTTCGTTTGGCCGTACAATCGCGTTGTTCGGTTAATTACGTCGAAATGCGCATAAGCGCGAAAAACGATCCAAATGGCGTGACGAATGGATTTTTCTTATGCCAAACACTAAAATAAAATATTTTAGTGCTTACATAAATTTTTGGATGTCTGGATGTATTCAGAACGTAAGTTATGCGTGAAAGAGCAAACTTATGCACTTTTTGACGCTTTTAGTCCCTAATTGACCCAAAAGTTTATTTTAGCACACCGAACCCCTCAAAGCCTATTTCTAAGCTATGTAAAGGATATTTATGGTATGTTTAACTTATGGCCATGTTCCGGAATGTCTGTTACAGTTCAAATTGGCATACTTTCGTAGTTTGTCAACTTTAGTCCCTGTAAGCGATTTAACTTGATTTTGCCATACCAAAGCCTTCAAAACTTATTTCTAAGTTATGTAAAGGTTATTTAAGGTATGTTAAGCCTATTTCACTATTCCGGAGTGTTCTTTGCATTAAACTGGTTATATTTACGCATCAGTGCGCTTATAACCTTCCAGATAGCGATTTAGAGCTTGAAATCGAACAAGAATTGATATGTGCAAAAGATACACATATTTATACAGATCCCAAGTATGAAATACAATATTTCATTGGCTTGGTATTTGTTTGATGGTCGCAGTGACCCAGGTGTCACATGATCATTTAACTACATCTGAATGAACCTAGGGTACATAATGTATTTCTCGCTTATGATGTTGCCAACCATGTGATTAAAGATCACCAGTGAGATGTTGTAAGGCCTATTCAATACCAAACATGTAATAATGTTCATTATATAGTCCGAGGTTTCGTCATAAGCTCATTTCCTATGAGAGAGTGCATGTACAACACAATGTACCATGAATTTATACGGTCTACAGAATCTAGACTTAAGGTATTTATCATTCACATGACCCGTGTATCCCATTCTGAACCACAAATCTTTGCTTAACTTCTATGGGATAATGATTGGATCCTCATCACTATCTTTCAAATCCAATACCCTTCTCACAACTCCCACTGTAAACTTAACTTCTACATCTATATCCTGATCGTTCTCATCTTTCAACCTAACTGCAAAATATATCGTCTTTTCTTGTTCATCATATCTCACAGATTTCAAAAACATCCTTACGTGCGATTCATAACATTTATGTTTTTCTGTCAAAGCCTTATAAATTCTACTTTCCTTTAAAAATGGCACAATTATTTTGAACGGTTCCATATTTGGGTCGTTCTCATCCAAAATACAGTAGATATTGTGACTAGCATGCCAATCAGTCGCTCTTGCCTGCACGTATATCAAAATAACATAGTTAGAGTCTGCACAAACTTTGGGACATAACATGAAAAGTGAATGATTTTCAAAAATTTTCTAACACTTTTTCTCCTCTATACTCTTATGTACTACTGACTGATCGGATGGCCATCCGATCGGATGGTCATCCGATCAAACGAGTTTTCACAAATAAGTCCAAAACAGTCAACACAAGTGTTATGGACTGGATGGTCATCCGATCGAATGATCATTCGTTCCAAAGATGATAAACAATTAAGCATAGGTATATGAGTGTGTTTAGATCGGATGGCCCTCCAATTGGATGGTCATCCGATCGGATTGTCATTCGATCGAAAACCTTATTACCAGTTGAACATGATAACAAGATATGCACTATGAGGAACATTTTAACAACAACACTCAAATATTTCAAACACTTAACATTTATTCATATAAAGGAATGTCATGGATCGGATGGCCCTCCGATCGGATGGTCATCCGATCGGATGGTCATTCGTTCCATGTGTTCATGAAGAACAGTTTGAATGTCATCAAATCAGATCAAAATTTTTAATGTTTTACAAAATTGATCACAATTTCTCTTAAAGAATCTGCCGACTAACAAAACCCTATGTTTAGTTTTTCTCAAAACTTAATGGATTGGGTTTAATTTGGCATTTTGTACCTCGGCTGCCGAACACCCTCAAACATCCTAGATTCAAATCTAAAGTGTTTTTGAACAAATTGGCTCGGTGAATCTATAGAGCTAAGGCCGATGAACACTAATCTAAGTTCAAATCATGCAAACGAAGCCTAAATAACCCTGGATCGAAGGTTTTTCTATCACATACACCGCCGACACAAACAAGGATAAAAAACATGCAATTTAACGATTAAAATCAGAAATCTTACCTTTCTCATAGTGAGTGATGAGTGCGCCAACAATCCTATGCACTTGGAAAAGCAAGAATGTGATAAAATCTCAAGAACGTTTGAGAGAAAAGTGAATGTGTGACGGAAGGTGGTTCG
Organism: Helianthus tuberosus; assembly: GCA_030545235.1. Classification (NCBI taxonomy): domain Eukaryota; kingdom Viridiplantae; phylum Streptophyta; class Magnoliopsida; order Asterales; family Asteraceae; genus Helianthus; species Helianthus tuberosus. The sequence continues at coordinate 2,736,712 of CM060387.1, forward strand.
ATCGAATGAGGTTGACCAAACAGTTGACCCTTATATAGTCTTGACCCCTAACGGATGGTCATCCGATCGGAGGGTCCTCCGATCGGATGGTCATCCGTTCCAACCATCACTTTAAAAAAAATTAACTTTTTCAAATTTTCTCAATTTTTATCTGATTTGGTCAGTTTTAGATATCCACTCAAGTACCTAGGTCCAAATTAATGACCCTAGTTACTCAATTTGCCTACCAAATCCAAGTTAATGACCTTGGTTGACCCGAAACGAACTAACTGACATTTTTCTCAACCTTTTTCAACACATTTTCTGAAAAATGTACAAGTATAAAGTTAATGAACTTGTTTGACTTTTGAAATTCTCAATCACTTCAAGATTAGCTCCCAACCCAGTTGTTCAGCCGAGAAACTTCCTGCTTCGCTTCACTTCTGAGATTCTGAATATCAACTTTCCACCTTGGTTTGTCGTAAAGTAAAGCAAACAATAATTTTTTTTTTTGTGATTCTAAGAAAGTTTTATGCTAAACACACTAAAATCTTTTTGGGTTTAATGCTAAACTGAAATGAAATGCTGTAAAGTAAACAGTAAGCTATTTACAAACATATTTTTGGTGAGCGTGTTAGAGGATCATATCAGCTGCCGACTAGTCACAGGTACCATTGAGCTTAATTTTCACATTATGTTTTAAACATTTCACCTAGATTGTCGATATACCGATCCTTTTAAATTTTCACATAGACTTCAACTTATTCAGGATACGATTTAAATGTTTTAATTACTTAACTTATTCGCGTTTCCCACCTCAGAATATACTCTCGAATCCATATTTATATATTCAGTCTTACAGGTGAACATACTCAGATGATATCTGTAATAGGGTAGTGCGAGGCCATGAGAGATCAGGTTTGAACTTCCATTCAGACAAAGAGATGATGGCTTGACTTTCGGTGTGTCCCACTTGGGGATCTTTTCTTCAACAGCACATGATTCAGATTTTGCAATGGTTATCATTTTTTATGCTGAGGGGAGACATTAAGAATTAAAGTTGTGCAGAGTATTATACGAGCACTAGGCTATTGCTTCCGCAAAATCAAAAGTCCTGGTATAATACCCCAGATATCATCAAGTACATAGACCTAGTATGTAAGAAATAGAAAATCTTTCAAACAAGATTTCATGGGTTACCTATATGTCCGAGAGATGTTCCCCACGAGATAAGCAAGGAATGATTTTTATGTTTATATCCAGAAAAAGTCTACCAAATGTGTAAAAACCTATCGGCATATCATCAGTGAGGCCGTTTATCGCTTTTAAGCTTTACATTTCTTTAGTATACCGTAACAGTCTAGCTAATGTACTATAATTTCCTCTTTTTACACAAAACTCTTTTTGGTTTTCTATTGTTTTTGGATTTTGAAAATTTTCTCATGTTTTTGTATTTTTGCATTTTTTATTGTTTTTTGTATTTTCTGAAATCTACTATCTCCCACTAAATACGAAAACAACTAAAAAGTCGACAAACCAAAGCAGTATGTTTTTCAACATCCTCTGCTTTGATTTTCTCATCAACGCCAATAATATCTCCCCCTAACGACAAAAGCTTCATACCATTTGATTTTTTCATTCATTCCCATCCAAATGCTTTGGTATGTAAATGCTTTGGTATGTAAATCTGCCTTTTGTTCGTCGGTGTGGATTTTATCTATTCGAATCAACTTCTTCTCGAAACAGTCTCGGATGAAGTGATGTCGAATTTCTATATGTTTAGTTTTGGCATGATGTACCGGATTTTTTGTAATGTTGATTGCAGCCTCATTATCAACAAATATAGGAGAGGTAAGAAATTGCAAACTGTAATCGTGCATCTGTTGCTGAATCCACAGAATCTGCGAGCAGCAGCTGCTGGCTAACACATACTCTGCTTCACATGTCGAAAGAGCAACTGAGGTTTGCTTCTTACACTGCCAAGTGACCAAGCGAAGTCCGAAGAATTGGCATCCTGCAGTTGTTGATTTTGCGTTGAGCTTGTAGCAACCGAAATCTGAGTCTGAATATCCTTCGAGCTTGAAATCTCCATCTTTGGGATACCACAACCCCAGACTTGGGGTTCCTCTGAGGTAGCGTATGATCCTTTGGCCGATAGACATGTGCGAGGCTCTAGGACTCGACTGATATCGGGCTGCGAGGCATGTCGGGTACATTATGTCAGGTCTGGATGCTGCCAGGTACATCAGCGAACCAATCATCGAGTGGTATAGCGTCTCGTCGACCTTATCTCCTGTGAGATCAGGGTTGATACCGTGATTAGTTGCTAATGGGGTGGACATTGGCGCCGTCTTGGACATCCCAAATTTCCCCAGAATGTCGTAAACGTACTTCGTTTGATGTATGAAAGTTCCCTCTGGCATTTGATCAACTTGTAGCCCTAGGAAGAACTTCATCTCACCCATTGACGACATCTCGAACTTCTGCTTCATTACTTGTTCAAATTCTTTGCAGAGTTCATCGTTTGTTGACCCAAAAATAATGTCATCAACATATAAATGAACGATCAGCAGATGACCAATGACCTCCTTAGTGAAGAGTGTAGCATCCACCATTCCTTGGATAAAGCCGTTGGCAAGAAAGTGTTGAGAGAGTGTCTCGTACCAGGCTCTCGGGGCCTGATGCAAACCATACAACGCTTTGTCCAGAAGGTAGACCTTGTCTTTGTGTATTGGGTCGGTAAAGCCCGGTGGATGTCCGACGTAGACCTCCTCTTTCACATTTCCGTAAAGGAACGCCGACTTGACATCTAACTAGTAAACTTTAAAACCTTTCCATGAAGCAAAAGCAAGAAATATTCTGATGGCTTCGAGTCGAGCAACCAGAGCGTCAACTTCAGTGAAGTTTATCCCTTCTTGCTGACTAAAACCTTGAACAACGAGTCGGGCTTTGTTTCTGACTAACACTCCTCGATCTTCTCTTTTGCATTTAAACACCCACTTGGTGTTTATCTTTCTGTGTCCGTCAGGTAGATCGACAAGTTTCCAAACTCCAAGTTTCTCAAATTGACCTAGCTCCTCTTGCATCGCATTCACCCACGATTCTTCCGTCTGTGCTTCTTTGTATGTTCGAGGTTCAATCTGCGAAATAAAACAACTGATTGAGAATTCAGTTTGTAATGGAGCAACTTTAGAATAAAAACATGTAAGGCCATGGTCAATTTGGCTTCTTGTGCGAACTCCTGATTGCAGTTCTCCTATAATCAACTTCTCGGGGTGATAAGATAGAGTCCTCGACATAACTTTACCAGGAACGTTCACCTCGCCTTCCAAATTTGTGACATTCTGGTCCGTAACATGTTCATCAACATGGACTGTCTGGTCTGAAGATTGGATTTGCTCCCCCTCAGATTTTGAATCACCGCGATCAAAGGTCGGGCTATCTGAGTCAGACTCTGAATCATCGTCATTAACTGTCGTCTATGCAGTTAATGCGGAAAAATATCGGTTATCGGTCAAGTACCGATATTTGAGATATCGTTTATCGCGGTGAGATATCGGTAATTTATAATATAATGCATAAATATATATATATATATATATTCACATCTAGAGCATATATTTATATACTAGAAGTCTAGAACTTATCTAATATTAATAGCAAAATAAGGAAGTGTTCATCAAGATCAACCAAGGCATCTGATTGTTCATTTATTCATCATAATTCATAACCTAAAACAGTAAAACCTAATCATAAGCCATAAAATCTTCCTCCGAGTCCACAACAACCATCTCATCCAATTGTACATTAAGATCATGTTCCACATTGATTGGAACATCATCATCATCATCATCATCATCATCATCATCATCATCTCTAAAGCGCGATCTTTTGGCCCTAGTACTTGGCTCAACTTCTTCGTTTCCTCCCATTGCCTCTCGTACATCCGACCAACGAAGACCATCTGTACCCTGAACAAAGTCTTGAAGCTCATCTTGTGTTGGTGTAACCCAATCATCATTTTCCTCTACATCCCTCAACAAAATAGGATCCAAATATCTATTGGCTTTTAATGAGTTGAAGCGCCTTTGTAACCTTGTGTTGTATTGAATGAATACAAGATCATTGAGTTTTTGTTGCAAAAGACAATTTCTTTTCTTTGAGTGTATCTGAACATAAAGAATAAAAGAATTACTTGACGAAGTAAATAAGTTAAATTAAATGTAATTTAATAGAAATAACTTACATTGTCAAATGTACTCCAATTGCGTTCACAAGGCGAAGCGCTACAAGTTTGACTGAGGACACTAATAGCAAATGATTGGAGCAAAGGTGTGTCAATCCCATATGTACGCCACCATATATCTACATTTAATCATTTACATATTTGTTATAAATAATTGGAGTGATTTAATAAAATAAAATAAAATAAACTATATATATATACTTACATGGTGCAACTTTCGTTCTACCCCTTATAGCGGCCGTGGATCCAAATTGCCCAACTGAATCAATGTATAGATTCAAGTCCTGCCTCACTTTATCATTCTCCTCTATAATGGGCACTAGACAGTCAATAGCCTCGTAAAGTCCCGTCAAAACTTCCGCGTTCTTCTTTTTATCTTTTGAATTTTCCCCATGTAAAATAGCTGGGTTTAAGTAATATCCAGCTTCAACACATTAAATAACGAGTTAATATTAAAAGTAAACGGTCTATATTAATTTAATTTTATACAAATCACCTTTAAGTTCAATAATCAATACCTGCATGTAACGGGTGATGAAGTTGGTCGGTCCATCTTGCTTGAATCATACTTTTAATTTTATGGACAAGTCTTTCATCAGTTACATTTTTCTGGATTTGCTCCTTTGCTCTAACCATTGCATCATAGATATAACCCATACTTGGCTTCTCTTCCGTATCAACCAATCTAATCACATCAACCAAAGGAGCTAGCACTTGACAAACTAGTTGTATGTTGTCCCAAAATTCCGTTTTTCCCGCTATTCGCTCGACTCTCTTTCCATTCACTGTCTTTGAAAAACTACTTTTCCTTCATTCTTCAGAGACAAACAATACTTGAATATGATGTCGATTCTCGTGGACACTCTGAATGGTATAAAACTGAGTTGCAAACCTAGTTACACAAGACCTGTGCAACTCTTTGTTTCTCGTCAACTTCCTCATTAGATTAAGAATCCTTCCGTGGTTATAAATGAAAACCACAATTTCTCTTGCATCAGCCAGGGTAGTCTTTATCTTTGGTATTTTCTCACCAATATCATGAATCATGAGGTTCACACAATTTGCTGCACAAGGAGTCCAAAACATCCTAGGATGTTGTTCTTGTAAAATCGTTCCAGCGGATTTAAAGTTTGACACGTTATCTGTAATGAACTATAAGAAACAAAGTATAAGTCAAAACATAACAAATAATATTTTATGGCATTTTTAACAAATATGTAAAAGTACCTGCACAATGTTCGCCTCTCCAACTTCTATTATCACCTCATTTATCATCTTCACAATTAAATCAACACTCTTCACATGCTCCGATGCATCAATTGATTTCAAAAATACCGTTTCAAAAGGACAATTGACTAGGAAGTTTATCAAACACTTTCCTTTCCCGTCTGTCCAAAAATCGGACATGATGCTAAACTTATATTCTTCCCAATGTGGCCGAAACGAATCCACAAATTCTTTCGTTTCTTCCAACTTTCGTTTCATCAATGACACACGAATATTATGATAAGATGGAGCTGGCATACCTATAATATTGTAATAACTTATAAACTTTAAGTAATAAACAAATTAATAAATAATAAACTATCATTAAATCTTTATCACATTTATATACCTCTTCCATAATTTCCAATGGCATTGATCATATCTTGGAAACCTTCATCACGTACGGCATTGAAGGGTAAACCAACCGAATAAGCCCAAGTTGCAAATTTATCCCAAGCTTCCATCTTTAACTTCTCTTTTATTGGATTATTTCTATCCATTGTAGTTTGCTTTGTTTTTCCATGATCGGTCTTAAACATGCTATCAATAGAACCTCGCACATTGCTAGAACCCACCAATTTCTTTTTCTTTGAAACATTTTTTTTATAACAACTTCTTGTACATTATATTGATCGTCCTCATCCTCGTCATCATCAACATCAATTAAATGTGATCTAAGAATCTCCATATTTCTTTTCTTTTCTAGTTGTACCTTTTCCTTTTCTTTAATTGATGCTAAGACTCTTTGCTGGATATCCACACTCACTTTCGAACAACCATTGACTTGTCCTCCGGTATGATTAAGATGTTGCTTTAGTCGTGTAATTCCTCCGCTCATCTTATGACCACAAAGTTTGCACCATACACATTGTTTTCTAGCAGGATCTCTACACTATCCCCATTCCCAAGCCATATCTCTATTTGAACTTTTTGGGATAGTGTTTGCATCAGAAGAAATTGTGTTGGGGTTTACGGATGCTGATGCATGTGAAGATGGATTTGTACCATCCATCATAAAATCTGTGAAGTGTTAACACTTGACATGATAAAAGAAATTCATTAATAAACACTACAAGTCTACAAACTGCAACCATGTGCAAAAAAAGCTACAATTAATGCAAATAATAAAAAATTACTGCAAGATTTAATGTTTCTGAATTCTGAGTTTCTGGAACAATTAATGTGTCTGGAACAATTAGTGCAACTGAAGTTAATGTTTAATGGATTTGCAACCATACCTAGTACTTCAATTAATGTGTCTAACCAACTTATAAAGATAATAAACTAAGCAGAAAACTGAAGTTAATTGACAGAAGGGGGATCGACCAATTAAGAAAGAAATAATTGACACAAAAAATGCAGAAAAGTAGAAAACTGAAGTTAAAAAGTTACCTGTTGACTGGTGTAATCTGGACTGGAAGTGCTTCTATAGGACGGAGGGAGCAGGAGCTTCGATGGGAGCATCCATGGTCGATTTAGGGTTCATGATCGTAGATGAATATGTGCGACTGGAATGGACTGGTAGTTTATTTAACTTAATTGGGCCAAAAGTGTTGAAGATGGATGGGCTTTTGAAGATTAGGCAGATTATAAAGAAAAAATAAGTAAAATTGGGCCCAATCGATATTCTCGGCGAGATGACCGAGATGAAACTTACAAAATATCGGCGATTTCTCAGTACTTATCGCCGATAGTATCGGAACCGAGATAAAAACCGATATTTTAAACCGATAAGTTGCTGAAGGACCGATCACCGAGATCTCACCGAGATATCACCGAGATCTCGCCGAGATCTCGCCGATATTGACTGCATAGACTATCGTTGTCTGATTTTCAGGAGCAGGCTCTAGTTCCGAAGTAATCTGAGTTTGCTGAACATCATTACTTTCACCAGTATGACTGGGACCGGCTTCATTATCATTTGAAGTATGTTGACGTTTAGAAGACCTTGCTGGAAATCTGCCTTGGGATGCTTCATAATCCCGTAATATGTCTAATTCATCAAAGTACTCTGGCTTTTCTGGTGAATCGAATGAATCCCATAAAGAATCATAATTGAATCGCCATGAGTCTGCGGGCTTCCTTGGAGGCATAGTGTATCCTTGACATTCTACATGCTGTGCTTTGATGATCCTCCATAGACTTGGAACGAAGACTCATCTAAGTGGATTGGAATAGCCCACAAAGATTCCTTCCAAATTATTTGACCCAAACTTTCCATCAAGATCTAGAACTGTGCAGGGAGACCCGAACGACTCAAGATATTCAAGATTAGGCTTGTGTTTGTTGAGGAGCTCGAAACACGTTTGGTTATGCTTCTACACAGTAAGGACCCAGTTGAGAGTATAGCAAGCGGCAGAGATAGCTTCTCCCCAAAAGTTGATGGGAAGCTTTGAATCAGCTAACATTGTTCGTGTCGTTTTGATCAGCATCCGATTCTTTCTTTCTGCAACTCCATTCTGCTGTGGAGTGTATGGCTTGCTGAACTCTTGCAATATACCTCTTCTGTCGCAGAATTCTTCCATTTTATTGTTTTTGAACTCCGTACCGTTATCACTTCGTAGTCTGCATATGCGGGCCTGGTACAGATTCTCTATCTTTCTGAACAACTTCAGCAAACTCTCAAATGTGTCATCTTTAGACTTCAGGAACCTCACCCACGAAAATCTCGAATAATCATCGGTAACCACTAGGCAGTAAAGATCTCCAGTAATGCTTTTAACGTTCACAGGACTGAAGAGATCCATGTGAAGTCTTTAAGTGGCTTTGAGACTGAGTTTACCAGTTTTCTAGTATGAGATTTCTTGTGTTGCTTTCCTCTCAGACAGCTAATACATTCTCCCTCCAGGTGAAAACTCTTCAGATGAACACCTTTAACAAGATCATTATGCACCAGATAGTTCATCTTACGTAGGTGAATGTGGCCCATTTTTCGATGCCACAACACTGACTCCTTTTTGGTAGCTTTTGATACGAAACACTGAGGGTGATCCGTGGTAGTCGTAGCAACGCTCATGTCTAACACGTATAGATCGTTTACCCTTGGTGCTCGCATAATGATCCACTCCTCGGGAATAACAAATCCCGGCTTCAGAATCAGACACTCTTTGTCAGTAAAATGAGTTGTGTACATCCTGTCATAGATCTGAGAAATGTTGAGCAAGTTGTTCTAGAGCTCTGGTATGTAGTTGACTCTTTCAAATGAAACGACACCGTTAGATAACGTGCCCTCCCCAATAATACGTCCACCTTGGTTTCCCGCGAAACCAACATAACCCCCATTGAAACCTCTAACGTCGTATAGAAGGGTCTTTCGCCCTGTCATGTGTCGGGACACTCCAAAATCCATAATCCACTTCGAAATAGATCTTGGGAGCTCCTGCACATTTTACAAACAATTAGTTAGAAGTTGAAGCAATCCAAGCCTCCTTTGACTCAGGTAGCTTGACGTTAATGTGAGTTTTCGTTGTGTATAGTGGTGGGAAGTTTTTGCCATTTATTTTCAAACTTTCCTTGGTTCCAACCTCAACCTCTTTGTATAGAAAAAAAATCATCTTTTTGAGGTTGAACAGATGGTTGAACCTTCTTTGGAACAAACTTCTTGCCTGGTGGGGTCGAAGAAGTTTGTTTCTCAAGCTTTTCATAATAATCCAAAGGTACATTCATCTTAACCTGTTTGGTTGAAGATGATTGTTTTGCATCACTGTCAGAAACCTTTGATTTTGATTCTTTTGATGTCATTGCTTGAGATTTTGGCTTCCATGTTTGTTGTGGAGAAGCAACCCGTTTATAAAAATGATCATTTTTCTTTGTCGTTTGTTCAACAGGTTTAGATTTGATTTTGTCATGTTCAAATTTTGAAATCTTCTTCTCAACAAACATAGGCGCTTTGCCTTTGACATCATCTTTCTTCTTTGAATTTTCAATACCCACAGACTTAGGTTTCAAATTGGTACACTTACGTGCAATGTAACCAACTTGGTTGCATTTGAAGCAAGTATGGGTGTCAACATCCTGACTTTTACCTTCAACCTGCGGCTGTGAGGCTTTTTTAGCAAAGAATTCTTCATTTGTATTTCAAAAGATTTCTGATTCTTGTTTGGAAATTAAGCTTGATCTCTTTACAAACGTTTTCTTTTCAACAAACTTTTGTTTCCGAAAGTTCCTTTTTGGGTAATTCTTACCACCCTGATGTTCACCCGACCATCTGTTTTGATTGTTTTTGTTAAAACGAGGTGGCATAACTGGTTTCTTGTAGTAAGATTTATCATGTTGAAAGTTCAAAAATCTCTTAGAACTTTTCAACCCTTCAATCTCAGAAACATCGATCTCAGCAAGTTTGAAAACCTTTCTTAGTTTATCATATTCACATTCTCAATCGGAAACTCGGTATCCGAGTACAACTTATCAGAACCGTTCATCTTGTACATGAAAAGAGTCGGTTCATCACTTAAGTTGTCCTGGGACTTAAGTTTCGGAATGTAATTGTTTAGAAAACATTCATCTTCTTCAACCATGGAATCACTATCTGTTTTTAGCACGTTTTCAACAACTTTTTTCACAACTTCAGATTGAATAGTATCTTTATCAGATTGTGAAGTGAATGTGACATCAATGCTTTCTGGTAATTTTTCAACATAGGTTTTCTCATTTGATTCAGATTCGTTAGCCAGCCAGATTGTTTCTTTGTAAAATTGTGTTGCACATGGGTGGTGGAACATTATGATAACCCACCCTTGTTCCATCTGAATAAACATCCTCACCAGCTTTGTTCTTCCCTATTGGTTTGGGAACTATGTGCTGAAGAACAAAGCTAGCGGAGTTATAGCTGGTCAGCTTCAGATTTATTCTCTCACTTTCGATCTTAGCTTCTTGGAATTGAAGCTTGAGATTCGCAATCTCATCCAGTTGCTGATTTATCAGTTTTTCTTTCGCTTGAAGAACTCCTGATAAATGAGTGTTTTCTTTGTGAGTTTTAGAGTTGCGTTCATCTGAATCTTTTACCATTCTTTTCAACTTGTCAAAATGTTCTAAAATTTTTCTGTTTTCAAGAATTAATTTTTCATTTTCTTTTTGAAATCGTTCAACATCACTTTTATCTTTTTTAATCTTTTCATTTAATTCTTTGATTCTTTCATTTGAAGCTTTAATCAGTTTATCTCGACCTAGAACTTCTCTATCGATTATACCAATTTTTTTCAACCAGCTCCTGGATTCTCTTATTTGAGAGATATTCTTGTGTGTTGCAGACTTTGCACTTTTTCGTGCAACCTCTACAAACACTTTCGGTTTTAGCATAATCAGCCTTACCTGATTCGTTTTCTGAACCACTACTACTGACCTTTCCTGATGACTCAGATTTAGAAGTAGACTTAGAATCTACCTCAAGTGCTTTCACCATTAGAACTTGGTCTGCCATCTTCGTCAGTTTCTTGGCTGTCATCTCCTTTTCAGTGTCGATGATCCCTTCGTCCACCTTCTTTGGCTCTAGGGACTTCAGATATCTTTCACGGCTCTCTTGTTTGAGCCTTTCTTTCTCGGCACTCTTTGCTGCGTCTATCTTAATATGTTCTTCAACTAGCGGGATTGATTTCATGAGAGTTTCCACATCAATGGTTGATGGATCAATGCAAATGTTGCCTTTTGGATCCAAGTAACACTTACGATCCGGATCCCATCTTTTTGCCTTTTTGGATTCTTTGCAAGCATCATAGATCCTTTTCTTCTGTCTTTGTGCCAAAGCCCTTTCTCGGTTGTATGTTGACACTGGTTCTGATGGTTCAGTAGTTTCCATAAATGCGTAACCAACAGCATACTCTTCAGGAAAAAATTCACTCCAATCAAATCCCTTATCATCTTGGATTACCGCCAAAGTTCTTGATTTTTCTTTTGGAGTTTCTTCAATCTGCTTCACTCTCGGTGGCTCCTCACGGTTTCGATGATAGACCGCCTTTCTGTAATAATCATGGTGAAATGGATTTGCAGTCTCATCGGTTGTAGAGTTTCGACATTCTGGTTTGAAGTGGCCCTTCTGCTTGCACTTAAAGCAAGTCACCTTAGATTTGTCGAATCCTAGCTTCGTTGAAGGACCTCCAATAGAGTTTCTCCCAGTTATTTTCGTAAATCTTTGAGCTCTGTGAATCACACTCGCCATACACCACCAGCGTATGTCGACAAGCTCCATCTCCTCTGGATCTATTTGATCGTAGTCTTCTTAGGTGAGATTGGTGTTCCCAATCTTTCCAGCAACTAAGCTTTCGTACTACTCTAGAATCGATGCTAGGAATACCATCTGCTGCTTTGCTGTTTCTTCATTGAAATTTTGTGCATTGTTCAGATTAACAACAATGTTGCACTAGAATACACTCTTTAAAGCATTCTAGGACTGCTGATTGTTCGATGCGGATGAAGACAATGTACTAGAGCCAGTTCCATGGTAACCGCTGTTTGATGATGAACCACTGCTTGGCTTCTCCGGTGTCACAGCATTTGAGCTTTCAACACAAAAGGCAGTTTTAGGTGATGTCACTTTGGGAATCATACTGCCTCGGTAATACAGATCAACGTTTTGTTGATACTTTATGCTGCTCACCTTGTTCATCTTCTTTATTTCCAGCTCGTGACCTTCAAGTCGCTTGATCAACCAGTTTACCGTCATCTCTGTCATTGGCTTGGTGTTTTTGAGCACTAGACCGAAATATTGCCAGTCTTGCTCATTTGGCAAAGCCTCGAACATTTTTTCAACCATCTCATCTTCGTCTTTCTTGATTCCATATCTGGCTAATTCTGCCTTCAGATGACAGAATCTTTCGATCATTTGACGCACGCTCTCGTTTTTTATACATGTAAACAAATCAAATTCCTTTTTCAACAGAGATTTCTTATTTTTTACTATTTCTTCACCCCCTGTATTCTCAAGTTTTCCCCATAAATCTTTCAAGTTATCATAATCAATCAGTGATATGATATCATCTAGAACGGACTGATGTAATAGAGCAATGCATTTCTGTTCAGCTACAAACTCTTCCTGCTCAGTGTCGTCTAAGTTCTCATAATCTTCCCTCGAAGCCTTGTAACCATGTTTCATGCATTTCCAGCTATCATATGCAAATGCCTTTAACCACCCATCGAACTGCTTAGCCCATCTATTATAATCCTCGATCACCATTAGCTTTGGAGGTTTGTTGTACGTGTCGTATGCATTGTCGACACTCAGCGAATCATAGATTGCCTTGGTAGCAGTCTTTGGGTTTGTGTTGGTATTCGTGTTGGAAGATGTGTCTCCTGTGTTGTAGGCAAAGATATCACCGAAAGGATTCATGAATTCGTCTCCCATCTTTAATTTTCCTGAAAAATCAAACAGTTGGTCAAATTTCAAAAATACAAACTCAAACACTTGGATCGGATGGTCATTCGTACGAATGGTCGTTCGTACGGATGACCACAGTGAGCTAAGTAACAAATGCACCAAGTGACGAATGGCCCTCCGGTCGGATGGCAATCCGATCGGATGGTCGTATCTTCGTTGGATTGAGCTTTAACTATTCAAAGACTACAATACTGATCCGGTCGGATGGAAATCCGATCGGATGAGTATGACGTCAGCAAGTGAGATAAGAACAATAACAAGTGTAATCCGATCGGATGAGTGACGTCAGCAACACTCGATAAACAGTTCATGATTTTGATCAATTTGAACGTGTTTTAGCTCGAATTTTGACTTGAAAATTTGTAGGATTATGCTCTAACTGATTGCGAACAGATTGATGTCAATTTTGGTTCATTTTGTCCGTAAATTGTCTGTCAATTTTGAGTTTTTAGCAATTTTAGGTGGGAAAATATAGAAAACATATAGAAATGAAGTAGAAGATAATGAATCGGTCAAACTCTCTGGTGAGATTTGCTGAAAACGACTATAATCGGCTGAAATCCTTGTGAAATCGTTGTAGCTATCTCCGATTCGACCTCCTGGAGCGCTGATACCACTTGTGAGTGTTCGCAGGAGTCGGTTCTCTAAGATGAAGAACGTGGTCGGATCGATCAATACAGAGGTGCGGAATCCCTATGCATCGTCAGAGAGTAATCACCAACGATATCAACGATAAACATGTTCAATCTCATTCAATGATCTGAAAGTACAAGGTTCCTGATGAAAATTGTACATAGCTTCGCTAGAGAGACTGCGAAAAGGTTATGACAATGTGACCCCTACATCTCTATTTATAGGCGAGCTGGGAGAGGCGGAATGTCATCTGGTCGAAGGGTCATCCGTCCGGACGGCCATCCGTGCGGATGACCCAAGTCATCCGACCGGATCACTTCAACATATAACGTTTCGTCTCCAGTTTCGTCTAGATACAAAATAACATACATACAAAACTATACAACAACACATACAGGACAAAATACAGACTCGATACAGACGGAAGCTACAGACATGTTGCACTAACAGGATGGAATTCAAATTCAATATTCATGACTTCCGCGAACTCCGAAAGGCGAGCACCCATCTCGATAAGATCTTGTTTTCATTCACCAGCTCTTGTGATTCAGATATGGCTAGACGGGTTGTTTGTCGAATCTAAACTTTGGAAAAAGCTCAGGCATTAAAGAGTTATTAATGTTTTCCAAAGGGTTATTATAAAGTTTAATTATAGGATTTAAAAAAAGAATATAGATGTTAAGGGGAAGGATTCGGACCCAGTCCTTATAGTTGTTATGCAGCGGAAACCATTGAGCTAAATCAAAGTGTGTTCCACATTTAATATATATAAGATACATATCTCGGTGGAGATGAGTGCTATGATCTATGAAAGAGAATTTATTATCATAACAATTTTATATGTGATGTGAAATGAATTGAAGTTTAACTTTTCCTGATAACTATATATATATATATATATATGGGAAGGTTCATTGGGGAACACTAAAAAAGCGGGGAACAGCGGGGAACCGACTCAAACGAACTTCGATTGGACTCATTCCAGCGGCGTTGGAATCGGCTCGTCGAACCCTAACTAAGATCTCTTAACCCTAAACCCTAAATCCTAACTCCTAAACTCTAAACCCTAAAGCTAAAAAATAAGGCTAAAATCTAAGCTGAACCGCAAAATCTAAACTATAAACCCTAAAAGCTAAACCTAAAGCTAAACCCTAACGCTAAACCCAAAAGCTAAACCCTAAAGCTAAACCCTAAAAGCCAAACCCTAATATATTTAGGGTTTAGGGGTTATGATTTAGGGTTTAGGGTTAAAAGATCCTAGTTAGGGTTCAACGAGCCAGTTCCAACGCCGCCGGAATAAGTCTAATCGGAGTTCGTTTGAGTCGGTTCCCCACTGTTCCCCACTTTTTTAGTGTTCCCGAAAGTTCAAATGAAAACCACTAGTTATTGTGAAAACTCGAAAACTAATTAAAAAAGCCAAAAAAACATACCAATTTTTTTTTGTATACCAATTTTCCCAAGTTTTTTATATAAAAAAAATTTTCAAAAAAAAAAAATTTGTAGTGCACACATGTGTATGTGTACTACACATGTGTATTATTACACATGTGTACTACAAAATATTTTTTTTTTGAAAAAAAGTTTTTTTATATATATAAAAACCTGCGATTTTTATAAAAAAATTGAAAAAAAAAATTAGTGTGTTTTTTAGGCTTTTTTTTAGTTAGTTTTCGAGTTTTCACAATAAAAGTGGTTTTTATTTGAACCATCCCCTATATCATTATAGTCATCACTTGGTTGTCCAGAAAAGTAAAAAAACATATGTATTTTATGATTTTTACCTAACGGGATTTAAGATCAAGATAACAAAAAATAACAATTCCACATTGTAACAGATGTAACTGTTGTCTGTTGGTCCATGGATTCTAAACAAAGATGAAAATTGACATTTTAATTCAAAAATAACATAATTTATGTTATATTTTCAGAACCGAGATGTTAATATTAATAGTATTGTTATAGACGATAAGAATCAAATTGCACTTTACTCAATGTAGCTATACCATTCTCATAAGTTCTAATCTTTGAAAATCACTCATTCAAGCAAAAAAAAAAAAAAAAGTCAAGGATATGTCTAAGGTAGCATACAACATTTACCTGACAAACTTGCATCAAATTATAATAGGAAATGATTTCAACACTCCTTTTTTGTTTTCCATGCTTCTTTCACGATTTGAATCGTCCTTTATGCAACACCAATGAACATTCTCAATAACAAGAACTAACAAAAAATGCCTGCAAAACGCCGATATCATGAAAGAAGTCAACATTTGACTTTTGAATACCCATACTATAGTATAAACAATGTGATGCTCTTCACCTTAGAAAATGAAATTACAATATAGAAAGAAAATCGCCAAGTTAGAACACCTTGCACAATAACTAGTTCCAAAAGAGTTCCCCTTAACATCTATATATAACACATCAGTTATTTACAAAACACAAAAGAAATGGATAAAAGATTAATTAGCATTTTGCCTCATAACCCATTTTGACCCGTTATTCAACCCATCCAACACACCTTGTTTGCCACCTCTAACGGTTCTATAAACTATTATATGTATTTGACACTATTAAATGTAAAGTATATATTTTGTTAAACTATTAAATGTATTTGACATTAATAATCCATTTGAATCAATGTAATTTGTTTTAGTTTCATAATTCATCTAACACTCGTCCACTCAAATACTCAATCTTTGCAACATTTCAATAACATAAAAGAAAACAAAATATAGCATATAATTAACTAATACCTTTAATAACCTTTCTCGGTCTCTTAAATCTGAGACCAATTGTAACGCCTCTCGGTTGGGGTGTGACACCAACACTTTTCCAGAATCTGTTTGCACATTTTTCACGCCTCTTTTTCTCTCTTCTCTTCGAGCTGATGCAAAAAAAAAAATCCAGACCATTTTCTTCAAGG
Source organism: Helianthus tuberosus (assembly GCA_030545235.1). Taxonomy (NCBI): domain Eukaryota; kingdom Viridiplantae; phylum Streptophyta; class Magnoliopsida; order Asterales; family Asteraceae; genus Helianthus; species Helianthus tuberosus. The sequence goes on from CM060387.1 coordinate 2,753,131, forward strand.
ATTAGACTTGAAATATTAAAGATGTTATTCAGAATTGAAGGAAGGCTAGATTAATATCAATAAAAAAATCTTCTCCATAACCATGTCAATTTTTGAAACTGAATTGATCAATATATATGAACTTAATTTCAAAAATTATGTCAAGAAATTCACAAAACCATGTCAATTTTGAAACTAAATTCGCAATCCTTTATACACCCAAACTCAACTTGTACCCACTATCCCAAATCGAATATAAAGACCTGTAGGAAACTCTCACATACGTTGGGCATGTTTGGCTAAGCTTTTTAAAACAACTTATTGGCTTATTGACTTATCAAAAAGCCAATAGGTTGTTTTTGTGTTTGGCTAAGCCAAAAGTCCTTTTAGAAATGTCTTTTTGCAAAGAAGAAAAATGAGCTTTCAAGAAGTCACAATATTGTGACTTCTTGGCCAGCTTTTAACTTTTCAAACTACAAATTACCAATATACCCCTTCTTTACCCCCCTTATATCTAAAAGAATGCCTATTTTAGTCATTTTACATCATCAATAAGCTAATCCAAACACTTTTTTTAAAAACTCCTTTTCAAAAAGTTCTTTTCCCAAAAGTCCTTTTCCAAAAGTCCTTTTTAAGTATAATAAGCTTAGCCAAACATGCCCGTTGTTTCGCGTCTAATTACACCATCTTTGAACACAAGTTCAAGAGCCAACAAACAAATCAAAACACAAACATCAGTAAACATCAATAATTCTTTAGGAAAAAATGTCAATTTGAAACAAAATCAAAACCCAGATCAACATTCAAACAGGAATTGAAGAATCGTTCACCTTGTGAGAAAAAACAGGTCTGGAAACATACCTGGAACGGATTCAACTCGTTCTAATTCAGAGTATCTGAGAATTTCCTGGATGAAAATCGACCAGATGAGATTTAGGTTTTGTGAAACGAACATAGATGCGATCTTAATAGTAGCAAACTGATAAGATGCAATGGAACATTTAGGTTACAAGAATAATGAGTATGAATCGCTGCCTGATTGAAGATTTAGGGTTTCTCAATGGAACTACGGAAAGGAAAGGGGAAACAAGGTCCCGTGCATGGGAAAGGTCATAGGTTTTCTTTACTGATCTGTTGAAATACCGGTGAAGTAGTATGATGTAGATGTGTATTAGGGTTTGTGAATGACAAGGTGGATGAAAGAAATAAACAGGGAAAGATGCGTGCGGTGAGGAAACAGGAGGAAAAGAATTTTTTTGGAAAAGTTAATAAGTCACAATGGAATGACTTATTGACTTTTCTTCTCACATAATAATTTCATCCCAAACACCTTTTAACTTTTTAAAAAGTCAATAAGCTAATAAGTCACTAAAATAAGCAATCCCAACACCCCCTAAGAGGATGTCCACATCAGCATTTTGGAGGCCTGAAATCATGCCATTTGACTAAGATGTATTCTTTTAGTATTGTAGATAGATGCCACATATTTAATAGTTATCTAGTACCTAGTCCTTTGTAGGTTGCGGACTTTTTATTTAATATGTTTATACATAGGGAGTTAATATCCACACATCCCTCCCCACTATCTCTTTCTATACATACATATATATATATATATATATATATATATATATATATATATATATATATATATATATATATATAGGGAGATAGAGTGAAAACGAGTGTGAAAATAAGATTTAGAAGTGTGAGAATAGTGAAAGCCTTAGGTAGTGTTTGGTATGCAAGAATGAGACTCAGAATGGAATGAACTATTACGAGGGAATGAAAAAAGATGTGTTTGGTAGGTCGAGGTAATGGAATCACCCATTATATAAGGCATTCCATTCCCTCAAATCCATTTCATCCACTACCCTTGTTATTTTTCATTCTGTTCCCCCTATCACCCTTCATCACCAACACCGCCCAACACCACCGCCACCCGCCCTTCACCACACTCTGCCGCCGACCATCACCATCACCAGTCGCTGCCACCACCCGTTACCCATCGCCGCCCCCACCCATCACCCCCACCACCCTTCCCCGCCAACCACCACCGCCAGCCACCACCACCTTCCCCACTCGCCACCACTGGCCACCGCCACCACCGGCCATTGCCACCACCGGCCACCGCCACCATCACTCTTTGCCACCACCCTCTACAGCCGTCACCGTCACCGACCACCGGTGCTACTGCCAATCACCGCCACCACCACTAGGGGTGTTCAAAAAAATCCGAATCTGAAACCGAATCCGAAATATCCGAAAACCCGTATCCGAATTATCCAAAATTTCGGATATCTGAATTTTCGGATATTCGAAAATCGGATAATCCGAAAATTCGGATTCGGATGTTAATTTTAAAAAATTTCGAATAATCGGATTATCCGAATCCGAAAATTAAAAAATAAAAATAATATATATACATATATTAAATCCACTAACCATTTTCCTTTAACCTAAAACACATATATCAGTTATACACACGCACATTCACGTTTCAAAATCTAGGGTTTCTTAGGTCTCACTATCACACACTCAGCGCCGCCGCCCCTCACCTTCCTTCGTCCTCCTGCCATCTTCAATCGCCGGCCAGTTTTTGAGTTTCTTTCCTGTGTCGCTCAGTCTTTCCGGTCAAGAAATCCTCTGCCAATTCGCATTTCCATCTTTTGTCCCCGGCCAGTTTTTGAGTTTCTTTCCTGTGTCGCTCAGTCTTTCCGGTCAAGAAAGCCTCTGCCAATTCGCATTTCCATCTTTTGTAAGTTCTACACTTCTAATTGATTTCTTTTCTGGTTTAAGGCCACCATAAAATTAAAAATATAACAGTAAATTTGATCGTTTGAGATGTATATCTAACTTGTACATCTAATGGATTGTAGATACTTGGCTATTCTTTGGTTTTTTAGTTTGCATCTTCATTCGGATTCTTCTATTTTCTGCTACATAAAGGTAATTTGATGTTCTAGTTTTGATACTTGTATTTATAAGGCAGTGTTTGATAAAGGAAGTAAAGCCTAACAACTTCGTTAATTATTAACAACTTTGTTAATTATTAACAACTTTGTTAATTATTAACAACTTTGTTAATTGTTTCTTATATTGGTTTGCTTTTTTGGTTGTTTTCTTGTAAAGGTAGCTATTTCGATGGAAAACCATGATGAAGACAACTCTGAATGTGAGTTAGTATTTGAAAATGAGGTGTTTTCAAAGAAGAAACAAAAACCGAAGCTGCTGATCTCATACCCATTCAGAGTTTTGAAACTAAGAACTTAACTTTTAAAGTTTGAATGTTTGATGAATGTTTTATATGTTATGAACTTGGAAAATTAGATATTTCGGACAGGGTTTTCATCGAATATAGGTTTAGTTTTTATTTAAAGAAAGAATTGTTTTTTGTTTTTTTTTAATTTCGGATATCTGTTTGGATATCCGAATCCGAACCCGAAATTTTGGATATCCGAAAATCAGATATCCGAAATTTCGGATTCGGGTTCGAATGTCAATATTAACTATCCAAAATTTTCGGATATCCGAAAAGCAGATAATCCGATCTTGAACACCCCTAACCACCACCCGACCACTGCCACCACCTGCGACCGTCGACCATACTGCCGCCACCCTCCATCATCGACCACCGCCACCACCGTCCACTGCCACCACCATCGACCATCGTCACCACCCGTTGCCGCCACCACCGCTTTAACACCCCGTGTTTCCGAAGTCAAAGTCAAAGTCAAGATTGAACTCAAAGGAAGACAAGATTGCTAATTGCGATCTGCCTCCCCTTGCTCAATCCCTGTTTTGACTTCTTTGACTTGTAATTAGTTTATTTTATTTTCGCTTTAGTTGTATTATGCGGAGTATCTATTAATAACCTTGACGATTTGTTCCGATCTTTATTTAGTTTTACAAAACTCTCACCAAAGTCTCGACGGACTCCAACGACCTGAAGTCACGATATGACTAACGGGATGTTTGCCAAATGCCCAAGGATCGAGGCAAAGGAACTGTCCTGACGGTCAAATGTGCACAACAAGTCCTTGTGAATAGTTGAACCACTTTGGTTAGTCGAAGTCTAATAGCCGCAGACGATCTATTCCTCGATTTTATGTGTTTTCGATTCTGAGCCCGCAACTGCTGACTCTGATGACTCGTTGATTTTATGTGTTTATATGTGTGTTTATCTGTTTATGTGTTTAAATTTTGGAGATTTATTCGATTTTGCTTTCACTTCGATCGACACGCACGACTCGCACTACATTTCTATCTCAAAACGCTAACAAATCGCTGAAATTGTGGACGACCTTATACTATGATATACGCTTATTCTATACTACTCGGTATACTAAACGCGATCGCTATATTCGAACACTCGCGGACTTTGAATGATAGGTTTCTGTATTCTGACCGCCTCTGTGAGCATCTAGACAAGTTACATGCCTATATGTTTCCTAGTGATGCGTCCTACGTGCTTATGCGCTTCCGTGATTCTGTGCTTCTGTGCTCTACGTGTTTATGTGATTATGTGTTTCTGTGTTTATGGGAATCTGTGATTATGTGCCTATGTGTTTATGTGATACATGTTACATTGCGTTCCTAAGCTTTAGTAAGTATTAGACGTGTGAGGTGAGATTCGAATATGATGTGTCTGAGACCTTTGGCGATGTCTGTTGCAGACAATGTCAACTGGACCATCATCCCGTCACACACGACTCTCTCGCCAAAAACAGAGGGACAAACGCCTTGCTGCCGTACTCGCGAAACAAGTGGCCAAGGTTGTGCCTCAGATCGTGAGCGAGATTTATGAGAATGTTAGCAAATCTTCTGAGGAGTCTAGAACCGAAACTCCTAAAGTTGCTACTGCTTTCAGCTTCAAACAGTTCAAGGCATGCGGTCCAAAGGAATTCACTAGAGAAGATGGCCCGACGGCTATGTTTCAATGGTTCGATTCCATCGAAGTCACTCTGCGCCAAAGCGGCTGTCCTGAAAATCTCCGTACCCTAAACGCTACCGGCGTCTTCCAGTCCCGCGCATTAGACTGGTGGACGGCCGAGAGAAACAAACGCGAGAATGATGCAGCTTATGAGCTGACTTGGGAAGAGTTGAAAGCCATCATGATGGACGAATTCTGCCCTCCACATGAACGCCAAAAGCTGGAGGACGAGTTTTGGAACATAAAGCAGAAGGATGGAGACAACGTTGCCCTGACTGCTCGCTTCAAGCAGCTCAGCATCATCTGCCCCGATCAAGTGAAGACGCCTGACATGGCAATAAAGAAATACATTCGAGCTCTACCCGACTGTGTTGCGGATTTTGTGCATGCCGCCAAGACCACAACGATCGAAGAAACTTACTTGCTTGCCACAGAAATTAACGACAAGAGGGTAAAAGCTGGTGTTTGGGATAAAGCTTCGAAGAACCTGCACCAAGTCACCGCCGCACCAACCGCTGAAACCGCCACCGCTCAACCGTCGAAGTCCTCACGTCGCAAGAAGAAGAACAACAACAACAGCTCCAGCAACAAGAACTATGCTGTCACCACCACTGCTGCTTCTCTTCAGGCCGTACTGGCCCAGCAACAGCATCATCACCGACCCGCACCAATTACTCATGCACCACCAGCATAGCATGCATACACAGGCCCCCACCCGGCTTGCCCAACCTGTTCCTATCATCACCCGGTAGGTCATGCCTGTCGTTTCTGCGCTCACTGCAACCTGTACGGCCACTTCACTGCTAATTGCCGTATTGGTCCCCGTCAAGCCCCAGCTCAAGCCGCTGCTCATCAAGCTCTACTCACAGCCCCGCAAGGCCAACAAACGGCTCAGGCACCCGCGATCAACGCCAGAGTCTTCTTCGCATGTGGTGATCCCAACCACTTTGCGAACATGTACCCGAACAGGGTGGTGAAACAAGAGCCCCAACAGCAGCAGCAACAGCCTCAGTAGCAGCAACAAGCCGCAGGCGCCAGAACTTTCAACATCAATGTGCGCCAAGCCCAGGCTGACAACAATGTGGTCAATGGTACGTTCCTTGTGAATGGTATTTATGCTTCGTGTTTGTTTGATACTTGAGCTGATAATTGCTTTGTGTCGTTCGAATTTGAGAAACTCCTTAGTCGTAAGTGCTCCCAATTCTCCTCGACATTCAATGTTGAAGTTGCTACCGGAAGAACTGTCACCGTTAATTCTGTTCTTCGTGATTGTACTCTCGAGCTCAACAATCACATCTTCTCAATCGACCTTATTCCGATGCAACTCGGAAGTTTCGATGTCATAGTAGGCATAGACTTTCTTCGCGAAAACCATGCTGAAGTTGTGTGTTTCGATAAGATGATTCGATTCTCGCTCGCGAATGGTGACTTATTATGTGTCTATGGCGAAACTGCTTCTAAAGGTCTCAAGCTCATGTAGTGTGTCCAAGCTAGCAAGTATCTCCGCAGGGAATACAGAGCTTTCTTGGCTAACATTGTAGTAGCAGAGGAGGAAAAGAAAGGTAGTCCTGGTGTAAACGATGTTCCAGTGGTCCGAGAATTTCCTAACGTCTTTCCTGAGGATCTTCCCGGGCTACCGCCAAGTCATGATATCGACTTTCATATCGACCTTATTCCTGGAGCCAACCCTATTGCCAAAGCTCCTTATCAACTCGCACCGTCCGAAATGCGTGAACTCTCAAACCAACTCCAGGAATTACCTGAGAAAGGCTTCATTCACCTGAGCACCTCTCCTTGGGGCGCGCCAGTCCTTTTCGTCAAAAAGAAGGACGGGTCGTTCAGGATGTGCATCGACTATCGGGAATTGAATAAGTTAACTATCAAGAACCGCTATCCCCTGCCTCGCATTAATGATTTGTTTGATCAGCTACAAGGTGCAACGTGTTTCTCGAAGATCGATCTACGCTAAGGTTATCACCAACTACGCATTGAAGAGGAAGATATACCCAAAACCACATTTCGCACTCGATACGGCCATTACGAATTCGTTGCTATGCCCTTTAGTTTAACCAACGCACCCGCGGTTTTCATGGATCAGATGAATCGCGTGTGTAAGCCTTATCTCGACCGTTTCTTCATCGTGTTCATCGACGATGTCTTGATCTATTCCAAATCGAAGACCGAACACGCGCAACATCTACGTTTGGTTCTCGAGCTACTCTAGGGGAATCAACTCTATGCTAAGTTCTCCAAGTGCGAATTCTGGCTGGAGGAGGTTCAGTTTCTGGGTCACATTGTTAATAGTCAAGGTATTCACGTCGATCCTGCGAAGATTGAAGCAGTTAAGAGTTGGATTACACCTAAGAACCCGTCTGAAGTTCGTTCTTTTCTTGGATTAGCGGGCTATTATCGACGATTTATTAAAGGATTCTCAAAGATCGATATGCCGCTTACCGCTCTCACGCATAAAGAAAAGCCTTTTGTTTGGGGAACTAAACAAGAGTCTGCTTTCCAAACCCTCAAGCACATGCTTTGCAATGCTCCTGTTCTCACATTGCCCGACGGAAACGATGATTTCATTGTCTACTGTGATGCTTCCAACCTTGGTCTTGGCTGTGTCCTTATGCAGCGAGACAAGGTTATAGCATACGCATCTCGTCAACTCAAAATCCACGAGAAGAACAATACAACCCATGACCTCGAGCTAGGCGCAGTTGTTTTTGCATTAAAGATTTGGCGACACTACCTATATGGTACCAAGTGTTCGATCTTCACCGATCATAGGAGCCTACAACATATCTTTGATCAGAAAGAACTTAATATGCGTCAACGCCGATGGGTAGAACTTCTCAACGATTACGACGGTGAGATTCGTTATCACCCAGGCAAAGCAAATGTTGTTGCCGACGCTCTCAGCAGACGGAGCTATTTGCTTAGCACTCGTATTATCCAAGCCCAATACGATCTCGAAGCTTTCATTCGCGAAGCTCAGCATGCATGTTTTAATGAACGCACTCTGAAGAAGGAAAGAATCTACCACGATGGAGCCCAGCTTGTGAATAAGTGGAATGGGATATTCCACTTTCTGGATCGAATCTGGATCCCTAAACGGACCGATTTACGACAGATTCTGATGGACGAAGCCCACAAATCCCGGTATTCAATTCATCCCGGTGCCGACAAAATGTACCAGGATCTTCGCTACAAGTACTGGTGGCCGGGCATGAAAAGGGATATTGCTCTCTACATTGGAAAATGCCTTACTTGTGCAAGAGTCAAGGCTGAACACCAAAGACCCTCTGGCTTACTCGAACAACCGCCTATCCCTATGTGGAAGTGGGAGAGTATAGCTATAGACTTCATATCAAAACTTCCGCACACGTCATCAGGTCACGACAGCATCTGGGTTGTTGTTGACCGTTTGACCAAATCAGCTCACTTTTTGCCAATACGGGAAGACTACAAGGTAGAACGATTAGCCCGAATCTACACCGATGAGATCATTTGTAATCATGGGACGCCTCGCGACATCATCTCTGACCGTGATTCTCGGTTTACCTCGCGACTGTGGGAAACGTTTCAAGCGGCTCTCGGTACTACGCTTAACTTAAGTACCGCATTCCACCCTCAAACCGACGGTCAGACTGAGAGAACAATCCGTACTCTTGAAGACATGCTCCGTTCGTGTGTCATAGATTTCGGTGGTAATTGGGATAAATACCTGCCATTGGTCGAATTCTCGTATAACAACAGTTATCATTCCAGCATACAAATGGCACCATTCGAGGCTTTATACCGAAGAAGATGTCGATCGCTTATTGTGTGGCACGAGATCGGTCACTCGCAACTCACCGGTCCCGAGCTACAGCAAGAAACGACTGACAAAGTCCTCCAAATTCGAGACAACTTGTTGAAAGCTCGAAGTCGACAGAAAAGTTACGCCGATAGATGACGCAAGCCCCTTGAATTTGACGTTGGCAACTACGTACTCCTAAAGGTATCACCTTGGAAGGGTGTGGTCAGATTCGGCTAGAAAGGGAAACTAGCGCCTCGATATGTTGGACCTTTTAAGATTCTGGAAAGGATCGGAAAAGTCGCCTACAGACTCGAACTACCGGAGGAATTTACTAATGTCCACCCGACTTTCCACATGTCAAACCTCCGAAAGTGCCTGGCTGAGCATGATTTAATTGTACCTCTCGATGACCTTCAAGTAAACGAAACACTACACTTCGTGGAGAAGCCTGTCGAAATCATGGATCGCCAAACCAAGCAGCTCAGACGCTCGCGCATTCCTATTGTGAAAGTCCGATGGGAAGGCAAACGAGGCGCAGAGTTCACTTGGGAACTCGAAAGCGACATGAAGGCGAAGTACCCTCAATTGTTTGTTACGGCTTCGGCCTAATTTCGGGACAAAATTCCCTCAACTAGGGGAGGCTGTAACACTCCGTGTTTCCGAAGTCAAAGTCAAAGTCAAAGTCAAAGTCAAGATTGAAGTCAAAGGAAGATAAGATTGCTAATTGCGATCTGCCTCCCCTTGCTCAATCCCTGTTTTGACTTCTTTGACTTGTAATTAGTTTATTTTGTTTTCGCTTTAGTTGTATTATGCGGAGTATCTATTAATAATCACATGGTAATCGCTATATATCGCATGTTTAATCGCTTTATCGCTATCGAAATCGCACTCGCAACTCGAATTACGCATTTTGGATATTGTTATACGTGTGTGTGTTCCTTATGTGTTACTTGTGCATGTTTATTTATGTTATGTGCGGTAATCAATCGAAACGTAATCGAAACTCGAAACGCAATCGAAACTCAAAACGCAATCGAACTCAATCGCAATCTAAATCGAGCTATGATAATTAGTGGAGAAGAGATAGCGCTAGACATGAGTAGTTGGGACGAAAAGTAATTTGACTAGGAAAAACTATCGCATTGCAACGCTCGCAATCGAAATCGAAACAGCAAAAATCGTCGCGCCGGACACCTGAACCAAGTGCCATCCGGCCGGATTGCCATCCGACCGGGCTGCCACTTGATCGTGGTGCCAGGTTGCCATCCGATCGAGATGATATCCGACCGGACATTCATCCAGGCGAGATGCCATCCGACCGGCTAGCTCTTTCCTCTTTTGGAACTCTATAAATACCTCCTGTCACTTTCATTCTTTCTACTTTTGGCAACTCTCTGTCCGAACAGCTCGTGCTCCTCACCTTTTCTTTGATTTCTCTCAATTCCGGTAAGATCTCATCCTTAAATTTTGTACTTCCTTAATCTACACGCACTTCTACACCTTTCTATCTTTTGAATCTTAACTTTTAACCGTGAAATCACTAGATTTGAGGTGTTCTAGGATGACGTCATCATGGTGTTCTTATGAACTTCATGTTTTGGCTTCAACTCACCAAGAACAACTTAGATCTAACCGATTTCCACACAAATAAACAAAGATCTTGCATAGATCTAGACACATTCATGGTGTAAAAGGATTGAAAGATGGTTTTTAACTTTCTTTCAACTCTTTTACACTCAATGCACTCAAACCGATAGAATCGGACCTTGTTCTAGTCTTCTACTCGTTCGTAGTGTTGTGCTAGCTCAAGATCTGGATTCTGCTCATGAGACCACCGATTCCGGGTTAATCAAGAATAACCATCTTGAACCGGTTAACTGGTCAAACTAGGGTGATCCCTGTTCGATCGGATCACTTGGGTCAAGATGGGGTTCTGTTGTTTAACACGTTGTCAAAGCGTCTCGATAAAACGACAAACAATCGAAACAGCCAAGTGAAAGACGAACAGAACAACCGGGACAGAATGTTATCCGACAGGACTACTGTCCGAGCTGACAGCCATCCGAGCGGCCGGCTGTCCGAGCGACCTACATCTTGGGTCCCACACTTAACCAAAATTGTCTGAAGTCTAAGTGTTGAACGAGTTACTATCCTACCGGACTACCATCCGACCGGATTACTCTTCGGATCATGAGATACTTGGACTTTAACACTTAAAGAATTTTCAACATGTTCAACGACAGGGTTGCCACTCGCTCGGATGGACATCCGACCGAGTGACCGCCTTGCTGTGAATTTGTTCTCATTAAGTAACCTCACCACTCGAGTCGCCGTCCGACCGGATAGCCATCCGAGCGGATTGTCATCCGAACGACTGACCATCTGATCGACCGACTTGAAAGGTAGAGATACTTCAATGTTTTCCAAAATGCTACAACGAAAACTTCAAAGTTCAAGCCATCATACACAAACACATTCTGCTCAAAGGAAGAAACAACCCACTCGAATAGTCATCCGACCGGACTACCGTCCGACCGGATAACCATCCGAACGGATTGTCATCCGCACGACTAACTGTCCTACTGGATTACCATCCGACCGAACAGCTGTCCGAGCCACTTACACCTTGCCTCGTTTTACGCGTCGCTTATCGTATTACTATCGTTCTGATCAGGCTAACCCTACTCTCAAGCGCTCCCTTCAATCCATCATCGCACTCGAACCCGTTTTGCTTTACGCACTTTTGGGTGTTACATACGTTACTTATTCTAAATCACATCGAACACACTACGCAATACTTTAAACGCTAACCATTACCGCATGTTATACGTGACTTAATGAATGCTTGTTTGTTATGTTTACACATGGAATACTGTCTACCTGCCTTAGCAACGATAGTACTATTAGTTTGGACTCAGCACCCGTTCACTCGGGGGTTGTTAAGGACAATTATTTGCATGGATTACAGTGGTGATCATGTATTACGAACTGCCTTGGGCAGTCAACCCGCAGTCATTGGTATCGATAGGTTCATGTCGATAACTTACATGCCTCATTTCACTCTGTGTACGTGCTGGTTATGCGTAATATTACGAATACTTAACCCTAGAAGAACGAGGAACTTTGGAAGGATCAGATTCATATTAATGGTGAACAAGCAAGGTCAAACTCGTCTCGCACAATATTACGAATACCTAACCCTAGAAGAACGAGGAACTTTAGAAGGAGAAATTGTTCGCAAGTGTCTCGCTCGTAACGAACAACAGGTAAAATCGATCAAAATTGTTGATTTCCTGTATCTATATGTGAGTGTAGTTTGAAATTCGTTGATAAATTGATGCATCTGCTTAATCGTATATGATATTTTCATGAATTTAGCTGTTTTGTTGATTTTCTGTATATATATGAAAGTTTAATGTGAAATTCGTTGATAAGTTGACGCATCTGTTCATTCTTATATGACATTTTCATGATTTTAGTTGTGTTGTTGATGACTTGTGTTCAATTGACCAGTTTTGCTTTGTCGAGAGCATAATTAGAGGATTATTACCGATATAGAGTAAGTGTAATGTGAAATCGGTTGATATATTGATGCATCTGTTTGTGCATGTATGATCTGTTCACAAATTTAGTTGTATTGTTGATTAATTTTTGTTGAATAGATTAGTTTTTCTTTATCGAGAGTATACTGTATCTATATCTAAGTGTAATGTGGAATCTGTTGATAAATTGATGCATCTGTTTATCCGTATATGATTTATGCTTGAATTTAGTCGTGTTGTTGATTAATTGTGTTAAATTTATCGGTTTTGCTTTGTCGCCAATATAGAATTACATATACCTAAGTGTAATGTGAAATCCGTTGAATAAATTGTTACATCTGTTTATGAGTATATGATATATGCATGAATTTATTTGTGTTGTTGATATATTTTATTGAATTGACCAGTTTTGCTTTATGGAGAGTGTAAACAGATGATTATTATCGATAATCTGTTGAAAAATTGATGCATTTGTATATCCGTGTATGATCTATGCTTGAAATTAGTTGTATTGTTGGTAAATTGTGTTGAATTGACCAGTTTTGCTTTGTTACGAGTATTAACAAAGGTTTATTACCGATAATCTGTTGGAATATTGATTCATCTGTTTATCCGTATATGATCTGTTCATAAATTTAGTTGTATTGTTGATTTACTTTTTCTACGCCCCGCTTGTGGTATGCGCATATAATGTATATATGTGTGGGTGCTCTGGTGAGTTCAAACTCAAACTCGTTTCGAATAATATTCCGATCAAAATCTCACGTGCGTTCTACGCTGAAATCACCTAACGATTTTTCTTCGAGTCATGTAACCACTTATATTTTCCGTTCTAGAAACTGCAACTAAGACCCAAAGTCCGATAAATAAGTCACACGCTACTGATCTATACCAAAACCTGCAACTCAGATCCTTCTTCCTCGATACAGCCGATCAACAACAACAATTCAGATGTTTCTTTTTCTTTTCTTTTCGTTTCGGTTTCAAACAACAACTGCAGCCAACTTAATCAAACATCGATACTTCGAACTTCAGCAATGATTCAAACAAAGGTCCTGAGTGTATTATTCTCAGCTATCAATATAATGTTAGTTTAAACAAGCGATCCGTTTTGGTTCTAAAAGTCGAGGCGACTATGCACAAGTAAATAGGCTTTGTTTACATCCAAAAGTTACGTTTTTTTCATCTGTATTTCTGTCTCTTGTTAACGACTACTGTTACCGATTGTTCAGGATAAGGCAATTAAGAGATTTAACGTGAGGAACATAGTGGAACAAGCTGCTGTTAGGGATGTTCAAGAAGCTTGTGCATGAATTTGATATCATTCACCAAGACTTAAAGCCTCAAAATGTGATGATACGCATAGATACTAGCTCTATTAGTGCAAAGGTTTCTGATATGGGTATCAGCAAACGTCTACCTGCTGATGCGTCTTGTTTAATAAAGAGTGCAACAGGCAAGTCTTCTCTACAAATTTTAAGTATGTTTGTATCGTATATGGTTTGTGAATCTGGATCATCTTTCTTGATTTCATATATAGGTTACGGGAGTTCAGGTTGGCAAGCACCGGAGCAACTTAGGAATGAACGACAAACACATGCTGTGGACTTGTTCAGGTTTGGGTGCCTGCTCTTCTTCTGTATGGCAGAGGAATTGCTAAAAGTTGCAGACTATTATATGCCTAATAAATGCCTAAGTAAAAAGCATGTTAAGTTTACAGAAGAAAGCGTGCCAAAAAAGTACCAGCCTTTAATTCAAGAGGACTTTCTCACTAAGCTCTCATTTCAACTTTGATATCCATAATCGATTGATATTCATTCCTATTGAATCTCAGGATATCTTTCCAACGAATGCCGAACAATTCTATGACTTGTTATTGAAAGATGGTTCCAACTTCATAACTAAGTATCGTTCATCCCGCAAGGACACTAACCTTAATGTAAGCCGGTACAATCTATGCACTGATAGTTATCTAACTTCTCCCTCGCCCAGGAGTTAAGTGTTGTCCTTTTATACAGAGGGGCTAGTGGCATTCTGCTGATGAATATGACGGTCAAGTGAGAGAAATTACTTTTAGATCCCTGTGTAATAGTCCTATGTGCCCGCCAGACACTGCCATGACAGAGTATCAGCATCTTCTACTGTCTGATGACAAAAAAATCTTGTGAGTAGCTAGCTTGATTCAGAATTTATTTTACTGTGTTTTTTATTGCTAATGTTGTTTTGACACATGATTTATAGGTGTTTGAAACTGTATAACGGGCACCATGATGTTCCATTTGGATCTTATTTTGAGGTACAGTTTGCATTTAGGAACGAGTGAATATAATAAAAAAGTATCTTTGAAACTGTTGTTGCATAAATCAGGTGCATTGTAAATGGTCTATCGAGACTAGCGGTGAATCATGCAGTATTGATATTAAAGCGGGTAAGTTATTATTATTCTTTTTGACCAGCAAACTCACACGTCCTCTAATCTTCCTACACCTTTTGTCGACCTTGGTACCCGGTGGTTACAAGCCCTTTGGTTACTATAAATAGTTGTTTTGCGTATGTATGTGTGGATCATTAGGTGTACATTTCAAGAAATGGTCTCTGATGCAATCTAAAAAATGTTGCTTAGGCGGTGCCATGATATTGGTGGTGAGCATGCTACAAATAAGCCTCTAATAAAAACCGTTTTCTAGGTACATATTTTTATATCTTTGTTTTTTCTTTTATTTAATTGGAAGCTTTCAACAATCTACTTTGGACTTTTCCTTTTTTTAGGTCATGATAAGATTATTTGATCCATGCAAAACAACATTAGTTTTTTGTTTGCTATACGCGATACAACAATAGTAAGTGCGGTCTACACACGTATGTTTTAAATAAGAGTAA
The DNA here is from genome assembly GCA_030545235.1 of Helianthus tuberosus. NCBI lineage: Eukaryota > Viridiplantae > Streptophyta > Magnoliopsida > Asterales > Asteraceae > Helianthus > Helianthus tuberosus. The sequence continues at coordinate 2,768,261 of CM060387.1, forward strand.
ATGTGATAAAACAAAATGTCATGATTAGTTGTATTAGATTTTTTCCTTATTGGGGAATTGACCAGATTGAAGTTGCTCTTTCTAGCCACGAAGAGAAGGAAGAACAATTCAAAGAAAAGGTAGAGTACATGTTTTTTTGAACAAAATATTTTGATGGACATATTGACCTTAAGTGATAAATTGGCCTCATTTTATTTCTTTTTTTTTTTCTTCATACCCTCTTCACTAATGAAAGAGTGGATGAAATTGGGTTTTTTTTTTTTTCCATTTTGTAGGTGAAGATAAACGGAGTAGGAAATCTTGGCATGCTACACAAACAAATGGTGAAGGTGGCTCACTCTCATAGTTTAATGAAATATTGTATTTTTGTTAGTATTTTTTTGAAATATTGCATGAAATATTGGTTTGTTAGTATCAACATTAATGAAATATTGTAAACTTTGTTAATTTGAATTATTGAATGAAATGGATTGTTTTGATATATGTGTATTTTAATTTGTATTTTGAGACGATTATCATTTAATGTGAAATCTAGTAAAAATATATATTTTTTTAAAACACCTAAATTCATGACACGTATCTAAGTGTGTCATCTTCTTATTTATGACATGGGCTTCCGTGACACGCAATGTGTGTCATGAATACGTGTCATTAAATGTGTGTCATAAATGGGTGTCATAAATGTGTCATTAATGCGTGTCATTAAATGCGTGTCATTAAAACATGACACACAAATACATGTCATGTTAATTTTATGACTCCTCAATCAACGACACGCTTTTGCGTGTCATAATTACCGTTTTATGACGCACAATGTGCATCAAGAAATGGGTATTTTCTAGTAGTGGAGTATACTCGATCCCTTTTTGCTCTACGCACTTTTGGGTGTTACATACGTTACTTATTCTAAATCACATCGAACACACTACGCAATACTTTAAACGCTAACCGTTATCGCATGTTATACGTGACTTAATGAATGCTTGTTTGTTATGTTTACACATGGAATACTGTCTACCTGCCTTAGCAACGATAGTACTATTAGTTTGGACTCAGCACCCGTTCACTCGGGGGTTGTTAAGGACAATTATTTGCATGGATTACAGTGGTGATCATGAATTACGAACTGTCTTGGGCAGTCAACCCACAGTCATTGATATCGATAGGTTCATGTCGATAACTAACATGTCTCATTTCACTCTGTGTACGTGCTGGTTATGCGTAACGCTTTCGAACTCTATATGCTATTATCAAACTTGTATGCTCACCTTTACACTATATGTATTGACTTTATTTTAACGTTTGTGACAGGTGCTTGAGATGCTTATCTGCTAGGAAATCGAGGCTAGAATAAGGTCTTAGAGGCCAACAAATAGTTGTCTATACAAATTAAATCTGAGTTGTCGGAACAGAACTACTTGCCTATATTTTGTCTGTAATAATTGTATTATCTTTTGAGACATGGTATGGGACATGTTATTTTAAATTGATTGGTAATGAAATTGTTATGGAAACTTCTGGACAATCTGTTTCGTTAAGTGCCATGCCCCGATGTTTCCGCCATCGGTTGGGGTGTGACAACCGCCATCGCAACCACCCACTACCACCACCCATTGCTAATTTTATTCCTTCGTCTTTTCCTGCATACTAAACAACAAAACACAAGGTTGTTATCTAGTATTTAGTCCTTTGTAGGTCGCTGACTTTACGTGCCTAGTTAACAAGTGGTGAATTGGTTGTGATCAATAATAAATATATAGTTGTTTTATCTTGATAGTGACAATTATAAATATATAATTGTGTAGCATGCAAAAATAAAGAATATACAATTGTTTATCAAAATGATAGGAAAAAAGATCTCGCTTTTAACAAATAATATAGCGAACAAGTTGATATTGAAACGGATACATATATTATCAAATTGATAGTGAACTTAATTATTATTATTATTATTATTATTATTATTATTATTATTATTATTATTATTATTTTTATTATTATTAATTGTTAGTGAATAATTATTATGTACTATTTTATTTGTTTATGTAGCGAACAATAATATATAATCAATACTCTTTAGGCATGATGCGGCAAACTTTTATACTTACATATTTGTAGTAAATTTTATTAATTATGACAGAAAGAAAATATATAATATGCAGTGAACAATATTGTATCAGTTATTTAGCGAACAAATTATATAACAGTATAAGGAATCTATAATTTTGTAGCTACCATATCATGTACCAACAAGTTCATTGTACACGGAGTAATAAGGGCGTGTAACTACTTCGTAGTCATATCGTAATGCACAAAATCATAAAAATTATTCATTTCGAGTCTTACGTAATGCACAAAATTATAAAAATTATTCATTTCGAGTCTTACAATAGTATGCATCAAACTTTTTATTTGTTAGTTACATAAAAAAAATAATAATAATAATAATACAATAGCATCACACACTACGTAGTTGCACTTGTAATACCCAGCCTCTTCTTACGAAAAAGCTAGCAAAACGTTGTTGTATACCATTCATAAAGAATAATGCTCTCACTTCGTCTAGTTTTGTGCTCGGAGCATGGGCGAGTTGAGCGGTGAGTGAGGCGACATGATTTCTTCGAGCCTTCGAGAAGAAAGCTTGAGTGTAAGGTTGTTTTGCCAGAATTGTTTCTTGGTCTTAGCCAAGGCTTTGGTCTTGATCTCGAGCATTCTAGTTTCCTGCACAAATGATTTGATTCTTTCTATCGCAACCATAACGGTCGCATCATCCATGTTAGCAAAACATACACGAAACCAACCAGGTTCGTTGCAATGGAAAGACGATCCTGGCGAGACATTTAGTTTGATTTCGTTTATTATAATTCGCCAAAATGTCATTTCAGCTTCGAATGTGGGCTCTTTTAAGAAGCGACGTAAGTCCATCCAGAAAAAAAGCCCCGCATTGCTCTCCAAGCTGCCGATTCCTACTTCGGCTAGCTCTCTAGTAAACATGTCGTGTCGGTGAGCTAGCCTGGTCCTGCTCTCGTGAATGAAGTTATCAACAAAATCATTTTGGGACAGCATCGATGCGATCATGTGTTGGGTTTGTGTTGAAACAAGCCCGAAACTAGACATTTTGCGAGAGATACTCACAACCGTATCATTGTAGGAATAGATTATTCCAACCCTAAACCCAGGGAAGCCCATATCTTTTGAGAGACTATAAACAATATGGATAAGATTATGATCACATATTGCAGGAACTTCTTCAAGGATTTCAGCTATGCTTACAAATTCGTTACCGTTGGTCACGGTGCCAGCATAGATTTCATCACAAACGAGATGTATGTTTTTCTCACTGATGAAACCAACTAGAGTTTTTAACGTTTCCTTGTCAAAGAACGTACCCAAAGGGTTTGATGGGTTAGTTATAAGTAAACCTTTGACTTTGATGTTCGATTCTTTTGCTTTGTCGTAAGCATCCTCGAGCGCCTCAAGAGTGACCTTGAAGTTGTTCGAGCTTTCACAAACAACAGGTATAAGCTCGACTCCTGTTCGCCATTTCAAATCACGATCGAACCTATCAAAAAGATGCATAAATCATGTTAAGTTAAGATAGAAATAACTAAACTCATATAATACAATACAAAGTCAACTTTGAATAATTGTACATTTTCACATATTAATTCCGTGTTTTAAAATTTCAACTAGCTGTTCTAAGTCGAGCTAAACAACAAGTCAAATCTTTTCTTATTATGTGTCAAATAATATTTAATTTCAGCTAAACCTACTTTCAAGCATGCTCAAAATTGATAACTAAGTTTAATTATAAAAAAATTATATTATTGAAAGAATACAGCAACAGAATCAAAATAATAATGTAACAGAATCAAAATAATAATGCTCAAAATTGATAACTAACTTTAATTATAAAAAATAATTTTTGGCTCAAACTCACAAAAACAGTTGAAAGATTAAAATATAAATAGAAGTTTGACTTGTTTGATTTTTCAACCATGAGTAATATGATGCACAATTAGGGATGAGCTCGGTACTGTCCGGTACCGAAAATCCCTAAAAGTGGGTACCGGTACCGAATATACCCGTTTCGGTATGGTGCAGCACAATGAAAGGTACATGAAATTAGATTTTTTTTATAAACCGCTAAAACGATATTATTTTCATAAAAGAATTCAAAACTATCAATGAGCTAGAAATAGAAACTGATGAAACCCATCAATATTAAGAAGCTAGCACAACAACTTTTAATTTACATGTAACTAACAAGCTGCAGCTATATAAGATTTTGATTGATGTAGTTTATTCATATCCTTATGTTGATGGGTTCTGCTAACTGTAAAGTCTATATATTGATTATAGGATAGTGTTTTAGGTGAAACATGTTTTTTTTTTTTGGAGAACAGACAAAATAAATCATTTACTTTTAAATACCAAAACTTTTGAAATATAAAAGAATGTTTGGAATGCAATATTTACTCATCTGTTATAAAAGTAAAAATAAAAATATGAACAAATTTTGTTACATGTAGAACCTACATGTACATGTGTTTTTTATTAGCTACTGATAAATATTACAACTTTTGAAATATAAAAGAATGTTTGGAATGTAATAACTACTGATAAAAACTAAATGATTTAGTTTTGTTTATTTTATTTTTGAAATAGCTTAACTTTTTATAATCAAACTCAGTGTTGGTTGTGTAAAGGCTAATTATTCTCATAATATCTAAAATCATTAAATTGGAGATGCAGTAGTGGCCTTTCTTTGCCTTTAGACAAATATAATACTTTTTAATAAGTGTTTCAAAAAAGTTCCTAGTGAAAAGAATATATGCATACCCTGGATAATAAGGGGTGGGCACCAAAAAGGCTTCACCACGGTTAGCCAAGCAAAACGCCACTGTCTCATGAGCTCCAGTGGCTCCACCGCTCATCACAATCCGATCAGGATCGAATTTAACACGGCCTCCTCTAACCCGACTCATGAAATTCGCAATCGCAGCTCTGAATTCCGGCAACCCATGATAATCCTGAAATAGAGCAATTTCCTTGAAATCAAAACCTCCTTGTGGTGTGCATATGGAGGCCTCAGGGTGGTTCATGAGCCACTCGTGAATCACATCGAAACAAAGCTGGTTTTCGGCAAGACCCATTTGTATAACCCCGGACGGGTTGGTTTGAGGATGGTAAGGGTCAGTGTCATAGGCCTTCCAGCCATCAAAATAGGGCGAGTTTTCGCCATGACCATTGTTGGTTGCGATCTTGGATAAGAACTTGTGGGTGTTGTTCAAGCCAACCTCCATTTCTAAGTGATGTTAGTGAGAGATGAAGGTTAACTTTTGAGGTAATTTGAATTTAGCTTGAGGATTACATGAACTAATGTAGGGTATATATAGATGAGAGGGAGGGGGAGTGGGGGAACCTATGTAGACTGCTTACCATGCATGAAGTTTCCTGTTTGTTGAGGGGCCATTTTTGGAATATTATGTGCAAGTATGTGACTACTAGGGTTGTCATTTCCCTTTGTTCCTTCCTATAGAAACAAGGAGTGGTTGATTTTGCTAATTATTTGTAATAAAGTACATATAATGCTATAGTTTTTTAGACAATTAGCTTAATATGGTATTTAATATTTCATTGAAATCTTTTGGATGTTTATCCATCACATCCTATCCTTCAACAATACAACTTATAAATTATTAAAAATACGTGTAAGAAAAGGGTATAAGGTTTAGTAGTCGGTGTGGTTTTCTTTTTTATTTGAATAAATCTCATTTATCAGTACATGAATTTAGATCAAGACCTTTATTTAATCAACCGCGCGTGTTATAAAATATATTATCCGAACTAATTTGCATGGACAATAGGAAGCAAACCCTTGACAAAGATAATATAACTTGAACTCTTGAAGCTTTTTTACTAATAGATTTGCAACAAGGGAGTTCTGATATCATTTGTGAATTTTAATGATAAAAATCAATCAAGTTTAATTATTATTTCATGATCATTCAAAGTCTGTTTTTACATATTAGGCATTCTAAGTCTAATCGACTACCTGTGAACAAATTACAATTTTAAAAGCTGAATTGACAACTTTATATTTTATATTTAAATGTATTTCACAGCTAATATGGACAGTGACATAACATGCATTGATAATTTGAAAACCAAAGCTGGTTTTACTAAACAATAAAACCTATACATTGCCAATGATCATGTGGTGGAGCGGTGGGTAGGCTGGTTTGCCTCGCAAGAGGCGCCGGTTCGATCCCCGTTTCCATCATATGTGAGGCACCAGGGTTTTACCCATGATGCCCGGGTTCGATCCCCACTTGAGGCGGTTTATTCCCCTCTGTGGCGGCTCTCAACTCGTCAAGCCCTACGATGGGCGAGGCACCTGTGGGGTTTTTCCTTTGGACGCCGGTCACACTCTGATGCCAGCTGGGGCACGGTTAAGACACTCACGTCTGGCCGGAGTGGGGCGACGGGCCTCCCCAATGAGGGGGGGTGTGGGGTGTCTCGCACCCAAAAAATTGTGACACCTTGCCGTTCAAAAAAAATAAAACCTATACATTGTCGTTTTCATTGTTGGAAATCAGATCCTTGATCAAACACACAAAACACGATTTGAACGAACTTGTTCGACTCTTTAACTATTTATCAATAAAAAGCACACGAGTAAAATAGACCTAATCATCTATTTATACTTGACTCATTCTAATCCTAACCCAATTCAAACTTTTGTTAAATAAATAAATAAATCCCTAAATTAACCTTATTAACTCAAACTATCAATTATCCTAATTTAAATATAAAAGACTTAATAAATATATCACCAAAAATTATAAATAACCCGTTTTCATCTTTATCCCCTTAATTCAAGATTAACATCTTCATTCTCTGCTTAAATCTTGAATTAGACCTGTTTCTTCACATTCGCGCTGTTATCATCAACTTCAATCCTTTGATCATCAAAATTTGATCTCTCTCTTCCCGTATCACCAGAACTACACCTTTTTTTATCACCGATCAAAGAAAAAAAAGCTCCCCGCTTCTATCGTTTTATTTTTACTTGCTATACCCGACAAGATTCAAAGCACCATGTTTTGACGAATCTTCTTCCACCCGTTGACTAGCAAATCCGATCAGATACTTCAGCAAAAAAAAAAAAAAAAACAAAAAAAAAAAACAACTTACACCGGTTACATCGTCTTGATATTACCTAGATTGAAAATTGCTAATGCTATGAAGTTTACCACCACCGAAACGAATTGAACAGATCACCTGTCACCACCATCGTCCTAACGGTACTCCTCGTATTCCTGCTGACCCGAACAATATTCCTTAACTAAACCAACTTGTTTAACCTAAAGACTTTAAACCTTACTCGTTCAAATCAACAAAACCAAAAATTGAATCTAACTCGTTCAATCAATCACTGATAATGATTAAACCTCCTTGTTCAATCTCTAAAAAAAGCTGGTCAAACCAGTTGAGAAACTAACGAACCAACAAAATTCCCTTGTTGCTAGTGGACAAACCCACAACTTGTTTAACCCCAAAGAAGATTGATTTTTTTTTAGACACGACAACACAAAAACAAAAACGCTTATGTTTGATTTAACCAGTTAGTTTGTGTTTATTTTTCCTTGTAGCTCTAACAAAAACATTTAGTTGGCGGGAGGGAGGGAAACATGCTTGTGTGGATCTCACAGGAGTCTCTCCCTTAGCTGGTTTAAGGGAAAGCGGGTTTGTAGCAGGACAAGCTATAAGGAGAGCAGAATCAAAAAAGGTGGATAAACACGCTAAAGCATGTGCTGATAACCAACATGCATTTGTCCCCTTCGCCTTCGACACCTTTGGCTCCCTAGCTCCAGAAGCTATCCGCTTGTTGACTAGGGTCCAAAAGGTTGTCCATAACAGTTGCTCATCAACAGGGGGGCAGGGGTTTGTCTTTAATAGGCTAGGTTTTGCTATTCAGAAAGGGGTAGCGGCACAGCTTGTTGCTCGCTTACCTGTGATATTGATGTAAAGTGCATTATATTTTAAATCTTAATGAGAAGACGATAATTAGAGATTCTTCTTTTACTAAAAACAAATTCCTTTTGTTTTTCTTTAGTTGTAGGGAAGAAAAATAATCCTTGTGTATTTTATTAAAGCGCCACACAAAGAAAATAAATCCCTCATCAAACAAGGCTTCTTTGTAATTTGCCAGTTCTCAAACAATTTCTAACTTGAAACCTGGTAAGAACTGAACACTGCCTGATCTGATCCGAGCAGAGCTCGCCTGGTTACACTTTTCGATTGTTTCCGAACGAACAACCTACTTGATGCACGCCGCCGTAACAATACCGCCGCTGCTCCGACGTACCAGTACCGCCAATCTCAACCAACCTTTTTATTCTTTTCTTTGTCTTCAACTACTACAAGTTTTACCACCGTAACACGTTGCACCCCCACTAGGGGTGCTCGCCCTTCTTGGAAGCGACTCTCAAAATTGCTAAGCTCTGATAACAATTGTTGTAAATCAGACCCTTGATCGAACACAAAAACACGGTTTGAACAAAACGTGTTCGACTCTTTTATTATTTATCGATGAAAAGCACACAAATACAATAAACCCTAACCATCTATTTATACTTGACACATTCTAATCCTAACCCAAATCAAATTAACAATTGTTCTAATTTAAATATAAAAGAGTTGATCAGTTTTGTTTTAAGTATAATGGTAAACATGAAAACATACACGTGATTGCAGACAGGCCAACAGAGAATCCAGTAAGAGATGAAGCCATCGAGTTCGAAATGTTTGTCAGAGTAATCTGGTTCCTCCTTAGGGTGCAATCTAATGATGGTGATGAGAGAACCAAATAGGGTGTTCGGTTTGGGATAGAGACGTCGAGATGATGTTATTGAGTCATTTGGTTGTGTAACCTTTTAACCTCTACATTAGTGTCCTTATATATGCAACCAAGAAGAAATCCAATTAGTTAATAAGGGTGATATGGTCCATCAACAATTAACAACTAATTATTTAATAGGTTGTTATACATTTTGATCTATGTGACAATCCGCATTTTAGAGGTTAGAACCGCCCATACTATTGCTTACGTACTTATGTTTCATGACGTTCTATTACCCGCATCACACGAGTTAATCTCACACTCTTTATATATACGTAGGCATGTAGTTAATTGTTTATAGCTACCTAAACTTGGAACGTAATTACTTGTAACCCAACTCAAATTATGCAAGCATCCAACCCAATACCGCTAGCGTGTGTGGCCCATTGCGGCCCAACCCCAAACTCAAAGCCTTCTGTTTTGGCCCAAACCTTGCCCACTTGTGATGGCAGCTCAACTTTATGGGCTTAAGCCCAGCTCGGCCAAGAAAGGCCTGATCGCCCCAAACCTCTATTATATTATGTGCATATTATTTTTCATAACATAATTGCAAAACAAAACCCTACCCCCTCCTTTGAATCACGACGGCAGTAGACCCCCCCCCCCCCCATCATTGAGACATCATCTTATTCGAGCAAGCCTTTGGTTAGTAGATTTGCTGTTATGTTAATTCTTAATTGTGTTATTTTGATATGTGTAAAACGTGTGGAACTTGTTGTTGTGTGAATCATGCTCTTGCAGGATAAACTATGCTTAGGGTAATGTTATTAGAAACCTTGATGAATATCTCTTAAATCACTAATAAATCTACTATAATATTGAATTGATGTTGTGACTTGATCTAGGTGTTAAACTAAGGATTTCAGGAATTACGAATGAGTATGATAATTGATCCGAGTGAATGTTGGTTGTTAGTGCTAGAGTTTATTGATGTTAAAAACGTTGGTTAATGACACAAAGAAAAACTATGACATGTAATTGATGAGTTTTGTTAATATGGGTAGCAACAATAAGTTCATGTTAACAATTACGTATGGATTGAATTGGTTAATATTTACGGTTAGTTGATAATCAATGATTGGTAATGGTGGACTGATAATTAGGGTTTGTAGAAAAACCAGGAACTGTTAAGTCATGAACTGCTCTGGTGAAGAACCAGGAACTTTCGTCGGCTGGCATTATTGACGAAAGATAGGGGTATCTCGCCGAAGGGATCTTGATGAAACATGGGGTGTTTCGTCACCCATATACTCGACGAAACAGGGGGTGTTTCGTCAACCTTATACTCGATGAAACATGGGGTGTTTCATCGTGTAAGTAAATGAGCTGAACAGTGGGGTTGTTTATGATGATTGTGCACTGGTGTTTGTGAAACTTAGTCTGTTGCATGATGATACTGATAATCAGGAATGAGAGTCTTGACTTAACTGTTGTGGGTGGTAAGTTTATCTATAAAACATTGTTATGTATCATGAACACATGATGTAGACTTGTTTGGAAACTGAGTACTTGATATGTGTATACCATGATTTTAACCAAATGTAATCTGTGACAACACGTGAATCGATTATTATGAAACTGGTGTCATCCGTGACTATTGTTGGGAACATGAACTTGTGATGTAAATGTGTATGAAATCTAAACATTTACTATGTGCTACGTGACTTACTGTGTACAAATACGTGACTTGTTGATTGTGTGACTGATGTTGATTGGTAACCACGATAGGGTTTGGTTGACCAACTGGGAACGGGTAATGTAACGTAACATACCGAGCAAATCTAAGGTGAGTTCACTGCTCTTTTTCCAAGCATGCGTCCCGGGGAGGGACATCAGGTAAACGTTCCGGGGAGGAATGTCGGGTAATGGGTTTGACTGGAATGTTAAACCTGGGTTGTTGGTAATACACGTATATCTATCACTCAAGTCCCTCCTACCGATTGTTTCCGAGAAGGTAACGGGGTATTAGTTAATAGCGCTATTTAGGTTTGGCACCCTCACACCGCACCGAGGAGGTCGGGAGTGAACTAATGACCCCCATCTTGACCATTGCTTTGATAGAGGCATTGGGTTTTAGGGCAAATAATCTGGAGCCATCGGCGGTAAGCGTGTGATTAACAACATCGAATCTGTGAAACGTTTTAATCTGGTAACTGGTAACTAAACACGTTAACAAACTTTGAACTCACCAGCGTCTTCTGACACACTTGTCTGCATGCTTGCAGGTCTATAGGGTTGTAGCATTAGGAACTTGCTGTCTGGAAGGCTGGAATGGTCATGGATCGAGATACATGGAATCATCAAATCCATCAAATTCAGTAGGGATTTCAAGGAAAACCGAATGCATGAAACTCTATTCTCGAACATCTAACCTTTTTCAATGAAGTGGTAAGTCCAATTTAGTGATTTGATGAATTGTAGGAGATGGGTTTCAACCCAATATGAGTTTTTAATATGATTTGTGTAAATTGGATGTTAGGACTACTCTATAGAACAGAAATCATGTTTGATTTTAGGTTAATTGAAAGATTTTAGTATAAACCCACCTTATGAGAATGTGTTATGAATAGGATGATTGAAGTTGATACAACTATGTGAAAACTTGAATTATGATGTTTTTGAGATACTTGAAATCTTAGACAAATGTGGTGTAGGATGAAAGATTGTTATGAATTTGATTGATTGTCAATAAGTTATGTGAAGAATTAGTAGGAATCATGCTTTAAAAGCTTGTACATAATGTTTTACAAATGCGAAACCCGCCAAGTGTTCGATGAAATGCCTAAGAAAAAAATTTTGATAAAAACTAAATCTGTCCAGAAAGTTACAGCCGAATGTAATCGGCTGTAACAGGGTCAAATCTTATCAAAAACTGATGTTTATTGAGTTTGTGATGAACTCCCAGGAAATATCTTTAAAACCCCACTGGAATCGCATTTTTTCGACGAAAATTGAGCGTTTTATGAATTTTTCCGTATCAAAGGTTCAAGCTGCGTTTTCTGGCAGAATTTGTAGCCCATTACGAATGTCATAACTCAAATTAGGAATTTAGTTATGATCTCAAATTTTTACTGTAGATAGTTTTAAGCAATTAAAAGAATCGCTTGGAATTTCGTCAATCGGATAAACGAGGAATTTTTAATGAATGTTTTCGTAAGCTGCAGTCAGAAGTGACGAATCTGATTGCAGCTTAGTAAATGAATTTTTATAAATTTTGGTAGAGAGTTAGACTCTAAAAATTTAACACAAGGATAACCCCTCCGAGGGGCACGTCGCATAAAAAGATTGTAATTTTTGCAAGCTCGTAAGTACAGTAAACGGACGTCCCCAAACAGCCTATTTTCAATGAAATAAGCTATACATGTTAGTGAATGAATAATTAATGCAAGTTGAATATGAAATTATGCAAATGTATGCTCGTTATCAAGTACAATGATGTATGCTAACAAGAATGTGTTGATGATAACCTGAAAGCGTAGGAGCCATGTCAACATGGACACGAGCATGGAAGGGCAATGGGTCAAAGGTAAATACGGAAGCTATGCACGAACTCGGACACACGAGGTAAGTGATTTTCGTAATCACTTCTTATTTTGTTTAAGTAAGGTAGCGTTAGTTTATCGAGCATGATGATGATTGAGGTTTGATATGGTTTTGGTTGTATAAAATCGGTAACTTTTACTACGTAGACCAAACAGGTCAAAATAAGGTTGTAATGTTATGTCGGAATAATGCTTAAGTAATGGCTACGATTTTGTAACCGGGTAATGGGTACAATTTCATATAAGAATGTTAATCTAGAAATGGGGATGCTAATGTAGACAAAAGACTCGGTTGTGAGTACTTGAAGGTGTTTAGAGTCGTGTTGATTTAAATAGTCTTATTGTTGATCCGAAGTTCTTTTTATAGTTAAGGTGATTTGATACAAATTGTTGAATATGGTTCAACTTAATAATAGCGTATTGTCTTGAAGATGTTTTGGGGGTTTAAACCCATAAAAAAAAGGAGTGCAAATTGTTAATGGGTCGAGATACCCAAGTGCTGAAAATTCAGCTTATTTCCAGATTTTTGCTAGTCTTTAAAAATTCATAGAAAATCAATCGAATGTCTGTTCGGGGCGTATTTTATATCCACGGAAAGGTCTCGGAGTCACCGTTACTAATAATTTTAGTTTGAAGTGAAATACTCAATGTAAAGAGGGGAAAATATTGAATTACTACAGCTGCATAAAGCTGAGTGAAAAACATAAATTTTATAGTACTTGCATAATCTTAAGGAATTTATAAGGAAACAATCGGATGTGATTATGTTGTTGTTTTAAAACTCAATGTAGTTATGTATATTCACATGAGTTAAAGTGAGTGATTCCTTGAATATGGGATGCTTATGCTAAATTAAAAAAAATCATGTAGGTATGGCTCGTTAATTTCAAACAGCGCGAGAGCTTGTATGTATGTGTGCATGTATGAATGCATGCGTATATGTGTAGAGGTATATGATTGTATGCATGTGGGAATTTAGGAATGTTAACATGTGTGAATGCGAGATGTCATTTATGTATGAAGGAATGGTTCATTATGTTTGGTTATTGAAGAAATACTAATGATTTTTCTTGAGATTGGAATGTAATACAGGTATGAGAACATCAGGTTCAAGAAGTATTGAAGTCAAACACGGAACAAGAGATATCAAATGGATTAAGTTTATATTGTTGAATGTTATACGGATTTTTAATTGTATGATAATAATGTTATATGATGTTGACGATGATTAATGGTTATGTTGTGAATGATGTCCACAGGTTTATACGGATTTCTTCTACCACAAATGAAGAGAAGCGGACATGGATCGAGTTGATAGCGAGGATTGTACGGAAAAGAACGGTCACCTAGCTTGGATTATGTAACACTTGTAGAATTATTTAACCATGAATGTTGTTAAATCAGTTAGTAAATGTTAAACGTTTTGTGACTAACTCTATACCTAAGCAATGTATTTAGCAAAGTAACAAAAATTTTAAGGATCGTTTTTCCGTTGCGTCGTTTTTATGTTATTACGTGTTAGGGTGTTTCAAGTTGGTATCAGAGCCCTGGTTTGAGCGAAATCAAGTAGAAGGCGGTAAATACTTGAACTCAAACTTGTGTGCTCTTGTGACAAGGAACCCGTACAATCCAGACTCGATCAAGATCTAAAGGTAGAAGTGAATGTAAGTATGTACTTAAGTATGTGCATGAAGAAAACTAACATTATGTTATGTGTAAGGTAAGCATAATTGTTTGGAGAGGATGATCCGCGAATGCGTGCTAGGATCGACTCCAAGGCATGTGATAAGACAAAATGATCCCAGGTACGTAGATTCAATATGTGGGTACATGTAATGGTAAAACCTATCAAGGAAAGGAAAGTTTTAAATGAAAAAAAAAATATAATGGAATAGTAATGAAGTTTTGAAAATGTTACACGTGCCGAAACCTAATTATTCAGACATAAGGTGACGATTACACGAAGACACGAAACTAGTATGTGGATTGCGTACCTGGCCAGTGCACAAGAAACATATAACGTTCATGAGACCATGATAATCGTTACAGGTATGTCCGTTAGAATTAGGTAGTAGGTGGACGTGAGGGTGAAGGGAAATGGAAGACTCTCAAGGAATTGAAAGTGCTAAATACAAAAAGGGAAGTATGAATGATATGTTTGAAGCCGCGAGACGGATTCAAAACATAGGAGTAATGGAAAGTGTGAATGATATGTTCGAATCCGAGAGACGGATTCGAAACATAGAAGGAATGAAGGATATGAATGATATGTTAGAATCCGCGACACGGATTCGAAACATAGAAGGGAATGAATGATAGAATGAAAAGTTTGAATTCGTAAGTAGGTACGAATCAAATAAGTAGGAATGAATGATAAGAATGAAAGGTTCAAATTTGTAAGTCATTAGGACCAAACAAGTGCATATTCCTTAAAAAGCGGATATTATCCAAGTTACGCTTTAAACCTTTATCTATAATATATATATATATATATATATATATGTGTGTGTGTGTGTGTGAATACGTTGTACGCAAGGTGGTAGAAAGGACAAACGAGTTATGCGGGTCAAATGGCGATTACCGTTTGAACCCGGTATTTAATGATTGAAATGGTCAAGTCATACATTGTAGGCGAGCATAATGTATGATATGTAATGTCATAAATTGGAAGGAAATAGTCAACGCAAAACATGGATAATGAGCCAATGGATTTGACTTATGCCAGGTATGTATAAATGTCACACCCCGATATTTCCACGTATTACCGGTGGGCCCGGTGGGGAGTATCGTGACGGAGTTGATATCATCATAGTCAAACAACACAAATTATAAATGCACAGCGGAAGCAAAAGGTATGAATCACATTACAAAACCGAATGAATAGTAATATCAAAGTATCACAACGGTGTGTAAAGGATCCACAGGCGGATCAAAAGATAAATAAGATCATTGTTCAACAGACTTTAACATCTAGAGCTTGCAAGACTTGATTATTGATGCCTGGAGTAGCCAGCCTATTTCGTATAGTACTTGCACTTAACCTTTTTGGGAAAATACGTCAGTTTACACTGGTAAATACAATTAACTGACTCATTTTGAAAAGAGTTTAAGAAAATTAGTTTGAATGTGCAAGACACAAAAGTATCCTTTATAACTTGGGATAATTATTTATAAATAAACTTGTATACAGTTTTACATGTTTGCCGTCCATTTAGGACCCGGTTAGAAGAGCCGGTTTAACAAGATTAATAGACACACCACTTGGTATAATACCCACAAGAAGATACCCTTCTTGTGGACTACCTTTTTACATACGCAACTGTCAGGTGTATGCCTACACCTCGTGCTTAAGTCGTGGCCATTTCTAACGAATGAGCCGAGGATATCCAGGACACGGTCATTAACCCCCCAAAGGCATTGCATCAAACAACACAGAATAAAACGGGTTATGCATCTTTTTAACCAATATCTGATTGTACGACTTCATACCCGACCAAGCGGTATTATAATACCGTACCCCAAGCCCGTATAGGGAAAATAAGTTAAAAGTATTTACCTGAGCAAAGTATAAATCACAACAGCAAGTGCACGTAGCTTTTACTGGGCTCCTAATCTGGAACGAAGGTTTTAATAACCTATTAGATTCCTAACGGGTCTTACTTAAGCCTAAACTTAGACCAGTTA
This sequence comes from Helianthus tuberosus, assembly GCA_030545235.1. Classification (NCBI taxonomy): domain Eukaryota; kingdom Viridiplantae; phylum Streptophyta; class Magnoliopsida; order Asterales; family Asteraceae; genus Helianthus; species Helianthus tuberosus. Next base: position 2,784,395 of record CM060387.1, read on the forward strand.
GTTTTAAAGGAAGATATACGGTCCCAAACGCACGATTAAGCGAAGACCGGATTAGAATGTGGTTTAGACCCGACAATTTTGTATACTTGTATAATATGGGTAAACTACACACATTCTGGATTTTGAGATAAAAATGATAAGGTTTGACTCGTTTCGGTAAATTTATGCAAACTAGTTACATAAAACGAACCGGACGCGAATAGCGCATCACGGGTAACCAAACGACTCATGAATAGGTTTCCTAAGTTAATATGCTTTAATCATGTTGTGATATCAGTAGGATACCTTCCATTATGCCCAAAACGAGTTTAATCTCAATTTAAGCCCCGTAGGGGTATTTTGGTTATTTTAAAGATTATAAAAGAGATTAAATAAAATTCTGAGATTCGGGTCTAAAGTAATCAGTAAAACTACTTAATTTAATAGGTTATATCAGTTGGTGGTAAGTCTTATATGACAAAATGGTTTTAAACCCATACTATGTGTTTGATACGCGTAAAAAGCCGTTTTAAGCGATTTCCGGGTTATAACAGGAAATCTAAGTTTTCTAATCAGGTTATAAAGTTCAAAATACTTCATTTATCATATTAAATCAGTAGCCAAATATTTGGCATCAAATTGTCGTGTAAAACTCATTTTATAAACAAAAAGGGTATAATCGGTAATAACCAAATCAAGGCAATAACCTTAGGTTATGATCAGTTTAAAAATAATTAAAATCTTCAAAAATCCCAAAATATTATGTTACATCAGTGGGTAAAAGGTTTGGTGTCAAAAATTGGGTTTAAATAGGCTTTGCGTTAATTATGTCGTTTAATTAACAAAGATCTCCTAATTACGCTATTGAGCATAACTCCCAATCTAGACCTCCAACTGATGTGAAATTTAGTGGAAAAGATTATTGTCCTCTCACATTTCCAAAATTCTCGTTTTAAGGTCAAATGGGCATTATGGTCAACATTAAGCAATTAACGAAAACGTGTAAATGCATCGGACAATCAACGAGCCAATCACAGAGGGTTATACTAACATATAACCCGGTCCTAATGAAGCTCTAAGGCACTTTTAAATCATGCTACTACGGGTCAGAATTGAAAATCAAAGCATAAGTCAAATTATGCGACTTTCGGTTCCGAACCGGTCCTAAACTGAAAATTGTCGGGTCGGACATGCCTAGACATGTTCTTGCATTGATTACCAAGTTATATGAGTGGTAAAACAGGTTACACGCCTTCTACATTGCTAATTATGTATTAATTCGAAAATTGTGTTCCTGTTGGCTTTTATAATAAACTTTGACCCGACAAACGACTCAGTTAGAGCGGGAATCAGAGGGTGCCCTTTTAAGGGGTTTAATGCCCACCTAATTACCAACTTATAACTACTTTTAGTTTGACTAATCGCTGGACCATTAGTGACTAATTGTTAAGTCAAAACTTAATTACGACGTTTGACTTTAAGCTAAATAACTAAGTAAAACACAATTAAGGAAGGTTAAGGAAACTTACCAACGTCCTAATTATGACTAGAGATGCTTGGGGACTGATCTTGTGCTCTAGGAATGAAGTTATGAATGTTTCCAAGTGCAAGTGCTCAAAGTTTGCAACAATGGGTCTTTATATAGTGAGTTTAATCTCACTAGATCATGCCAAGCAAGTCTACCATTGATCTTTGATGCATCCCAAGTGTCCCTATACTCTAAAAACCAGTTGGGGTTGCACATGGTATTGAAAACTAGCAATATAAGTCGGTTAAACTTGTTAGAACAGGCACCTGTCATGTTTTCTGCTGCTGGGACTGTCTTACGGACCGTAAGGCTAAGGCCTTGCGGTCCGTATCCGCTTTTCAAAAACATCACCCGGGCCAGCTTCCTTACGGACCGTAAGGTGTGTCCTTTGCGGTCCGTAAGCCTTCACCAGAAAACAAAAATTTGTAAACTTTCAAGCTTTGATCATGCAACTTTATAACCTCGAATCTTGGACCTTTATTATCAGTATTGGACCTCTTGAACATGTTTGAACAGTTATGTCAACTTGCCATGCTTCAAAAATTCCTTGGATTCTTCTGAAAGGGAACATGCATGAAGGTTTGTCGTACCCATTCTCATAGGATCCCATCCTTGCAATTTGGATCAATTATTACTAGCATTAACTGGATTAGGATGTTTATCAGATGTTTATAACACAGGTTAAGGTTTGGGATTTATACATAGGTCGCTCAGAGGTATTGAAGAAACACTAGATAAATGGTCGGAACCGAGATATCTAGGGGGTTTGAATCCGCATAAAAAGGTTAGCTCTCACTCGATTTGATTCAGTTGCAGCTGATCTTCTTCTCCGAAGCTCTGCAAAAAAGAGCACCGTTAGCCTCGCCAAGGGGAGAAGAGGGTTCTCTCCTTGACCCGACTCCGGTGTGAGAATAAGTATTGATAATGAAGAAGAAAATGTGTTTAGATAGTGTGAGTAATCTGAATTCATACCTGGGTTGCTTCTCATATTTATAGCCGGGAGTCGTTTGGGCGGGAAAACCCGTTAATGAAAAGTTAACGGAAGATGCTAACCCCGTAAGCGGTTACATTTCCTTCCGTTTAAGTTCTTTGATCCGACGTGAGAGCAAACGGATCGTGGTCTTGATCGAAGGCTGGGGATTTGCCACGTGTAATGTGATCAAGTGGAGATCACTCTCCAATTGCATGCCTTCGTTGTGATTTCAGGGGTGCCTGTGGTAATGACACGTGTCCAGACGGTTATAACCGTCTGGGTGGTGCACGATTGTATTCCTTCTAGAAGATTACTGCTGTAATCTGGTGTGACACCTTACTGTGTGGAAACAGACGAATAAATCCCAAGTCTGGGTAAAATAATATCCAAGTCTGGATATTTCGGCGGAAGTATTGATCTCAGGATTTTTACCCTTTGCTAATGGGAGAAAGCGCAAGGATTTATGTTCTCCTTTGGGCGCGCGATTATAGATCGCTGATTTCTTTCTTTCTTTTGTAAGACCAGTGCGCGGTTGCGCAAGGTTAAAAGGTTAGAAAGCCAGGTTGTGGTATGCTCTCAAATACTTGTTATGGGGTTTTTGGGACCTTACCCCTTCAAGTCCCCCCAGTCTAGTGTTGTACTTATGCAAATAAGTGGAACACTGGACTTACGAGAGGGAAATGCTTTTGGGCGCGAGAAATAAGAAATCTTCTATGAGAAGATTGAGTTTGAATTTTGAAAAGATTTTTTTGAAAATCTTTGACTTTTAATGAAACTGGTACAGTAAATTGAGTGACAACCTGTCGTTGTCAGTTGTTTTTACTGTTCTTGTCTTACACGCACGCGTGTAAACGCGTGTGTGTCTGACATTTACTTTTTCTGTTGCTTGGGGAACTGTGATACCCGGAAAAGTTGTTGTGACGGTTACCGATGCTATTTATTGCGATGAGTATATATAACGTTTGGGTAACCTCTTCTGTGCAATCATTGTTTTATTGAAAAACTTTCCCTTCCTTTTTCCCTAGGAAGAAAAAATTCCATCATTCGTCCTCTTATGTCAATCGGAGAACATCAAGAAGATCTTGTTGAAGAGATGTCGACTGAACTTCCAACGTTGAAGTGGCCTAGAGCATCCTTTGATGGTTTGATTCGGAATCTCAAATTCCCGGAAAATTGGGGAGCTCTATACCCTGAGGAGGGACAGACGGCGGCGGATGCTCCGGCTGGGTATATTACCCTCTTTTGGGATTTTTTCTGTGATGGTAACTTTCGCTTGCCTGTTACTAGATTTTTTCTTGAAATCCTTGGGTTTTATAACCTGCATATCTCCCAACTTCACCCAATTGGCATGGTTAGGGTTCAACATTTCGAATTCGTGTGTCGGACAATGCATGTTGAGCCAACCGTTCCCCGATTTAGGGTTTTTCATCAGATGCATTGTACCCAAGGGTTCTATTCATTCGTTCAGAGGGCTTCTGCAAAGAAGATTCTTCATCAACTCCCAAAATCTTTTCATGATTGGAAGCAGAAATTCTTTTTTATCAAGGCCGGAGTAATTCCAGTGAGGATGGTTCTCAGGGGGAAAGAAGATGTTCCGATCGAAACCCTTCAGACTCCGGTTGATGAAAACTGGTATCAGGATTTGTAGGATGTGCCCAATATTGCATTGCCGGAGAAAGCTCTTGTCGGAGCTGGCATGAGTTTAAATTGGAAGATGGAGCGTGATGACAAACCCGTATATACGGAGGATGGTCATAGTAAGTTTGGGGCTTTTCCATTCTTTCTCCTCTTTTTTTTTTTTTTTTTTTTTTGACCTGTTTTCCTTTTGAATGTAGTTGTTTCCTTGTATGTTGTTGCATTCAAGAGAGAAGGCGGTAGAATGGGTACCATCAAAAAGAAACCTGAAGAGGAGCTTTGGTATCACCTTATTGTAAGGAATTTTTTCTTCCGCGAGATGCGGACCTATCTGCTTAACCAACTGCTGGTGTTGGTAAGTTATATCTGCTTTTCTTTTCCTTTTTGCTCTTTGTGGGTAAATTTTTGCTTTGCGCTTTTGTAGGTGAATTGTTGAATTTGGGCATAGGCCCTGAGAAGAAGAAACGCGCAACGACTTCTACCTCTATGCCAAAAAGGAGTGAGACTGTTAAAGCTCAACCTTTGAAGAAAAATGTTGGAGAGAAGAAAGGTACGCGCCGTTCTTCTGACTCCAGGTGTGATTATGTGGTGGTTTCTGATTCTTTGGAGGGTCTTACTCCTGCAGTGACTATACGGGAACCAAAGCTTGAACCAAGGGATTCTGCTGATATTCCCCCTTCTAACCCGAATGAGCCTATCGATTTGGATTCTAGTCCCGAGCATTTGGTTCATAGGAAGGCTGGTAAAAGGAAACAGACTGATACTGAAGCGGAGGGTCAACCTCCTAAGAAGTGCAAAGGAAGAAGATTACCAGGAAAGGGAATCTTGATGCTTTTGTTTCAGAAACTATTCCTGGTAAGTGTCGTTTCTCCTTGTTTCCTTTAAGCAGACTAAATTCTTACAGATTTTTATTTGTCCAAAAGTTCCTGTTTCCCCTACTCCCACAGAAATGCAATCTGTGGTTAATGAAGAACTTCCCTCCACTCCTCCGCGCGCTTCTGTTGCAGACCCGATAGAGCCTACAGAGGTTGCTGGGGACGGTGTGGAAAAAACTGTTGAGGCTGACAAGCCTGTAGGTGTTGATACAGAGACTGAAAAAATTGTTGAACCGGGCGCGGTAGATGGCGCTGATAATCCATCAACCCCTGAAGCTTTTGTTCAAGATTTGGGGAAAGAGCAGACTGCTGAAAAAGTTTCAACTTCTTCCCCTAGACCTTCTGATGCTATGCCTGAACATACTGAGAGGGTCACAACTGAAGAACCAGGCTCATCTGCTGGTGTTGATAAACAATCTCCAATTCGTCCAGAAGAAACTCTGGGAGAATATTATTACCGGACTTACATGGAAAAAGATGCTTCTGATCCTCATGTGCCTGTTTGGAATTTGAAGAAAGGCGATACCTTCTCGGATTGGCGTGTATGCCAAGATTGGTTGCAGGGGATACTTCCGCCTGGCGAGATTAAGTTTCAGGAAAATCAGCCTTATGAACAGACTTATCAGTCTTATCTTGCAGAAACTGCTTCTCATGTTTCTACTACTCACCGTAGAGTGCGTGAGTGGTATAGTATGCATAAGGAGCAGGCATCTTTCATGGCATCTCAAAAGAAGTTTGCTAAAGAGGAAAAACATGTGGCTCAGTTGAAGGCTAAATTAGAAACTGAGCGAGCCAAGTTTGAAGCTGAGCGCAAGACTGAGGAATGGTCTGTTGCTGGTTGGAAAAGAAAAGCAGAAGCTGAAGCTGCTCTTCTGTCTGAGGAACACAAAAATTGGAGGAGAATTTGCGAGAAAGACAATGCTGAGAAGGCAAACCTACGTGCTATCATTAATAACCTCAAGGCTGAGGTTGAAAAATTGAAAAATCAAGATGCGGAGGTAGAAAGATTGAAGAAGGAAAAAGCTGATGTGGAAGTTGCGCTAGCGGAGGCTCGTTCTCATAGGGAACGTAGTGAGAAACGGGAGGTACAAGCTTTCGCCACTCTTGCCCTTAGAGATAAAGAGTTAGAGGAACTTACTGCTTTGGTTTCTGATCAGGAACAACTCAAGAAGGATCTGGAGCTTGCGCGTTCCGAGAGTGTTGAAACCTCCCGCCGTTTGGCTGAGGTTGAAGAAAAGCTAGAAAATTCAGAAACGGCGCGGGTTACAGCGGAAAGCGAGCTTGAACCTTTAAAGAATGATATGGTCTGGTTGAAAGATCGTGGGATTGCTTGTGTAAGTTTCTTTTCTCCTTTTTGTTGTGGAATCATATATGCACTTTTTCGATATTCATTTTTGCTTGTTTTCATAGGTTGCTGAATCTGTGTTAAACTCTGAAGAGCTGGATAAAACTGTCGCTAATTTAATGGTTGCTGCACGACGAGATGGGTATGCGCAAGGTTATGCGGAAAGTTCCCAACATGTGAATAGCGCGTTGAAGGCTAACTGGGATGATAGCAAGTCTACTACCTTTGGCGTAAATACTGTTGCCGCGCTTGCTTCCATGAAAAAAGAGTTTAACAATTTGCAACTTCCGGTCATGGAACTAATAAATGTGGCGCTGCAATCGGATGATCACGTGGCGCAACTTAAAGAAATCTTTCCGGATGGGGGTGAAGATTTAGAGTAGTTTGAAATTGTATTGAACAATTTTTTATATGTAATATTCGGGATGTGGATCCCTATTTTTGAAGATGCGCTGCTGCGCAAACAACTTAAACACTGTCGTGTTTGAAAGTCTTTAAGGCGTATTTGTACGCTAACAATTGCATGTTTCTATTTGTTTGTTTACAATATTTTGCATGAGTACGATTACTTTTGTCAAGTAAGGCGAATAAAGTTGGTATAAGATTCATGTTTGAACTTATGGTCGTTTGTGATGTGATCACTAACCGTTCATGAAGCTTATTTTAGAACTACCATAATGTTTTTGCGCTTACTAAAAGAAATTGCATGTACTTTGTAAACATAGGAATAATAGAAACTTTGTAATTTTATTAATGGATAGAGCGCAGAGGCTTTACAAAGTTTTTGCTAATAATTATATGGAACTTAACTTAGTGTTTCCGCCTTGCTTGATGGATCATGTCTTTCCGCAGAGAACTTGTTTTTTAAGCTTTTGCCCGTTTGCTTGGGCCTTCTTCTCCCCGAGTTATCTGCTTAATCTCTTTGCGCATATTTTGGAGTAAATGCGTGAGTTCTCCATTCTTGAGGGCTTTCTCTATTTCTGTGCGCAGAGATATGCAGTTGTTAGTGGTATGCCCGTTGTCTTTATGATATTCGCAGTATTGCGCCGGGTCTTGACCACGTTTACTCTTCATCGGGGTCGGAGGTTTGAATTGATAGTCCTCAGTACTCAGAACCTCCGCCGGGGTCTTTGTTAGGGGAGTCCACTGCCTCTCCCTATTTTCTTGTTTGTTCTCCCTTTGTGCAGAGAGTTTGTTAATTGTTGTGCGGGCATCTTCAGAGGAACGACTTCCTGATGACTCGCGCCATGATTTTTTGAACCTCCTTTCACCAGTTAAGCTTAAATCCCCGGGCCTGTTATGCGGTGGTGGCGGCCTGTTTGTTGTGAGGTTTTTCTCAGTTTGCGCATAAACTTTGGCCGCCGCCATTATCTTCTCCCAACTTGTTGGAAGGCCCTCTGTTCCGGATAAGACTTTAACCATGTCATCACACCTAACCGCGTACTTGAACTGAGCACAGATTAGTTGTTCATGAACACCGCCAATTTCCAACACTTCCTTATTGTATCTAGTGATGAAATCCTCTAGATTTTCGTCATCACGACGCCATATATTCATGACGTCGGAAGTGTCTCTAATGGAGCGCCGCTGCTGGCTGAAGTGTGTTAAAAACTTGTTACGCAGATCTTTCCATGATTCAATATGTCCAGTTGGTAGGTTATCAAACCAGATTCGCGCTGGGCCAGTTAATGTTTGTACAAACAAATGACACCACAGCGGAAGGGTCCAACCTCCAACCAAACCCGCGCTGGTAAACACTCTCAGATGATCATCGGGGTCTGACAACCCATTAAATTTCCCTATGTTAGATGGTAATTTCGCCTTCTCTAATGGAGCTAGAGCTATCTCCAGTATGAACTTCGAGTTTTCCGCTGCTTCTGCAGGGCGGTAAACTTAGTCATAATTATGCTCTGCCTCAGGGTTATAAACCGCTCGAGGTCTGCATTTGTTATAGTTTGGCTGTAGTCGATTGAATACACTGGTGTTTGCACTCAAACGATATGTTTGATCGGATTCATCGGTGTGAGTGTCTCGTTGGGAACCCAACCTATCATGAACCGATTGTCTTTGACGAGGGTGTGGTTCACCATGGTGTTGTCTCTGGTAACCGCCTGTCTGAGTGTATTCCCGTTGTGACGTAGATCTGGCATGAACTTCTGTATCATCATAAGTTGATTCTTCTCGCTGGGAGGCTAGATCCCGGCCTCCGTGATTGAGTCAGAGGAGCAGTTTGAGCACACAACTGTGTGTATACTGCGTTTAATGCCCCTTGGGACCGGACATACCATGATATCAGAGTTTCTCCTGGTGGTAAAATTGATTGAGCAGGGTTTGCTGGTAACATTCCTGGAGTAACAGGATCATTTGCTAGATTGGATTGAACCTCATTATCGTCCGAGGCCTCTTCTACGATTCCTTCTACTTGTAAATTGTTTTCGACGTTTGGTCGAGGACCAGGTTGCCGGTGAGATGACGAATTTTCTGCCATGTGCAAAACAGAAAATGGGACGAACTGAATCGAAACGAGATGAAAACTAGAAAAACAGAGGAAACGGTGGGCGCCAATGAAGAAACACTAGATAAATGGTTGGAACTGAGATATCTAGGGGGTTTGAATCCGCATAAAAAGGTTAGCTCTCACTCGATTTGATTCAGTTGCAGCTGATCTTCTTCTCTGAAGCTCTGCATAAAAGAGCACCGTTAGCCTCGCCAAGGGGAGAAGAGGGTTCTCTCCTTGACCCGACTCCGGTGTGAGAATAAGTATTGATAATGCAGAAGAAGATGTGTTTGGATAGTGTGAGTAATCTGAATTCATACATGGGTTGCTTCTCATATTTATAGCCGGGAGTCGTTTGGGAGAGAAAACCCGTTAATGAAAAGTTAACGGAAGATGCTAACCCCGTAAGCGGTTACATTTCCTTCCGTTTAAGTTCTTTGATCCGACGTGAGAGCACACAGATCGTGGTCTTGATCGAAGGCTGGGGATTTGCCACGTGTAATGTGATCAAGTGGAGATCACTCCAATTGCATGCCTTCGTTGTGATTTCAGGGGTGCCTGTGGTAATGACACGTGTCCAGACGGTTATAACCGTCTGGGTGGTGCACGATTGTATTCCTTCTAGAAGATTACTGCTGTAATCTGGTGTGACACCTTACTGTGTGGAAACAGACGAATAAATCCCAAGTCTGGGTAAAATAATATCCAAGTCTGGATATTTGGGCGGAAGTATTGATCTCAGGATTTTTACCCTTTGCTAATGGGAGAAAGCGCAAGGATTTACGTTCTCCTTTGGGCGCGCGATTATAGATCGCTGATTTCTTTCTTTCTTTTGTAAGACCAGTGCGTGGTTGCGCAAGGGTAAAAGGTTAGAAAGCCAGGTTGTGGTATGGTCTCAAATACTTGTTATGGGGTTTTTGGGACCTTACCCCTTCAGGTATTTATTAACATGTCGACGCTTTTAAATTCTACCTTACATCCTTTAACTTGATCCGGAAATTATGAGACATTTATCTTATGGGACACGTGTCTTTATTTTATTGGACATGAATTTTCGAGGTGTTACATCCTCACCCCCTTAAAAGAAATCTCGACCTCGAGATTTACTGAAACAAATGAGGGTACTTTTCTTTCATTGTGGACTCTACCTCCCACGTGTACTCGGGACCTCTGCGGGCATCCCATTTAACCTTTACAATAGGCACATGCTTCCTCCGAAGCTTCTTAACCCGTCGATCCTCAATCGATAAAGGTTTTTCCACAAATTTTAAGTTCTCGTCTATATGCACATCCGTATGTGGTATGACTAGTGACTCATCAGCTAGACATTTCTTTAGATTGCAGATATGGAATAGATTATGAATACCACTAAGCTCTTCAGCTAAGTTTAACTTATAAGCAACCGATCCGATACATTCGATGATCTTGAATGGTCCTATGTATCTCGGGCTTAACTTGCCTTTCTTACCAAATCGCATTACCCCTTTCCAGGGTGATACTTTTAGTAAAACTTTATCACCAACCTCAAACTTTAGAGGTTTACGCCTTAAGTCCGCGTAGCTTTTCTGCCTATCCCTGGCAGCTTTGAGATGATCGCGTATTTGCACAATCTTATCTGTCGTCTCCAGGACTATTTCAGGTCCTGTCAGTTGGACATCTCCAATTTCCGCCCAACAAACGGCCGTTCTGCACTTTCTACCGTACAAGGCCTCGAAAGGCGCAACCTTAATACTTGTATGATAGCTATTTTATACGAGAACTTGATTAGTGGCAAGTGGTTATCCCAACTACCACCTAAGTCAATCACACATGCACGAAGCATGTCTTCCAAAGTTTGGATTGTACGCTCACTCTGCCCGTCCGTCTGAGGATGGTAAGCCGTACTAAAATTTAAACGCGTGCCCAAAGATTGTTGGAAACTTTTCCAAAAATGTGATGTGTATATAGTATCTCTGTCGGAGATAATAAACACTGGTACGCCATGCAGAGATATAATCTTATCTATGTACAATTGGGCTAACATGTCGGAGCTATAAGTCTCCTTAATGGGTAGGAAATGTGCTGACTTAGTCAGTCTATCTACTATTGTCACACCCCGACCACGCATAACATACAAAACGTGGCGGAAAACGTCGGGGAGTGTTGTAACAGAATTAATTGTTTCATAACCATGGCATACAAAGTTGTATTTTATTTGTCAACATTAGAGTTACATTGTTCTAAACAAGAATCAAAGAGTTTATAACATAATTAAACTAAGTCTATCTTCGTTTTATGTCTCTAAGGCACAGGTCCGCCCTAGTGTCACGATCATCATCTGAAGAAACACTAGATAAATGGTCGGAACCGAGATATCTAGGGGTTTGAATCCGCAAAAAAAGGTTAGCTCTCACTCGATTTGATTCAGTTGCAGCTGATCTTCTTCTCCGAAGCTCTGCAAAAAAGAGCACCGTTAGCCTCGCCAAGTGGAGAAGAGGGTTCTCTCCTTGACCCGACTCCGGTGTGAGAATAAGTATTGATAATGAAGAAGAAGTTGTGTTTGGATAGTGTGAGTAATCTGAATTCATACCTGGGTTGCTTCTCATATTTATAGCCGGGAGTCGTTTGGGCGGGAAAACCCGTTAATGAAAAGTTAATGAAAGATGCTAACCCCGTAAGCGGTTACATTTCCTTCCGTTTAAGTTCTTTGATTCGACGTGAGAGCACACGGATCGTGGTCTTGATCGAAGGCTGGGGATTTGCCACGTGTAAAGTGATCAAGTGGAGATTACTCTCCAATTGCATGCTTTCGTTGTGATTTCAGGGGTGCCTGTGGTAATGACACGTGTCCAGACGGTTATAACCGTCTGGGTGGTGCACGATTGCATTCCTTCTGGAAGATTACTGCTGTAATCTGGTGTGACACCTTACCGTGTGGAAACAGATGAATAAATCCCAAGTCTGGGTAAAATAATATCCAAGTCTGGATATTTGGGCGGAAGTATTAATCTCACGATTTTCATCCTTTGCTAATGGGAGAAGGCGCAAGGATTTATGTTCTCCTTGGGTGCGCGATTATAGATTGATGATTACTTTCCTCTTTTTGCAAGACCAGTGCACGGCCGCGCAAGGTTAAATACTTATTATGAGGTTTTTGGGACCTTACCCCTTCATCATCCTATGCAAAAGCTCCTGAAAACACATGTGAAAATAGGTACGTCAGCATAAAAATGCCTGTGAGATACATAGGTTTTGTGAAAATAGGATTCATGACTTAAGTTTAAGAAAAAGTTGTTTAGAAAAAGTCAGTCATGAACCTTGTAAATTGTTTTGTTTAAAAAGCGATAAGATCGAATGATATGTATAAATAAAAGAATAATGTATGGTTAAATGTATAACCAAGTAAAATGAGTTGTATAAAGTAAATTGTTTGTAAACCAAAGTCTTGTGAAAATCGTGTTACTTGTGTAAAATGTATAAGTCCAAATTGAATGATTTAAATAACGCTATGATATGTAATATAATACAAACACTTATATATAGGAAGTACCAGCGACGTATCCACCATGCTTGTATCATATTACTCACATCTCGTTACTTAAGTCACTTAAACAAACCACCAATGTATAAAGTCTATGTTTAAACCAATAGTCAAAAAAGTCCTTGTATAAGCCATGTCAAATGTTTATAAGTCCAAAAGTAGTCAAGTAATGTGTATCAAATGTTATGTATTGTAAGTAAAGTATTGTCACATAATCCAAAAGTAGAAATGTACAAAACAAAGTATTTTGAATATATCAAAAAGTTATGTTTTGCAAAGTAATGCATGTTACATTGATACAAACATTTATGTGGTAAGTTAACGCATACATTCAAGCCTTGAGACAGTCGGATAACCCTTTCAGTCAAGGTTATCAAGAGAAATGTTTTCGGATTCAGTCATTCCTTACATCCAAACGAACCCGGGATGTCAGGAATGGGATTTGTCAAGTCCTATAGTACCAGTACTTACTACCGAGTGGCGTAGCTAATGATAATGAACGTATAAAAGTCTCGTTTGTGCAAACCAAATGTTATAGCAATTGTATACATGTCATATGAAAACAATGTACTAAGTATGCTAAGTTAACATACGAAGCAGAAAAGTCATGTAAATCAATGTGCCAGCATGCTATCAGTTAACATACATAGCAGAAATGTAAAGTAAACAATGTACTAAATATGCACACAATGGGCATACATAGCATGAAATGTAATGTAAAACGATGTACTAAGTACGCACACAATGGGCATACATAGCATGAAATGTAATGAAATCATGTACTATAATGTACTAACAAACATAGCAGGTATATGATGTGAAAACAGGAAAGCATGAAAGTAACAAGTAGGCACATGTGTTTCACCCCAAAACAGTTTGAAAACAGTAAAAGAGGGGTCTATGTACTCACATAAACACCTTGAAAACATTTAAATGAGGGGGTTCTATGTACTCACTTGAGATTGCTCAGAAGTCTTAAGATAACCACCAAGCAATGCTAGAGATCACGGAATCAAACGGCACCTAGTATAGGTAACTATGTTAATAAACCGGACCTAAATCGGAGGATCGGATAGAATGAGGGTTCGTAAAACAAACGAGCATGGAGACTCGTGTAATATGGTTTAACAAAGCCTACATACTAAATGAAACCTAACATAAGTGCTTACGACCCATTATGACCCGTTTAGGTAGCTTATGCTACTTTAACGCGTCGTTCGCGTGAAACGCGTTCTGACCGCCTAACTAGTCCTATGACAAGTAGAATATGCCTTAACATGCCTAATATTATCGCCAAATCAGTTTAGATGTCAAAAGTTATGTCACATATGTTTATAATGAATTTTGGCATCAAAGGGGTATTTTGGTAATTTACCTAAGGCATATAAACTACCTATCATACAACTACTTAAACGAAGCGACCATAAGGTATAACCTCGGAAGGTTATTCCCTACCTACTATGGTCACCTAATGTATTTGGTCAGATCCTAATGATCGACCAAATGGGTCGGGTTCGAAGGTATAAGCGATTTATCAGATCGCTTACCCTTACGACCCTAGACAACGTGGTAATCAGTAGGCATAGTCACAAGGGACTATAACCCTCGTGATTACAATCGCGTTGCGAAGTTCAAATGAAATTCGCATTGACCATAAACTGGTCAACGCAGAAAGTCAAACAAAGTTTGACTTTCGGACTCGAAAAGCAATAAAAGAACGAAGGAATACTTACGAAGGGTCCCCGAATGCTAATCTTGATTCAAGTAGCTCAGGTATGAAACAAAGGTTTCAACTTAGAGCTTCTCAAATCAGATTCTAGTGGGTTTTGAAGCAAATGGGGGTGGGGTATTTATAGGATTTCCCGAACCGTTAAGATCGTTTCTTGAATAACGTGATCGAATCTCGTGCGTACACTTGTTGGAATGTTGTGGTGACTAAAAATGGCCCCTCATGAACTGAAAGGGCAAGTGTGAGTGTGTGGTTGGGAGTTTAACAGCTGTAATCTGCTGATTAATTGATCTTATCTGATCTGGGACACTGACGCGGGCCGCGTAAAGGATAGCCCTGGTTTTACGCGGGCCGCCTGGCCTGACTGGTCAGAAACCAACTTTCATAAATGACAGCTTTGGTACCTGTTACGTGTTTAAGCCATTTCCGACACGTTTAAGGCCCGTAAGCCAACTTTAAGGCCCTAAAATGATGCCTAAACATTGTGGACATGAAACATGCTCAAAAACATGTCGGATGTCAGTTCGTTTGGTCGTACGATCGCGATGTTCGCTTAATTACGACGGAATGCGCATAAGCGCGAAAAACGATTCAAATGACGCGACGAATGGATTTTTCTTATGCCAAACACTAAAATAAAATATTTTAGTGCTTACATAAATTTTTGAATGTCCGGATGTATTCAGAACGTAAGTTATGCGCGAAAGTGCAAACTTGTGCACTTTTTGGCACTTTTAGTCCCTGAATGACCCAAAAGTTTATTTTAGCACACCGAACCCCTCAAAGCCTATTTCTAAGCTATGTAAAGGATATTTAAGGTGTGTTTAACTTATGGTCATGTTCTAGAATGTTCGTTACTGTTCAAATTGGCATACTTTCGCAGTTTATCAAGTTTAGTCCCTGTAAGCGAATTAACTTGTTTTTGACATACCAAAGCCTTCAAAACTTATTTCTAAGTTATGTAAAGGTTATTTAAGGTATGTTAAGTATATGTTGATGTTCCGGAGTATTTGTCGCATTAAACTGATTACGTTTACGCATCAGTTTGCGTATAACTCTCCAGAAAGCGATATAGAGTTTGAAATTAAATAAAAGTCAAAACATGAAAAATGTAAAACACAAACAAACAAACAAACATTGGGATCAAATAACATTGTTTTATTGATAACTGAACTATTCACAATGATTACAAGCATAGATGTTACAACTATCACCCATATAGTATCATTTCCTTTCCTTTTCTTTGGTAACTTAGTGATAAAATCCATAGTTACCATTTCCCA
The DNA here is from genome assembly GCA_030545235.1 of Helianthus tuberosus. Taxonomy (NCBI): domain Eukaryota; kingdom Viridiplantae; phylum Streptophyta; class Magnoliopsida; order Asterales; family Asteraceae; genus Helianthus; species Helianthus tuberosus. The sequence continues at coordinate 2,799,759 of CM060387.1, forward strand.
TTTCCAAGTGGGAAGTTCAGGCTGTTGTAGCAAACCTGACGGCTTCTGATGTTCGGGTTTGAATTGCGCACACGTCAAACATTTAGCTACATAGGCAGCTATAGACTTCTTTAAGCCTATCCACCAAAAATTTGCCTTCAGATCCTGGTACATCTTGTCAGCTCCAGGATGAACGGAGTATTTAGAACTGTGGGCTTCCTGGAGGATAACATCTTGAAGTCCTCCATAAACTGGAACCCATATTCGTCTATTTAACCTCAGAATTCCGTCCTTGCCATAGGATAACTATTCTTCAGTTACTCCTAGCTTTTCATCTGGATAGTTAGCTTCTAGCACAGCTTCCTTCTGCGCAGCTAACAACCTTTCATTCAAACTATTCTTTATCTCAATGCTCTTGGCATTGATTCTTATAGGCTTCACCCTTTCCTTTCGACTCAAGGCATCGGCGATTACATTCGCCTTGCCAGGATGGTATCTTATCTCACAATCATAATCATTCAAAGTTTCCATCCAATGTCGCTGCCTCATGTTCAAGTCCTTCTGATTGAACAGATGTTGAAGGCTCTTGTGATCAGAATAGATCACACACTTAGTTCCATACAAATAATGCCTCCACAGTTTTACTGCAAATACAACGGCACCCAACTCCAAGTCATGGGTGGTGTAGTTCTTTTCGTGCACCTTTAACTGTCGAGAAGCATAGGCAATGACCTTGCCTTTCTGCATAAGCACACACCCCATACCGGTGTGTGATGCATCACAGTATACCACAAATTCTTCAATTCCTTCAGGCAATGTTAGCACTTGTGCATTGCTTAGCTTCTGCTTAAGGATATCAAGGGATTCTTGTTGCTTCGGCCCCCAGTCGAACTTAATGTTCTTCCTAGTCAAAGAAGTTAGGGGTGCAGCAATCCTCAAAAATTTTTCAATAAAACGCCTGTAATATCCTGCCAATCCCAAGAAACTGCGAATCTCTGTGGGTGTCTTCGGCTCTTGCCAATTCATGACAGCTTCAACCTTAGCGGGATCTACCTGGATTCCGCGTTCACTAACCACATGTCCAAGAAATTGGACTTCACGAAGCCAAAATTCACACTTAGAGAATTTGGCGTAGAGCTTTTCTCGATGAAGCAGTTTCAGAATGCAATGGAGGTGCTTCTCATGGTCAGCTTGACTCTTCGAGTAAATAAGAATATCATCGATGAAGACGATGACAAATTTATCCATATAAGGCTTGCAGACGCGGTTCATGAGATCCATGAATGTGGCTGGTGCATTAGTGAGTCCAAAAGGCATCACTAAGAACTCGTAATGACCATAACGAGTCCTAAATGCAGTCGTATGTACATCTTCATCCTTGACCTTCAGTTGATGATATCCCGACCTTAAGTTGATCTTGGAAAAGTAACTCGCTACTTGCAGCTGATCGAACAACTCGTCGATCCTGGGCAATGGATACTGATTCTTGATAGTAACTTTGTTAAGTTTGCGATAATCGATGCACAGACTCATCGAGCCATCCTTCTTCTTCACGAATAGGATTGGTGCTTCCCAAGGAGATGAGCTAGGTCTAATAAATCCTTTGGCTAGCAAATCATCTAGTTGTGTCCTCAATTCCTTCATCTCTGTTGGTGCAAACCTATAAGGCGCTCTTGCAACAGGTGTTGCTCCAGGAATAATGTCAATCCTGAACTCCACTTGCCTATCTGGGGGTAAAGTAGGTAATTCTTCGAGGAATACTCCTGGATATTCAGAGATAATAGGTATGTCCTAGATCTTAGGCCTTGGTTCATCAATAGTTACTTGCGCCATGTAGATAACACAACCCTTCGTTAAACACCTTGATGCCTTGAGCATGGACACTTGCTCAGGTATTCCATACTTAGTATCTCCTTGGATTGTCAAAAGCTCGCCACGAGGAGTTCTGACAACTACTTGCTTCTTAGCACAAACGATCTGGGCTTGGTTGCGAGACAACCAATCCATGCCTATTACTATGTCGAAACCAGCTAATTCAAAGGAAGTAAGGTCAACGGAAAAGAGTGATTCCTAATGGATATGAAACATCCATCTAACACGGTTGAGGCGGTTTCTAAGGTACCATCAACTAATTCCACCCCATATTTCACACTTAGGGTTTTAACAGGTAAATTCAGCAATTTACAAAACTTATTATTTACAAATGACTTATGTCACACCCCGACCACGTAGAACATACAAAACGTGGCGGAAATATCGGGGAGTGTTGTAACAGAATTAATTGTTTCAAATCCATGGCAATTGAAGTTTCGTTTTATTGATTAAAAGTGTTACAATGTCTTAACAAACAAGGAAATACAACATAATTAACTAGTCTTGCATCTTTTATTTTCACTAAAGCCCAAGTCTGCCTATGTGTATCTTGATCATCTTATGCAACAGCTCCTGAAAAACACATGTGAAAATAGGTACGTCAGCATAAAAATGCCTGTGAGATACATAGGTTTTGTGAAAATAAGATTCATGACTTATGTTTGAGAAAATGTTTAGTCATGAACCTTGTTATTTGCTTTGTCTTTTAAATCATTTGAAAAACGATAAGATCAGATGATAAGTATAAATAAATGTAAGGTTAAATGAATAACCAAGTAAAATATGTTTGCATAAGATAAGTTGTTTATAAATCAATGTATTGTGAAAAGTATGTTATTTGTATGAAATGTTCTATGTCTCAAACTGAAATGATTCAAATAACGTTACGACATGTAATACCATACAAACACTTATATATAGGAAGTACCAGCGGCGTATCCACCATGCTTGTATCATATTACACACGCATCGTTACTTAATCACTTAATCAAACCAAACCAAACAATGTAAAATGTTCATGTCAAGATGTAAATCATGTCAAAATGTCTATGTCAAATATCCATGTCAAATGTCTATGTCAAATATCCATGTCAAATATCTATGTCAAATATCCCTGTCAAATGTCTATGTCAAATATCCATGTCAAATGTCTATGTCAAAATGTCATGTATGGCAAGTGAAAGGTCTCAACTAAACCATATGCACAAAAACAAAGTATTGAAGTAAAACTTGGTTTAAATCAAAGCTATGTTTTGTGTAAATGCATGATTAAATGTCAATCATGTTAAAATGTCTATGCCGAAATGTCTATGTCAAATGTCTATGTCAAAATGTCATGTATGGCAAGTGAAAGGTCTCAACTAAACCATATGCACAAAAACAAAGTATTGAAGTAAAACTTGGTTTAAATCAAAGCTATGTTTTGTGTAAATGCATGCAAATATTTAATATGAACATTTATGCGGTATTGTGAATATGCATACATCCAAGCCTGGCGACTGTGGTGATAAACCCTTTAAACAAATTAAAGGTCTATCTGTCTTATATCAACGAATTCGGTCATTCCTTTCATCCCCTTTCCCTGGGACGTCCGGAACGGGAGTTGTCAATTCCTATTGTACCACTACCTACTAACGAACGGCATGATCGGTGTTAATGAATGTATTGTCCCATGTAAACAAACCAAATGTCATACCAAAATGTAAGCATGTGATGAAAACAATGTACTAAGTATGCACGCAATGGACATAAATAGCATAAAATGTAAATGTAAAACGATGTACTAAGTAATGCACACAATTGGGCACACCTAGCATAAAATGTAATGAAATCATGTACTATAATGTACTAACGAACATAGCAGTATATGATGTGAAAACAGGAAAGCATGAAAGTAACAAGTAGGCACATGTGTTTCACCCCAAAACAGTTTGGAAAACAGTAAAAGAGGGGTCTATGTACTCACTTGAGATTGCTCAGTTGTCTAAAGATAACCACCAAACAGTGCTAGAGATCTCGGAATCAAACGGCACCTAATATAGGTAACTATGTTAAATAACCGGACCTAAATCGGAAGACTGGGTAGCATTAGGGTTTGTAAACCAAACGAGTGTGGAGACTCGTGTGATATGGTTTAACAAAGCCTACATACTAAACGAAACCTAACATAACTGCCTACGACCCATTACGACCCGTTTAGGTAGCTTATGCTACTTTAACGCGTCGTTCGCGTGAAACGCGTTCGGATCGCCTAACTAGTCCTATGACAAGTGTTATATGCCTAAACATGTTACATAATCAGTTATGTGACAAAAGTTTAGGTTACATATGCTTAATTACCAATTATACATGAAAAGGGTATTCTGGTAATTTACCTAAGGCATATAAACTACCTATCATACAACTACTTAAACGATGTGACCATAGGGTATAACCTCGGAAGGTTATGCCCTATACTAGGGTCACCTAATGTATTTGGTCGGATCCTAATGATCGACCAAACTGGGTCGGGTTCGAAGGTATAAGCGATTTATTAGATCGCTTACCCTACGACCCTAGACAACGTGGTAATCAGTAGGCATAGTCCCAAGGGACTATAACCAACGTGATTACACTCACGTTGCGAAGTTCAAACGAACTTCGCATTGACCATTACTGGTCAACGCTGAAAGTCAAACAAAGTTTGACTTTCTGACTCGAAAAGCAGTAAAAATAAGGAAAAGAACGAAAGAATACTTACGAAGGGTCCCCGAATGCTAATCCCGATCCAAGAACTCAGGTATGAAACAATGGTTTCAACTTAGAGCTCTCAAATCAGAATTCTAGTGCTTTAAAACAATGAAAGGCATGGGGTATATATAGTTTTTGGGTAACCGTTAGGATCGTTTCATGGAAAACGTGCCATGATCCAACCCGTACACTTGTCGGAACCTTATGGTGGCTGAAATTAGGTTCTTATCCGCTGACTAGACGATTGAGAATGTGTGGTTGAGAATCGAACAGCTGGGACCCGCTTGTTAAAACATTGAATCTGATCCAGATCATGCAGTCGTGTAGCGGGACAGGTAGGCCCTTAGGGCTCGCGCTACGCTACTGCCTCCCAGTTCCAGAATTGTTTCAAAATTGGCAGAAATGGTCCCTGCACGTGTTTAAGGCCTTTTTCGATACGTTTGAACCCCGTTAACCTCATTTCAAGGCTCTAAAATGAAGTTAAATTATAGGGAACTCAAAACATACTCAAAAATATCTCAGATGATGGTTCGTTTGGTCATACGAACGCGATGTTCGCTTAATTACGACGGAATGCGCATAAGCGCGAAAAACGATCCAAATGACGCGACGAATGGATTTTTCTTATGGCGAACACTAAAATATAATGTAGTCATGCTTACATAAATTTTTGGATGTCCGGATGTATTCAGAACGTAAGTTATGCACGAAAATGCAAACTTGTGCACTTTTTGACACTTTTAGTCCCTGAATGACCCAAAAGTTTATTTTAACATACCGAACCCCTCAAAGCCTATTTCTAAGCTATGCAAAGGATATTTATGGCATGTTTAACTTATGGTCATGTTCCGGAAGGTCTGTTACAGTTCAAATTGGCATACTTTCGCAGTTTGTCAACTTTAGTCCCTGTAAGCGATTTAACTTGATTTTGCAATACCAAAGTCTTCAAAACTTATTTCGAAGTTATGTAAAGGTTATTTAAGGTACGTTAAGCCTATTTCACTATTCCGGAGTGTTTGTTGCGTTAAACTGGTTATATTTACGCATTAGTGCGCGTATAACCTTCCAGAAAGCGATTTAGAGCTTGAAATTGAACAAGAATTGATATGTGCAAATGATACACATATTTTTACAAATCCCAAGTGTGAAATATAATATTTCATTGGTTTGGTATTTGTTTGATGGCCGTGAAGGCACAGGTGTTACAGTCTCCCCTACTTTAGGAAATTTCGTCCCGAAATTTATTTAGAGGAAACTTGTGAGAGCTTGAAAGCATGAAGTTTGAAAAGATCGAACAATATTGATTAGGGTTCTGAACTTCTAGTAACTTTAATAACATCATGCTTGCAATGTAAGAGGGACACTTATATACAAGTATATAAAGCGTCATTGGTGCGTCCACCATGCCTCCATTACATCGTTCTCATTTTGTTATTGTTGTCACTATCGGTTCCTTCACATAATAAATCTTACTGGATTTCTGTGCACTAAATTTCATAATTATGTGCGCATCCATAATTAGAGAATTCCTTTCACAGTTCACACAGTCTATTTTATAATGTGTAGGGTAAAACCAAATGAACAATCCTGTGATGAGCGTGACTTAGACCGCCATAGAGTCCTTTAGACTAAATCAATAAATGATTTAAATAGACTATCAAGGAGTCTGTTCAGCTACATCACTAGATGTCATTTTTTTTAACCAAATTGTGAATCAATCTTTTTGACTAGACCACTAAAGGGTCTCTTATGAATCATGGAGTGGTACTATATAACCCAAGGGTCTTAACTATTACATAGAAGCCCATTAAGGATTGAAGGTAGTACCTTTTGAATATCCTGCTACGAATCCCTCATATGAAGATATGAAAGATTCTGCGAGGATTTGGATAACGAATATCCAGAGTATTAAAAACACAAAAATGCATAAAAGAAAACATAAGATGAATAAACACATAGTCACATAACCACAAAATTGTTTAACTAGAAGTTTGTTCTGCTAACAGAGTACATGTATTTAAAGTACAATAGGAATCCATCTCGTGGATTTCATTTGGCACTTTAAACATTATCAAGAATCTAACTATAAAGATAGAAAGATTCAAAAAGAAAATTCGATTTCGATTGTAAGGAACCGAAATGTTCGAATTTAGGTATATAAGGAATCCAATTAAGGACTCTGATTTGAATGATAATCATCCACAGGGATCTAATTGTAAAGATAAAAAGATCCCATATGAATTTTAGAAGTTGAAGATGTTTTGAAACCTTGCACTGGATGTGCTTAGGTCAAAACATGATGTAAAATGCTTATGAAGTTGAGATGCTTGATATGTCAAGGCGACATATGAAGCAGAATTTTGAAGGTTAAGTCAATGTATGAGAAAAATATTTTTGAAAACTATGCATGGGGTTCTTTTAAGAAAAATGTGTTTAACGTTTTTGAAACCTTATATATAATACTTTTGAAATCATAAAGTAGGTGTATTAGGTAGATATATTTACAAAAAATGTTTTAAAATCATGCGAGATGAATTTTGAAATTATGTATAAGGTTTTTGAAAGACATGAATGATGCTTTTCGAAATCATGCACTTGATCAGAAAATGTATTGTGTTAATATTATCTTCAGACTATATGAAATATTTTGAAATTAGAAAGGTTGGTTTTGATAACATGGCCAATGTTTTTGAAATAACATAGACAATGTATCTAGAAAAATTGTTTTCAAACTATATGGAATGTTTTGAGATCATGAAGATTGTGTTGAAATACTTGTACTGGGTATGTTGAAAAAAATAAAAACGTAATGGGTATGAGATTTGAAAATATCCTTAGTTATCCAACCAAGGATTTAAAGGTACTGATGTGCAAAAAGCACGATTACTCATAATTTCACTTTATTTCCTGTACTTCGTTTCTTAGAATGAAACGAGTACTTAGAACTTTCGAGGAAATTATGAGCGATCACTTGAAAGAGAGAATCACAAGAGTAGTTTGTAAGGAACATAGTTCCTTAATGCAAGTATCATAGGAAAATCATACACACAAGTAATTATACTTGTATATCAGATTTTGTGAACAACGATTTATTTATGAACACAACAGATTGTTTCACATTACAAGAAAACAAAAGAAACAAAAGCATAAGACAGCAACATCTTATACTCAGCCAACTGCTCATCCGTGGGTCAGATTTGCATTAGCAAGCTTTGGGCAATCCCTTTGGAAATGGCCCATCTCGCCACAGTTGTAGCAAGACCCTCGTGAGAAACGAGCTTGAGCAGGATTGTCGCCAGCTTGATTTGGTACAGCTGCAGTTGGGCAAACCCTTGCTGTATGACCTATAAGTCCACAAATCTGGCATTTGCGACACTTCACACTAGGGTGATGATGGAGGCTACATTGGTTGCACAAGGGTGCAGTTCCGTTGTATGGCTTCCTAGCAGGGGGTTGAGCTGGTTGGTTGGGGACGGCTTTACCATTGTGAGCGACCATGGCGAAGTTCTGAGAAGCCTTTCGCTTCTTTGACTTCTTAGGGGATCGTTCATCCATGGTCTTTGATTCCTCGATTGGTTTATTGGCTGATGGTGTTGTCGCCTGACTAGGTCCTGCCTTTCTTGGTGACTCTTGAGTGGCTTCATCCTGGAGATGATACATGGCAGTAGCTAATTCAACAGTCTTCAGGACTACTTCGCCTATTCGCTGAGCGAATTTGGCTGCTTGCTCAGATATCTGGGCGTCATCGTGATGAAGAGACATTCTTGAAGAAAAAGAAAGGCATAGGGAGAAACAGGTGAAAGATTATTGGACAATCAAAACAGAATGATAACGCATGAAAATTGCGATCATTTGTTTGTTACCTAAGGCAAACAAATGAGACGGTGACTAATCAAAGTAAATGGGTCAAAAATAATGTATCGCGAAGACATGCTCGCCTATAAGTGAACACTCATCCCAAGAATTCCCAGGTAAGCACAACTGGTCTCGCGTCTGATGAGATGTATACGAAGTGCTTGCCTAGCCAGAAAACCCAGAATACAGGCATTCACCCTTCCAGTTTGCACGTGTTCACATTATTTAAAACCTAAAACCTTGACGAGATTTTGAAAACTCAAAGGGGTTCAAAACCATATAACAGAGAGTTCAAAACCTTACAATAGAGGGTTCAAAACCTAGTAATCAATCATCCTAGAACAGATGATTAGTTTTCAAAGCGGTTTTGAAATTCATGTTCTTGTTGCGGTTGTCGCCTAAGGATAGGGACAGTATTGTTTTATGACTAAACGCAAGTAAACTCGCGTTAGGGTCCTAAGAAGGTTATAGACTAGGTCAAAGCATTACTAATAACCTAATTCCCTATAACCATTGGCTCTGATACCATCTTTTCTGTCACACCCCGACCACGTAGAACATACAAAACGTGGCGGAAATATCGGGGAGTGTTGTAACAGAATTAATTGTTTCAAATCCATGGCAATTGAAGTTTCGTTTTATTGATTAAAAGTGTTACAATGTCTTAACAAACAAGGAAATACAACATAATTAACTAGTCTTGCATCTTTTATTTTCACTAAAGCCCAAGTCTGCCTATGTGTATCTTGATCTTCTTATGCAACAGCTCCTGAAAAACACATGTGAAAATAGGTACGTCAGCATAAAAATGCCTGTGAGATACATAGGTTTTGTGAAAATAAGATTCATGACTTATGTTTGAGAAAATGTTTAGTCATGAACCTTGTTATTTGCTTTGTCTTTTAAATCATTTGAAAAACGATAAGATCAGATGATAAGTATAAATAAATGTAAGGTTAAATGAATAACCAAGTAAAATATGTTTGCATAAGATAAGTTGTTTATAAATCAATGTATTGTGAAAAGTATGTTATTTGTATGAAATGTTCTATGTCTCAAACTGAAATGATTCAAATAACGTTACGACATGTAATACCATACAAACACTTATATATAGGAAGTACCAGCGGCGTATCCACCATGCTTGTATCATATTACACACGCATCGTTACTTAATCACTTAATCAAACCAAACCAAACAATGTAAAATGTTCATGTCAAGATGTAAATCATGTCAAAATGTCTATGTCAAATATCCATGTCAAATGTCTATGTCAAATATCCATGTCAAATATCTATGTCAAATATCCCTGTCAAATGTCTATGTCAAATATCCATGTCAAATGTCTATGTCAAAATGTCATGTATGGCAAGTGAAAGGTCTCAACTAAACCATATGCACAAAAACAAAGCATTGAAGTAAAACTTGGTTTAAATCAAAGCTATGTTTTGTGTAAATGCATGATTAAATGTCAATCATGTTAAAATGTCTATGCCGAAATGTCTATGTCAAATGTCTATGTCAAAATGTCATGTATGGCAAGTGAAAGGTCTCAACTAAACCATATGCACAAAAACAAAGTATTGAAGTAAAACTTGGTTTAAATCAAAGCTATGTTTTGTGTAAATGCATGCAAATATTTAATATGAACATTTATGCGGTATTGTGAATATGCATACATCCAAGCCTGGCGACTGTGGTGATAAACCCTTTAAACAAATTAAAGGTCTATCTGTCTTATATCAACGAATTCGGTCATTCCTTTCATCCCCTTTCCCTGGGACGTCCGGAACGGGAGTTGTCAATTCCTATGGTACCACTACCTACTAACGAACGGCATGATCGGTGTTAATGAATGTATTGTCCCATGTAAACAAACCAAATGTCATACCAAAATGTAAGCATGTGATGAAAACAATGTACTAAGTATGCACGCAATGGACATAAATAGCATAAAATGTAAATGTAAAACGATGTACTAAGTAATGCACACAATTGGGCACACATAGCATAAAATGTAATGAAATCATGTACTATAATGTACTAACGAACATAGCAGTATATGATGTGAAAACAGGAAAGCATGAAAGTAACAAGTAGGCACATGTGTTTCACCCCAAAACAGTTTGGAAAACAGTAAAAGAGGGGTTTATGTACTCACTTGAGATTGCTCAGTTGTCTAAAGATAACCACCAAACAGTGCTAGAGATCTCGGAATCAAACGACACCTAATATAGGTAACTATGTTAAATAACCGGACCTAAATCGGAAGACTGGGTAGCATTAGGGTTTGTAAACCAAACGAGTGTGGAGACTCGTGTGATATGGTTTAACAAAGCCTACATACTAAACGAAACCTAACATAACTGCCTACGACCCATTACGACCCGTTTAGGTAGCTTATGCTACTTTAACGCGTCGTTCGCGTGAAACACGTTCGGATCGCCTAACTAGTCCTATGACAAGTGTTATATGCCTAAACATGTTACATAATCAGTTATGTGACAAAAGTTTAGGTTACATATGCTTAATTACCAATTATACATGAAAAGGGTATTCTGGTAATTTACCTAAGGCATATAAACTACCTATCATACAACTACTTAAACGATGTGACCATAGGGTATAACCTCGGAAGGTTATGCCCTATACTAGGGTCACCTAATGTATTTGGTCGGATCCTAATGATCGACCAAACTGGGTCGGGTTCGAAGATATAAGCGATTTACTAGATCGCTTACCCTACGACCCTAGACAACGTGGTAATCAGTAGGCATAGTCCCAAGGGACTATAACCAACGTGATTACACTCACGTTGCGAAGTTCAAACGAACTTCGCATTGACCATTACTGGTCAACGCTGAAAGTCAAACAAAGTTTGACTTTCTGACTCGAAAAGCAGTAAAAATAAGGAAAAGAACGAAAGAATACTTACGAAGGGTCCCCGAATGCTAATCCCGATCCAAGAACTCAGGTATGAAACAATGGTTTCAACTTAGAGCTCTCAAATCAGAATTCTAGTGCTTTAAAACAATGAAAGGCATGGGGTATATATAGTTTTCGGGTAACCGTTAGGATCGTTTCATGGAAAACGTGCCATGATCCAACCCGTACACTTGTCGGAACCTTATGGTGGCTGAAATTAGGTTCTTATCCGCTGACTAGACGATTGAGAATGTGTGGTTGAGAATCGAACAGCTGGGACCCGCTTGTTAAAACATTGAATCTGATCCAGATCATGCAGTCGCGTAGCTCGACAGGTAGGCCCTTAGGGCTCGCGCTACGCTACTGCCTCCCAGTTCCAGAATTGTTTCAAAATTGGCAGAAATGGTCCCTGCACGTGTTTAAGGCCTTTTTCGATACGTTTGAACCCCGTTAACCTCATTTCAAGGCTCTAAAATGAAGTTAAAGTATAGGGAACTCAAAACATACTCAAAAATATCTCAGATGATGGTTCGTTTGGTCGTACGAACGCGATGTTCGCTTAATTACGACGGAATGCGCATAAGCGCGAAAAACGATCCAAATGACGCGACGAATGGATTTTTCTTATGGAGAACACTAAAATATAATGTAGTCATGCTTACATAAATTTTTGGATGTCCGGATGTATTCAGAACGTAAGTTATGCACGAAAATGCAAACTTGTGCACTTTTTGACACTTTTAGTCCCTGAATGACCCAAAAGTTTATTTTAACATACCGAACCCCTCAAAGCCTATTTCTAAGCTATGCAAAGGATATTTATGGCATGTTTAACTTATGGTCATGTTCCGGAAGGTCTGTTACAGTTCAAATTGGCATACTTTCGCAGTTTGTCAACTTTAGTCCCTGTAAGCGATTTAACTTGATTTTGCAATACCAAAGCCTTCAAAACTTATTTCTAAGTTATGTAAAGGTTATTTAAGGTACGTTAAGCCTATTTCACTATTCCGGAGTGTTTGTTGCGTTAAACTGGTTATATTTACGCATTAGTGCGCGTATAACCTTCCAGAAAGCGATTTAGAGCTTGAAATTGAACAAGAATTGATATGTGCAAATGATACACATATTTTTACAAATCCCAAGTGTGAAATATAATATTTCATTGGTTTGGTATTTGTTTGATGGCCGTGAAGGCACAGGTGTTACAACTTATCCGCCCCTGAATCAAACAATACCCTCGCACAAACATCATTTATAAGAAAGGTACCTGTTATCACGTTATCATCCTGCACTGCCTCCTTAGCATCCATTCTGAAGACCCTAGCGTTGGTCCTTTTACCTTCTTCTGGTTTCTTGGCATATTTTGGGCAGTTCGACTTAATGTGCCCTTTCTCGTTGCAGTTGTAGCAGGTCGCATCCTTCAACTTTTTGCAATCTAATGTCTTGTGTTCCTTGGATTTGCAGATCCCACATCCAAAAGTCCTTGATTGTGTCTGCGAGTTCGATTCCAATCTACACTTTCCAAAGTGATGTTTCTGACAAACTTTGCATCTGGGTTTCTCACCCTACTGTTGGTTACCTTTGTTGAACCCCGAACTCTTCTTGTTCTCATGGTTCCCCTTGTCTTTCTTGTCTGAACGACGTGAGTTATCATCCTCACGCTTTCTCTTACCTTCTTCAGAATTCTTTAGCGATTTCAATCTAACCGCATCTAAGGTAAGAGACAAAGATAGATCAGCTGCTGATCTAAAAGTAGCAGGTCTTGGAGCCTTAAACACTGGCTTTGATTTCTGGGGCTAAACCCCCAATGAAGCGAGCAATCCTTTTGGGTTCTGGTGTCACAAGGTAAGGAACCAATCTTGACATCGTGTTGAAGCTTGTAAGATAAGCTTGGCAATCTAGGTTTTTCATAACCAACGATACGAAATTTGAATCAATTCTTTCAACCTCATGCTGAGGGCAATAATTCTCCTTAATAAGAGCGACAAACTGATCCCATGTCAGATTGTAGAGTGGGATCTTTCCAGCTGCTTGAATGAGAGATTTCCACCATGCTAATGCCTCTCCCTTGAATGACTGGGATACATACTTCACTACATCCCTTTCAGCACAACCGCTGATATCGACCACGGTGTCCATTTCATCTAACCAAGTCATACAGTCAATTGCCCCCTTTTCCCAAGTGAAATCCCGGGGTTTGCAGGAAACAAAGTACTTATAAGTACAGGACTTGGCACTTGGTTTATCATCAAATACTATCCTCTTGGATGGAATATTGTTTTGGTTTGAGGAATGTTGATCATCATCCTTCTTTGGCTCATCTTTCTTAGAGGGCGGCTTGCTGTGAGCCTCTAAATGAGTCTTAGGCTTGGAATGCGGTGCGGATGAGGACCTACTTCGAGTCCCGCTAGATTCATTATATTGCCGCTCTATAGCTTTTGTAATAGCATTGTCTATTAATGCTTGCAGTTCTGCACCCGCTATGTTAATTCGGGTATTATCATGATCCTCCCTTGGGTGACTGTTGATCTCATCCGAGTCAGCCATGTTGTTTGAACTGTTACATAAGATATTGACAATAATTTATTTGGGAGTTTATTATGGAATTGACTTTTATGGCAACTCATTAACCATAGTAAACATAGACCATATTTGGTTAATTCGTTAATCACATTTATTTAGGATCTTATTATAACTTATCCTAATTATAAAGCAACAATAGCAACATAAGTGGCACAAAAAGGCCTAGTCACAGGGACATTCTAAATCATAAGCCATGATTTCAGAGAATCAAGGCATTAAAGTTTGAACATAGTTCTTTACCTTTATCTGACAGGGAGTCGTAGACTACAACTGTCTTTTGCCTTATATGACAATGAATACGGCCCGTAGGCACTATATCACTAATGAATGTTTAACATAGGATCATCTTAATTAATGACTTAAACCCAAGATTTATAGATCATCAGGTTAGGTTAGGAATCTTTTGAAGAATCCAATTGTAAGAATGACGTGTGTGATTTTTAACGAATCACGTCTGTCAGGAGCGTTAACATGTGTTCAGATGTTAACAGGATTTTGAATCTTTTTAAACGGGTCTTACCATCTTGGCCAAGTCTTAAAATGAGATGTAGGCTAGGTTATACCTTTAAGATTCTTATTTAATATTTAATAGGCAGATGATCATAAGGGGAATGATTTTTGATTTATTTATCTCATGTATAATATATTTATGCAAAAATAAAATTTTTAAATCTAACATTCCATTAAACATTAAAAGGAGTACATATTGCCCTAAACGGGACTTTTAACAGAAATAACTTGCCCGCGCAGGGGCTAAACTGATAATACAAGTCCTCGCAGGGACTGATTACTAAGATGGATGTCCACGCAGGGACTAAAAAGACAAGTCCTCACGGGGACTAAGTACATAGATAAATGTCCACGCAGGGACTTGATGGAAATAAGGAAATACAACAATACATATAGGGATTCAATTATCCCTCTTCTTCTTTCCTTTTAACAAGCTTGCTAGGCCCTTGAGAAATCCTCGGTTGTTCCGACGCTCTTCTTGAAATTCTCGTTCCACTGTGGAGGATTTCCTCCTGTTCCGGTGGGGAAAACTGTGGTGGCTGCGGCAGGTGCTGAACCGGAGGTCGAGCAGGTATTTGATACCCATGAGCTGGATATCCCACTCCCCAGGGAGCTCCATATGGTCCTTCAGGGTGAAGGGCGTTGTAGTTTGCCGCTACGAGGTATAGGTCGGCTTCAGCATAGTTGTAGTGAGTGTGAGCCGGCTGCTCAAATGGATTGTACACCGTTGAACCGGCGTATGTAGGAATCAGGTTTCCAAAACCCATTGGTGGCGGTGGTGGTGCAACTGGTGCAGAATTCACCACTGAAACTGGGTTTGAAGGCCCACCCATTTGTGGGTCTTCATGTAGTGGCGGATAGTGACTGCCACTTGAGTGTTGGGGGGTGCTAAAGTGAAAACCCCTTTCTCGCACGGACATTCGTGCGCCTGTTCTTTTACGCCTCGATGGTTCTAGAGGTGCTAGCTGTACTGGCGGCGGTGGTGGCGGTGGCGTGACTGCCACGAAACGCGAATCCTCGGAGGGATCCTGCTGCTGCTGCTACTCGTGAGGCGACGAATGGTGAGAGGGCGTAAAATACCATTCATACTGGTTGAACCTTGCTTGGTAGCTGTCAGGGCCACGGTAAGGTGATCCGTGGAAGGATGACCCATCCGAAATCTCGATGGGGTGAGTAGGTGTCCCAGAAGGTGGTTCGACAGGAATCGTGTCCTCATCTATATCCATTCCCTGAGCTTCGGGGAAATGGTCTTCAGGTCCTAGTGGGTTAAAACCCACTGGTTCTTGAATGTAGTTTGCCGGGTTAAACCGGCCCTGGAAAACAGGAGTGGGGTCGCCAAAGGAATGGTGCGACATGGATCGCTGCAACGGCAAGAAGGAGTGGCGTGAGTCTTCAGGCTCGTTCTCTGATTGCGGCCCAAAGGAGTGACGATAAGGAGGTGTTGAACTAAACGAGGCAGATCGCCTAGCGGGCTCCGAATAGATCCTCTAGTCTCCTCGAGGACCGCCACTCATGGTAGCAGAAGGAGTGCGCCGGTGTGAAGGTCCGGCCTCGTGATCGTTGGGGGCGTGGATTGGCCCCTTGCCTCGTCCTCCTCTTCGGATCCTCGGTAGCATAATTCCTGTCAAACAATACGAAAGAAACAACAAAGAAATATAAAGGACAAGGTTAGGATTAAAAACAATTTAGATTTGTCCTAAGTTCTTTGTCTAAACTCGGAAGTCGAGGAATGTGCAAACTGTGTCATTGAGATTAAACACAAAAGGCTAGTTTTAATTCACTCAATGTTGGCTCTGATACCAACCTGTCACACCCCAATATTTCCACGTATTACCGGTGGGCCCGGTGGTGAGTATCGTGACGTAGTTGATATCATCATAGTCAAACAACACAAATTATAAATGCACAACGGAAGCAAAAGGTATGAATCACATTATAAAACCGAATGAATAGTAATATCAAAGTATCACAACGGTGTGTAAAGGATCCACAGGCGGATCAAAAGATAAATAAGATCATTGTTCAATAGCCTTTAACATCTAGAGCTTGCAAGACTTGATTATTGATGCCTGGAGTAGCCAGCCTATTTCGTATAGTACCTGCACTTAACCTTTTTGGGAAAATACGTCAGTTTACACTGGTAAATACAATTAACTGACTCATTTTGAAAAGAGTTTAAGAAAATTAGTTTGAATGCGCAAGGCACAAAAGTATCCTTTATAACTTGGGATAATTATTTATAAATAAACTTGTATACAGTTTTACATGTTTGTCGTCCATTTAGGACCCGGTTAGAAGAGTCGGTTTAACAAGATTAATAGACACACCACTTGGTATAATACCCACAAGAAGATACCCTTCTTGTGGACTACCTTTTTACATACGCAACTGTCAGGTGTATGCCTACACCTCGTGCTTAAGTCGTGGCCATTTCTAACGAATGAGCCGAGGATATCCAGGACACGGTCATTAACCCCCCAAAGGCATTGCATCAAACAACACAGAATAAAACGGGTTATGCATCTTTTTAACCAATATCTGATTGTACGACTTCATACCCGACCAAGCGGTATTATAATACCGTACCCCAAGCCCGTATAGGGAAAATAAGTTAAAAGTATTTACCTAAGCAAAGTATAAATCACAACAGCAAGTGCACGTAGCTTTTACTGGGCTCCTAATCTGGAACGAAGGTTTTAATAACCTATTAGATTCCTAACGGGTCTTACTTAAGCCTAAACTTAGACCAGTTAGTTTTAAAGGAAGATATACGGTCCCAAACGCACGATTAAGCGAAGACCGGATTAGAATGTGGTTTAGACCCGACAATTTTGTATACTTGTATAATATGGGTAAACTACACACATTCTGGATTTTGAGATAAAAATGATAAGGTTTGACCCGTTTCGGTCAATTTATGCAAACTAGTTTCATAAACCGAACCGGACGCGAATAGCGCATCACGGGTAACCAAACGAGTCATGAACAGGTTTCCTAAGTTAATATGCTTTAATCATGTTGTGATATCAGTAGGATACCTTCCATTATGCCCAAAATGAGTTTAATCTCAATTTAAGCCCCTTAGGGGTATTTTGCTCATTTTAAAGATTATCAAAGAGATTAAATAAAATTCTGAGATTTGGGTCTGAAGTAATCAGTAAAACTACTTAATTTAATAGGTTATATCAGTTGGTGGTAAGTCTTATATGACAAAATGGTTTTAAACCCATACTATGTGTTTAATACGCGTAAAAAGCCGTTTTAAGCGATTTCCGGGTTATAACAGGAAATCTGAGTTTTCTGATCAGGTTATAAAGTTCAAAATACTTCATTTATCATATTAAATCAGTAGCCAAAGATTTGGTATCAAATTGTCGTGTAAAACTCATTTTATAAACAAAAAGGGTATAATCGGTAATAACCGAATCAAGGCAATAACCTTAGGTTATGATCAGTTTAAAAATAATTAAAATCTTCAAAAATCCCAAAATATTATATTACATCAGTGGGTAAAAGGTTTGGTGTCAAAAATTGGGTTTAAATAGGCTTTGCGTTAATTATGTCGTTTATAATTAATAAAAGATCTCCTAATTACGCTATTGAGCATAACTCCTAATCTAGACCTCTAACTGATGTGAAATTTTAGGGACATGTTTATAAATCAGTGGGAAAGATTATTGTCCTCTCACATGTCCAAAATTCTCGTTTTATGGTCGAATGGGCATTATGGTCAACATTAAGCAATTAACGGAAACGTGTAATTGCATCGGACAATCAACGAGCCAATCACAGAGGGTTATACTAACATATAACCTGGTCCTAATGAAGCTCTAAGGCACTTTTAAATCATGCTACTACGGGTCAGAACTGAAAGTCAAAGCATAAGTCAAATTATGCGACTTTCGGTTCCGAACCGGTCCTAAACTGAATATTGTCGGGTCGGACATGCCTAGACATGTTCTTGCATTGATTACCAAGTTATATGAGTGGTAAAACAGGTTACACGCCTTCTACATTGCTAATTATGTATTAATTCAAAAATTGTGTTCCTGTTGACTTTTTATAATAAACTTTGACCCGACAAACGACTCAGTTAGAGCGGGAATCAGAGGGTGCCCTTTTAAGGGTTTAATGCCCACCTAATTACCAACTTATAACTACTTTTAGTTTGACTAATCGCTGGACCATTAGTGACTAATCGTTAAGTCAAACCTTAATTACGACGGTTTGACTTTAAGCTAAATAACTAAGTAAAACACAATTAAGGAAGGTTAAGGAAACTTACCAAGGTCCTAATTACAACTAGAGATGCTTAGGGACTGATCTTGTGCTCCAGGAATGAAGTTATGAATGTTTCCAAGTGCAAGTGCTCAAAGTTTGCAACAATGGGTCTTTATATAGTGAGTTTAATCTCACTAGATCATGCCAAGCAAGTCTACCATTGATCTTTGATGCATCCCAAGTGTCCCTATACTCTAAAAACCAGTTGGGGTTGCACATGGTATTGAAAACTAGCAATATAAGTCGGTTAAACTTGTTATAACAGGCACATGTCATGTTTTCTGCTGCTGGGACTGTCTTACGGACCGTAAGGCTAAGGCCTTGCGGTCCGTATCCACTTTTCAAAAACATCACCCGGGTCAGCTTCCTTACGGACCGTAAGGTGTATCCTTTGTAGTCCGTAAGCCTTCACCAGAAAACAAAAATTTGTAAACTTTCAAGCTTTGATCATGCAAGTTTATAACCTCGAATCTTGGACCTTTATTATCAATATGGGACCTCTTGAACATGCTTGAACAGTTATGTCAACTTGCCATGCTTCAAAAATTCCTTGGATTCTTCTGAAAGGGAACATGCATGAAGGTTTGTCGTACCCATTCTCATAGGATCCCATCCTTGCAATTTGGATCAATTATTACTAGCATTAACCGGATTAGGATGTTTATCAGATGTTTATAACACAGGTTAAGGTTTGGGATTTATACATAGGTCGCTCAGAGGTATTTATAAACATGTCGACGCTTTTAAATTCTACCTTACATCCTTTAACTTGATCCGGAAATTATGACACATTTATCTTATGGGACACTTGTCTTTATTTTATTGGACATGAATTTTCGAGGTGTTACAATAAAGGTTATGCTTTTAATAGGAGCTTATAGCTCGAGTAGAGAGGGATGCGTTAGAACCGGGTATTGATAAACATAGATTAGAATTTATTTACAATGGACTTCCAAAATGTCAAACAAAGTAAGTTGAAAATTATTAAGCAAGTAATTGTAAAATAGCATGAAGTATTTGATTCACTAAATAGGTAAGACCGATGATAACTATTGTAGTAGCAAGAAACCCTAGTCGAAAGATATAAGATTTGAAATAAGTTACGTGTTAGACATATCATAAATTGACTCTTGGGAGTCGGAATGAATGACGGTTACGACCTAGAAAAATGATTTAAGTAGGGACGGGAACGGGTAAAATCTTGCAATTAATACTAAAATGATGAAATAAAGTCCTTGCAAGTATGCAAGAATGGAAAGGAATTATGAACGTGTACTTTGATACGTCTATGATAAGTAAGAAGTACTGGTTTGACTTTGAAAAGTCAAACTGCAAAAGTTGACAAATGAGTTAAAGATCTGCGAAAGAATGGTTATGTATTGACCCGTCATGAACGGGTCAAACAACGAAAGTGATATGTTAGGAAATGGTCATGTATTGACCCGTTATGAACGGGTCAAACGTACTAATGTTATAAAAAAGGAATCGAAGAAGGATTTATAGGTAATTAAGGTGATGTAATAAACATCATGTCTGAATGAAAATCGAATAAAATGTGTAAACCCCTAATCTTATAATGAGAATGGCAGGAATCAGGATATGATAAACCTGGCAAGGTCAGTGAAAGAATGCTCATAAGCGAAAGCTCATCACACGGATGAATGAGGTCAATCCGAAACATGGTATGAATGGTGACGAAGAGGACCGACTCGTTGCTGCATGTTGAACTACTGTGCCAAAGTAGTAAGGTTAGCAAAATGTTTAATATATGAATGTAAAATTTTAGTAGCGTAGAATGTGTTATGAAAAGGAAAGTTTGGCTTTTGTAAGTTGATTAAGAATGAGTTTTAGTGCAGGCTTATGTAGTAAGCAGTGCGTGTATGAGTAAGAAGGTAGGAGTGAAACTCTATGTATAAATGAAACTAGTAGAACTAATACTAACGGTGAAATGTGTTAGTAAGTTGATATGAACTTCAAATTGTTGTAATGTAAATCATGGTATTAGACTCTTTAGGTTGCTACTAGTTTGCACACACTAGTTTAAGTACGATAATGTGATGAATTGAGAATTAAAGAAGAAATGGTTAAAGAATGGAAATGTAAAGTATATGTAGTTGACCGGTTACAAAGGAGTCAATATGATGTAGAAAGTATAATGAAGAGATGGTATAAGTAGTGACTCGTTGTAATGGGTCGCAAGGGATGAAAATTATGATAATAATAATAAGGTATGTATTAACCCGTCATGGACGGATCAATTAAGACAAGTATGAGGGGCTATGATAATGGTAAAAAAAAAACTTTGGCCCGTTATGAACGGGTCGGATGGATTATATGTTTGATGTTAAAGGAATGATACGTACAAATCTAGGTATGTTGATTTGTTGTAAGAATGGAAAAAGGATTTCTAGAAATGATGTTCTTAAAGTGATGACTTTACTAATGGATAAGCTGATATCGATGAAGTAGGTTTCGGGGACGAAACCTTCTTTAAGGGGGGTAGACTTGTAACACCCCAAAACTCAAATATTTAATACGTAGGTATTTTGCCATGTTAAATAAATGAAATACAATAACTAGGTTATTAAACTTAGTTAAATGCCTACATGATAAGAAAAGGAAATGAAATTGGTGGCAATTATGATGATGTCTTAAACCTAAGGGACTAAGGTTGCCAAACTAGAAACTTGAAATTAATTAGAATAAAAAGAAAATTAAAACCCACACACACACACAAGTGTGTGAGTCTGTACGTACGATCGAACAAGGGGGCAAAGGAAGGTGAAACCTTAGTTTCATCAAATCCATCAAGTTCAGTAGGGATTTCAAGGAAAACCGAATGCATGAACCTCTATTCTCGAACATCTAACCTTGTTCAATGAAGTGGTAAGTCCAATTTCGTGATTTGATGAATTGTAGGAGATGGGTTTCAACCCAATCATGAGTTTTTAATATGATTTGTGTAAATTGGATGTTAGGACTACTCTATAGAACAGAAATCATGTTTGATTTTAGGTTAATTGAAAGATTTTAGTATAAACCCACCTTATGAGAATGTGTTATGAATAGGATGATTGAAGTTCATACAACTATGTGAAAACTTGAATTATGATGTTTTTGAGATACTTGAAATCTTAGACAAATGTGGTGTAGGATGAAAGATTGTTATGAATTTGATTGATTGTCAATAAGTTATGTGAAGAATTAGTAGGAATCATGCTTTAAAAGCGGCGAAACCCGCCAAGTGTTCGATGAAATGCCTAAGAAAACAAATTTGATGAAAACTAAATCTGTCCAGAAAGTTACAGCCGAATGTAATCGGCTGTAACGGGGTCAAATATTATCAAAAAATGATGTTTATTGAGTTTATGATGAACTCCCAGGAAATATCTTTAAAACCCCACTGGAATCGCATTTTTTCGACGAAAATTGAGCGTTTTATGAATTTTTCCGTATTAAAGGTTCAAGCTGCGTTTTCTGGCAGAATTTACAGCCCATTACGAATTTCATAACTCAAATTAGGAATTTAGTTATGATCTCAAATTTTTACTGCTGATAGTTTTAAGTGATTAAAAGAATATCCAATTGGAATTTCGTCTATCGGATAAACGAGGAATTTTTAATGAATTTTTTCGTAAGCTGCAGTCAGAAGTGACGAATCTGATTGCAGCTTAGTAAATGAATTTTTATAAATTTTTGGTAGAGAGTTAGACTCTAAAAATTTAACACAATGATAAACCCTCCGAGGGGCATGTCGCATAAAAAGATTGTAATTTTTGCAAGCACGTAAGTACAGTAAACGGACATCCCCAAACAGCCTATTTTCAAAGAAATAAGCTATACATGTTAGTGAATGAATGATTAATGCAAGTTGAATATGAAATTATGCAAATGTATGCTCGTTATCAAGTACAATGATGTATGCTAACAAGAATGTGTTGATGATAACCTGAAAGCGTAGGAGCCATGTCAACATGGACACGAGCATGGAAGGGCAATGGGTCAAAGGTAAATACGGAAGCTATGCACGAACTCGGACACACGAGGTAAGTGATTTTCGTAATCACTTCTTATTTTGTTTAAGTAAGGTAGCGTTAGTTTATCAAGCATGATGATGATTGAGGTTTGATATGGTTTTGGTTGTATAAAATCGGTAACTTTTACTACGTAGACCAAACTGGTCAAAACAAGGTTGTAATGTTATGTCGGAATAATGCTTAAGTAATGGCTACGATTTTGTAACCGGGTAATGGGTAGAATTTCATATAAGAATGTTAATCGAGAAATGGGGACGCGAATGTAGACAAAAGACTCGGTTGTGAGAACTTGAAGGTGTTTAGAGTCGTGTTGATTTAAATAGTCTTATTGTTGATCCGAAGTTCTTTTTATACTTAAGGTGATTTGATACAAATTATTGAATACGGTTCAACTTAATAATAGCGTATTGTCTTGACGATGTTTTGGGGTTTAAACCCATAAAAAAAGGAGTGCAAATTGTTAATGGGTCGAGATACCCAAGTGCTGAAAATTCAGCTTATTTCTAGATTTTTGCTAGTCTTTAAAAATTCATAGAAAATCAACCGAATGTCTGTTCGAGGCGTATTTTATATCCACGGAAATGTCTCGGAGTCACCGTTACTAATAATTTTAGTTTGAAGTGAAATACTCACTGTAAAGAGGGGAAAATACTGAATTACTACAGTTGCATAAAGCTGAGTGAAAAACATAAATTTTATAGTACTTGCATAATCTTAAGGAATTTATAAGGAAACAATCGGATGTGATTATGTTGTTGTTTTAAAACTCAATGTAGTTATGTATATTTACATAAGTTAAAGTGAGTGATTCCTTGAATATGGCATGCTTATGCTAAATTAAAAAAAAAATCATGTAGGTATGGCTCGTTAATTTCAAACAGCGCGATAGCTCGTATGTATGTGTGCATGTATTAATGCATGCGTATATGTGTAGAGGTATATGATTGTATGCATGTGGGAATTTAGGAATGTTAACATGTGTGAATGCGAGATGTCATTTATGTATGAAGGAATGGTTCATTATGTTTGGTTATTGACGAATACTAATGATTTGTCTTGAGATTGGAATGTAATACAGGTATGAGAACATCAGGTTCAAGAAGTATTGAAGTCAAACACGGAACAAGAGATATCAAATGGATTAAGTTTATATTGTTGAATGTTATACGGATTTTTAATTGTATGATAATAATGTTATATGATGTTGACGATGATGGTTATGTTGTGAATGATGTCCACAGGTTTATACGGATTTCTTCTACCACAAATGAAGAGAAGCGGACATGGATCGAGTTGATAGCGAGGATTGTACGGAAAAGAATGGTCACCTGGCTTGGATTATGTAACACTTGTAGAATTATTTTACCATGAATTTTATTAAATCAGTTAGTAAATGTTAAACATTTTGTGACTAAGTCTATACGTAAGCAATGTATTTAGCAAAGTAAGAAAAATTTTAAGGATCGTTTTTCCGCTGCGTCGTTTTTATGTTATTACGTGTTAGGGTGTTTCATGACCAACTGGGAATGGGTAATGTAACGTAATATACCGAGCAAATCTAAGGTGAGTTCACTACTCTTTTTCCAAGCATGCGTCCCGGGGAGGAACATCTGGTAAACGCTCCGGGGAGGAATGTCGGGTAATGGGTTTGACTGGAATGTTAAACCTGGGTTGTTGGTAATACACGTATATCTATCACTTAAGTTCCTACGACCGATTGTTGACGGGAAGGCAACAGGGTATTAGTTAATAGCGCTATTTAGGTTTGGCACCCTCACACCGCACCGAGGAGGTCAGGAGTGAACTAATGACCCCCCATCTTGACCATTGCATTGATAGAGGCATTGGGGTTTAGGGCAAATAATCTGGAGCCATCGGCGGTAAGCGTGTGATTAACAACATCGAATCTGTGAAACGTTTTAATCTGGTCTAAACACGTTAACAAACTTTGAACTCACCAGCGTCGTCTGACACACTTGTCTGCAGCTTGCAGGTCTATAGGGTTGTAGCATTGGGAACTTGCTATCTGGAATGCTGGAGTGGTCATGGGTCGAGATACATGGAATCTCAACACAGGTCTAATGGTTTACGTACGCGTGGTTTATGAAACATTTAACAAATGAGTTATGCTTCCGCTGTGTACAATGAAATATATGTAACGTTTTGTAACACTTTATGATAATGAATGAAAGTTCTATTTAAATATATTTATGTGTTCAATGTGATTGGTGGCTAAGATCCTGGTACGTCACACGCCCGCAGTGTTTTCGCAAGTGGTATTTTTGGGGTGTGACAATCTATATTATGTAAATGATTATAATGGCTACTAGATTAAATATTACACCATAATATATTTAATCTTACAAGAGTCAATAAAATTCACCAATAATTATATAACCCATTTTAATCTTTGTCTCTTTAATTCAAGATTAACGTCTTCATTCATACCCGTATTTATACTCTTATTCTTAATTTCAACCTTCACAACTCTCATACGACCCCCCCCCCCCCCCCCCCCCCCGCCATCATGTGATGACCTCTTCTTCTTTCGTACTCTGGAGTCAGATTAGAATTATATGGGAATAAATAAGTCGTGTACATTTTTAATTTTGGGTGAACCCAAAGTCAACTATAAAAAGTTTCCTCGAATCAAAATGTGAATATTTAACGGAACTAATATAAGGCTAGCCTACTTAGTAGAGACATATGCTTCGCAGAGAGGAGTTCTCATGCTCAAATCTATGCAAAGGTGAATATTTTAAGATAATTGGTGTAATAGAGTAGTAGTAAACATCTATAGGATAAATTTAAACCTAATATAATGTTACATCAGTCGAGTTTAGTAGCGAGCTGCTTAAGTTATACATGCTCTATATATATGGTCGAATTATAAATTTTACAAGTGTTTAGGATGCTAATCATAAATTTTGTTTTGGTTGAAACTATTATTAAAAATATTTAATGTTATAATCAAGAAATATCAGTTAAGTCCTATATTATATAAATAATGATAGGGTATAAAGCAGTGTATTATACAGTATTTACAATATAAACAATATAATTATATAATCTGTAAAAAAGAAAATTCATGCAACTGACGTAACTTTATTATCATATGATAATTAACACAACTAACTTGAATTAAACACAAAAACTGACTTATCTTAATTAGTTACAGCAAAATACCATAATAGTTCGTATATTACACAGACTAGATACTGAAATATATGTAATACACACACACACACACACATATAGGGTAGAGTTCATTGAGGAACAATAAAAAAATAGGGAAACATGGAACACTTTTAAAAATTGAACTTAACATGTTAAAAATCGATTTTTTCTAATTTTTTTCAGTGTTGTTCCTTCTAAATACATGTAGAAACATTTTTAATAAAAATATAAAAAAATGTTTAAAAAACAATTTAAAAAATATATCTTATAAAATTAAGTTAACATGTTAAAAATCAATTTTTTTTTTAATTTTTTCTCAGAGCTTTTCCTTATAAAAATGGGTAGAAACTATTCCAATAAAAAATATTTGTAAAAAAAATTAAGTCTTTTTTAGCTGTTTTTTTATATTTTTAGTTTTTGATTTTTTTTAATTAAAAATGATTCTAAACGTATATATAAAGAAAAGTGCAAAAAAATTCAGAAAAAAATGATTTTTAACATGTTTAGTTAAATTGTTCAGAGTATTCCCCGATTCTCCATTTTTTTAGTATTCCCCAATGAACCTCACACACACTATATATATATATGTGTGTGTATGTGTATATTCTTCCTATGACTGGAATTACATATTACATTATATATAAATAATATTATTTGAATGTTGTGTATTTTTTAGATATAACTTTTAAACATAAAAATAATTGATTGATGTGTCATAAATTAGATTTGTTATTCTTATAATCTATTATATAAATTATAAGAAGAAGAATAGTGTTTTTTTGTCCTTTAGTCTATTTTGTTATTAAGTGTAAACTTTTTTATTTGTATCCATTTAGTTTAATTATTGTATTTTTTTTAGTTTAACAAAATTACTTTTCTTCCTCTAAATTGTTTTTTTTAACGAACATGTTAATACCGTTTTAGACATATTTTTTTAACTTTTCTTTTTCTTTGTTAAAACGAGTGTGACGATGGTTTTTTTAAAGAACGTGCTGATACTCTTTTGGACATACTTTTTAACTTTTTTTTTTGTTATTACGAGTCCGAAACCGACCAAGTTGCTATCGTTTATCTTTTCTTACATTTGTTATTTACCATATTGTTTTACATTTTCTTATTATTTAGATGTTTAGAGCCGAGTTACGATGTAAATAACATAAAACATTTAGATATCGTGTTATTCAATTTTATAAATTTATTTATTTATTGTCATGGTGTGCTATACGTTTTGAATTCTAACTGTATCCATGCCCAACGTGCGGGTAACTACGGCCCTAGTTAATAATAATTGTTATGTGAATTTAATTAATAGTATCTAATCTAATCTAAATTCTAATAAAAGAATACAAATAATGCCACATGGCATTTTCTTTTCAATTCATTATCTAAATAATGCCACATGTTATTTTCTCTTTCAAATAATTAATAATATTATTAATTATTTAATATCTAATTCTAATTGATGATTAAAAATATATATAAATTATCCATAATTTTGAAAACCTATGATTTTATTACTTCTTAAAATGGATTAGCATATAGTTTGATTTTTTTTTTTTTGCGTAAATCAAGTATAATTATAATTAAATGATATGTTTACATTTAAAAAAAACAATTGCTATTCTCTAAGAAACATGGTACTATATTATTAAAAATTTATTTTTTTAGTTATATGTATTAATATTTCATATCAACACAACAAAAAAATATGTAAAATGATAACACTTAGATTTGGGTTTATATATTAGAAATAGTGGAGTGAAGTCATTATTTCAACTAAATAGTTTTGTGATGAATTTATCTGTTAAATCTATTAATTTTAACAAAATTTAATTAATTAGTAATAATATTAATGAATTGAAAAAGAGATGATTATATGATTAAAATATTATATTTGAATTAGATGTATCCACTACATTCCATCTCCATCACCACCATTTTCAGCCACCGGCTCCATCCCAATTAAGATTTAAAAGCTTTCTCATTATCATCTCAAAATATTAAAGTAACCTTTAGGTGTTTATTAGTTTTTTTTTTACTTCGTCTCAATCCTCAAGATAAGGATGAGATTTAAGAATTTACTTTACATTCTTTACGTATCATAACATAATATATAAATTTAATTATTATATAAATAAATGTTTTATGTATATCTAATTATTATTACTATAGTAACAAATAAATATAAATTATTGTTGAATATAGTTACCAAAGGTTGGAGAAGTAACAAATATATACTACTAAAATTAAATTAATTTTTATATAATTATTAATTTATGTTTTAATTTATAGTTGTAGTTTAAGATCAATAATAGTTGAGTTATTTCTCATTATTGTAGAAGATATTTACTTTGCTCCTTAAGTTTACATTTGAGTGTTGCTAAACTCCTTACTGTGATGCAGTGGGAACTCGGTTTCGATTGGTATCAATTGTTACGGCACTGATACGGTACAGACACTCAATATAGCAACTGAAAGAAAAAAATAAAGTCGTTAAACTTTAGAATATAAAAGTTTTATGATCACTTAAAAAAATTAAAACATTACTATAAACAAAACATGATATTAAAGTGAAAACCATAAATAAAATATGTGCGCAAGATAATGTTTAAGATTTAGTAGTATTAGAAGATTTTTCATGTTTAGCTTTCTATTTCAAATTATTTATAATTATATAATTCATGTTTTAGAAAATCATATATTTTAATTTATGTATTTAATTTAAATTAGCAATAATTATCATATATTGGCCTATTATATTGTGTAAATTTATTTTCAGAATTATATGTTGTTCTTTAAATTTCAAAGAAAATTAACATTTTACTTATATGGGTGGTTTTAGAAATTTTTATACGGTGTTCATCATCTTTTACTTACGTGATATATATTTTCTTTTATTTTCCCCATGTAATATACAGGTCTATAAACTAGTTTATGAAAATATTATGATCTAAGTTAATGACTTATATATGACGAATAAAATATTTTTATAATTAATGGTTAATTCATTATATTATTAGTTAATTACATAGTTAGTCCATGTGGTTTGCACAAAATAACATACTTAGGTACTAATAGTTTAAAATCGCCTTTTAGGGTATTAACTTTTCATTTTGTAATGTTTGGAGGTATTAACTTCTAAAGTATTAACATAGTTAGTCCCTGTGGTTTGCACAAAATAACATACTTAGGTATTAATAGAATGTGATTTTAAACCTACAAATAACGTTAATACCTCCAAATGTTAAAAAAATGAAAAGTTAATACCCTAGAACGCAATTTTAAACTATTAGTATCTAAGTAAGTTATTTTGTGCAAACCACAGAGACTAACTATGTAATTAACTCTTATATTATAAAAGGGTAAAAAAAGAAGATAATAGTATTAAAATACGATTAAGTTACTTTTTCTAATTTATAAAATGTTTTTTTATTGAAGGTCATGAAGAGATTTGGATAGAAAACATTTGTATAATAAAATAGGATTGGTGACATATATGTAATTTTTTATTCATCTATTAAGTAGTAGAGGTAGATAATAATAATAATAATAATAATAATAATAATAATAATAATTATTATTATTATTATTATTATTATTATTATTATTATTATTATTATTATTATTACAATTACAGTTCAAATTTTGCTAGGGTTACTAGCTTTTTTTAACGACAAATTCATTTTAATCTCTGTCGTTCGTGAAACTGAAACTCAAAACCTCATATTAAACACAGGTGTTTAAAAGTTTTGCCTACTAATTAACCATTATACCATTGCTTAGAGTGACTAATAATCTATGTAAAGTGATAAAATCTGATTACAAGTCATAGCTTCCTATAAATAGAACACAAATTAAGTTAAATGATTAAACCTATAAAAACACTTTTTTTAAGGTGTGAATTATTCGCGAATGTCGAGTGGTTTAGCATACATTGTCTTAACCGGGTCCGCGCTAGAGAGCCCCTTTCACAATAGATCCCCAATTTAAGTCACTCAATGAGAAACCCCTATCACTCAGACTCGAACTTGAGACCTGGAGAGTAACCTCACCCGGGCCCATCATAGGTAGAACTTAAATACCCGTGATCACTACTAGAGCACTAGTGACGATTCTATAAAAATACTTTGCGTGATCTAGATGAAGCATGACACTTTTTAGACCGAAACCTTACCACCAGGAGCATGGAGCATAGCCTAAATTTTAGGCAAGTTGACCCAAATTAACAATATTATACATTTCTATCCATCCTCTTTAACAATCATTTTGATATATCATATGCATATGCTGTTGATACAAATTCAATGGATCCGATTTATTTATACTTCTACCAGAGAAGCATTATAAAATTATTCAAGAAAGTTAGTAGGATGGTGGTATAAATTACCTTTGTTATTTCTAGAAAAACGACAATTTTATCAATGAAATAAATACACCCGCATATCACAATACCCAAAAGTTAGTAACTATCCTCCTTGATCTCCCATCCGAATTTAAACAAGAAAAACTAATAAAATGATACAACATGACTTGTGATTCATTATCCAAGATTATGGGTAGGGAACGCTATAAGTACCTCTTACGTTATTAATCTACCCTTATTAATTATTATTGGATGTTATACAAATCAACATGGGCGTACAATTTGTAAGCAGAAACCCATATAGGGCTATGTATGAAATGTATATGCTTACATAGGGCTTTTATACGCCCATATAGCACAAACAACGTGATAATATGAACATCTAGGTAATTAGATATACACTCTATTTTTATTTATTAATTTACATACTAGGCTACTTGCTTGATTTGTCATTTTCAATAAAATATATTTTTCAATGTAAGAATGTATATAATATTATATTATTTCTTATGTTGTTATTTTCAATAAAAAAAATTATTTTCAAACTAAAATGATTGGTTCAAAATTCCATCCTAATATAGAAGTTGTTCTTTTCTTTTAATAATAGCTTAACGTCATGTAAAGGTGGTATCAATCATTTTTTTCTTGAATGGCATCGAAAATTATATTAAAACAAAAAAAAAATAATAACTGAGAAAACAAAACGACTATCCAAAAGCTAGAAAAGATTAAAAAAAATAATAATAATAAACCAAAGCAAGACGACTTACGATTTGCCTTTTTTTGTACATTCTTTTATAGATATAAAAATACTTTCATTTGGCATCGATTAAAATAATAAATATATCTAATTTTTAATATAAATAGATATAAATATAGATATAGATTGTGGGTGTGAATATCTATCAAGAAAAATTTAAATGTTTATGTAACAATATATATATATATATATATATATATATATATATATATATATATATATATATATATATATATATATAGGGTAGGGTTCCGGCGTGAACAACCTCCCAAGAGTGAACTGCGTGAACAGACATGGACCCTTGATTTCCTTTTTAGTTGTTAAGGGTAGGATTGTAATTATATAAAAAATTAGATTTAAATCATTATTTTAATAATTGAACTAGAGTTAATTGCCATTTTCGCCCCTGAGGTTTGGGCACATTTGCCATTTTCGTCCAAAATGACAGTTTGGTACCATTTTGCCCCTGAGGTTTGGGCACATTTGCCATTTTCGTCCAAAATGACGTTTAAAAACCATTTTGCCCCTCACGTTTGGCCATTTTTGCCATTTTCATCCAAATCTCTAACCTAGTTAAAAAGTTCTGTTAAATGATAATTTTTTTTAATTTAATTTTTTATATTTACTCTATAAAATACAATTGTTTAATTTATTTTTTTAAAAAGTTCTCTAACATAATTGTTTATTATATTTTATAGAGTAAATATAAAAAATTAAAGAGTTAATTACCGTTTCGACCCGTACCGTTTCGAGCCAAACCGTTTCGAGCTGAACCGTTTCGACGCGAACCGTTTCGACCCGTACCGTTTCGAGCCGAAACCGTTTCGACCCGTACCGTTTCGACCCGTACCGTTTCGAACCCGTACCGTTCCGAGCCGAACCGTTTCGACGCGAACCGTTTCGACCCGTAACGTTTCGACCCGTACCGTTTCGCCCCGTACCGTTTCGAGCCGAACCGTTTCGACGCGAACTGGTTCGGCTCGAAACGGTACGGGTCGAAACAACGGTTCGCGTCGAAACGGTTCGCGTCGAAACGGTTCGCGTCGAAACGGTACGGGTCGAAACGGTTCGCGTCGAAACGGTTCGCGTTCGAAACGGTACGGGTCGAAACGGTTCGCGTCGAAACGGTTCGCCTCGAAACGGTACGGGTCGAAACAACGGTTCGCGTCGAAACGGTTCGCGTCGAAACGGTTCGCGTCGAAACGGTTCGCGTCGAAACGGTTCGCGTCGAAACGGTTCGCGTCGAAACGGTTCGCGTCGAAACGGTACGGGTCGAAACGGTTCGCGTCGAAACGGTTCGGCTCGAAACGGTAATTAACTCTTTAATTTTTTATATTTACTCTATAAAATATAATAAACAATTATGTTAGAGAACTTTTTAAAAAATTAAATTAAACAATTGTATTTTATAGAGTAAATATAAAAAATTAAATTAAAAAAATTCTCATTTAACAGAACTTTTTAACTAGGTTAGAGATTTGGATGAAAATGGCAAAAATGGCCAAACGTGAGGGGCAAAATGGTTTTTAAACGTCATTTTGGACAAAAATGGCAAATGTGCCCAAACCTCAGGGGCAAAATGGTACCAAACTGTCATTTTGGACGAAAATGGCAAATGTGCCCAAACCTCAGGGGCGAAAATGGCAATTAACTCATTGAACTAAGTTACATCTTTCCTAATTTAAATTCATTATCCACATTATGTTTATTTATTAATAAGATAATTATCAAAACAAACAACAAATCACCAGATTTCAATTTTAATTTTTATTTCAGATTTCATCACCAGAATTCAAATTTTGATTTTTAAGATCCACGTAACTTTCATATTTCAACGGTATACACATGTGTACTTGGATATAAATAGAACAGTACACATGTGTACTCAGCATCGTACATATGTGTACAGTAATTCACAGGTGTACATCAACATTCAATACAAAACTGAGATATCAAAAAAACAGACGATATACACATGTGTACAACGCATTAAAAAGAGGGCAAAATCAGAATACACATGTGTACATCGCATTTAAACAAATAATTATTTTAATAATTGAATTAAGTTACATCTTTCCTAATCCTTGATTTGATTTGTGAGAGATTTATGCAATCAATTTAAGAGGATAATTGATTACTTGATTTGTGAGAGATTTATGCAATCAATTTAAGATTGAAATTACACATATACCCTTTTTGTATTTAACTAAATGGAAAAAATTAACCAAATAATTACCATTATGCCACTCACTTTAATCTCAAGATCATAAAAATCAAGGGCCCAGATCAGTTCACGCAGTTCACTCTTGGGATTTTGTTCACGTTTGAACCTAATCTTATATATATATATAGAAACGGAATCAGGAGAAAACACTCAAAAGTGTGATAACGGTGAGAACGCTTCCTGGCCCAACACGGGTCACGCCGCTTAGAAAAGGGCGGAGGGGCTTTTTTGTCCTTTCATCTTCTGCTTTTCCAGTTTCGCTTTTCCCAATATTGTTGGTTTTTAAGATTTTTGGTCTTAACCAAATTCAATATTTAATGGCGTTTAATGGTTTCATTGTATTAACATTTTGGCGTTTACGATGTTTATGACGTTTATTCAAATCGTATGTCATTATCTATTTGAATGGCGTTTTCCAAGGCGTTTTAAACAAGATGGCCCATTATTCTATTATTTTTTATAAACATTTTGGTGTTTGTGTTATCTTGTCGTTTTATTATTGTTATATTATATTTCAACCACAAGAAAAAAAATACAAGCGAAGAAAATAAATTAAAAATCTTAATCGGATCTCTCTTCCCAATTTTCACTGTCACCAGTCTCTCTCTTCTTTAATAGTACTAGAACTGTCACCAAATATATGGCGTTTTATGTAAAAATTAACAAACCCATTGGTTTGATTTTTTTGCCTGCTCGTCTGTTGATATGGCTTTTTTTGTGAATGTTTGGCGACATAGATCTATGTCGTGTGAGTGGGTTTATCGCTTTTTCTTTATCTTGATCTTCATCTTTATAATCAACCCACTCTTCATTGTCATTGATCTCTTCTCGTCATCCAAACTTTCTTCAAGAACAAAAAATACAAAATGCCATATGACTGGCATCAGTATTTTATTCTTGAATTTTTGTCCATCTCATGCAGCAAAATCTTTCTGAGTTACTCCCTTCTGATAATAATTCATTCTGTGAAACTTCACGAAGAACAATTATGAATATCCAAGAAAGCATATTAGCCATCTTTGATTTTTTTTTTTTGGCGTTTTTCAGTGAGTGGAATTTAGTAGTATTGGCGTTTTTTTTGTTTGATCAAATGGAAGTTGCTGATACGTATCATTTTATAGGATGTTTTTTTGGCGCCTAAGTTAGACAGTGCATTATTATAATAAAGTATTCGTCTTTTCAGTTACTGTATGTAATTATTGTTTTTTATAAGCTTTATCTCTGAAGTCTCTAACACGTCCCATCTTTCAAGTTTGGCGTTTTAGATTCTAATATAATAAATTTTCCCTATCTTCAGTATTATTGATTTGTATTTTTTGTTTCTAGTTACATTTTCAAGTTTGTTTTTTTTTTGGTTTTTTATAATACTTTTTCAAAGTAATTTTATTATAGTTTGGGAGTTTTTGGGGGCGTTTAACGGGATGGTATCGTTTAAACAAGCATTTTGGCTGTTTTGGCGTTTTTTTATATATGGCGTTTTTATTATATAACAATCAACTGAAAAGGAAAATAAAATAATAGAATACATAAACAATTGAGCTTCCAAATCTTCACTGTCAGCAGCCTCTTTCTTCTTTTTTGAATCATGTTAACTGACTGGTTCGACTTTCGTATGATTAATTTTGTTTTTTTTGTTTTTCAAGTAGTTTTATGTGTCGCTGTTTGGAAGCACACAGTCCGACATCAGCATCTTTTTCTTGAAGATTTGTCCATCTCATGCAGCAAAATATTATTGAGTTTAGACCTTTCAGCCAACAATCTTGAATTTCACAATGAACGATGTTTGATTTTTTAACTTTTTTGGCGTTTTACCGATAAATAGAACGCCACGAAATAAGAGCACCTTAAACCTCAAAATTTGATCATGCTAAAATCAATAATGTTTTGCTGTATGAGATGGACAACATTGTTAATCCTTTGTTAAGAAAGATAACTAACAATGTTGTCCACCCCATTCAGCTAAACTTTATTGACAACAAAGCTCAATAATGTTTTTGTATGTTTTGGCGTTATAAATTGGATGGAAGTTGAGGATTAGTCAATAAGATTTTACTCAATGAAATGGACAACATCCTCACTTATGGATTTTGTCCATTTCATTGAGCGAAATCTTACAGACAACCAAACTGAATTTCAAAAAAACGTTTTGGGTTAGAAGGTATTTGATGTTTGGGTTTTTTTGGCGTTTCTAAGGCGAATGGGATATATGAAATATGGCGTTTGGGTTTTTGTTTGTGTTTTTAATTGAAGGTCTGAGATGTTGTATATATAGGATTTTTTTGGCGGTTTTTTTAGGCGGGATTTTACTCTAATTAAGTTTGGCGTTTTATATATAATGGCGTTTTTACTGGGAATGGTCTGGGATTTTTGTTTTTGGCGTTTTATTTCATGAGATGGCGTTTTGTGTGGAGAAGTCAAAAGACCCTTTTACCCTTAATGAAGCGCGTCCACGTAATAAAATTGATGTCATTTACGAAAACGCCACCGCGCCAATCTAGTCCATAGATTGTTTTGATCGGACGATCGATAAGCGTTCTCACCGTTCTCACACTTTCTACCGTTTTCTCTAAATCCCGACCCTATATATATATATATACTGGTTTAACATCTTATGTGTTACACGGGTTGTATAAAAAAATATTCCAAGTAAAGTTATAAAATAACGAAATGATTTTAAACCAAGTTGCTAAGCCTTTATTATTATTATTATTATTGTTATTGTTATTGTTATTGTTATTGTTATTGTTATTATTGCTAGCCAGCAAATGAAACGGTATAATTAGACACCACAAAAGGACATAATTAGCATGCTGCTAAACAAAGGCACAACAACACCACTAAACAAACACCTCGAAAAATACTAAAGTAGTACGCACATATGTTGTTTTTCTTAGTAAACCCTCAAACAACGACCTGAAATTGTTGACACATTTATTCACCACCGCAAATGTGATTGTACATTACTGTAATTTATTAAAAGACTTTATTACTGTAATTTATACCTAGCACCTTAACTATTTATAAAATAAACATAAGGTGTTTGCGGGTTAAACCGACAAACTCTTCTTGGCAGTTCAAGTAATAATGGAGTATGGTAACTGAAATCATATATGGACATATACGGTGCTTTGGGAACATGGGAGGCTGGGGACATACTTAACGTGATAGCATTACCTGGATAAATTGCAACCTAAATATTGTTACAAAAACTAAAAGATCGAAAACCTTATTGTTAAAAAAAATTGACCCGTTTACTTGGTCAACATATAACCCAAATCAATCGACTTATAGGGTAAATGGGTCGGGCTAAAATGATGAAAGGCATATACCTTAAGTCTTCCTTCATGCCAAAGAGCTGGTGTAGTTAACAATGTTGAGTACCTGCAACGAAAAATACATAGTTATTATACAGAAGAATCTTATGCGGTAGTTGGTCTGAACATTGGAGAAGAAACTTTCATGACATGTAAATTAGGTCACTCAATACCTCTAAATTCATACACATCAAATACCTAAAATCATAAAATACTAACCATCAAATAAAATCAAAGTTAATATTTCGTCTTTGGAATGATCCAATTCCCACCAAACAACACCAACGCAAACATATTCTTGACAAAATTGGTTACTATAAAATCGCATATTAATACATAAGTGGTTCAAAAATCTAGTTAACCAATCTGCATTTTAATGCATACAAAGCCTCAAATCGTAATATTTAGATTATTATTTAAAAGAACAATAAGTATAACTATATTTAACTCCTTAGTTATATGTAAAATACATGTCATCCAAACTCAAAGTGACCTAAATAAAACCTAAACTAAACCAAAGAACTTATATGCAATAACCCAGATTGTTTCATTCAAAGATATAAATTCCTATAGTAATATGTGATTAAAGCTCAACCTAAGCACTCAATGACGAAGAATTTTAACAAGTAATCTAAAGTTTAAAATATGATGGTCACTTAAAAGATAAACATGATTTTCAAAAAACAACATCATAAAACTAAGAAAAATTGCAAACCTGTCACTACTTCCTTTGTATATCCTTTTTGCATTTGTACTCCAAGTGTCGCATAACACACGCCCGCCAAACTTGCCACCTCTTCATCCTCCACTGTCTCTCATTCAACCACGACCTCCAAATCCGTCATCACAACCACCAAATTTGCCACCCCTCATGTCACCTCTACCAGGACCACCACTTCCATCAAAACCCACATCCCTTGAGTCAACACCATAGCCCCTAGAACCATCATCCCTTATGACACCAAAACCACGACGACCGCCACAATCCCAATGCCCACACACTCGCCCAGAATCACCAGGACTATCGCGCCTCGTAATCTTTCGCACCTTATGTGGCACGGGCTGATTAGCTTCCCCTAGAACTTTGTTAAGATCAGCAGCATGTTTCCAATCCTGTTGAGAAAAGAAAGTGTAAGCTGCCCTTTTTGCCATTGCCCTTCCCGTTCACCCTATTCGATGGACATAGTCCTTCACATCGTTCGGGAAATCATAATTAATCACCACCCTGCAAACACCATAAAAAGTCAAAATTTGGTAATTGTTATTATATATTTTTACCATTTAACTTTTGTTGGAGTCTGAACTTACGTCTTTGATGCCAAGGCCATGTGTAGCAACATCAGTAACAACTAATTTTGAGGACTTTCCGGAATGGAACTGGTTGAGAACTGAGTCTCTCACCTTGAGATTTCTCTCCATGAATGGAAGCAGCCCCGAAAGTACGACTAATACTACGTGTAAGTTGATCACAAAATCTTTTAGTTGAAGAACAAATAATAATTTTGAAGCCTGGTTATCCTGCACATGCAAATGAACTGAATTAGTTTATAACTGGAACCCAATCCAATTAGGTTGACCAAATTCATCTAAGTAAGAAACAACAGTCCATTCACAATCTCGTTTATCATCAAACAGTTTCAAAATTTCCACTAGAGTAGAAACTTCATCTGAAACCTTACTTCTCCAGATTTGCTTTCGTTTCGCAACTGTTTGATGAATAACTTTTTTCTCCACTATTCTCTCTTATGTCCTCAGATTTGTATCTGATCAATGCGTTTTACTAGACGGATCACTGTTTGTAGAGGAAAATGATTCTCCAGAACTTTTATCTGACTCAACAGTTGTATCCAAGGATAAAATCTTCTTCAAATACTCTCTAACTTTCTTCCTCTTCTTTCTCAATCTATCTTTCTGCCCTTGTGATAATTTGACCTTTTGATCTCTGGGATTTTCTTCTGTTTTCTCAGTTTTCTTTTCTTCGTTCTTTTTCTTAGCCTTCATGTGAGATTTATCCAACTATATTCTCTTTGATCTCAATTGTTAGTGCATTTATGTCTATCGCCTTCGTCAATCCGAGCCGTAGCGAGAAACAGAAGAAAACGAGTTGTTATGATGTAATAGCTAGATAAAAAGGCAAGGTGCCATAATTGTAATAATGAGAAATCTCATTAAAAGCCAAGGCCTATAAATAGGAGCTTTATGTTTAGATTAGAGACTTTTGGCTCATTTGTGTTTAGGAGAACTCTAGATCTAGAGAGAGAATCTAGAGAGAGAAAGTGATTCAAGGTGCTGTATGATTTCAGATTTCTAATAGAATCACGTTTATATTACGTCACGTGTGTTAGGTCGTGTTCGTGTATGGTTTCCGCACGTCACACGTTCGTTTCGCAATTATTTCGGAGTCAAAACCGGTCCTACAAGTGGTATCAGAGCAGGAGCTCGATTGCACTGATCTTTCACACGATTACACACAGAAAATCATCAGTTTCAGATCCGGATTTCATCTATTTCTTCATCTTTTTCATATTTTCACGTTTTTCACTGATTTTCGCCAAATTGAACGGGTTTTTACGGTCTAAATCGTCTGATTTTTTGATATGTTGTGCGAAAACACCTGATCTGTAACCCTACCAAGTTTCAGATCATAATTCCTAGTCGTTTAGGAGAAATATGAGTTTTTGTGTCCGACATCGCGTGAAATCAGTTTGGTTCCGTTTGAAACTGTTTCATTCCGTTTGAAAACAGCCACAGTCCGTTTGAATCTGACATACCGTTTGAAATTGGCTGGTCATCTCGTTTGAACTGAACCATTCCGTTTGAAATTGGGTATCACGTTTGAAATTGCATGGTATTACGTTTGAGGACTGAAGTCCGTTTGAAACATTGGATCTATTCCGTTTGAGGATCGAATACCGTCTGAGGATACCGTTTGAAACATGACTTCCGTTTGAAAATGACTATTCCGTTTGAGGGTGTGACCGTTTGAAACACGATTCCCGTTTGAAAGTGGTTCAGTAGTTCACATGATACTTGTCTTGATCTGTTCAATTATCATAGCCCATTTACGTTTTGTCGGTTGTTTCATTCATCGGCCCAATAGATTTTAAGGAGTGTCAGCCATGTTAGTCAGGGTTGCATGTTAGTTGGTCAGTTTGCATGTGGTCAGTTTGCATGTAATCGGCATTGTGTCAGTCTATCACATGAATCTAAGGGTTATTTGGCTCAAGATAAATTGATTTGCACATGTGTGGTTGGTGAAATTAATCGGTCCAATCACTAATCAATTGCTAAAGTTGTTGTCGGCTATATTCTGCATTCTTGTGATAAGTGTGCATGTGGATTAATTGCTTCAAGAATCTCGGTCCAATGCATGTGTAATAAAGCGGCCCAATCAGAATTGAATAGTGTGTTTTAAAAGTTGTCGACCGTTTGATTTGAACATCAAGAATTGCATGTGATCTAATAATTAGAGTACATTGTTTCGAGATATGAAGTATTAATAGAGATTGTTGGCCTAGTGTAATCGTTGGTCCAATTTAAATCGAGTCTTAATACAAGTGAGCAGCCCATGTGAATGTCAATTAAAGGTCCAAATTAAATTGAAATTAGATATTGTCGACCCAATTTTCAACAGCCCACTACTTGTTATCAGTCCATGTGATTGTGTTTGGCCCAAGACATTAAATCTTACATTGTTGACAGTATCAATTGAAGTTTGTATATTTGAAAAGTGTTTGTCATTTAGTGTCATACTTTGGTCTTCCACCCGATCAGACAACAAGCTAAAGTTTGACTTTTATTTGACCCACTCGATCAGGTCACAATCTGTTTCAAAGGATTTTGTTTGTTCAAGTTCAAGTGCAGCAAATCGAGTGGCAATCCGAACAGATTACCACCCGATCCTAATCATTTCATTTGTTGTTGTGATTCAGGTCAGAGCATCGGATACCCACCCGAGCGGATTCCCACCCGATCCAAGACACATTGTCGCCCAAACGGATCACCACCCAATCCATTTTCACAAATTCATTCTGTTGACTTTTGTTTGACTCACTCGATCGGATACTTGTTTGATTCAGTTGATTGTTAGTGATTGAACTGATCTTGTTGTTTATATTCAAGGTGATTCAAGAAGATAGTATCATGGCTGAAATCAAAGAGAAAACTAGAGAAGAGATTTTGAGTGAGAAAACTTATCGAGAGAGAAATGTTGTTTTAAACAGAATGGATGAAATGCAAGAAGAGTATGAGAGTGCAGTGAGCAACAGAAGATGGGATAAAAAGAGAGAGTGTTACTTCAACAGAGAAGGAGAACCAGTTGTTCCAAAGAAAGACATAATTTTTGACGATGTTCTTCTTATAATTCCTTTGAGAACCGAATACTATAGAAATGTGATGAAAGATGACAAATATGCTAAAATACATGAAAAGGAGATCAGATATGCCATGACATCATGTCTAAGAAAAAAGGATGAAGAGAGAATGAAAAAGAATGTTGAAGAAATGGTAAACAATCTGAAGAAGGTTGCTGAAGAGGTTAAAGCAGAAGCTGTTGAAGTTGAGGTTGTGAAGGAAATCAAAAGTGAAGAAGTTGAGATGAATGAAGAGGTTAAGAAAGCTGTTACTGAAAAACAGCAGATTGGAGAAGAGGTGAGGAAAGAAGAAGAAGAAGAAGAAGAAGAAGTAAAGAATGAGAATTTGAAAGCTGATAATGTTGGTAATGAAGTCGGTGTTGAAGAAAAGCAGAGTGATGCTAATCAAGAGCAGACAAAGACTGCAACAAACACCGAAGTGCCAATCACTGAGGTAAATTCTGATTCTGAAACTAAAATGAAAATTGTTGACTGGTGCAAGAAATGCATGGAACCGTGCAGAGTTTGTACTGAAAAAGATGAGCAATTTAGAACAAGAGATCTTGAATTTACTAAAATTGAAAACATTTTTAAAGAAAAATGCAAAGAAATGCTTGAAAAAGAAAAAAATTTGAAAGAAAATGATGAAAAACTTTCAGAAAAATGTAAAAAGTTAGAAACAGAAAATGAAGTTTTGAAAGAAAATGTTTCTAAAATGACAGAAGAATGTTCACAAAAAGAAATTGCTTGTCAAGAAATGAAGAAAGAATATGACTCAATGAAATTAGCATATCTAATTACGAAAGAGTCATACGAAAAAGTAAAAGATGAAATGAAATATGCTCAATCAAGAATGAATTATCTTTCTGAAACAACTAAAGAACTTAAACGAATGTATTCCATAAAACAAGATGTTGTTAATTCTTATATTGAGGATGTTGCTAAGCTAAAGCGACAGATTGCTGATTTAGAATAGGATAACAACAAGTTAAAGAGTTATCACGTGTCATCATATGTGCTTGAACGAATTTTCAATATAAAACCGGGAGATGGTGAGTCTGAGCAAAACAAGAAAGGCATTGGCTCAGAGTTTCATCAAGTTCCACCACCGGAAAAGTTTGCATTTTATGATGAGGAAAAGGTCGAAAAAGCTTTCAACATGGTAGACAAATTGCCAGACAACATTGACATAACCTATTCCAAATCTGATGATTCTCATGATTCAGAGGTGGTAGGTAAAGTTGTTGAAAGTGTGTTGAAAGAAGAGTCGGTTGATACAGGTAAATCTGAATCACAGGATGAAGATGAAGGAAATCTTCATGATAGTTACCTGAAAAACACAAAATCCGAGAAAAGTTTGAATGATGATTCAAAAGGATTGGTTTATACCATGATTGGATCGGACAAATTGTTCTTAGATGTTGTATTCCTGATTCAGAATGTGATTTCAGAAAAGGTTGATAAAGTTTTCAAGATGGTTGAGATTGAGAAGTCTGAAATTTCAAAGTTTGCTGGTAAAGGTCACAAAACTTTTTATAACAAACCTGGTTTTAAAAAGAAAAACATGAAGGATGGGTTGGGTTATAAGAAGAAACAAAGTTGGAAAAGAAATGAAACTCCCAATTTTCAGACAAAAATGAGTTTTGTTCAAGGAAAGAGTTTAGCTGAAGAAAAAGAACTTAAAATTGGACAACAGTCTAATGAAGAGTTCTTAGCTCAAAAGAAAAAGCAACAACCACAGGTCAAAGATGTTTCCATGAGAAAAATTTTTAAATGTGATCAGATAGGACATCTTTCTCGCAAGTGTCCAAATCTGAAACCTGTGGATGTTGACAAAAAGAAGATTGATGCTGAGAAACAAAAATCTGAGAATGTGAGACAAAGGTCAACCAGTTTTGACTCAAAACAAACTTGGAGGTACAACACAAACAAGTTTGTTTCGAATCAAAATTGGAAGTCAAACCCGTATAGGTTCAATTCTAGACAGACCTGGAATTCTCATACACCCAGATTCAGAACAACCCAAAGTTGGAAAACAACTGTTGATATGACAAAAAATCAAGAGTTTTGGAAACCAAAAGTTGTTGTTCAAAATCAAAAGATTCAAAAAGAGTCACATTTTTACAAAAGAGGTACTCCAAAAGGACAAACATGGAGTGTTAAGAAACAAATGACTTCGGTAAAAGATGAAAAAGTTGAAGTCAAAATTGAAAAAGTCCTTGATGACAAAGACTTTCCGAAATTAAATGAAAATTATTGTGTTGAAATGCCTAAGGTCCAACAGACCTGGGCTAAATTGTTCAAGTAATCAAGTAGTCTGATTGTGCAGGTGCTCAACAAAATCAAAGATTGTGAAAATGGAAGTTGGAGCAGCCTGACACAACGAGGAGAGGAGGCTGCTAAACCCTGGTTTGGTTGAACAGGGAGTTTGTTTGTTTTTCTGTAAATAAATAAACAATATTTCAAAAACCCTAAAAATTGAAAATTTTGAAAAACCAAAAATATGTTTTTGTTTTGTCAAAAATATTAAAAAATACAAACATGATTAATTTCACAAGATTGAAAAACAGTTTTCAAACTGTAAATATCAATGTGCTGTAAATCATGGGGGTACTTTATATTAGTTTTTCTGCAAATCAGAGCACTTTTAGCAGAAAATGGATGGCGAGACAAAGCTATCAGTGTTGATTGTCAAATTTTCTTTAAATGATTTTGCATTTTAGGGGGAAAAATATTGTCAGAAAATACAAAAACATTTGAAAATTTTGAAAATGACAAAAATATGATAAAAACCTATTGGCAAAAAGAAAAAAAAAACATGATAAAAATGAAAATTGAGTTTTTGTGTAAAAAGAGGAAATGATAGTACATCAGTAGACAGTTACAGTACGCTAAAGAATTGAAAAGTCAAAATGTGTTAAATGATCTCACCGTGGATGTGTCGGTAGATTTTTATACATTTAGTAAACTTTTTCGGGATATAAACCTAAATTCAAACTTGCTTATTTCGTGGGAAACACTACTTGGATATATAGGTAACCCCTGAAATCTCGTTTGAAGGAACCCTCTTTCTGAGATACTAGGTCTTTATGCTTAGTGATATCTGGGGTATTATCCCGGGACTTCTGATTTTGCGGAAGCAATGGCCTAGTCCCCGGAGAATACTTTCTGCATTGCTTGAATTATAGCGCCGCCCTCAGCAAATTGATGAAACAATAAAATTGATAGTCATTGCTGTTGTAATACAAAAGATCCTCTAAAGGGGTCACACCTAAAGTCAAACCGTCATCTCTCTGCTGAACGGAAGTTCTGACCTGAGCTCTCACGGTTTCGTACTATAATTTATTCCCCTTACAGATATCATCTAGGTATACTCACCTGTAAGACTGAATATTGGGATCTGAATACGAGAGTATATTCAAGAGGTGGGACACATGAATGAGTTTAAGTTCTTAAAACATCTAATTCGTATCCTGAATCAGTTGAAATTTGTGTGAAAATTTAAGTGGACCAGTATATCGATAATCTAAGTGAATTGTTTAATTCTTAATGTGTAACTAAGCTCAACGGTACTTGTGATTTGTCAAAAACTGATATGATCCTCTTACGTATACTCAAACAAAAATATTGTCTGTAAATATGTTTGTACATATTTCTTTACTGCTTTATATTTTCAGAAAAATACAAAAAGATTTTTGAATCTGCTTTATTTTCGACAACCGATGTCTGAAATGCTGAGTTTCAAAATCTAAGTATGTTGATTGTGTTTCTGAAAATAAAACAAGTTCATTAATTTGAAACTTGAAGTTTTTAAATTCAAAAATAAAAAACAGTTTGTGATATCTCCAAGGTCATT
Organism: Helianthus tuberosus; assembly: GCA_030545235.1. Classification (NCBI taxonomy): domain Eukaryota; kingdom Viridiplantae; phylum Streptophyta; class Magnoliopsida; order Asterales; family Asteraceae; genus Helianthus; species Helianthus tuberosus. The sequence continues at coordinate 2,844,578 of CM060387.1, forward strand.
AGTTTGGACTTGGATGATTAACTGTGAGGGATTTTGGATTCATAACACTGCCAAATCTGTAAAGATTGTTGATAGGGGGAGTGTTTTAGAAAGTTGAATAGAGCCAAATTACGATTTCTGGAAAATTGAATGTTCAAAACGTTGTTACTTATAAATGTTTGAGAATTGCAGATGTTATACCAGACTACGATCCCGAAAGCCGAGTCTAGGGGGAGTCGAGCTCAACGCAAGAGGAAGCGTGGATTCTAGAAGCCATGTAACTATCCCAGAAGAGCTTGTATACGGAAAGCAAGGTGTCGATCCCAAAGCACGGAAGCTTGACGAAAGGGGGAGCCTAATGAAGAAAAGAGTCTACCGAAAGGAGAAGAAGCTGAAGCTGAAGACAGATCCACCGGGATTCTGTTTAGGAAGATTCAAAGAGAGAGAGAGAAAAAGAAGACGCTACGAGTTTGACTCAATGATCGAGATTGACTGCGGCAATATCCAAAGGGGAGTCTGTTAGTGCATTTATGTCTATCGCCTTCGTCAATCCGAGCCGTAGCGAGAAACAGAAGAAAACGAGTTGTTATGATGTAATAGCTAGATAAAAAGGCAAGGTGGCATAATTGTAATAATGAGAAATCTCATTAAAAGCCAAGGCCTATAAATAGGAGCTTTATGTTTAGATTAGAGACTTTTGGCTCATTTGTGTTTAGGAGAACTCTAGATCTAGAGAGAGAATCTAGAGAGAGAAAGTGATTCAAGGTGCTATACGATTTCAGATTTCTAATAGAATCACGTTTATATTACGTCACGTGTGTTAGGTCGCGTTCGTGTACGGTTTCCGCACGTCACACGTTCGTTTCGCAATTGTTTCAGAGTCAAAACCGGTCCTACATCAATGGACAATCTCTGGTAACATGACCTTTGATTTGACAATGACGTGATTGCGAGTGCGTACAGATTTTTGTTATATTTTTAGTACCTTTTACTCTTTTATCAAGCTTTAAATTTATAAAACATGATATAAAACTATCACTCTCTACAACACGTTAGGGCAAGTGCACCCATCATTGGTTGGCGTAGTATAGTGATGGTAAGATACCAAAGTCGTTGAAGGACACAAGAGCTTTTAATACCGGAATATCATCGACGTCTAATCTAACCATATTTTGAGAAAAGATTTTGTTAATAGATAAAAATAAAGAAACTAAATAAATAAATAAAAGAGCAGATAGACAAGATACAATCACTTGGATCCAACTCGTCATTTATGTATCCTTTGATGATTTCCTCGCTTTGGGTTTTTTAGGAGAATATCTTAGTTATAGTGGCATGTCTGTCTTTTGAAGGCAACACTACCCTCAGCCATATTGGTCTGAGTCAGCAGGGATGCGGTCCCGCAAGGCCAGATTATTGAAAGATAATTAAGTAAGTTATTAATCCAAAATGTGGCATGTCACTCTGTTGGAGGCAACGCTATCCTCGGTCATATTGGTCTGAGTCAGCAGGGATATAGTCCCGCAAGGCCGGTTTAAAGTTTTAATAGTTGTTTATTTATAAAGGATTCAAGTCGTTCTTACTTCCCCCTATTTGATGCTATCTGCCTCAAAGGAAGTTCTAATAAGCTTGAATCAAGTCCTCGCGGAATCTATACACCGAACGAGGCAAGAACTGTACCCAAACCGCCCTTCTAACCCCCTTCCAGGCAGTTAACGCATTTTATATAAACCGTAAAGACATGAATGAGTGAATCAACAAAACATGAATAGATGATTGAATAAAGTTCATTTTCAATATAAAAAACTAGTTATTGAAGTCATTAATACATACCCAAATAAAAAAGTTACCAAAGCTTAGAAATCAAAACTAAAACATAAATGATATGTCTTCACCAAGTGATGTAAGAGAATAGCCAAGCATGGCCTTCGTTTGACAAAAAACTCTTCCTATCGATCTTGGATCCCGAGACTACTACACACTCTAAGGATGGATGATGGATGAAAGTGGTTGATGATAGTAGTAGTGGTGGCAGGTGTGAGAGAAGTGTTTTGCTAAGGGATGAGTTGCAAGTGAGCCAAGCACCTCTTTTTATAGCTAAAAACAGTGAGTTCACACGGCCCTGTGCCTGGTAGGCAAGACCCCATGTCCTTCTCCTTCTCTATCTTCATTTAATGTTGTTCTCAGCCCACTGCACACACGACCCCATGTGTCAACGACACAGCCCCGTGGCCCAACGTTGTGACAGGTAAGTTCTTACTTGATGATCATTTTGATTCCGTACTATTTAATTCTGGAGCTGATGCTAGTTATGTGTCCTTAAGTGTTAGTAAAATGCTTAAGTCTAACCCAACTCCCTTGAACACTAAATACATCATCGTACTAGCCAATGGTAGAAGCATCGAGGATACTAACGTCATCAATGGTTGCAAATTGGTGTTATCCAGTCAGACATTTGTTACCGATCTCATACCTGTCGTTCTTGGAAGCTTCAACGTTATCATCGGAATGGATTGGTTATCCCATCCTCGAGCGAAAATACTCTACCAAGAGAAAATTGTCCGCATCTCTCGACTTGTCGGTGAGCCCTGATACGTGGTCGAAAACCGGTGATTGTTTATGCTTAAGTTGATGTTTTTACGTAGCTTTTAATCTTGAATAGCCTACTTTTAATGGGATTTGTGTTTTACAGGTATAAAATAGTTTAAGGAGCTAATTGGGAGCTAAACAGAGCACCGGGACATGAATCGGGTCAACCAGGATCAAGAAATGGAAAAATAGAAAACAAGTTGGTGTTAACCTTGAAGATTGGATGTGTTGTAAGGGATGTTAATGGATTGAAAATGAAGTTATTGGAAGATGGCATGATAGAGGGCTGAATTACGAAGACGTGGGCGAAAACGGTGAATAAAACAGAGCTAAAATGAAGAAGTTATGAAATAAACAAGAAATTAGGAAATCCACACCTGTAGGGGGCGTCGGGGACGCCCTCCCTGTATATGTGTCATGAATTTTGTTGTTTAATGAGTTAGGGATGGTTTTTAGGTGGGGTTTTGACCAATTTTCAAGGGTTACAAGTTGAGGACGAAAAAACACACATCTTAGACCATTCCCTATTATCTTTTTCATATCTCTTCACCTCTAGTTATCCCTAATCACCTCTAACCCATCACCATCCACACTTTAAAACCCTAGTTCACCATCACCATCATCTTCATCAATTCTCCACCATCCAAACTCTAACCCCTAGCCTTCAACTCTCCTTCAAGACTCAAGATCATGGTGTGGTGTTCGTGTTCGTCATCCGGATCACGACCATTCAACCATGGGCGGCTAGTCTCCTCGGGTTCACCCCGGTGTAGATTGTTGTAAGAATTCTAGGGTTTATGCATTTGTATTTTGATTTGATTTTGTGACAAGTTGTTTAGTATTTGAAACCTTTGATAATTGTCTTGCATTTATTTCGAATTCGTAAAATGTCGAGTGATGATAAAATTTGACTTTGTGAAATGGTTATGTGCAATCATGCCTTATCATAGGTTAGGATTAACATGTCCGAGGTAACGAAGTGCATTACGGTTCGTTGTCTATGACGTTGATAGAAATTGGCACCTAAGCTTTGTGATAGAAATCCATTAATCACTATATGCAATTGAATCAAGTTAAAACATGTAGGAACCCTAGGTCTTATAATTATCGAACCGGGTGTGATCCGTAGTCCCAATTCTTGTTCTCAATTGAGTAGCTAGTTTTGCAATCTTAGTTAATAAATCATTGTTTTCGATAATATTAATTTGTCGGTTCACTCAGAGTTTTTTTCAAAGTCAAAAAAACTTATAAAAATTAGCAAACTTCATAATCACATTGTACATTTTTGTAAATAGTCTAACTAATCGAACATGTCGTACGATACTGACCACATGCTCTTCGTGGATTCGATACCTGACTTACCCTAGCTACCTAGGTTTAATTGGGTTTTTGACTGATCGGGACGACACGGTCACGTCAAGCCCCTTGTTATTCGAGGCGAGAAGTGTAGCACAGTTATAGGCATCATTTCGTTATTAAAGGCGCAAAAATGTTGGCGAAAGGGCCAAACCGCTATTCTAGACCTAGCCACTGATGCCCACGCTAAAGAAAAGAAGATTGATGATATCCCCATTGTTCGCGACTTTCCCGAGGAATTTCCGGAAGAATTACCTGGTCTCCCACCTCACCGTCAAATTTAATTTCAAATCGAGCTAAATCCTTGAGCGGCACCTATAGCTCGTGCACCTTACAGACTAGCCCCAGCCGAGCTAGAAGAGTTATCCATGCAATTACATGAGTTACTAGATAAGGGTTTTATTCGACCTATCTTGTCACCTTGGGGAGCCCCGTACTTTTTGTCAAGAAGAAGGATAGCACTTTTTGTATGTGCATCGACTCTCTCGAGCTGAATAAAGTGACCATCAAGAACCGTTACGCACTTCCACGCATCGACAATCTATTCGACCAGCTGCAAGGGTTGAGTTTCTATTCCAATATTGATCTGAGATCTGGCTATCACCAGCTGAGAGTCCGAGACGAAGACATCTCTAAAATGACATTCTGGACTTGTTACGACCATTACGAGTTTCTTGTTATGCCATTTGGGTTGACGAATGCACCTGTGGTTTTCATGGATCTCATGAATCGAGTGTGCAAACCCTACCTTGATAAATTCGTAATCGTATTCATCGATGACATCCTGATCTACTCAAAGAGTCAGGAGGAACACGAATAACACCTACGTCTTATTCTAGAAATCCTGCGAAACGAACAACTCTACGCCAAGTTCTCGAAATGCGACTTTTGGCTTCGTGAAGTCCATTTCCGTGGAGATGTGGTCAATTAAGCTGGGATTCAAGTTTATCTAGCTAAGATTGACTCTATCAAGAACTGGCCTACACCTACAACTCCAACCGAGATCCGCCAATTTTTGGGTCTGGAGGGTTACTATCGTAGATCGCTCAACCCCATACAACCCTAACCCAAAAGAGTATCACCTACAAGTGGGTGATGCTTAGGAGTCCGTGTTTCAGCAGCTGAAGGAAAGGATTTGTAGTGCACATATCCTATCGTTACCTGAAGGCATCGATGATTTTATTGTCTACTGCAATGCGTCTATCCAAGGATTCAGTTGCGTGTTAATGCAACGCGAGAAAGTCATTGCTTATGCATCACACCAACTCAAAGTTCACGAAAAGAACTACACTACCCATGACTTGGAGCTGGGAGCTGTAGTTTTCGCACTCAAGATATGGAGACACTACTTGTACGGTACCAAGTGCACAATTTACACCGATCACAAGAGTCTCCAGTACATACTTGATCAAAAGGAGTTGAACATGCGGCAATGCCGGTGGGTCGAACATCTAAACGATTACGAATTCACGATCAAATACCATCCGAGCAAGGCAAATGTGGTAGTCGATGCCCTCAGTAGAAAAGAAACTAAACCTAAGCGCGATCAAATACCATCCGATCAAATACCATCCGTGCGCTTCAGCTTACCATTCATTCGAACCTTCTTGACCAAATCCAAAATGCTCAAGTTGAAGCACTGAAGAAGGAAAACCTTCTAGCTGAGTCCATGCAGGGTATGGAGAAGCAACTCGAACTCAGGGATGACGGAATCTACTACTTTATGGAACGTATATGGGTTCCATCCTACGGAAATCTTCGAGAGCTTGTGATAGACGAAACATACAAGTCTCGCTACTCGATACATCCCGGTTCTGATAAAATGTATCATGATCTCAAAGCCTTGTATTGGTGGCCTAACATGAAAGCGATCATCGCAAAGTACATCAGCAAATGTTTGACCTGTGCTAGGGTTAAGATCGAGTATCAAATTCCGTCAGGATTACTACAACAACCAGAATTACCAATGTGGAAATGGGAGCAAATTTCCATGGATTTTGTCACCGGTTTACCTAGATCTCAAAACGGGAACGCCACCATTTGGGTGATCGTAGATCGCTTAACCAAGTTTGCGCACTTCCTCGGATCAAAGAAACTAACGAGTTTTCAAAACTTTGGGCGCAAATAACTCAACAGACATAAGTAATCGGTATCATACAGTTTAGTTGCTTAAAGATGGGGTAGCTCCCCATGACAAGTTTATAAATGAGTAATTTAACAACCTATGTTTTTGGAAATAAAACTGGAAAACCGTGAACTCGCCAACTTTATGTTGACACCCTACTGCATGCTTTGCAGGTCGTTAGGTACAGCTCTAGAGCTTTCAGCGGAGGAGTGTACTGGTTGCATTGAACCAATTTTTGGTTCTTAATAATATCTATGAACTTTGAAAACTATTGTTTTGGATTGTTAAACTATATGCTTCCACTGTTAACTAGAACATTGCTTTTAGACTTAGAACTTTAGTCACTGATCGCATTGATAAGTGATGGATTTACTTTACTTTATTTAAATGTTCAATATGATTGGTGGCGTGATCCTGGTCAGCCACACGCCTCGCGGTATTACTCCGCTTGTGGAATTTGAAGTTAATGGAGACATTAATGCAGGAGTGCTCGCAAGTAGCTAAAGGTCAAATGTCTGGCTATTTGTTGGCTTTCTATCACTAATCTGACCTGTCAAATACCAAGAATTAAAAGACAATAGTAGGGTAGAGGCCATGCATGAAGAGCTCCTTTAGTGTAAAAGACAATAAGTGTGGGAACTTGTTCCATTATCAAAGGATCAATTGGTACAAAATGTGTCTTTAAAAACAAAACTGATGAAAGGGCATTGTTATTAATAACAAAGCTATGCTTATGGTTCAAGGTTACAGACAAGAAGAAGGAATAGACTATGTTGAAACCTTTTCTCCTGTAGAAAGGTAATAGGCAAAAAGACTTTTCTTGGCTTTTGTTGTCAACCACAACATAAAGGTGTATCAGATGTATATAAAGTGTGATTTTCTCCTGGGAAACATCAAAGAAGAGGTCTACGTGTCTCAACCACCAGGATTTGTAGACACATTCCATCTTGATTATGTCTACAAGCTAAACAAAGCTTTGTATGGACTAAAACAAGCAGCAAGAGCCTCATATGATACTCGGTCCGCTTTTCTCTTATCCAATGAATTCAAAACAGGTAAAATTGTTAAGACTCAATTTCTAAAATGGAAAGGGAATGATTTGTTAATAGTACAAATCTGTGGATGATATTTTCGGTTCCACATGTGATAAAATGGGTGAAGAATTCAGAAAATCGATGACAACTTAATTTGAAATGAGTGCTATAGGGACTTGCAATGCTTTCTTCGCCTTCAAGTACAACAACTTGAAAATGGAATTTTCATTCATCAAAACAAAATGTTAAAACACTCTTAAAAAATTGATATGAATGATTGTACACCATGTGTCACTCCCATGAGTACAAGCAAACCATACATATCTGATAAAAAGATGACTTGATAGATCAAACACTTTACATATGTATGATTGGGTCCTTGATGTACTTAACTGCATCAAGGCCTGATATCACGTTTTCAACTTGTGTTTGTGCAAGATATCAAACATCCCCTAGAAAGTGAAATTTAGTAGCAATAAAAAGGATATTCAAATACCTCAAAGGTGCTCCCACACTTGATATTTAGTATCCAGCTAATGGAAATATTGAGCTTTTAGGTTATTCAGATAGTGGTTTTGCTAGATGCTAAACAACAAGGAAGTCCACACTAGGAGGTTGCCAATTCCAAGGTAATGCCTTGGTCTCATGGCAAAGCAAAAAGCAAACAGTAGTCTCTAATTCTGTCACACACTGACTTTTGCGGAAGCATGATTTGGTGTGACTTCCTTAATATCATTGCATTCAACTATAACAAATGACTATATGATACAACCAAGGTGTTCATCCATAGATAGTTTCAAAACGTTACAAGCAAAATTGTTTTAAAATCCCAAAACACAGACTTCAAGTTCCAAATACAATACCAGCAAATTTTAGATCCATAAGGACTTCGCAAAAGACACAAACAAACTAGGTTTCGAGCCATGTATCTTATCCAAGATAAAATACATAACCCAAACACTTCGACTTCGGATGACACCTTTTATTAGAGACATGACTTGTAAACTCCAATGCCCGCCAGATCCATACTTAATATCCTGAAATACATGTAGTTTGAAAACATCAACAAAAGTTGAGCGAGTTCATGTGTGTGTTTGTGAATAAACCTTTGAAACATTTGTAAGTATGTTTGTATGTACTTGAAAACCCGGTATGAAAGCAACAAGGAAACAAATCAACTAATGTGTAGCTAATACATTAATATTTGTGACGTGATGCAGGAAAACTCAAACCTAGCAGACTTTGTCTCCGGCAATAAGACATAGTCACCACATGGTCCATTCGACGGACTCATGGGTGGGGCTCGCTACACGCAAATAGATCTATCACTCATGTCCCTCGATCCTACAAAGAGGATTAATAGCCTTATGTAACATCCGTCAAAACGGATATCCGAAAAATTCTACCCGTTTTGAAATTCGGATCCTAAACCTTAAACCTCAAAAATTTTTCACGAATTAATTTAATGTTGAAAGATTTTTACTTTTTAATTTTAATTATTCCTTGATTTAGTTAATTAATTAATTTAAAAATTTACATAGTTAGTTTCGTTAGGTGTTAATGAGTTTAAAGTTATATAACGTAACCAAGTTAATCTATCTATATTATGTAAGAGTGGAAACTATCATTTAGAAATTGATAAGGACTGTTTTTTGCATTAGTTGAAAGTTTAAAACAAATTTAGGATTTTAAAAGAAACAAAAGAATTGGAAACCTTCATGACACAAATCACGTTAATTTATAAACTCTTTCTAAATTTATACGTGAAACTTTTTGCTGCCTGTTAATCTCAAATGCTATGCAAGTTGAACGTATTGAACAAGTTGATGTATTGGACAAGTTGATCGTATTGAACAAGTTGATCGTATTTAACAAGTTGATCGTATTTAACAAGTTGATCGTATTGAACAAGTTGATCGTATTGAACAAGTTGATCGTATTTAACAAGTTGATCGTATTGAACAAGTTGATCGTATTGAACAAGTTGAACGTATTGAACAAGTTGAACATTTTAACCTCCCGCTAGTCTATTGGGAAAGGCAAAGTAGTAACTTGGATCATGATATTCATGTTGGATATGAGTTGTATACTCGCCAACATTTTTGTTGATGTTATTTTAATACATGTTGCAGGTTGATAGTCAAGATGATGAAGGAATCAAGTTAGGATGGACTAGATACCCATTTTAATAATAAACCATGTTTGTTGCTATTTGTCTTTATTTGAAACAATGTATTTGAATTTAGTCATTTATGAAATTTGATTTAATCCATATTGTCACAATTAGTGTTATGATGCTTTTGAGCGATTTGTTCGTCTCATCCCAATGTTTCCGCCATCGGTTGGGGTGTGACAGATTGGTATCAGAGCCATAACTATAGGGAATTAGGAAAATTGCTATACTTTTACCTAGTCTATAGTAGGAATACTCTGATACAAGATTGGTATCGGAGCCATAACTATAGGGAATTAGGAAAAGTATGAATGCTTTTTCCTAGTCTATAGTTTAGGGGATTTATCCTTATGTGTTGTTTAAAACTATTTTCCTTCTACCTTATTTGCTTCTCCCTATTCTCTTTGGTCTTTTAACATACATGCCTTTCCTAAGACTAACCCAATACACACTTGGAGGCTTTGAAGACACTCTCATAACACAATCGAAACGATTCATCAAAATAGGGGTGATTCCCACATTTGTTGATAACCTTCATTCAGCTATACTTTGAATTTTGCATGAAATCTACCCTCAAGTTACGAGTGATATCCAAATCTTGAAGGGAATTTCTATTTCATACTCTAGTGGACCCTTATCTTTTGATAAGTACCAACCACGTTAGGGTACGAGTTATCAAGTTAGAGGTGAAACTCGCATCTTGTTAACTAGCCCCACTCCTCGATTTTCAATCTCGCCAAAGTTTCGATGTTCTCAATCGATTAAGGACGTGTAGTAACTGGAAGGACAAATATCATTAGTCGCTTCTCGATGAGAGTATTTGTCTATTAGGCCAAAGCATGTTTCCTTAATTCGAAAAGGACTTCGAGTTACTTTGGAATAGTCTTATTTTACGTTCCGTGACAATCCACGTTTATACGTTAACTCTCTTTTACACTATCTCAATTTTAATGTGTTTTACATTTGTACGATACGTGCATGCTAGATTGTTCTACTCGATTCGTGTTACTGGGTTATTCTTATGTGATTAACTTGTCCTTTAACCCACGCCTTAACATGTATAGCACTATGCGTAGTGCTATAGGAGTAGCGCACCACCCGTGAAAGAGAGGTCATGTTAAGTCATTCAATTGCGGTACACGATGGGTTGACCTGTTTATTCACATGCCAGTGATACGTTAATATTGTTAACTAAGTATGTCATGTAGATTGTTCTATATTTTTATAATACTACTCATATTCCCAAAAATGGAAGCTTATCATCAAGATAGGAGTGATTTCCTTACCTTGACGATTAGCTCCGCCCACTTTTCAACTTCACCAACGAGCTAGGGGTGATTTCCTTACCTCGGAGGTAGTTACCAACTCTTCTTCGTTCTCAATGAAACTATATATTTGAACGTTACTTTCATTTCAAGCTTGAAAACACGAATCGCACTATCTTCGCAATCTAAAACAAATAATAATAATCTCTCGTGAACGAACTAAATTTACGATGCTTTCATTTTCTATGTTACACTACATGAAATTCATGATTATGCTATGTGAAACTAATCGAACCTTTTATACGCTATGTGAAACTAATTGAACCGTTTGTATGCTTTGTGAAACTATATGCTATGTGACACATTCATGAAAACAATTTTCCTTAAACAAAACATTATGATCAAAGTCTCATCTATTCTCTCTTTTGAATCTTTAGATGCCATCATTTCAAAAGTCTTTTTCTTAGATTCCGAGGACGGAATCTTCTAAAGTAGGGGAGACTGTAACATCCGTCAAAACGGATATCCAAAAAATTCTACCCGTTTTGAAATTCGGATCCTAAACCTTAAACCTTGAAAAATTTTCGCGAATTAATTTAATGTTGAAAGATTTTTACTTTTTAATTTTAATTATTCCTTGATTTAGTTAATTAATTTAAAATTTTACATAGTTAGTTTCGTTAGGTGTTAATGAGTTTAAGGTTATATAACGTACCCAAGTTAATCTATCTATATTATGTAAGAATGGAAACTATCATTTAAAAATTGATAAGGACTGTTTTTGCATTAGTTGAAAGTTTAAAACAAATTTAGGATTTTAAAAGAAACAAAAGAATTGGAAACCTTCATGACACAAATCACGTTAATTTATAAACTCTTTCTAAATTTATACATGAAACTTTTTGCTGCTTGTTAATCTCATATGCTATGCAAGTTGAACGTATTGAACATGTTGATCGTATTGAACAAGTTGATCGTATTTAACAAGTTGATCGTATTTAACAAGTTGATCGTATTTAACAAGTTGATCGTATTGAACAAGTTGATCGTATTGAACAAGTTGATAGTATTTAACAAGTTGATCGTATTTAACAAGTTGATCGTATTGAACAAGTTGATCGTATTCAAAGTTTCCTCTGGTGTAGACGACTACCTACAACGTACTATGGTCTATTAGACAAGCGGGTCGTGCCTTGACTTAGTACTAATTAGTGTCTTTGAGTTACGTTTCCAAGTGTCTTCATCATCATTCCAAGTTATATAATTATTTGTTAAAATAATAAATATTTTAACTTAAATTATAATTATTAAATTTTTGGAATAATAGTTAAAACAATATATATTTTAACTTGATACTTTTCAAGTATTTATACATGCATTTCCTTTCCAAGGATGGGTGTACTTGTATTCGCATTCTTATTTTTGTATATTTTTGTCATGTATTAGGGTCGTATTCCGGTGTGTATTTATACGTGTGAGCAAACGTATGTTTATTGTATTCATTAAGTATCCATTTACTTAGTTTCGTATTAATTTTCGAGAATAATATCCTTAATAAATGTCTACCAATATATATTGTAATAAATATTATTTAGAAAAATTATTTATAATTTTTCCTTTGGCAAAAATATTTGTATTTTCTCATAAGTTTCAAAAATAATATATTTTCATGTTTAACTTGGAAAATATATATATATATATATAAACTCATTTTTCTCCAAAATGATATATTTCATATTTATTTGAGAAAATATATATTTCACCCCAAAAATATTGTGTTTCATGTTTGTTTAAGAAAATATATATTTCTTAAAAATAATATATCTTCTATGAATTTCAAGAAAAATATATATTCATACTTGCCAATAATATATTTTTCCCTTGTCAAAAATATGATATATTCTTGTAGTAATTGTAAAAATCATATTTTCGTTTCCTTGGTGTCCAAAATATTATTTACCAAAATATACTTTGTGAATAAATTTCCGGAATACTTTGTAAGTCTTATTCCATAGTTCGGTTTCACCAATATTTTGTGTGAAATGTCTATATTTATACCTTAGATTTTGGTAATATTTTGGATTGTAATTCTTGGTATTTTGATGTGTTATTTTATTTCATTTCCTAAATAATATAACTAATACACAAAATATACAAATAATCACACACATGGTGTCATCTAAATATATATTTACTAAATACATATTCCGTCACTTTTATTTATAAAAACCAACCTCCAATAATTATAATTTTTGTAACAAAATTTATGGCAAAGTTTTTGTAACACTTTATGGTTTAAAACACACTTGTAAATATTTGTTTAGTTTCCCCTAAAAATGGAGGTTTCCATGCTTTCAAGCTTATCATTTTCTTTTGTAAAAATCATCACAATCAATCCATAGTCAATAATAAAGAACCTTTACTTATCAACTTTGCCAAAAACAAGTATAATCTACTACTTTATGAACTTGAAATTTCACAAAAATTTGTAGTAACTTACTAGTGTTCTTAGTAAGCCTTGTTATCCTTTAAAGTGCGGTTGATTCTTTAAAAATTCATTTTTAAAGAATTTAGATCTTTACAACTTATGATCATGTTTTCTAAAAGTGTTTCTTTATGAATTCTTTTTGTTACACAAGTGTTTCTACACTTGTTTAACAACCAAAAATAAGGTTTGTTTATGTAAGAACCAAGATTTAGTAAAACTTATATTCTTAACTTGGTTTATTTAGAAATCATCCGTAAATCTTTAGATCTACAAGTATTACTACTCACTTTGTTCATTATTTTTCAAGAAAACATTTTGTTCTTTCAAGTTCATGCTTTATGTGTGGATGATCTATCATCCTACAACATCTTCATCCTCTCATCTTGCTAGATTATGTTTCTAATCATGATCTAGCAAGATCATATGATGATCAACATCAAATACATGTATGAACAACAAACATCAAGCATAACAACTCATATTCATCAAGATCTCTTCAAATTTTAAGCTTATGTTCAAGTTTACTTCTTGTGATTCCTAGTGTTCTTCAAGATTATGAGTATGATTCTTCTTTTAGCCACTTAAAATGGAAGTAAAATAGCAAGATCAAGGTTCTTACCACTAGCACAAGGCTAGGGATGATCAAGTGAAGAAAACAAGTGGATAAAAGCAAATAGAGAAGGTCCTTGAACTTCCGTAAGCTCCTAGCTCCTTTATGTGACTTCTAACACTCTTGTATATGTTTGGATTGAATGAGAAGTGAATGAAGGTGAGGGATATGGGGGTGGGTGTCTTCGGTCGTGAGTGAGCAAGGAGAGGGAGAGAAGGAGTGTGTGAAGTGTGTTGTGATGAATGAAAGTTATGAACCTTTAAGTCAACTTATAATCCATTCAAGACACATCTACCATTGGTTCATATGTTTTTAAAAAGGAAAACAAGATCTAATAAAGAATTCAAAGGAAATCTTTGGTGGGGGCCACAAGGGAACCGTGAATAGGTGGGGGGTCTAGGCATAGGTTTTAACCAAGTAGTTAGATTGTAGTTGAAATGTAAGTATATGGTTAGGTGTTTAGTTATTAGGTATTTATATAGTGTGTTATGATGTTCGGGGACCATAACTAGCTTGGTAATGTTAAAACAATGCTTCTAGTGAAAATTTGGTGTTTCGGGTAATGTCCGGTTGTTCGGTTGGTTACTGGTTCGTTAAGGTGCTAAACTACGCAGTTTAGTGTGCTTTATGTTACCTTTTGTGACAGTTTTGATTCTCTACACTTAGGAAAGCATTCAGGGCTATTTAACCATATTTCTGCATGACATTAGTTTGTTTAAATGTTGAATTTGCTGATTTTCTACAGAATTCTGTAGTTTATGTAAGTTTTAGGCAATTCCCGGGACTTAAACTATCACTAGGAAGGCAGTTTTGTGATCCTTACTTTCCTACACACTATCCTAGTGTAATACTAGGTTTCTGGCTCATTATGTGTCTCAATACAATGTCTGTCTATCTACTGAACTCTGTCAGCATTTTTTTGATTTGTTGGATAACTGTGCTAACTGTGTTTCGTGCACCATTTGAGTCAATAAAGTTCTCATGCAATAATGACATGACATTAAGCAATATATGATGCACATGTATGTATATGGTAATAATCAGAAAGCAGTTCAAGTAATTAATTGAAATGCAGCACACGCATTAAGCATTAAGCATTGTCTAATAATCGTACGGATGCATGCAAATTTGACAGTTGTCACATTCTCCTCCTGTTAAGAGAATTTCGTCCTCGAAATTTGAACTACATTATCTTCTTAGGGTTACGGTATGCGTGTATGGATATGAATAATACTGAGGTAGATAACCACAAAACCGAATCGAAACTTATTCAGATCGGGTGAATCCAAGGATATATTACAACAACAAGAACCCAATGGTTAATAGGCATGTGTTCCAGAATTTTATGTCAAAGGATACAAGATGTATAGATGTATGACCTAGTGTAACTTAGTTAATAGGGGTTCAACAAAAGAGGAGTTTTGACTGATAGAATTCCAAGGGATCGTTTACAATCAGCTAATGAGTTCTAGAAACGATAACATCCGCTAGATGAACTCAAAATCAGCAAGCTCAAATGTAATAGTGAAATGAAAATGATTTGCCAACTTTCGAACAAATAAGTGAATGAAATTAGCGTGTTGACATTATTGAATTGTAAGAATACACCGAATGAAATACAATCGTACTTGGTGTATCATTGTCTTAATATATAGTTCCATTAAGAATGTTTAAATGACAAGTCAAACAAAAGTATGTGTAGTTTTGTGTGAAACGGTTGACCATGTTAGCACAAGCTACAAGTTTACACCGACACCACAAGGTGTCATAGTGAATGACATATTTCAATAGTAGCGGTGACCGAATAAGTTCATCGTGTTTGAAATCAATTGAAAGTGTACTGAAACAAATCTGAAAATTTGATTTAAACAACTTCATAGGGTTTTCAATCGAATATGGAACATCAAAGAACTACTGTTTCCGATCGAAGATGAAATAGTAATAAATACTTCAAGGCATTCAGTCAATAATGAAAACCGTTAGGAGGTACACTGGAATATAAAATGAATTTATGTACCATTGTCTTAACACACAACTGTGTTGAGACCGCTTTAATCGTGATAAAAACAAAACGGATTTAGAGCAAGTCAATAAATAAACAATTAAATCCGTGTATGAGGTGCATAACGAAATTAGCGCAAGCTTCCATTTTGTGAAAGCATCACCACAAGGTGTCGAAACCAACAAACTATTTAGTGGAGTCGTAGACCAAACAAGTCTACTACGACTCGAAATAAAAGAACTTTTGCAAAAATAAATTTGAATATGATGCTCTCAATACATCATATGGCGTCTTGAATTTAATATGCGAAATGGACAAGTTCAAGCAATTGAACTTGGTTTTACCGCAATTTGACAATAAACGTATGTATCGACAAGGGAATCTCGGCATGGTTACAAAGATAAACCATGAATGTAACTTGAAAGAAAAGAAGTTTCAAGAAAGTGTGTTGACTTGATAGCAAAGGAGCCGACAATTACAATAATGTAGGTTATTCGAATCACAAATAAATAATTAGCTTTAGCAAATAATATTTGAACTTTGATGAAGCGCTTATTCGAAATGAAACCACATGCGTAACAAATGGTGCATGCGTAACATATGAATTTCCAAGAAATGAAACAACGAGTATTTGCTATAATGAAGAAATGAGACAAAGGAGTGTTCGCTTTAATGAAGAAAATTGTTATGATGCAACTATCATTAGGAGAAGTAGAGATGCAAAATTCTACTTGTTAGAAGCAAAAGTGGAAATTTCAATATAAAAAATTTGAGTGCTTTACCTGTTTGGTTAACTGAAATAGCATATACGTCAGAATAATGGGGTTTGCTTGAGTTAACAGATGTGGTTCCTAAGTGACAACCTTTAACGAGCTTTGACCTAAGTTCCCAAAGGTCCTAAGTACATGTTTTCTAGGTTCTCAAAGTTTCGTATTCTGTGTAAAACTGTTTTGTGCATCGTGTAGGAAACACAATTTTAGTGTATGTTTAAAACAAGTGGTTGACTCACTATACCTTGGTATACTTTCTTCCTAAATTCACAGCTAATGATACTCGATCACGATCAGTCTTATAATAGTAGTTGGATCCTTGTAGTTAGTTAAATAAATCGTTAAGCCTCGACATGGGATACCGGTTCTTCGTGGCTGACTTGTTCAGCTCTTGGTAGTCGATGGTCATTCGAAAGTTATCACCCTTCTTTTCGATGTGCAACACTGGAGCTCCCAAAGCGAGAAGCTTGGTCATATAAATCCCTTATCTAACAATTCCTGGAGCTGCGTTGGCTTCTCTTGCATCTCTGAAGGCGCAAGTCGATAAGGTGTCTTAGCTACAGGCGCGACGGCTGGAACCAAGTTAATATGGAATTTGACTTATCGTTGTGGAGGTAATCCTGACAAGTTTTTAGGATATTCCCTTACCGCAGGGATATCTTCGAGCTTCGGTGCTTCGACTTCTTTGTCCATGACATGAGCCAAGGAAACAACACATCCTTTAATTAACAACTTTCATGCCTTCAAACAAGTAATCCGAAGTGGCGTATCCCGCTTCTCTCCATAAATCACGATCGTCTCTTCACTCGCCATCGGGCTGTGGAAAATCTTCTCGTGACATACGATCTCAGCTTGGTTACTCGACAACCAATCCATTCCAACTATTATGTCGAAACTTCCCAACTCAACTGGCAACAGATCAAGCGTAAACTCACACCCCCCAAGTTCTATCACACAACCTCTAATTAGTTCGTTGGCTTCCACTATCTTCTCATTAGCTAGTTCTATCGAGTACGGGATTTCTTAACTTACTTGCTACTAAACCATGTATACTCTTAAACTCTAAAGATGCCAAGCTAAAATTTGTAACAGTATCAAGCAGCACAGATGCATCACGTTGACTAATATGGAAAGTATCGATGACCTCGTCTGGATCCTGGCGTGCTTCCCTAGCTCCGCTGTTGAGCTTTCATCCTCGTGCTTGATTGTTTTTAGGGCAATGTTTTCTGAAGTGCCTTTTGTCTCCACAGTTAAAACACCCTTGAGCACATTTTTTTTGTCACTCTTCCTGCCTTGATAGTCGTTGTTGTCGTTGTTTCCTCCGCGATTCTCGCTACCATCTTGGCCTCCATTTCCACGTTCAGTACCTTGCCTACAAGTCACCTTGACATGCCCCCTCTTGCCACAGTTATCACATTTTCCATATTTACATTGCCCGACATGATAACGTAGACAATTGACGCACTTAGGTAGGATACCCATGTACTCTTTTCCCTTTTTGGCCTTCTTCTTGTTACTCGCCTGAGTACCGTTCTTGAAATTTGAGAACTTCCTCTTGCTATCTTCAGATGGCTCCACAGGAGTCTCCTTTTTCTCCTCCGAGGTGGAAAATTTTCCCAGTCTAACCGCTTTCTCAGTGAGCGTCACACTCAAATCGATAGCATCGGTAATTGTTGGAGGCTTTGATGTTGTCACCATGCTCAGAATCTGAGGTGCCAATCCCCGGATGAAACGTTCGACCCTCTTAAACTCTGGTTCTAACATGTAGGGGACAACACGAGACAAATCATGGAATCTCTGCACATACTCAGCTATCTTCGAACCTTCCATCTTCAAGTTCCAGAACTCAGTTTCCAGCTTCTGGATTTCTGCTCTAGAACAATACTTCTTATGCATCAGCTCTTTCAGTTCGTCCCACGTCAAAGCATACGCAGCAGCCTTGCCCAAC
The DNA here is from genome assembly GCA_030545235.1 of Helianthus tuberosus. Taxonomy (NCBI): domain Eukaryota; kingdom Viridiplantae; phylum Streptophyta; class Magnoliopsida; order Asterales; family Asteraceae; genus Helianthus; species Helianthus tuberosus. The sequence goes on from CM060387.1 coordinate 2,862,917, forward strand.
CTCTGAACCTGAAGGTTCCACCATGACAGAGCCCCATCTAGAAACAGTCCAGATATGTACGTGACCTGATGCTCTGGGGCGCATTTGCTCAACCGCAAAACAGAATTCGTCTTCTCAACCCAGCGCACGAAGGCTACGGCACCCCCAGTGTCATCAAAATCCAGGGGCTTGCAGCTTAAGAAATGCGTGTAGGTGCAGCCTGCGACATAAGCAACATCATTCACATAAGGCATTAGCAAAGCACCCTTGTAAATGTCCAAACGTTTTGTAATGCGTCTTAAGTGACTAAACATTACCGTTGGGTGGGATATTTCCCGAGGTACCTTCACTGCGTTTGGAGCGAAGGGCCTCGTGCTGTGCGATGGCCTGTGATATGCGCTCTTGTAATTCTGCCTCTGTCTTCGGAAGAGGGTTGTTGGTATCAGTGTTCCTTTGAAGCGACATCTTCTAGGAAGAAGATTGGTTAGGTCAGGTCTTATTAAAGACACAGGCACATAGGCCTCTACTTAACGAATAATACCTAGGAGGTGAGTATACATATGTATATAATGAATCGTCATAGCAAGCAATCATATAACATCACAAATTTTGCACAAACAGGTAGATAGGAACATATTTAATGAGAACATAACAAGCAAGCACGTTGTTGATTTACATGTTTAATGGGGAATATGACGATTGAGCTTTCATTATTTACCGACCACAATCAGATTGTCTACAAAGTGTATCACATCAAAAGGGACACGGGGTCACCCTACCCTTGTCCAATAAGTCTATTAGTGTATCAAAATCACGTGCTCAAAAGTGTTCTTCAAAAGTCTCCACAATCTCGGCTCATTAGTAGTGTCTTTTCCCAAAAGTAATGCAATCTGCATAAAACCAAAAGCCAACTATACTGGTGACTGAAGTGGAGAAGGGAAGAAAAGCAAACTGCTAACATGTGCGAGCTCCTCATCGAGCTTGTATACACGTCGAAATAAGTAACTGACATGCTGCTCGACCGTAAGGAAATGAGCATCAAACTCTGGAAAAGGTGTAAAAGCAGCGGGTGAGAGTGTCAAAAGGAGACAGTGATGTATGTGGAGGATCAAAGTATGCTGGCATAGACAGGGTGGAGGACGTGGTGTCAGCTCAAGCTCCAAAACTCTACGACTCAAAACCTCAAACTGTAGCTGAAGTGATAGGAGCAACTCATCCCGTGCGTAGCCTCCATAATGTGAGGGATGGTAGGGGTCTGAAATTAGCATCGTGTATGGTAGGAACCATCGGAATGGCTCATCCAGCTGTGAATTAATGAAAGGAGCAAATGGTGCAGCCTTGGGGCTCCGTGGAAAAGCTGCTGAAGTAGAGGGATCGTCGTGCGGGTGCTGACCAGATGTACCTTCCCGGGTGCGGGTATGTCCTGAAAGAAAAACGATAGGCATATTGGTGCGATGGACGTCGGTCTCCATAGTGGGAAAAGGAGAAACATCAGCGGGTGCAGGCGGGGGATAAATAGCTTTAACAAAAGGAGGGTCGACAGGTACAGGAACTGAATCAGGTATAAGGGGTGCAATGTCTGGTAAACCAAAAGAAAACATGGTCAGGATCAGGAATCGGCTCAAGATCAATAGGTGCAACATCAGGCTGATGAAAAGGGGCAAGAACTAGCTCAGGAGCAAGCTCTGGGTCATGTGGTGATGTGGGATCTCGAGCAGGTGATAGTGCGGCAGACATAGCGGTGTCGTTGTCCGAGTCAGTAGCAAAAAGCTGCAATCCGGGCATTTGTAAAGCTGAAGGTGAGACAGAGTGTAATACTAGAATCAGAGGGTAACTTGATAACAGGGGTCTCAAGAAGTGAAATAGCAACAACGTTCTCGTCTAACTTTCCATCATCATGGGCGTCATCAGGGGGACCATCAACAAACAAATCAACGTCATCATCAACTAATCGTCAAAAGGAAGATCCTCGAGAGGAATTACCACGAGAGGTACGGCATCGAGGATTGGGGCCATGATGTTCTCGCCATCGGGGTGACCAATGATAAGGTGGACATGGACTGAAACAAGAATGACAAAAGGATCCTCGTCAGGGAAGCCATCAGCAAGGGTAAATCATCACCAAAGCCTGGTAGCGCGAACGGTTGGAAGTCGTCCTCTTCCTTGGAAAACATGTCAGGATCACTCTCAGTGTCTGACGTATATATCTCTGGCGCGGCATGACCTCGTCATCTGACGCGACTGCCTTTGAGTTGCGGGCATCCGACAACCCACTCTCTGAGGATAACATGTGTGCCTGCAACATTGTAATCCTAACATATGTACGTAAAGTAACCACTAACACCCAATATATACAAACAAAGGCAATTTATCATGTAATTATGTATCCTTGTTATTCCTCATGAAATCTTTCTATCCTGCTTAGTCTCCAGACTAAACCACCTAGTCTCCCAGACTAAACCAACCAGTCTCCCAGACTAAACTACCTAGTCTCCCAGACTGGACCACCCAGTCTCCCAGACTAAACCACCCAGTCTCCCAGACTGAACCACCCAGTCTCTCAGACTGAACCACCCAGTCTCTCAGACTGAACCACAAACATAAACCTTGAAATGTGTTTTGTGTCTTTATTTTGTAAAAATTGTTTGTTTCTTGGATCTGGGCGTTTTCGTGTATGCAATGAAAACGTGTTGTAAAAATATTTTCATGAGAGCCCTAATGATTGTAGTCTAGACTCGAGAAGGAATCCTAGTTCGCTATAATCGAAGCTCTGATACCAAACTGTCACACCCTGACTTTTGCGGAAGCGTGATTTGGTGTGACTTGCTTAATATAATTGCGTTCAACTATAACAAACGACTATATGATACAACCAAGGTGTTCATCCATAGATAGTTTCAAAACGTTACAAGCAACTTTGTTTTAAAATCCCAAAACACAGACTTCAAGTTCCAAATACAATACCAGCAAATTTTAGATCCATAAGGACTTTGCAAAAGACACAAACAAACTTGGTTTCGAGCCATGTATCTTATCCAAGATAAAATACATAACCCAAACACTTAGACTTCGGATGACACCTTTTATTAGAGACATGACTTGTAAACTCCAACGCCCGCCAGATCCATACTTAATTTCCTGAAATACATGTAGTTTGAAAACATCAACAAAAGTTGAGCGAGTTCATGTGTGTGTTTGTGAATAAACCTTTGAAACAATTGTAAGTATGTTTGTATGTACTTGAAAACCCGGTATGAAAGCAACAAGGAAACAGATCAATTAATGTGTAGCTAATACATTAATATTTGTGACGTGATGCAGGAAAACTCAAACATAGCAGACTTTGTCTCCGGCAATAAGACATAGTCACCACATGGTCCACTCGACGGACTCATGGGTGGGGCTCGCTACACCCAAATAGATCTATCACTCATGTCCCTCGGTCCTACAAAGAAGATTAATGGCCTTAAGTGTTATACCCACCACTCACATGATCAAGTACTACCCTTCCTTAGCTAACCATACCAAATCAAAATGTTTGTAAATAGTTGTAACATGTATTTCACCCCCGAAGTTATAAAACCAAAAACAGTTAGAGAAAAAGGGGGTCATGAACTCACAGGTTTGCGTTCTTCGAATCCGTCTGTAACTCAAAGTTTCCTCTGGTGTACACGACTACCTACAACGTACTATGGTCTATTAGACAAGCGGGTCGTGCCTTGACTTAGTATTAATTAGTGTCTTTGAGTTACGTTTCCAAGTGTCTTCATCATCATTCCAAGTTATATAATTATTTGTTAAAATAATAAATATTTTAACTTAAATTATATTTATTAAACTTTTGGAATAATAGTTAAACCAATATATATTTTAACATGATACTTTTCAAGTATTTATACATGTATTTCCTTCCCAAGGATGGGTGTACTTGTATTCGCATTCTTATTTTTGTATATTTTTGCCATGTATTAGGGTCGTATTCCGGTGTGTAATTATACGTGTGAGCATACGTATTTTTATTGTATTCATTAAGTATCCATATACTTAGTTTCGTATTAATTTTCCGGAATAATATCCTTAATAAATGTTTACCAGTATATATTTTCAAAATATATATTGTAATAAATATTATTTATAAAAATTATTTATAATTTTTCCTTTGGAAAAAATATTTGTATTTTCGCATAAGTTTCAAAAATAATATATTTTCATGTCTAACTTGGAAAATATATATAGAAACTCATTTTTCTCCAAAATGATATATTTCATATTTATTTGAGAAAATATATCTTTCACCCCAAAAATATTGTATTTCCGGTATGTTTTAAGAAAATATATATTTTCTTAAAAATAATATATCTTCTAAAAATTTCAAGAAAAAATTATATTCATACCTGCAATAATATATTTTTCCCTTGTAAAAAATATGATATATTCTTGTAGTAATTGTAAAAATCATATTTTCGTTTCCTTTGTGTCCAAAATATTATCTACCAAAATATACTTTGTGAATAAATTTCCGGAATACTTTGTAAGTCTTTTTCTATAGTTCGGTTTCACCAATATTTTGTGTGAAATGTGTATATTTATTCCTTGGAATTTTGGCAATATTTTGGATTGTAATTCTTGGTATTTTGATGTGTTATTTTATTTCATGTCCTAAATAATATAACTAATACACAAAATATACAAATAATCACACACATGGTGTCATCTAAATATATATTTCCTAAATACATATTCAGTCACTTTTATTTATAAAAACCAACCTCCAATGATTAAAATTTTTGTAACAAAATTTATGGCAAAGTTTTTGTAACACTTTATGGTTTAAAACACACTTGTAAATATTTGTTCAGAATTATTTTTCTAAGTGTTTACATTTTTAGAAAATTTTGCCATAGTTTCCCCTAAAAATTGAGGTTTCCATGCTTTCAAGCATATCATTTTATTTTGTAAAAATCATCACAATCGATCCATAATCAATAATAAACAACCTTTACTTACCAACTTTGCCAAAAACAAGTATAATCTACTACTTCATGAACTTGAAATTTCACAAAAATTTGTAGTAACTTACTAGTGTTCTTAGTAAGCCTTGTTATCCTTTAAAGTGCGGTTGATTCTTTAAAAACTTCATTTTTAAAGAATTTAGATCTTTACAACTTATGATCATGTTTTCTAAAAATGTTTCTTTATGAATTCTTCTTGTTACACAAGTGTTTCTACACTTGTTTAACCACCAAAAATAAGGTTTGTTTATGTAAGAACCAAGATTTAGTAAAACTTATATTCTTAACTTGGTTTCTTTAGAAATCATCCAGAAATCTTTAGATCTACAAGTATTACTACTCACTTTGATCATTATTTTTCAAGAAAACATTTTGTTCTTTCAAGTTCATGCTTTATGTGTGGATGATGTATCATCCTAATCATGATCTAGCAAGATCACATGATGATCAACATCAAATACATGTATGAACAACAAACATCAAGCATAACAACTCATATTCATCAAGATCTCTTCATAGTTTAAGCTAATGTTCAAGTTTACTTCTTGTTATTCCTAGTGTTCTTCAAGATTATGAGTATGATTCTTATTTTAACCACTTAAAATGGAAATAAAATAGCAAGATCAAGGTTCTTACCACTAGCACAAGGCTAGGGATGATCAAGTGAAGAAAACAAGTGGATAAAAGCAAATAGAGAAGGTCCTTGAAATTCCGTAAGCTCCTAGCTCCTTTATGTGACTTCTAACACTCTTGTATATGTTTGGATTGAATGATAAGTGAATGAAGGTGAGGGATATGGGGGTGGGCATCTTCGGCCGTGAGTGAGCAAGGAGAGGGAGAGAAGGAGTGTGTAAAGTGTGTTGTGATGAATGAAAGTTATGAACCTTTAAGTCTACTTATAATCCATTCAAGACACATCTACCATTGGTTCATATGTTTGTAAAAGGGAAAGCAAGATCTAATAAAGAATTCAAAGGAAATCTTTGGTGGGGGCCACAAGGGAGCCGTGAATAGGTGGGGAGGGTCTAGGCATAGGTTTTATCCAAGTAGTTAGATTGTAGTTTAAATGTAAGTATATGGTTAGGTGTTTAGTTATTAGGTATTTATATAGTGTGTTATTATGTTCGGGGACCATAACTAGCTTGGTAATGTTAAAACAATGCTTCTAGTAAACATTTGGTGTTTCGGGTAATGTCCGGTTGTTCGGTTGGTTACCGGTTCGTTAAGGAGCTAAACTACACAGTTTAGTGTGCTTTATGCTACCTTTTGTGACAGTTCTGATTCCCGGCACTTAGGAAAGCATTCAGGGCCATTTAACCATATTTCTGCATGACATTAGTTTGTTTAAATGCTGAATTTGCTGATTTTCTGCAGAATTCTGCAGTTTAGGTAAGTTTTAGGCACTTTCTGGCACTTATACTATCACTAGGAAGGCAGTTTGGTGATCCTTACTTTCATTCACACTATCCTAGTGTAATACTTGGTTTCTGGCTCATTCTGTGTCTCAATACAATGTCTGTCTATCTACTGAACTTTGTCAGCATTTTTCTGATTTGCCGGATAACTGTGCTAACTGTGTTTCATGCACCATTTGAGTCAATAAAGTTCTCATGCAATAATGACATGACATTAAGCAATATATGATGCACATGTATGTATAACCAACTGGGGTAGTCTAGTTGGCCACCGACACCCACCTCTTCCCAGAGGTACCGGGTTTGAATCTTGGGAGTGGCATATGTCGCCCAGGGAAAGAACTTGGCAAGGGGAATTCACCCCGGAGCTAGCTTGGTCGGGTAGCGGCTCCTTGTGTGGGATCACTCCGGCGGTTGGGACCCCCCCCCCCCCACATGTATGTATATGGTAATAATCAGAAAGCAGTTCAAGTAATTAATTGAAATGCAACACAGTCATTAAGCATTAATCATTTTCTAATAATCGTATGGATGCATGCAAATTTGACAGTTGTCACAAATTCAACAACAGAAGCAGGGTACATAGTTGTTGCAAGTTGCACTTCACAAATCCTATGGCTTTAAACCAATTGCTTGATTTTGGTATAACCTCTCTAAAGACACCAGAAAAACTAGAGAGTCAAGCAGCTGAATAGATTATCAAGAACCCAATGTCGCATTAAAAAACAAAGCACATTGACATTCGTCATAAATTTTTAAGAGAGTGTTACGAAAAGGGACTGATTTTACTTCATCATGTTCCCATTGAAGATCAATTAGTAGATGTGTTCACAAAAGCACTAGACACATCTACTTTTGAAAATATGATCTCCAAAATTGGGATGCTAAATAGAGACTAATAGAAATTTTTAGTCTTCTTATATAAAAACATTAAAATGTTGTTTTGAAAATCAAAATTTTATTTTAAAAAAATCATAAAAAGTTTCATAAAAACAAAAACTCCATTCAAAGGAGTGAAACATCTGTTTCAGTGGTTCAAAACTCTATTTACCTTTTGTTAAACACTGTTGCAACAAAGAACCACTGATACACTACCCATTGGTTGACTACAAAGTCAAACAAAACCACTGTTTTTCAAAACCAACCATTGTTTCCATTAAAAACTCTGTTTTTAACTCAACAAAGGTTTCAAACATATGTTTTCATTCAACTGTTGACCAAAAGTCAAACAGATGTACCAACCACTGTGTTTGTGATTCAAATGTCTAATGAGATCCAACAGAGGTTTCAAACAGACTTTTAGAAACAGACCTTACCTTTCTTCACCAAAGGGTTTTCTCAATGGAACCCTTTCCATGTTAAACAGAGCTTTGCCAAACTGAGCTTTGCTTTAACAAATGAACGTTTTCCAAATCACTCAAAAAGTAACTGTTCGTCACGTCATCACCACTGTTACAAAACCCTACAAAAACCCTAACCAAACAGAGTTTACACATACCAGGGTGATAAACTCAGAAATCACTCAAAAAGATCATATATTCATAGAATTTCTAAAAGATTTACTCATTCCCATCATTAAAAAGATTTATCCATTCAAAGGGTTCTTCGAAAGGATTTTATATTCAAGATGGCTCTAAACTTGAAACCATCCCATAACTGTCTTCCATACCTTGTGAAAACTTATGCCAACAAAGAATTTCATACAATTATTAATCTTCTCACATCGTCAAAATATTTCACCATTCTCACTGCCAATGCACCCATACGTCTTGCCAATCTTCGTGAATTTTTGGCGAATTCAGATTTTCTGCTTCATAATAAAAAGCCCTTTACCATCATTTCAAAAGAAAAAATTGCAGATGTCCAGATCACACCAGAGTTGATTTCAACTACCTTCGCCCTGAATGATGAGACATGTACAAAATCTTTTTTTCTAAAATTGAGCTCCACCATGAATTCATAAAGAGGGGATATGATTTACATATGGTGTGGCAACAATTATTAAACCAAACTTCCAACCAACAATGATTTTTTTTCTTTCATACCTTACTCATATGTCTATCAGCAAAAACCACATCTTATAATGAAATTCCATTAAAAACATAGTATTTAGGATATGCTATTTTATCAAATGCAAATTATAGGCTATCCAAAACTTTATTTCTTGACGTGGTTGTAAATGTAAAAGCCAAGAAAGAGGGCAAACCTGAAGCCTTTATCTTATACCCTCGAATTTTAAGTTTAATTTTACAAAGGGTCTTGGCACAAAACATTTTCTCATAGGGTGAAGCCCTACAAACGAAAATTCTTTCTAATGAAACATTCAGCCGCATGATGACCAAAGGTCAACAAAATGTGGATGAAGAAAATGTTTTAGAAAACAGAACAACAGATGTTACAACATCTGTTGCTGAGCCAACTGCTCCTAGTGACCACAGTACACAACCCAGCACTATGGAACACACACTAGCAACTACCACAAAGACCACTTCTATCCAAAAGCCCAAATCCAAAAGAAAACTTACAAAAAAGGTAACCCTCGAGGATGAGATACTAGATGAACCTACTCACAACAGATGCAAACATCTTTATCTATCCAAACTCCTCACTTGTCCTCCCAAAAGGACAGTGTTGTAAGCATAGGGGGCACAAATCAAGAGGAGATGATTCTCTTGAACATTTCTTCTCTAACCCCTCTCCCAGTGCTACTTCTCTTTTCACTCCACCTCCAACAAAAACAATACCACCAACACTTCAATCATTGCTTGATGCAATTGAAAACCTTCCTAGGTTTTCTCAACAACACACTACTGGGAGTATGCCACAACAAGTGAGTAGGGCAAGTCTAGGAATCAATGCTAGCCTACAAGCTAAGGAGGCTACACCTCTTGTGTCTCAAGAGACACTTGACGGTTTTTCAAGTGAAACAGCTACTACAAATGTAGAGTCAACAATCTCACAGTTAGACAATAGTTACATAACTAAGACCTCCTTAAAGGCAACAACCAGTGAATCAACAATAGTTCATTCACAATTAGTTGGAAGTCCCAGGTACAAAGAAAAGGGGCACTTGGTTCAAAACTAAGTACAAGCACCTCTGGTGGGAATTCAGATGATCCTATTAATTTAGGTGATGAGTTAAGATATAAAGAATTGATAGATAAAGTATCCAAGTTAGAGTCTTTTGTTGCTGAGATAAAAGACATGCTAAAGACCTTGGTGTAAAACTCTAAGCCTCCTCCAACAAATGCACAACTTGCAGAAAAGATTTGGTTTCATGCCCAATCCTATCTTCAACTCTAAAAGCAGTCTACAGATGTCACCCATAACATACACATGGAAATGATCATGAACATGATTAAAGCCATATACAATGATACATAAGCTAAGATCAAAGTCATAAAAGATCATATTCTCCAAGCTACATGCACCACTCCAACACCTAGGTATCCTACAAATGATGCCAAAAGGGGGGAGAGTAGTGGTGATAGCCTAAGAAAACTTCCTCTACCAAAACCTACATCTCTAGCTAAAAAAGCCAAAACTTCTCAAACCACTGATCATCCACACCAAAAATCTATTGGCATTACAAAAGTACCAACATATGTTACAAAAACTACCACAACATCCATAATATACCACATGTCCCACAAACCAAAAAAAGAAAAGCAATAACCTCACTTGTCAAACCTTCCATCACAACTACATTGTCACTTCCTGCATCATCACCTCCATCATCGTCACTGTCACACCCTGATATTTCCACGTATTACCGGGGTCCCGGTGGGGAGTATTGTGACGTAGTTGATATCATCATAGTCAAACAACACAATTTAAATGCACATCGGAAGCAAAAGATAAAAATATTACAAACCGATACAAAGTAATATCAAAGTATTACAAACGGAATGTAAAGGATCCACAGGCGGATCAAATAAAAGATAATTGTTGAACAGATCTTAATATCAAAGCTTGCGAGACTCTTTAATGATGCTAGGAGTAGCCAGCCTATTCTGATTAGTACCTGCACATAGCCTTTTTGGGAAAATACGTCAGTTTACACTGGTAAATACAATTTAACTGACTCATTTTGAAAACGTTTAAGAAAATTGATTTGAATGCACATGGCACAAAACTTTTTATAACTTGGGATAATTATTTATATATAAACTTGTAAAAGAATTACATGTTTCTTATACGTTCAGTAGCCCAGATTGACACCTGTTTAAAGATTAATAGACACACCACATGATATAGTCCCGCGGCGAGTTATTCCCGAAACCGGCGGTTATACCTTATTATTTATATATGCATTGTCGGGTGTACGCCTACACCCCGTGCCTAAGTCGTGGCCATTTCTTAGAATGATGCCAAGGATATCCGGGACATGGTCATTAACCCCCAAAGGCTTTAAGCAAACAAAACAATTTAAACGGTACATTTCAATAAATTAATCTTCATACAATTAAAAATTCAATGCCCAACCAAGCGGTATTTTATATACCGTACCCCAAGCCCGTATAGGGAAAATAAGTTAAAAGTATTTACCTGAGCAAATTTATACAATTTATCCCAGTCGTATACCACCAAGCAAGTACAGATAGCTTTTACTGGGCTCCTAAATCTAGAACGGAGGTTTTTAATAACCTATTAGATTCCTAACGGGTCTTAATTAAGCCTATGCTTAGACCAGTTAGTTTTAAAGGAGGATACGGTTCAAAACGCATGATTAAGCGAGAACCGGATTAGAATATGGTTTAGACCCGACAATCTTGTATACTTGTGTAACAAGAGTAAACTAAACACATTCTGGATTTTGAGATAAAAAATGATAAGGTTTGACCCGTTTCGGCTAATTTATGCAAACTAGTTACACAAACCGCACCAAACGCGAATAACGCGTAACGGTTAACCAAATGATTCATGAACAAGTTTCCTAAGTTAATATGCCATAAATATATTGTGAAATCAGTAAGATATCTTCTATTATGCCCAAAATGGATTTAAACTCAAATTATGCCACGTAGGGGTGTTTTGGTCATTTAAAAGGTTATAAAAGAGATTTAATATAAATCTGAGTTTATGGTCTGATATAATCAGTAAATACACTTAAATTAATATGTAATATCAGTAGGGTATTACATATATTTGAAATTTACCATTATAACCAAACTATGCACCATATGGGTATTTTGGTAATTTCACATAAGCCTAAAAGGTCAATTCTGGAAATCTGAGTTTAAAACTTTTTCTTACTGTTAAAATATAAAAATTTACTGAAAATATCAGTAGGCATTAAACCTTATATGTTTAAAATAGTTTTAATACATACTATACGTTAAAAACGCTTAAAAATGCGATTTTAAGCTATTTCTGGGTTTTATAAGAAAAGCTGGTATTTTTATTATTCCAGAAGGCTCAAAATATTTTATTTATCATATTAGATCATTAAAAAAAGGTTTGGTATAAAAAAGATTTGTAAAACTCATTTTATATGCCAAAAGCACAAAACCGACAATTACCGAAACAAAGCTATAACCCTATGTTATGCTCAGCCTAAAATTAAATAAAAATCTTCAAAAATCCTAAAATATTATTTTACATCAGTAGGTAAAAATTTTGGTATCAAAAATTGGGTTTAGATAGGCTTTATGCTAATTACGTCATTTAATTAATAAAAAGCTTTTCATTTACGCTAATGAGCATAACTCCCAATCTAGACCTCAAACTGATGTCAAATTTTTAGGGCAAGTTTATAATAGTAATAAAGGTTTATATCCTCTCACATTTTCAAAAATCTCGTTTTAAGGTCAAAAGGGCATAATAGTCAACATTTAGGCATATAACGGAAACATGCATATGAATCGAATAACTAAGGAACCAAGTTGTATAACCTCAAAGGGTTACACTAATCTATAACCTGGTCCTAATAGATTTCTAAGGCGTGTCTAAACTAAGTTAAATCGGATCAGAACTGAAAGTCAAAGCAAAAGTCTACTTTTGCGACTTTCAGTCCCGAACCGAGTCTATACTTAGAATTGTCGGGTTGAACATGCTTAAACATGTTCTTATGTTAATTACCAAGTTATTTAAGTGTTAAAACATGTTGCATAAATTCTGAATTATCAGTTATGAATTTATTTGTAAAAACTGACTCGGTTGACTTTTTATTAAGAAGTTTGACCCGACAATTGACTGAGTAAACGTGGTAATTAGGAGGTGCCCTTTTGAGAGTTTAACACCTACCTAATTACGGTCACGTAGCCATGTTCGTTGTGAACAATGGCTTAACCGTTTAAAAGTCAAAGCGTTTATCGCAAACGCTTGACTTTCGGCTATAAACGCTAAATAATTTAAACTAAGTACGAAAGGACACTTACAAGAGGTCCAATGGACTGATAGAGGTTCTCAAAGGAGTTCAAGATCCTCTTAATTTAGAGAGCATGTGCAGAAAGCAATGAATTGTGAATGAAAACCAAAACAAGGGGGTATATATAGGATTTAGAGGATCGTTAGGATCGTTCCTTGATAAACGAGCCTTGAACTGGACCGTACACATCTTACCCCCTATTTTTCAATACTATGGGTGCCCAAGGATTGAAGAAATACCATTTGCAAGTGCTGGATCAAGCTGGAACAGGCTGTAACTTGCTGTAAACCACATTCTGCAGATCTGGCAGGTTCACACGCCCCGCGTAAGACCCAAGGGGGGTCTACGCGGCCCGCCTGGGCTGCACAGTTCAACAACTAAGTTTTAGAATTGCAGTTTCAGTCCCTGTACTTGCTTAAAGGTCATTTCTGATGCGTATGAGGCCCGTTAACCTCATTTCAAGGCTCCACCATGATGTTTAAACATAGGGGACATGAAACATGTTCACAAACATGTCGGATGACGGTTCGTTTGGCCGTACGGTCACGTTGTTCGTCTAATTACGACGAAACACGAACGGACGCGAAAAACGATCCAAACCACGCGACAAATGGAATTTTATCATGCCGAACACTAAAATAAAATATTTTACGGGTTATGTAAATTTTTGGATGTCCGGATATATCCAGAATGTAAGATATGCGCGAAAATGCAAACTTGTGCACTTTTTGACGCTTTTAGTCCCTACTTGACTTAAAAGTTTATTTTTGCGCACGAAACACCTCTAAGCCTATATCTGAGCTATATAAAGGATAAATAAGGTATGTTTAACTCATGGTCATATTCCGGAAGGTCCGGTACCCTACGAATCGACATACTTTTGCAGTTTGATGCAATTAGTCCTTTAATCGCACAAGGTAGCGCGAAATGTCGTTTAATGATATCCAAGCCTTCCATGGCCCATAATGGGCATTCCCAAGCATGATTTTAATTATATCTACGCTCTCAATCGCTTAAATGGTCACCAAAAGGCGTAGATTCAAAAGTTGACGCTTTAGGTCCCTTTAATGCGCAAACTTGCGCATATCATCATTTAATAGCTTTGAAGCCTTATCTAATACATATTAGGCATTCTTGAGAGTATTATTAAACATCACGATGTTTCGGGTTCGCTAAAAGGTCATTCAGAGGTATAATTAAACATATTGACACTTTTAGTCCCTCTTACTTGCAAAGTTGCGCGTAACTTTACTTATAGGCAAAAAAAACTTTAGACGGCCAATGTTTGGCATTCCTGAGAGTATAATCAAATATTATGAAGCTTTTGGTTTGTTAAAAGGTCACTCAGAGGTAAGAATTAACATGTTGACGCTTTTAACCCTTCATTGCGCAAACTTTCAATTAATTACACAAACGGCTAAACTTGATCAACAAGTGGCTCATTTGTGAATATAAATACCGTACGAGGTTATTCAGAAACTTATTTTTGGTATGTTAATATTTCCAGTCCTTTCATAATCAAAGTTTTCGATTTTTTGAAAAAATAGTCCCTAAATTTCAATGTTTGACTTCATTAGGGTTTATTACACGTGTCAATACATCATTGGTCGTGATTTTACGAGGTGTTACATCCTCACCCCCTTAAAAGAAATCTCGACCTCGAGATTTGCTAAAATACTGGAAGTACTTTTTTTTGTCGCATAATGGACTTAACTTCTATAGCATATTTGGAGCCTCTCCAAGCTCCCAAGTTGACCTCTATAGTAGGTACATGTATCCTTTTTGGAGCTTCTTAACCTGTCGATCCTTAATCGATACAGGTTTCTCATTATATCATAAATCTACATATCATTATGTGATAATGCTTCTCGACTTATTGGTGAAACACGTCCTTAAATCATTAGTGTGTAATGCATTGCGAGCTCCGCCAAGCTCCTTAAATAGGTTTTAGCTTATGAACTATTTGATCTTGATACATTCGATTCCTTCGAATGATTCCATATATTCAGAGCTTAACTAGCCTGATAATTAACAAATTGGCACACCCTTCCAGGGTGATATCTTTTGTTGAACCTTATTCCTTAACAAGAACTTAGGAGGGTTGCTACTTTCATTAATCCTTGATTTGCTGCCGAATACGAGCAACTTACAGATGATTATGGATTTGTTTGATCTTATTCGTTGTTTCCAAGGAAACTTTCAGATCCTGATAATTTAGACTTACTAATCTTATGTCTAACAATAGATGTATAACATTCCATCTATGCAAGGTCTCCAAAGGAGCAGCCTTGATACTTATATAACAACTATTATACAAAAGCTTATCTTAAGGTGAGATGGTTATTCCAACCACTGCTTAAAACTAATCTTAAGGAATAGCTAATCCTTACAGCTAGTCGAACAAATCGACGATCCTGGGCAGCTGATGGCGATTCTTAATTGTTGCCTAATTAGGGTTGCGGTAATCAATGCATAAGCAAAATGAACTGTCTTTCTTAATTAACTATACCAAATTCTCAGAATATTAAGTTAGGCTATATGAATTCTCTATTTTAAAACTTACTTAATCAGTTCGATTCTTCTAATGATGGTACTGACCGTCTTGGAGATTTCATAACAATACAGCCCTAAATGGAATATAAATGTTAACTCTACTTGCCTCTCAGGAGGTAAACAGGGTAATCTTAGGAGAAAATAATCAAGATACAAGGAGGTTACAGAGATTTTCCAAATCTCAGGCTTCAGTTCACCCATCATTGCTTGTGTCAAATAAGTGACACATTTATGTTACAAGTCCACAAATCCTTTAATCGGAGACATTTACTTGGACAATTCCATTCTGGATATCTTCTTTGAATACCATTAGCTGACTTTAGTACCATATGACCATCAAAATATCTTTGTGGTCCCATGCATTAAACCTCCATACTGATCAGGCATGGAAGCAATCTATGGGACATATTAAGATACACCAATCCTCATACGATGCTTTTATCATACCATCTGGTATTCGCAATCGATAGAGATTAAAGAGATATCAACTATATATGCTGACGCACTTCCTCTAGAGAGGATACTTCTAAAATTTTATGCCTGAATGTTTCTGACAGGAACAGAAGAAATGGTTCTTATGATCTCGCCTGTAAGTTTTACATTACACTTAATATCTGGGGTTCTTACGGGAAAAATTTCTAAAAGTTTGCTAAGCTTATGGTCTTATGAGAGACTTAGCAGCACCTGAAACCAAAAGTAACCCCTAGCAATAAAATCACAATAAGGGATTTATCTGGTGTCATTATTAATGTGAACAGCCTCTAATCATACATCAGGAGGGTTAAGCGCCTCCATTCTTAATCTTTTTAAACTTAGCTGCAAAATCTTTGACAAATTTTAGGGCAGTCTCAGCTTTGACTGGTTATTTATTACTCTATAAAACATGAGTAGCTGAGGTAGATCCATAATGGATTTATAATAAGCAGGCCTTGAAGCCTTAATGTGCCCTCTTATTGCCAAAGCTAACCACCAATAATTATTCGCATTAAGCTTAGATTTTTGGGTAGATTGAATAGGGTACTATCTCAGCCAATGAATTAAAATTTGTAACATACTATTGACAGTCTAGAACTTTTATGGTGAGAGTCAGAAAATTCTTATTCCATCTCTTTCCATTTTGTGATGCGGATAATAGGCTTTTCTAATAAGGTCCTTAAAACTTGGTCCATCCGATATTGTATAAGAGGATTTTTCTTGTGGACTTTATTAATGTCATCGCTAATCAAGGGTATCGCCATTGAATGACTGTGACGCATACCTCACCGTGTCCGTTCCAGCATAACCGCTGATACACCTAATGGTTTCTACTTCATCCAACAATTTCCTGCAATCGATGGCCCCTTTTTACTATTGAAGTCTCTCGAGTTCCAAGAGACGAAGTACTCTTAAGTACATCCTAAAAAGGGATGGGCTCCTTGCCATATATGATTTTGTTTGGGTTATTCTTCGCATTTGATGTATGAATAAAGCTCTTCTCATGAGCAGCGACATGTGTTTTAGAGCGAGCAGCATTTGGCTCCTTGAACCTTTTCATGACTTTTCTCATAGCCTTCCTAACAGCTGCGTTAATTACACTTTTGGAGTTTAACTCCATTAACGTTGAGGTTCATACTTGGTGCATCACTAACATTTGTCGCATCTCTAGCACTGCGACTGTTGTTTGTCTCTTCTGAGTTTTCCATACTCGAATCTTTGGTTTTAAATACCATTTTTAACAAGTGCTTAGGCAATCCGTACCATGTGTCTACTTGGATTGTTAAAGGCTCACCATAAAGAGTCTTGATAATTACTTGCTTCTTATCACACGCAACATGGGCTTGGTTACAAGACGACCAATCCATTCCTATCACTATATCGAGTCCCTCTATTTTAACGGAAACAAGGACAACGGAAAAGAATGATTCCTAATGGATATAAAACATCCATCTAATATTGCCGAAGCAGTCTCTGAGGTACCATCAGCTAATTCTACTTCATACTTAACGCTTAGAGTTTTAATAGGCAGATTTAATAATTTACAAAATCCATTGTCTATGAAAGACTTATCTGAACCTGAATCAAATAATACTCTAGCATGAGCGTTATTGATAAGGAAAGTACCCGTTGTGACGTTGTCATCCTGAATAGCCTCTTGAGCATCCATTTGAGAGCCTCCAGCTTTGGTCTTCTTACCCTCCCCAGGCTTCTTTATTTTATTTGGGCAGTTAGTTTTGATGTGCCCTTTTTCATTTCAACCATAGCAGGTTGCGTCCTTTATGTCTTGGCACTCCAAAGTCTTGTGCCCTTCCTTTTTACAAATTCCACAAGGCTTAGCTTGTGAATCTAAAGTGCCTTTTCCTTTAGTCGCCTTCTTTGAGCAGCGGTTCTTTATGTGCCTCTTCTCGCCACAACCATAGCATGTGGCGTCCTTCAAGTCCTTGCATTCATGGGTCTTGTGATCCATCTCTTTATAGATGACACATCCCCTGGTCTGTTCATAGAAACATTTTCCGAAGTGCTTCTTCTCGCAGGTTTTACATTTGGGTTTTGCCTCCTTTGGCTTGGACTGGTTATAGTTTGAACCGGTCTTACCCTTTTTGTAATCTTTATTTGGGGTATTATCGCACTTTCGCTTATGATCCTTTAATGCTCGGTCCACGGCGTTGTTTACGGCTGTATCTATCATAGCCTGCAACTCGGTGCCCGTTAAGTTCAGTCTTGCATCATTATTCTGATCAACTGGATGATTGTGAGCTTCGGATGAGTCAGCCATGGTGAAGCTTTGATAGCTACAGACCAAGTAGTAATAATTTGTTTAATTATATAGTAAATTGTCGAGTTTGATGATTAAATAGCCATGGTGCAAATAAACCATATAAGCCAATAGATAGTATTAAATTTATTTGATTATGTTTTGCCTAGGTTTTTAAATAAACCATCTTTGGCGTTTAAACGGAATATAATCCTTCATATGTATTAGACAGGGGACATAAGTCACGACTGTCAATGTCGTACCGACATTTTATATAGCACAAGGGCTTGTTCCAAAGGACTTTTTGATGGCACAGATGCCTAGTCACTAGGGAAATTTTAAAACATAATCAATGATTCCTTTGGATCAGAAAATTTCATAGTTCCTTGTCTTGACAAGAAGTTATGAAATAAAACTATCTTTTTCATGTATACATCTTTTCCTGAAGGTATTCATCCCAATGGATGTTTTGATGTGTACATCATGTTCGACGTTTATTAGCCATGATTCCTCTTGATCATTTAGGCTGAATAAGGGGTTTGGAAGTTCCTAATATCAAGATGACAAGTGTGATTTTATCGCATCACCTGTTGTCTGGAGTGTTAACACGTTTTCAGTTGTTAACAAGGATTGGAATCTTTTGAACAGGTCTTACCATCATAGCTAGGTCTTTAATGACATTCAAGCTAGGTTGTACCTTTTAAGATTCTTTTTAATATGTATACTGGTAGGAAAGGAATGATATTTATTTTATTCAGGATTTTCATTATAATTATCCTAGATTTAATTAAAATATAACTATGGCACAAAAAGGCCAAGTCACAAGGGCAACTTTAAATTACAAACCATGATTTTGTAGAATCAAGGTATTTAGGCTTGAACGTTGTTCATTGCCTTTTCTTGACAGGGAGTTGTAGGCTACAACTGTCTTTTGTCTTATAAGACAATGAATATGGCCCGTAATCATTACATCCCTAATGGATGCTTAATTCACAAAATAAGAAAGGATTTTGGGAGAATCCAGTATAAGGATGATTTATGCGATTTTATCGAATCACATTTTCCAGGAATGTTAACATGTTTACAAAGGTTAACAAGGATTTGAATCTTTTGAATAGGTTCTATCATCTTGGCCTTGTCTGAAATGACATATAGGCTAGGTTGTACCTTTAAGATTCTTTTTAATATTTAACGCAAAACAATCCTAAATTGAGATGTTAATAAGGATCTGAATCTAATTGAGGAACTACCATCTTGGCCCTGTCTTAAAATGACACATGGGCTAGGTCTTGTCCTTTTTAGATTTTGCCATTTTATTATAATGGTAGATCTTATAAAAGGAATGTTATTATTTCATATTTTATGTTCATATGCAATGATAAATAAATTTAGATAAAACATTCCAATGATTTTTAAAAGAGGTACAGAATTGCCCTAAACATGGATAGAAAGAAATAATGTTGTCCACGAAGGGACTGAAATATGAGAATGCCCTTATAAGGACTTACTAAGGAAACGAACTTCAGCAAAAGGAGTTTCTTCTTCATTTTATTTCTGAATGTTTTCTCCTTGGTTGCACGTTTATCCTAGTCGCAGTACGAAGCTCGGCCATTCCTAGGCTTCGAATAGGGAGAATTTCCATTACGGCTTCTTTGCTTGGCGACAAATTAAAAAATATAGAATTGAAAGCAATAATTCTCCGAATAGAGATGAGAGTATTCCTATGTTAAGCCTAGACTCAGAAGGTCAAGGAATGTGCTACTGTGTCATTGAGATTAAACACAAAAGGCTAGTGTTTAATTCACTCAATGTTGGCTCTGATACCAACCTGTCACACCCCGATATTTCCACGTATTACCGGTGGGCCCGGAGGGGAGTATCATGACGTAGTTGATATCATCATAGTCAAACAACACAATTTAAATGCACAGCGGAAGCAAAAGATAAAAATATTGTTGGACCGTGTGCGTGACCCTAAACAGTCAGTAAAGGTAGTTCATCTTCATTTACTAAGGCGGAATCAAAGTAAACAAAGTCACACAACTTGTATCCTTTTCAATTCTTCTCTATTACTGATTTTCGAGACTTTACAATGATTTCTGATGAAATTTTGGCAGCACCTTGTCTCACATACAATGATCATGTCCGCTTCAAATGACAACACACATCGACTATTTATAGGCAAGAGGGTTTCGCTTGAATGAACATCATGCCTGTTCAAGAGAACTATCATGTTGTTGGTTTCGCTTGAGGATGTAACAAGTTGGCTTCAAGCGAACTTACATAATCTGTTTTCGCTTGAACTGCTCCTGGTTACTTTCAAGCGAACTACCTCACTAAAACATGTACAAACCCTAATTTCGACCTGTTGTGTGCTCGTTCAACCTATCTAGATATAAGACTCGATTAAGACGAAGTTAACAGACATTCAATTCACCAACAGACTCCCCCTTGGATGTTGACGAAGTCTTCGGCGTCGAGTCTTTAGTCTTAGTCTTTCTCCAAATTAATTTATCATTATATAAAATCTCTTTTCAATCTTTATCTTCAAACTTTAATCTTCACTCTTCCCTTTGACTGTTGATGCAAAATTTTGACTCCCCCTTTCACAGACTCCCCCTCTCGATCAGCTAGGGCTTAAATTCTGGTTCAAACTTTGACATTTTGTTGCCATGGGGAACTTGATTCCTCATAATCTCTACCCAAATATAAGATATATGACAGTAATAGTTTCAATCCAAAACTTACCTTTCAACTCTCAGTGTTAGAAATCCACTTAAGTATTCAGATTCAAATTAATGACCCCGATTACTCAATTAATCTACCAAGTCCAACTTAATGACCTTGGTTGATTTGAGATAAATCACACTGACATTTTGTTCAACTTTTTCTGAAAATATACAAGTTTCAAGTTAATAAACTTGTTTCAACTTTTCAACTTTCACAAACTTATCATGTTTTAGCTCCAAACTCAACATCCAGCCCAGAAACTTCCTGCATCTGCTTCAAATAGTGAATCTGAAGATCAACTCTCCACTTTGGTTTGTCGGAAAATAAAGTAGAAGTGTAAAATCTTTTTGGATTTTGAATAAAGCTTCTAAACTAGAAATGAAATACAGAACTAAAATGCAGTAAAAGTAAACTATTTACAAACATATTTTTGGTTGAGCATGTTAGGGAATCATATCAGCTATTCGACAAGTCACAAGTACCATTAAGCTTTGATTACATATTTAGAATTAAACAATTCGCTTATATTGTCGATATACTGATCCACTTTAAATTTTCACACAAACTTCAATCTGTCCAGGATACGGATTTAGTGTTTTAGAGACTTAAACTTATTCATGTGTCCCACCTCTTGAATATACTCCCGTATCCAGATCCCAATATTCAGTCTTACAGGTGAGTATACCACAAATGATATCTGTAGGGGGTAATAAATTATATAACAGTATGAAACCGTGAGAGCTCAGGTCAGAACTACCGTTCAGCAGAGAGATCACGAATCGGCTTGGGTGTGTCCCCCTTAGAGGATTTTTTTTACAACAGCATTGCTAAGCAATTTTATTGTCTTATCATTTATGCTGAGGGTGATGCTATGTTTCAAGCATTGTGGAGAGTATTATTCGAGGACTAGGTCAGAACTTCCATTCAGCAGAAGTCCCGAAATAATACCCCAGATATCACTGAGTATAAAGACCTAGTATATCAGAAAAAGGAATCTTTCAAACGAAATTTCAGCGGTTACCTATATATCCAAGTAGTGTTTCCCACGAAATAAGTAAGTAAAGATTTTAAGTTTATATCCCGAACAAACCTACAAAATGTGTAAAATCCTATCGGCACATCATCAGCGAGACTGTTTAACCTTATAAACTTTTCATTTCTTTAGCATACTGTAACTGTTAAGCTGATGTACTATCATTTTCCCTTTTTACACAAGCTCTTTTCCATTTTCTATTGTTTTTGGATTTTGAAAATATCTCATGTTTTTGTATTTTTGAAATTTTTTACTGTTTTTGTTTTTTCTGAAAATATTACCCTATACCTCCCCCTAAATACCAAAACAAGTAAAAAATCGACAAACCATTACAGATTGCTTCTCAACATCATCTACAATGTCTCCTTCATCAACGCCAAGTATCTCTTCCAACACCGATAAAATCTTCATACCATTCTGTTTTAGAAAATATTGAAAACGTGTTTTATCAAATGCTTTGGTATGTAAATCAGCTTTTTGTTCGTTAGTGTGGATTTTCTCAATTCGTATCAACTTCTTCTCGAAACAATCGCGAATGAAGTGATGATGAATCTCAATGTGTTTCGTTTTAGCATGATGAATAGGATTTTTGGTAATGTTAATCGCTGCCTCATTATCAACAAAGATAGGGGTGTTTAGAAATTGCAAACCGTAGTCGCGCATCTGTTGCTGGATCCATAAGATCTGTGAGCAGCAACTGCTAGCAGATACATACTCCGATTCACATGTGGATAAAGCCACAGAGGTCTGCTTTTTTCATTGCCTGGTGACCAATCGTGATCCAAAGAACTGGCACCCTGCTGTTGTTGATTTAGCATTAACTTTGCAGCATCCGAAATCAGAATCGGAATACCCTACGAGCGTGAAATAGCCTTCTCTTGGATACCACAACCCCAATGATGGAGTTCCTTTCAGGTAGCGTAATATCCTTTTCACAATCACCATATGCGAAGCTCTCGGGTTAGATTGAAATCTTGCTGCGAGGCAGGTTGGGTACATGATATCGGGTCTTGAAGCTATCAAATACATCAGTGATACGATCATGGAACGATACATCGTTTCATCTACCTTCTCTCCAGTGAGATCAGGATTTATCCCATGATTCGTTGCTAATGTGGTGGAAGCTGGAGTAGAACCTGACATCCCAAATTTCTCCAAGATATCATGAAAGTACTTCGTTTGGTGTATGAAAATTCCTTTGGGTAGTTGATCAACCTGAAGTCCCAAAAAGAATTTCATCTCACCCATCGATGACTTTCGAATTTCTGCTTCATAACTCTTTCAAAATCTTTGCACAAATTTTCAGTTGTTGACCCAAATATGATGTCGTCCACGTATATTTGAACTATCAGAAGATGACCGTCGACCTCTTTGGTGAAGAGAGTGGCATCCACTTTTCCACGAATAAAACTGTTGGCTAGTAGGTGTTGAGATAAAGTCTCGTACCAAGCTCTCGGGGCCTGGTGTAAACCATACAGCGCTTTGTCTAGCAAGTAGACCTTGTCTTTGTGGAGTGGATCGGTGAAGCCCGGTGGCTGTCCGACATATACCTCCTCTTTTACCTTCCCATAGAGAAATGCCGATTTCACATCTAGCTGATATACTTTGAAATTTTTCCAAGACGCAAATGCTAGGAAGATTCTGATCGCTTCTAGTCGAGCTACAGGAGCATATACTTCAGTAAAATCTATACCCTCCTGCTGAATGAAACCCTGGACTACGAGTCGAGCTTTGTTACGAACCACAACTCCTCTATCGTCTCTCTTACACTTGAACACCCACTTGGTGTTTATCTTCCTCTGACCATTAGGTAAATCCACTAATTTCCACACACCTAACTTCTCAAACTGACTCAACTCTTCTTGCATAGCATTGACCCAAGAATCTTCAGTTAGCGCCTCTTTGTATGTACGTGGTTCGATCTGCGAAATAAAACAACTAAGTGAAAACTCAGTTTGTAAAGGTGCTACTGTAGAATAAAAACAAGTAAGGCTTGATCAATTTGTCGTCGTGTGCGAACGCCTGTTTGCAATTCTCCAATGATCAACTCTTCTGGATGGTATGAAAGAGTTCTTGGCATCACTTCGCCTGGAACATCTACATCGCCTTCCAGATTAGTAACTTTCTGATTTGCACCTTGTTCACTGACTGGGTTTGTTTGACTTGAAATCTGAATTTGCTCCCCCTCAGAATCTGAATCACCACGATCAAATACTGGCATGTCCTCAGATTCTTGATTATCATTCTGTGCTGACTAATTATCTTGAGCATCTTCATTTTGCTGGACATCATTATGTTCACCAGAATTGCTTGGACCTGCTTCATCATCGTTTGAAGTTTGTCGTGGTCGCCTTGAATACTCAGCTGGGAACCTTTCCAGCGATTCTTCATACTCTCTTAGAATATCCAACTCGTCAAAGAAATCTTCTTCTTCTTGTTCTTCCATCATGTCAAACGAATCCCACAACTTGTCATAATGATAACGCCATGAATCTCCAGGATTCTGCGGCGGCATTGTATAACCTTGACATTCAACATTAGGAGCTTCAATAATCCGCTTCAGACATGGAACGAAGACTCGTCGTAATGGACTTGCATAACCAATGAATATCCCTTCAATACTCTTCGGACCAAACTTTCCAAAAGGCTCTACAACAGTACAGGGTGACACAAACGGTTCAAGATACTTCAGATTTGGTTTGCGGTTATTGATCAACTCAAAGCATGTTTTGTTGAATTTCTTGACAGTGAGAACTGTGTTGAGCGTATAGTATGCGGCGGAAACTGCTTCTGCCCAAAAATTTATCGGTAGCTTTGAATTAGCAAGCATTGTTCTAGCCATTTCGATTAGCGTCCTGTTTTACGTTCTGCAACTCCATTCTGCTGTGGTGTGTACGGAGCACTAAACTCATGCAATATACCTCTTTCATCACAATATTCTTCCATCTTGTTGTTCTTGAGTTCAGTACCATTATCACTTCTACTTCTTTTGATACGCCTTTGGTACAAATTTTCAATCTTTCTGAACAACGCCATCAAACTATCAAACGTTTCATCTTTCGACTTCAAGAATGATACCCATGAAAATCTGGAATAATCATCAGTAACCACAAGACAGTAGAGATCCCCTGTAATACTTTTGACGTTTACTGGACCAAACAGATCCATATGTAGTCTCTCTAAAGGTCTGGAAACTGAATTGACTTGCTTTTTAGGGTGTGACTTTTTCTTCTGCTTGCCTTTGATACAACTAATGCACTCCCCTTCCAGATGAAATCCTTTAATGTTTACACCCAGAACTAAATCATTATGCACCAAGTGATTCATTTTTCTAAGATGTATATGACCCATCCTTCGGTGCCACAATCTTGATTCTTTCTCAGTTGCTCTAGAAACAAAACAATGTGCCTGACCTGTTGTTGTAGTTGCTACACTCATGTCCAACACATATAAATCATTCACTCTAGGTGCCCTCATGATAATCCATTCTTCAGGAATAAAAAATCCTGGTTTCAAGATCAAACATTCTTTGTCTGTGAAGTGAGTGGTATACATCCTGTCACAAATCTGTGAGATACTCAGCAGATTATTCTCCAGCTCAGCAATGTAGTTAACTCTTTCAAACGTAACAATCCCATTGGATAACGTTCCTTCACCAACAATTCTACCACCTTGATTTCCTGCGAATCCCACATAACCACCATTGAAATTTCTAACAACGTACAACAATGCAGTCTTCCCTGTCATATGTCGAGATGCACCACTATCCATAATCCATCGTGAGATAGCTCTCGGAAGTTCCTGCACATATCACAAATTGATTTAAAAACACATTTCAATAAAGATGCCGATTCATGCTTCACAATTACCAACTAGGAAGCTCCGGCAAGTCCAAAATTTTAATGAGATTTTGATGCTACCCAAGCTTCTTTCGACTCAGGTAACTGGACTTTAATGTGAGATTTTGTAGTGTAAAGTGGCGGAAATTTTTATCATTCATTTTTAAACTTTCCTCATATCCAACCTCAACCTTAAGTTGACCGGTTGGTTGATTTTTCTTTTGAACATTCTTCTTCCCTGGTGGAGTAGAAGATTGTTTCTCCAATTTTTCATAATAATCCAAAGAAACATTCATCTTTACCGGTGTGGTAGAAGACGATTGTTTTTCCAACTCTGAAACCTTTGGTTTTTCAACAACTTTTGGCTTCAATGTTTGTTGAGATGATGCAACCCGTTTATAAAATTTGTCATTTTTAGTTACCACATTCTTAACAGGTTCAATTTTGACTTTTGTTTTCTCATTTTTCAAAATTTTCTCAACAACCATTGGAGCTTTTCCTTTTGCATCAACCTTATTCTTTTGATTCTCAATAACTTCAGTCGTAGGCTTGAAGTTGGTGCAATTTCTTGCAATGTGACCAACTTTGTTGCATCTAAAACATGTACGAGTATCAACTACCCGACTTGTGCCTTCAGACTGAGATTGTGAAGCCCTCTCCTCAAAGAACTCTTCATTTGATATCGAAAAAATCTTTTTCTCTTCATCAGAAAGTGAACTTGAACTGTTCACAAACACTTTCTTCTCAACAAATTTCTTGTTTTGAAAATTCTTTCTTTAATAATTTTTACTACCCTGATATCCACCCAACCATTTGTTTCGATTGTTGTTATAAAAACGTGGTGGAACAACAGGTTTCTTGTAGTAAGCTTTATCTTTCTCAAAATTCATTTGCCTTTGTGTTTGTTTTAAACTTTTTACTTCAAACAAATCGATTTCAACCATTTTGAACACATTTGTCAATTTTGAAACAATTACATTCTCCAGAGGAAACTCAGAATCCGAATACAACTTATCAGATCCGGACATCTTGTACATGACAAGAGTAGGTTCATCATTTAAGTTGTTTTTGGACTTTTGTTTCAGAATGTATTTGTCCAAGAAACATCCATCATCTTCAGCTGAATCACTTTCAGACATCAAAACACTTTCAGCTGTGCTTTTAACAATCTCTGTCTGAACACTATCATCAGATGATGATGAAGAAAATGTCACATCAATTGAATCAGGAAGTTTCACTTCATTTTCTTCTTCAAGATTAACCAACCCAGATTGCTTTTTCGAATAATTGTCTAGAACTGGTGGTGGAACTTGATGAAACCCGACCCCCAGTTCCATCACAGTATACATCTTCGCCTGCTTTGTTTTTCCTGATAGGTTTGGGAACAATGTGTTGCAAAACAAAACTTGCAGAATTGTAACTGTTCAATTTCAAATTTATACGCTCATTCTCAATCTTAGCTTCTTCAAACTAAAGCTTCAATTTAGCAATCTCATCCAATTGTTTGTTGATTAATTCTTCTTTAACCCTCAAAAGTGTTATGATCAATGGCTATATTTCCATTAGGGTCAAGATAACATTCTCTGTCTGGATCCTATCCCCTAGCTCTTTTTGCTTCAAGATAGATACCAGATATTCTGATTATTCTTTCTTTAGCTATCATCTTCCTGTAAGCATACCTCAGTTCTTCAGGTCTGGTGTCTTTCCAAGGAAGAGGTTCAGATTTTGCCATGAATGCATATCCAACCGCATCCTCCTCAGGTAACAACTCACTCCAGTCGAAACCTTCATCGTCATGAATCACCGCAAGAGCTCTAGATTTCTCTTTCTTATCTTCAAGCTGCTTCATTCTTGGCAGCTCTGATTTATTCTGATGATAAATCACCTTCTTATAGTAATCTTCTCTGAACGGGTTTTCAGACTCATCAGCATACGCCTTTCGGCATTCACGCTTAAAGTGACCTTTCTGTTTACACTAAAAGCATGTCACTTTAGATTTGTCAAAGCCCAACTTGGTAGATGGTCCACCAATAGACTTTCTTCCGGTTATCTCCATGAAACGCTGTGCACGAAGGCCATACACCACCTTATGTCGATCAATTCCATCTCCTCAGGATCAATCTGATCGTAATCTTCTTTTGTCAGGTTGGTGTTGCCTATCTTCCCTGCTACAAGGCTTTCATACGATTCTAGCACACATGCTAAAAAAACCATCTGTTGCTTTGCCGACTCCTCACTGAAGTTTTGAGCGTTCTTTAAGTCTACAGCGATGTTGCATTGAAATAGGTTCTTTGCATCTGATTGACTTGAATGTGACGAAGAACCACTGCGAAATCCACTATTTTGACTTTCTTTGTTTGAAATGTTGGAATTCTCAGCAGAAAATGCAGTCTTGGGAGATGTATTCTTTGGCATCATGCTTTTTGGATAATACAAATCCTCTAGAGAATAGAAAATTTCATGTCTCGCCAGCTCCAGCTTTAGATGCCCAAACCTCTCAATCATTTTACAAACTGATTCATTCTTTAAACAACCAAATAAATCAAATTCTTTTCTAAGCAGTTTCTTTTTGTTTTTCACTATTTCTGCACTTCCCAAACATTTAGTTTTCAATTTTTCCCAAAGATCTTTAGAACTTTTGTACTAGATCAAAGATATTATATCTTCTCGGACTGATTGAAATAGCAGTGTGATGCATTTTTGCTCAGCAACAAACAAATCTATTTCTTCAGATGTAGTCAAGCTTTCACCAGTTTTGCCTCCATCAAGATATCCGTCCTTTAGACTCTTCCAGCTAGGATATGCAAAAGCCATCAATTCAATCTTCAAACTTCTTGGCCCATCGACTGTACTCTTCAATAGCCATCAACTTCGGGGGTTTGTTATAGGTTCCAAAAGCACTTTCAAGTCCCAAAGCATCCGATAAACTTTTCTTTGTATTCGGCGTGTTCTCATTGGTGTTGCTAGGTGAAGCATCATCTCCAGAATTTCCAGCAAAGGCATACATGTCGCTAAAAGGATTCATGAATAGATCATCCATCTTGTACGTACCTGAAAAATCAGCAAACACTTAGAAAATTTTAAGTTTTGAAAAACAGCAATTTCAAGCGAAATCACTTGAAGCGAAATAGCTTCAAGCGAACACAAGAATTTTCAAGCGAGAACAGATTGAAGCGAAAACAGGTAATACAAAATCAAGCGAACTCAGGTAATACATGTTCAAGCGAACTCAGATAATACAAACTCAAGCGAACCCCACTTCAAGCGAACACACTCATTACTTTCAAGCGAACACAATTGAAATGTACTTTTCAAGCGAACCCAACAAGGTATTTCAAGGGAAATGACCTATGACGTCATCTATTTACGAACAGTTTCAAGCGAAATGTCAAGTTTTGTATGAATTTGATCGATTTTAAGTCCAATTCTTTCAAGGATTAGTTAACAATGTATTTCGCTTGATATGTGAGAATTTCAGGCCATTTAAACCGTGAATTATGTCCAAATCAGAAAAGAATGAGTAGAAGTAAGAAAATCCGATGATGTCAAGCTGCAATGGTATGAACTCCTTGTCCTGAGCTCTGATACCACTTGTTGGACCGTTTGCGTGACCCTAAACAGTCAGTAAAGGTAGTTCATCTTCATTTACTAAGGCGGAATCAAAGTAAACAAACTCACAGAGCTTGTATCCTTTTCAATTCTTCTCTATTACTGATTTCCGAGACTTTACAATGATTTCTGATGAAATTTTGGCAGCACCTTGTCTCACATACAATGATCATGTCCGCTTCAAATGACAACACACATCGACTATTTATAGGCAAGAGGGTTTCGCTTGAATGAACATCATGCCTGTTCAAGCGAACTATCATGTTGTTGGTTTCGCTTGAAGATGTAACAAGTTGGCTTCAAGCGAACTCACATAATCTGTTTTCGCTTGAACTGCTCCTGATTACTTTCAAGCGAACTACCTCACTAAAACATGTACAAACCCTAATTTCGACCTGTTGTTTGCTCGTTCAACCTATCTAGACATAAGACTCGATTAAGACGAAGTTAACAGACATTCAATGCACCAACAGACTCCCCCTTGGATGTTGACGAAGTCTTCGGCGTCGAGTCTTTAGTCTTAGTCTTTCTCCAAATTAATTTATCCTTATAAAATCTATTTTCAATCTTTATCTTCAAACTTTAATCTTCACTCTTCCGTTTGACTGTTGATCCAGAATTTTGACTCCCCCTTTCACAGACTCCCCCTCTCGATCAGCTAGGGCTTAAATTCTGGTTTAAACTTTGACATTTTGTTGCCATGGGGAACTTGATTCCTGCATAATCTCTACCCAAATATAAGATATAGGACGGTAACAGTTTCAATCCAAAACTTACCTTTCAACTCTCAGTGTTAGAAATCCACTTAAGTATTCAGATTCAAATTAATGACCCTGATTACTCAATTAATCTACCAAGTCCAACTTAATGACCTTGGTTGATCTGAGATAAATCACACTGACATTTTGTTCAACTTTTTCTGAAAATATACAAGTTTCAAGTTAATGAACTTGTTTCAACTTTTCAACTTTCATAAACTTATCATGTTTTAGCTCCAAACTCAACATCCAACCCAGAAACTTCCTGCATCTGCTTCAAATAGTGAATCTGAAGATCAACTCTCCACTTTGGTTTGTCGGAAAATAAAGCAGAAGTGTAAAATCTTTTTGGATTTTGAATAAAGCTTCTAAACTAGAAATGAAATACAGAACTAAAATGCAATAAAAGTAAACTATTTACAAACATATTTTTGGTTGAGCATGTTAGGGAATCATATCAGCTATTCAACAAGTCACAAGTACCATTAAGCTTTGATTACATATTTAGAATTAAACAATTCGCTTAGATTGTCGATATACTGATCCACTTTAAATTTTCACACAAACTTCAATCTGTCCAAGATACGGATTTAGGGGCTGTTTGGTAGCCTCTTAATGGACATTCAGATGCTACCTTTTAATGGTTTAAAACCT
Source organism: Helianthus tuberosus (assembly GCA_030545235.1). Classification (NCBI taxonomy): domain Eukaryota; kingdom Viridiplantae; phylum Streptophyta; class Magnoliopsida; order Asterales; family Asteraceae; genus Helianthus; species Helianthus tuberosus. The sequence continues at coordinate 2,893,600 of CM060387.1, forward strand.
CTGAATGAATAAGAGGTAACCTCAAGTCTGAATGGTTAATAGGTAACATCTGAATGGTAAATCATCACATGTCACATTCTTCTACCTTCTCATTGGTAAAATTCTGAATGGTTCCGTTAAGAGGTAGCCTCTTAATGACCATTCAGAGGCTACCAAACAGCCCCTTAGTGTTTTAGAGACTTAAACTTATTCATGTGTCCCACCTCTTGAATATACTCCCGTATCCAGATCCCAATATTCAGTCTTACAGGTGAGTATACCACAATTGATATTTGTAGGGGGTAATAAATTATATAACAGTACGAAACCGTGAGAGCTCAGGTCAGAACTACCGTTCAGCAGAGAGATCACGAATCGACTTGGGTGTGTCCCCTTTAGAGGATCTTTTTTACAATAGCATTGCTAAGCAATTTTATTGTCTTATCATTTATGCTGAGGGTGATGCTATGTTTCAAGCATTGCGGAAAGTATTATTCGAGGACTAGGTCAGAACTTCCACTCAGCAGAAGTCCCGGAATAATACCCCAGATATCACTGAGTATAAAGACCTAGTATATCAGAAAAAGGAATCTTTCAAACGAAATTTCAGGGGCTACCTATATATCCAAGTAGTGTTTCCCACGAAATAAGTAAGTAAAGATTTTAAGTTTATATCCCGAACAAACCTACTAAATGTGTAAAAACCTATCGGCACATCATCAGCGAGACTGTTTATCCTTATAAACTTTTCATTTCTTTAGCATACTGTAACTGTCAAGCCGATGTACTATCATTTTCCCTTTTTACGCAAGCTCTTTTCCATTTTCTATTGTTTTTGGATTTTGAAAATATCTCATGTTTTTATATTTTTGAAATTTTTTACTGTTTTTGTATTTTCTGAAAAATATTACCCTATACCTCCCCCTAAATACCAAAACAAGTAAAAAATCGACAAACCATTGCAGATTGCTTCTCAACATCATCTACAATGTCTCATTCATCAACGCCAAGAATCTCTTCCAACACCGATAAAAGCTTCATACCATTCTATTTTAGCAAATATTGAAAACGTGTTTTATCAAATGCTTTGGTATGTAAATCAGCTTTTTGTTCGTCAGTGTGGATTTTCTCAATTTGTATCAACTTCTTCTCGAAACAATCGCGAATGAAGTGATGATGAATCTCAATGTGTTTCGTTTTAGCGTGATGAACAGGATTTTTTGTAATGTTAATCGCTGCCTCATTATCAACAAAGATAGGGGTGTTTAGAAATTGCAAACCGTAGTCGCGCATCTGTTGCTGGATCCACAAGATCTGTCAGCAGCAACTGATACTAGATACATACTCCACTTCACATGTGGATAAAGCCACAGAGGTCTGCTTTTTGCATTGCCAGGTGACCAATCGTGATCCAAAGAACTGGCACCCTGCTGTTGTTGATTTAGCATTAACTTTGCAGCATCCGAAATCAGAATCGGAATACCCTTCGAGTGTGAAATCGCCTTCTCTTGGATACCACAACCCTAATGATGGAGTTCCTTTCAGGTAGCGTAATATCCTTTTCACAATCACCATATGCGAAGCTCTCGGGTTAGATTGAAATCTTGCTGCGAGGCAGGTTGGGTACATGATATCGGGTCTTGAATTGACTTGCTTTTTAGGGTGTGACTTTTTCTTCTGCTTGCCTTTGATACAACTAATGCACTCCCCTTCCAAATGAAAACCTTTAATGTTTACACCCAGAACTAAATCATTATGCACCAAGTGATTCATTTTTCTAAGATGTATATGACCCATCCTTCGGTGCCACAATCTTGATTCTTTCTCAGTTGCTCTAGAAACAAAACAATGTGCCTGACTTGTTGTTGTAGTTACTACACTCATGTCCAACACATTTAAATCATTCACTCTAGGTGCCCTCATGATAATCCATTCTTCAGGAATAACAAATCCTGGTTTCAAGATCAAACATTCTTTTGTCTGTGAAGTGAGTGGTATACATCCTGTCACAAATCTGTGAGATACTCAGCAGATTATTCTCCAGCTCAGCAATGTAGTTAACTCTATCAAACGTAACAATCCCATTGGATAACGTTCCTTCACCAACAATTCTACCACCTTGATTTCCTGCGAATCCCACATAACCACCATTGAAATTTCTAAGATCGTACAACAATGCAGTCTTCCCTGTCATATGTCGAGATGCACCACTATCCATAATCCATCGTGAGATAGCTCTCGGAAGTTCCTGCACATATCACAAATTGATTTAAAAACAGATTTCAATAAAGATGCCGATTCATGCTTCACAATTACCAACTAGGAAGCTCCGGCAAGTCCAAAATTTTAATGAGATTTTGATGCTACCCAAGCTTCTTTCGACTCAGGTAATTGGACTTTAATGTGACATTTTGTAGTGTAAAGTGGCGGAAAATTTTTGTCATTCATTTTTAAACTTTCCTCAGATCCAACCTCAACCTTTTTGTATAAGAAAAACTCATCTATCTTCAGTTGACCGGTTGGTTGATTTTTCTTTTGAACATTCTTCTTCTCTGGTGGAGTAGAAGATTGTTTCTCCAATTTTTCATAATAATCCAAAGAAACATTCATCTTTACCGGTGTGGTAGAAGACGATTGTTTTTCCAACTCTGAAACCTTTGGTTTTTCAACAACTTTTGGCTTCAATGTTTGTTGAGATGATGCAACCCGTTTATAAAATTTGTCATTTTTAGTTACCACATTCTTAACAGGTTCAATTTTGACTTTTGTTTTCTCATTTTTCAATATTTTCTCAACAACCATTTGAGCTTTTCCTTTTGCATCAACCTTCTTCTTTCGATTCTCAATAACTTCAGTCTTAGGCTTGAAGTTGGTGCAATTTCTTGCAATGTGACCAACTTTGTTGCATCTAAAACATATATGAGTATCAACTACCCGACTTGTGCCTTCAGACTAAGATTGTGAAGCCCTCTCCTCAAAGAACTCTTCATGTGATTTCGAAAAAATCTTTTTCTCTTCATCAGAAAGTGAACTTGAACTGTTCACAAACACTTTCTTCTCAACAAATTTCTTGTTTTGAAAATTCTTTCTTTGATAATTTTTACTACCCTGATATCCACACAACCATTTGTTTCGATTGTTGTTATAAAAACGTGGTGGAACAACAGGTTTCTTGTAGTAAGCTTTATCTTTCTCAAAATTCATTTGCCTTTGTGTTTGTTTTAAACTTTTTGCTTCAGACAAATCGATTTCAACCATTTTGAACACATTTGTCAATTTTGAAACATTTACATTCTCCAGAGAAACTCAGAATCCGAATACAACTTATCAGATCCCGACATCTTGTACATGACAAGAGTAGGTTCATCATTTAAGTTGTTTTTGGACTTTTGTTTCGGAATGTATTTGTCCAAGAAACATCCATCATCTTCAGCTGAATCACTTTCAGACATCAAAACACTTTCAGTTGTGCTTTTAACAATCTCTGTCTGAACACTATCATCAGATGATGATGAACAAAATGTCACATCAATTGAATCAGGAAGTTTCACTTCATTTTCTTCTTCAAGATTAACCAACCCATATTACTTTTTCGAATAATTGTCTAGAACTGGTGGTGGAACTTGATGAAACCCGACCCCAGTTCCATCACAGTATACATCTTCGCCTGCTTTGTTTTTCCTGGTGGGTTTGGGAACAATGTGTTGCAAAATAAAACTTGCAGAATTGTAACTGTTCAATTTCAAATTTATACGCTCATTCTCAATCTTAGCTTCTTCAAACTGAAGCTTCAATTTAGCAATCTCATCCAATTGTTTGTTGATTAATTCTTCTTTAACCCTCAAAACACTTTGCAAGTGACAATTCTCTTTGTATGTTTTACCGTTTCTATTATCATTATCTTTAAACGTGCTTTTAAGCTTCTCAAATTTTTCAGTGATATGACGATTTTCAAGAACTAACCTTTCATTTTCTTTCCTAACTTTTTCTAGATCAATTTTATCATTTTCAATTTTGTTAGTTAATTCTTTTAATCGTTCAGTTGAAGCTTTCACCATTTTATCACGATCAAGGATCTGATCCTCAACACTTCTGACTCTAGCAGTCAGATCATCAATCTTCTTACCTTTGAGATAAGTGTTTGTACTACAAACTTTGCATTCTTTGATGCAATTTTTGCAGTCAACATCACCACTGACTTTTTTACCTGACTCAGTTATTGACGCGTTTCAACTGACCTGGCTTTTAGACTCAGAAACGGATTTAGAGTCTACCTCAAGTGCCTTAGCAGCCAGCACCTTGTCAGCCATCTTTCCCATGTTTTCAGCATTCAACTTTTGAGTTGTGTCAATGATTCCAGTATCAACCTTCTTTGTCATCTCCTGTTTTTCTTTCTCTTTGTCTTTCCTTTCTTTCTCTTTCTCTTCTGCGCTTCCCCACCATTTTCTTTGCCAATAATCATCTTCTTCTTTCATTTCTTTAATTATGGTTTAAATATCAAGAGTGTTATGATCAATGGCTATATTTCCATTAGGGTCAAGATAACATTCTCTGTCTGCATCCCATCTCCTCGCTCTTTTTGCTTCAAGATAGATACCAGATATTCTGATTATTCTTTCTTTAGCCATCATCTTCCTGTAAGCATACCTCAGTTCTTCAGGTCTGGTGTCTTTCCAAGGAACAGGTTCAGATTTTGCCATAAATGCATATCCAACCGCATCCTCCTCAGATAACAACTCACTCCAGTCGAAACCTTCATCGTCATGAATCACCACAAGAGCTCTAGATTTCTCTTTGTTATCTTCAAGCTGCTTCATTCTTGGCGGCTCCGATTTATTCTGATGATAAATCGCCTTCTTGTAGTAATCTTCTCTGAACGGGTTTTCAGACTCATCAGCATACGCATTTCGGCATTCACGCTTAAAGTGACCTTTCTGTTTACACTTAAAGCATGTCACCTTAGATTTGTCAAAGCCCAACTTGGTAGATGGTCCACCAATAGACTTTCTTCCAGTTATCTCCATGAAACGCTGTGCACGACGAACTGCACTGGCCATACACCACCTTATGTAGATCAATTCCATCTCCTCAGGATCAATCTGATCGTAATCTTCTTTTGTCAGGTTGGTGTATCCTATCTTCCCTGCTACAAGGCTTTCATACGATTCTAGCACAGATGCTAAGAAAACCATTTGTTGCTTTGCCGACTCCTCACTGAAGTTTTGAGCGTTCTTTAAGTCTACAGCGATGTTGCATTGAAATAGGTTCTTTGCATCTGATTGACTTGAATGTGACGAAGACCACTGTGAAATCCACTTTTTTGACTTTCTTTGTTTGAAATGTTGGAATTCTCAGCAGAAAATGCAGTCTTGGGAGATGTATTCTTTGGCATCATGCTTTTTGGATAATACAAATCCAAGTTCTGTTGATAAGACAAGTGATTGACTTTGTGTGTTTTCCTTAACTCCAGCTCGTGACTCTCTAGTCTTTCAATCAACAAATCTACAGTCAACACTTCTGGCGGCTTGATTGTATTCTTCAACATCAAGGCATAGTATTGCCAATCCATCTCATCTGGTAATGAATCAAACAATTTGTCGACCAGTTCTTCTTGAGAATAGAAAATTTCATGTCTCGCCAGCTCCAGCTTTAGATGCCCAAACCACTCAATCATTTTACAAACTAATTCATTCTTTAAACAACCAAATAAATCAAATTCTTTTCTAAGCAGTTTCTTTTTGTTTTTCACTATTTCTGCACTTCCCAAACATTTAGCTTTCAATTTTTTCCCAAAGATCTTTAGAACTTTTGTACTCGATCAAAGATGTTATATCTTCTCGGACTAATTAAAATAGCAGTGCGATGCATTTTTGCTCAGCAACAAACGAATCTATTTCTTCAGATGTGGTCAAGCTTTCACCAGTTTTGCCTCCATCAAGATATTCGTTCTTTAGACTTTTCCAGCTAGGATATGCAAAAGCCATCAACCAATCTTCAAACTTCTTGGCCCATCGACTGTACTCTTCAATAGCCATCAACTTCAGGGGTTTGTTATAGGTTCCAAAAGCACTTTCAACTCCCAAAGCATCCGATAAACTTTTCTTCGTATTCGGCGTGTTCTCATTGGTGTTACTAGGTGAAGCATCATCTCCAGAATTTCCAGCAAAGGCATACATATCGCTAAACGGATTCATGAATAGATCATCCATCTTGTATGTACCTGAAAAATCAGCAAACACTTAGGAAATTTTAAGTTTTGAAAAACAGCAATTTCAAGTGAAATCACTTGAAGCGAAATAGCTTCAAGGGAACACAAGAATTCTCAAGCGAGAACTGATTGAAGCGAAAACAGGTAATACAAACTCAAGCGAACCCCACTTCAAGCGAACTCACTCATTACTTTCAAGCGAACACAATTGAAATGTACTTTTCAAGCGAACCCAACAAGATATTTCAAGCGAAATGACCTATGACGTCATCTATTTACGAACAGTTTCAAGCGAAATGTCAAGTTTTTTTATGAATTTGATCGATTTTAAGTCCAATTCTTTCAAGGATTAGTTAACAATGTATTTCGCTTGATATGTGAGAATTTCTGGCCATTTAAACCGTGAATTATGTCCAAATCAGAAAAGAATGAGTAGAAGTAAGAAAATCCGATGATTTCAAGCTGCAATGGTATGAACTCCTTGTCCTGAGCTCTGATACCACTTGTTGGACCGTGTGCGTGACCCTAAACAGTCAGTAAAGGTAGATCATCTTCATTTACTAAGGCGGAATCAAAGTAAACAAAGTCACACAGCTTGTATCCTTTTCAATTCTTCTCTATTACTGATTTCCGAGACTTAACAATGATTTCTGATAAAATTTTGGCAGCACCTTGTCTCACATACAATGATCATGTCCGCTTCAAATGACAACACACATCGACTATTTTTAGGCAAAAGGGTTTCGCTTGAATGAACATCATGGCTGTTCAAGCGAACTATCATGTTGTTGGTTTCGCTTGAGGATGTAACAAGTTGGCTTCAAGCGAACTCACATAATCTGTTTTCGCTTGAACTGCTCCTGGTTACTTTCAAGCGAACTACCTCACTAAAACATGTACAAACCCTAATTTCGACTTGTTGTGTGCTCGTTCAACCTATCTAGACATAAGACTCGATTAAGACGAAGTTAACAGACATTCAATGCACCAACAGACTCCCCCTTGGATGTTGACGAAGTCTTCGGCGTCGAGTCTTTAGTCTTAGTCTTTCTCCAAATTAATTTATCATTATAAAATCTCTTTTCAATCTTTATCTTCAAACTTTAATCTTCACTCTTCCCTTTGACTGTTGATCCAGAATTTTGACTCCCCCTTTCACAGACTCCCTTCTCGATCAGCTAGGGCTTAAATTCTAGTTCCAACTTTGACATTTTGTTGCCATGGGGAACTTGATTCCTGCATAATCTCTACCCAAATATAAGATATATGACAGTAACAGTTTCAATCCAGAACTTACCTTTTAACTCTCAGTGTTAGAAATCCACTTAAGTATTCAGATTCAAATTAATGACCCTGATTACTCAATTAATCTACCAAGTCCAACTTAATGACCTTGGTTGATCTGAGATAAATCACACTGACATTTTGTTCAACTTTTTCTGAAAATATACAAGTTTCAAGTTAATGAACTTGTTTCAACTTTTCAACTGTCACAAACCTATCATGTTTTAGCTACAAACTCAACATCCAGCCCAGAAACTTCCTACATCTGCTTCAAATTGTGAATCTGAAGATCAACTCTCCACTTTGGTTTGTCGGAAAATAAAGTAGAAGTGTAAATTCTTTTTGGATTTTGAATAAAGCTTCAAAACTAGAAATGAAATACAGAACTAAAATGCAGTAAAAGTAAACTATTTACAAACATATTTTTGGTTGAGCATGTTAAGGAATCATATCAGCTATTCGACAAGTCACAAGTACCATTAAGCTTTGATTACATATTTAGAATTAAACAATTCGCTTAGATTGTCGATATACTGATCCACTTTAAATTTTCACACAAACTTCAATCTGTCCAGGATACGGATTTAGTGTTTTAGAGACTTAAACTTATTCATGTGTCCCACCTCTTGAATATACTCCCGTATCCAGATCCCAATATTCTGTCTTACAGGTGAGTATACCACAAATGATATCTGTAGGGGGTAATAAATTATATAACAGTACGAAACTATGAGAGCTCAGGTCAGAACTACCGTTCAGCAGAGAGATCACGAATCGACTTGGGTGTGTCCCCTTTAGAGGATTTTTTTTTACAACAGCAATGCTAAGCAATTTTATTGTCTTATCATTTATGCTGAGGGTGATGCTATGTTTCAAGCATTGCGGAAAGTATTATTCGAGGACTAGGTCAGAACTTCCATTCAGCAGAAGTCCCGGAATAATACCCCAGATATCACAGAGTATAAAGACCTAGTATATCAGAAAAAGGAATCTTTCAAAGGAAATTTCAGGGGTTACCTATATATCCAAGTAGTGTTTCCCACGAAATATGTAAGTAAAGATTTTAAGTTTATATCCCGAACAAACCTACTAAATGTGTAAAAACCTATCGGCACATCATCAGCGAGACTGTTTAACCTTATAAACTTTTCATTTCTTTAGCATACTGTAACTGTTAAGCTGATGTACTATCATTTTCCCTTTTTACACAAGCTCTCTTCCATTTTCTATTGTTTTTGGATTTTGAAAATATCTCATTTTTTTTATTTTTGAAATTTTTTACTGTTTTTGTATTTTCTGAACATATTACCCTATACCTCCCCCTAAATACCAAAACAAGTGAAAAATCGACAAACCATTGCAGATTGCTTCTCAACATCATCTACAATGTCTCCTTCATCAACGCCAAGAATCTCTTCCAACACCGATAAAAGCTTCATACCATTCGGTTTTAGCAAATATTGAAAACGTGTTTTATCAAATGCTTTGGTATGTAAATCAGCTTTTTGTTCGTCAGTGTGGATTTTCTCAATTCGTATCAACTTCTTCTCGAAACAATCGCGAATGAAGTGATGACGAATCTCAATGTGTTTCGTTTTAGCGTGATGAACAGGATTTTTAGTAATATTAATCGCTGCCTCATTATCAACAAAGATAGGGGTGTTTAGAAATTGCAAACCGTAATCGCGCATCTGTTGCTAGATCCACAAGATCTGTGAGCAGCAACTGCTAGCAGATACATACTCCGCTTCACATGTGGATAAAGCCACAGAGGCAGGTTGGGTACATGATATCGGGTCTTGAAGCTGTCAAATACAAAAAATATTTTTCTCTTCATCAGAAAGTGAACTTGAACTGTTCACAAACACTTTCTTCTCAACAAATTTCTTGTTTTGAAAATTCTTTCTTTGATAATTTTTACTTCCCTGATATCCACCCAATCATTTGTTTCGATTGTTGTTATAAAAACATAGTGGAACAACAGGTTTCTTGTAGTAAGCTTTATCTTTCTCAAAATTCATTTTCCTTTGTGTTTGTTTTAAACTTTTTACTTCAGACAAATCGATTTCAACCATTTTGAACACATTTGTCAATTTTGAAACATTTACGTTCTCCAGAGAAACTCAGAATCCAAATACAACTTATCAGATCCCGACATCTTGTACATGACAAGAGTAGGTTCATCATTTAAGTTGTTTTTGGACTTTTGTTTCGGAATGTATTTGTCCAAGAAACATCCATCATCTTCAGCTGAATCACTTTCAGACATCAAAACACTTTCAGCTGTGCTTTTAACAATCTCTGTCTGAACACTATCATCAGATGATGATGAAGAAAATGTCACATCAATTGAATCAGGAAGTTTCACTTCATTTTCTTCTTCAAGATTAACCAACCCAGATTGCTTTTTCGAATAATTGTCTAGAACTGGTGGTGGAACTTGATGAAACCCGAACCCAGTTCCATCACAGTATACATCTTCGCCTGCTTTGTTTTTCCCGATGGGTTTGGGAACAATGTGTTGCAAAACAAAACTTGCAGAATTGTAACTGTTCAATTTCAAATTTATACGCTCATTCTCAATCTTAGCTTCTTCAAACTGAAGCTTCAATTTAGCAATCTCATCCAATTGTTTGTTGATTAATTCTTCTTTAACCCTCAAAACACTTTACAAGTGACAATTCTCTTAGTATGTTTTACCGTTTCTATCATCATTATCTTTAACCGTGCTTTTAAGCTTCTCAAATTTTTCAGTGATCTGACGATTTTCAAGAACTAACCATTCATTTTCTTTCCTAACTTTTTCTAGATCAATTTTATCATTTTCAATTTTGTTAGTTAATTCTTTTAATCGTTCAGTTGAAGCTTTCACCATTTTATCACGATCAAGGATCTGATCCTCAACACTTCTGACTCTAGCAGTCAGATCAACAATCTCCTTACCTTTGAGATAAGTGTTTGTACTACAAACTTTGCATTCTTTGATGCAATTTTTGCAGTCAACATCACCACTGGCTTTTTTACCTGACTCGGTTGTTGACGCGTTTCAACTGACCTGGCTTTTAGACTCAGAAATGGATTTAGAGTCTACCTCAAGTGCCTTAGCAGCCAGCACCTTGTCAGCCATCTTTCCCATGTTTTCAGTATTCAACTTTTGAGTTGTGTCAATAATTCCAGTACCAACCTTCTTTGTCATCTCCTCTTTTTCTTTCTCTTTCTCTTTCCCTTCTTTCTCTTTCTCTTCTCCGCTTCCCCACCATTTTCTTTGCCAATAATCATCTTCTTCTTTCATTTCTTTAATTATGGTTTCAATATCAAGAGCGTTATGATCAATGGCTATATTTCCATTAGGGTCAAGATAACATTCTCTGTCTGGATCCCATCTCCTCGCTCTTTTTGCTTCAAGATAGATACCAGATATTCTGATTATTCTTTCTTTAGCTATCATCTTCCTGTAAGCATACCTCAGTTCTTCAGGTCTGGTGTCTTTCCAAGGAACAGGTTCAGATTTTTGCCATGAATGCATATCCAACCGCATCCTCCTCAGATAACAACTCACTCCAGTCGAAACCTTCATCGTCATGAATCACCACAAGAGCTCTAGATTTCTCTTTGTTATCTTCAAGCTGCTTCATTCTTGGCGGCTCCGATTTATTCTGATGATAAATCGCCTTCTTGTAGTAATCTTCTCTGAACGGGTTTTCAGACTCATCAGCATACGCATTTCGGCATTCACGCTTAAAGTGACCTTTCTGTTTACACTTAAAGCATGTCACTTTAGATTTGTCAAAGCCCAACTTGGTAGATGGTCCACCAATAGACTTTCTTCCGGTTATCTCCATGAAACGCTGTGCACGACGAACTGCACTGGTCATACACCACCTTATGTAGATCAATTCCATCTCCTCAGGATCAATCTGATCGTAATCTTCTTTTGTCAGGTTGGTGTATCCTATCTTCCCTGCTACAAGGCTTTCATACGATTCTAGCACAGATGCTAAGAAAACCATTTGTTGCTTTGCCGACTCCTCACTGAAGTTTTGAGCGTTCTTTAAGTCTACTGCGATGTTGCATTGAAATAGGTTCTTTGCATCTGATTGACTTGAATGTGACGAAGACCACTGTGAAATCCACTTTTTTGACTTTCTTTGTTTGAAATGTTGGAATTCTCAGCAGAAAATGCAGTCTTGGGAGATGTATTCTTTGGCATCATGCTTTTTGGATAATACAAATCCAAGTTCTGTTGATAAGACAAGTGATTGACTTTGTGTGTTTTCCTTAACTCCAGCTCGTGACTCTCTAGTCTTTCAATCAACAAATCTACAGTCAACACTTCTGTCGGCTTGATTGTATTCTTCAACATCAAGGCATAGTATTGCCAATCCATCTCATCTGGTAATGAATCAAACAATTTGTCGACCAGTTCTTCTTGAGAATAGAAAATTTCATGTCTCGCCAGCTCCAGCTTTAGATGCCCAAACCTCTCAATCATTTTACAAACTGATTCATTCTTTAAACAACCAAATAAATCAAATTCTTTTCTAAGCAGTTTCTTTTTGTTTTTCACTATTCCTGCACTTCCCAAACATTTAGCTTTCAATTTTTCCCAAAGATCTTTAGAACTTTTGTACTCGACCAAAGATATTATATCTTCTCGGACTGATTGAAATAGCAGTGCGATGCATTTTTGCTCAGCAACAAACGAATCTATTTCTTCAGATGTAGTCAAGCTTTCACCAGTTTTGCCTCCATCAAGATATCCGTTCTTTAGACTTTTCCAGCTAGGATATGCAAAAGCCATCAACCAATCTTCAAACTTCTTGGCCCATCGACTGTACTCTTCAATAGCCATCAACTTCGGGGGTTTATTATAGGTTCCAAAAGCACTTTCAACTCCGAAAGCATCCGATAAACTTTTCTTCGTATTCGGCGTGTTCTCATTGGTGTTGCTAGGTGAAGCATCATCTCCAGAATTTCCAGCAAAGGCATACATATCGCTAAACGGATTCATGAATAGATCATCCATCTTGTACGTACCTGAAAAATCAGCAAACACTTAGAAAATTTTAAGTTTTGAAAAACAGCAATTTCAAGCGAAATCACTTGAAGCGAAATAGCTTCAAGCGAACACAAGAATTCTCAAGCGAGAACAGATTGAAGTGAAAACAGGTAATACAAACTCAAGCGAACCCCACTTCAAGCGAATTCACACATTACTTTCAAGCGAACACAATTGAAATGTACTTTTCAAGCGAACCCAACAAGATATTTCAAGCGAAATGACCTATGACGTCATCTATTTACGAACCGTTTCAAGCGAAATGTCAAGTTTTTGTATGACTTTGATCGATTTTAAGTCCAATTCTTTCAACGATTAGTTAACAATGTATTTCGCTTGATATGTGAGAATTTCATGCCATTTAAACCGTGAATTATGTCCAAATCAGAAAAGAATGAGTAGAAGTAAGAAAATCCGATGATTTCAAGCTGCAATGGTATGAACTCCTTGTCCTGAGCTCTGATACCACTTGTTGGACCGTTTGCGTGACCCTAAACAGTCAGTAAAGGTAGTTCATATTCATTTACTAAGTCGGAATCAAAGTAAACAAAGTCACACAGCTTGTATCCTTTTCAATTCTTCTCTATTACTGATTTCCGAGACTTTACAATGATTTCTGATGAAATTTTGGCAGCACCTTGTCTCACATACAATGATCATGTCCGCTTCAAATGACAACACACATCGACTATTTATAGGCAAGAGGGTTTCGCTTGAATGAACATCATGCCTGTTCAAGCGAACTATCATGTTGTTGGTTTCGCTTGAGGATGTAACAAGTTGGCTTCAAGCGTACTCACATAATCTGTTTTCGCTTGAACTGCTCCTGGTTACTTTCAAGCGAACTACCTCACTAAAACATGTACAAACCCTAATTTCGACCTGTTGTGTGCTCGTTCAACCTATCTAGACATAAGACTCGATTAAGACGAAGTTAACAGACATTCAATGCACCAACAAATATTACAAACCGCTACAAAGTAATATCAAAGTATTACAAACGGAATGTAAAGGATCCACAGGCGGATCAAATAAAAGATAATTGTTTAACATATCTTAACATCTATGCTTGCGAGACTCTTTAATGATGCTAGGAGTAGCCAGCATATTCCTATTAGTACCTGCACTTAGCCTTTTTGGGAAAATACATCAGTTTACACTGGTAAATACAATTTAACTGACTCATTTTGAAAACGTTTAAGAAAATTGATTTGAATGCACATGGCACAAAACTTTTTATAACTTAGGATAATTATTTATATATAAACTTGTAAAAGAATTACATGTTTCTTATACGTTCAGTAGCCCGGATTGACACCGAGTTAAAGATTAATAGACACACCACATGATATAGTCATGCGGCGAGTTATTCCCAAAACCGGCGGTTATACCTTTTTATTTATATATGCACTGTCGGGTGTACACCTACACCCCATGCTTAGGTCGTGGCCATTTCTTAGAATGATGCCAAGGATATCCGGGACATGGTCATTAACCCCCCAAAGGCTTTAAGCAAACAAAACAATTTAAATGGGACATTTCAATAAATTAATCTTCAGATAATTAAAAATTCAATGCCCGACCAAGCGGTATTTTATATACCGTACCCCAAGCCCGTATAGGGAAAATAAGTTAAAAGTGTTTACCTGAGCAAATTTATACAATTTATCCCAGCCGTATACCACCAAGCAAGTACAGATAGCTTTTACTGGGCTCCTAAATCTGGAACGAAGGTTTTTAATAACCTATTAGATTCCTAACGGGTATTAATTAAGCCTATGCTTAGACCGGTTAGTTTTAAAGGAGGATACGGTTCAAAACGCATGTTTAAGTGAGAACCAGATTAGAATGTGGTTCCGAAAAGCTTGTATACTTGTGTAACAAGGGTAAACAAAACACATTCTGGATTTTGAGATAAAAAATGATAAGGTTTGACCCGTTTCGGCTAATTTAAGCAAACTAGTTACATAAACCGCACATTTCGGCTATAAACGCTAAATAATGGCTTAACCGTTTAAAAGTCAAAGTGTTTATCGCAAACGTTTGACTTTCGGATATAAACACTAAATAATTTAAACTAAGTACGAAAGGACACTTACAAGAGGTCCAATGGACTGATAGAGGTTCTCAAAGGAGTTCAAGATCATCTTAATTCAGAGAGCATGAGCAGAAAGCAATGAATTGTGAATGAAAACCAAAACAAGGGGGTATATATAGGATTTAGAGGACCGTTCCTCGATAAACGAGCCTTGATCTAGACCGTACACATCTTACCCCCTATTTTTCAATACTATGGGTGCCCAAGGATTGAAGAAATACCATTTGCAAGTGCTGGATCAAGCTGGAAAGGGCTGTAAATGGCTGTAAACCACATTATGCAGATCTGGAAGGTTCACACGCCCCGCGTAAGATCCAATGGGGGTCTACGCGGCCCGCCTGGGCTGCAGAGTTCAGCAACTAAGTTTCAGAATTGCAGTTTCAGTCCCTGTACTTGCTTAAAGGTCATTTCTGATGCGTATGAGGCCCGTTAACCTCATTTCAAGGCTCCACCATGATTTTTAAACATAGGGGACATGAAACATGTTCAAAAACATGTCAGATGTTTGTTCGTTTGGCCGTACGGTCACGTTGTTCGTCTAATTACGACGAAACACGAACGGACGCGAAAAACGATCCAAACCACACGACGAATGGAATTTTATCATGCCGAACACTAAAATAAAATATTTTAGTGGTTACGTAAATTTTTGTATGTCCGGATATATCCAGAATGTAAGATATGCGCGAAAATGAAAACTTGTGCACTTTTTGACGCTTTTAGTCCCTGCTTGACTTAAAGTTTATTTTTGCGCACGAAACACCTCTAAGCCTATATCTGAGCTATATAAAGGATAAATAGGGTATGTTTAACTCATGGTCATATTCCGGAAGGTCCGGTACCCTACGAATCAACATACTTTTGCAGTTTGACGCAATTAGTCCTTTAATCGCACAAGGTAGCGCGAAATGTCGTTTAATGATATCCAAGCCTTCCATGGCCCATAATGGACATTCCCAAGCATGATTTTAATTATTGCTACGCTCTCGATCGCTTAAATGGTCACCAAAAGGCGTAGATTCAAAAGTTGACGCTTTAGGTCCCTTTAATGCGCAAACTTGCGCATATCATCATTTAATAGCATTGAAGCCTTATCTAATCCATATTAGGCATTATTGAGAGTATTATTAAACATCACAATGTTTCGGGTTCGCTAAAAGGTCATTCAGAGGTATAATTAAACATGTTGACACTTTTAGTCCCTCTTACTTGTAAGGTTGCGCGTAACTTTACTTATAGGCAAAAAAAACTTTAGACGGCCAATGTTTGGCATTCCCGAGAGTATAATCAAATATTATGAAGCTTCCGGTTTGTTAAAAGGTCACTCAGAGGTAAGAATTAACATGTTGACGCTTTTAACCCTTCATTGCGCAAACTTTCAATTAATTACGCAAACGGCTACACTTGATCAACAAGTGGCTCATTTGTAAATATAAATACCGTACGAGGTTATTCAGAAACTTATTTTTGGTATGTTAACACTTCCAGTCCTTTCATAATCAAAGTTTTCAATTTTTTGAAAAATTAGTCCCTAAATTTCAATGTTTGACTTCATTAGGGTTTATTACACGTGTCAATACATCATTGGTCGTGATTTTACGAGGTGTTACAGTCACTTCCATCTGCAAACCCTCCAATGCCAGCCAATGTCAAAGAATACCTGGAACTCAAAAGAAGACATGCTTAGAGGATGGTTTTAGAAAGAAATTAAGGGAAGGATGATAAGAAACTCCATCAAATTCTGTCAGAAGAATACATAAAGGTAGATGCCTTACAAGGCTATGCTACTATGATCTGCAAAAACCTATCCCTAAATCCCATAACTAATGCAGATCTCAAAAAGCTGCACAGGGAAGATTACATTAATCACATCATGGAGAAGAAACCATATGATGATGAAAGAAATCAATTCGCAGGATCGCCAACTGAATCTTTGCTAGATGAAATAGTAAGGATTCAAAAGTTGAAGCTATTTACTGATATCAACCCTTCACCCCCAAACTGGAAAAATGGTAGAAAATAAAATGATAAAAAGACTCTAAAGATAAGAAGAATGAAAGAAGAACTGGATGCAGCCAACATGGGGACCATCAAAACAATGGCAAGATGGGATGAGCCAACAATCAAAGGGAGCTACAAGAAACTGGAAGAACTAAGAGCTAAAGATCCCTCAGTCCTAAAAAGGCCTAACTATGAACACTTGAATGTACCCATCAGTTCTCTTGTAGACCCTTCAAAGCTTCCAATTACAAAGAATATTTCCTCAGCTATTTGAAGCTACCTCAAAAGGCAAAAGGAGATTTCTGCAAAAGATCGATAAAAATATGAAGATGAGATAAGGATGGAAGGGATACGAAATGAACCTGTGTATAGGCATCCAGATACCAATCCCAGAAGAGCTGCTTAGGCAAGTCTAGAGAAAACAATTTCACTCACCTCAACCAATCACATATGTGGAATCTTTTCTATTAGGAATGTTAGGTGTCACTATCAGGGTGTTGTCAAATAACAACCCTCCTAAAATATTTCCAACACCCCTATAGTATTTAGAATGTCCCTATATGCCCTAAAATACATCCGTATATGAAAACAGAACCTAAATACCTTTAATTTTATTTAATTTAAATAAAATCAAAATCCTGGTGTCGCTCGCGGGCCGCGAAGGTTTTGCCTTCAGGTTACACGGGGCACGGCAGCTCGAGGCTAGAGCGCACCCGGTACCGCCACGTGGCACGACACCCGGATAGGCAACACGTGTGACTAATCAAAGCTAGATCCTAGACCCCCTACGCCACGGGCCGCGACGGCCCTCCCCTTATCTTACGCTGGACGCGAGGAACTCGAAATCAGCTCCTATAAATTGGGAGCATCGGCCTTCAGTTTCCGATGTTCAAAACCAAAAATTCTCTCTAAATTCTAAAGTGTAGAAGTAATACCTGGGCATTATACCCCCTAGTTAATGAAGTTCTGCCCCGTTGTAAATATTTTAACCCCCGGTTACGTATTAGATACGCTGCCCAATTGATCTAGTGCTCCGTAACGGCTGTCGAGGTTCTGCCTGACGTTATCGTTGGAGTTCTGTCTCGGGGAGGGTATAACTAATGTTAGTATTGGGTTTTTATACTAACGCGTGTACATTGTTTAATTTATTAGATTATAACCAGGAAACCATAGGAAAAAGTCTAAATTAGCAATGGGAGTAATCTCCTTTTTGTAAACCTTTTTGCAAACAGTTTTTACAAAAGCTCAATTGTTTTACTTTATAATTAACAGTGATTGAGTATTTGTAATTCTGCAATTATCGTCGGTATGTTGGGGTTTTGTATACAAAATTTGTTACTACACTGTGAGTATTAACATAACCACAAGTCGGGTCGACAGTACCGTGGGTGGTAATTAAGGTAGAATAATAAACAAATGTAATTGCTGATTGCCCTCAATGATGTACAAGGATAAAATCTGTTTTGATTAAATTGGGATTCACTCACCAGTATTTGCCACTGACAAATGTTTTTAAAATGTGTTTCAGGTAAAAAAATGTGAAAGCCAAAATATAAGCCTGTTGGAGAGCACTGAAGGCTTAGAAAATGTGGCTATAAAAGTTACCTAAATAAAGAAAGATGTTTTATTCAATAAATTAGGGTTTATCCCTGTAAACATGTTTGTGATAAAACTTGGGTTTATCCCAATATGTTTATTATGAAAATGTGGTGTTTTACTCTGATAAAATATTTCTTAACTATGGTCCTGATGTAAATTCCGCTGCCAAATAATGATAAACACCGATACCACCATCTCTGAGTAGGCCGCGGCCGCCCGCCTCCCGAGGTAGAGGTCGGGGGTTGCGACATAAGGTGGTATCAGAGCTACAGCCACTAATTTCAGCCAAAGAAGTGTTCTGCTGACATTGAGATTGTCAATTTTGTTTGGAAATAATCAATGAGACTATGTGCATACGTGTAGATTATTATTTTGTGTTATTTGATAATTTGTTAGTTTACAGTATGAGTGACCAAGGACCTTCGGACGCTTACCGTCAACTGTCCAGTTCATCTAGGGACGAAGGAACCTCTTCTCAGCCTACCCCCTCGGGGTATTCGGCTGATACCGAAGAAGGGATTTTCGTGTTCAAAGCACAATCTGAGGAACCATTCCCTCCCAAGAAGAGAGGATGGTTTAGCAGAGAAGCTCATGAACGTAGAAAAATGATGAGAAAATTGCAACAACAGCGGGCCTTAGCAGCGGCCAATCGAGAAATGAATGTTCAAACCCAGGATATACTCAATAGGAGACTAGCTAATTTTCATATCTTAGCTACTACCACTGCCGACCCTAATCT
The DNA here is from genome assembly GCA_030545235.1 of Helianthus tuberosus. Classification (NCBI taxonomy): domain Eukaryota; kingdom Viridiplantae; phylum Streptophyta; class Magnoliopsida; order Asterales; family Asteraceae; genus Helianthus; species Helianthus tuberosus. The sequence goes on from CM060387.1 coordinate 2,912,567, forward strand.
AGAATAACTCATAACACCCCAGCCGTTACCACTATTTCCCACACAATCTATGGAAATTGAGCCAAACCCAATAGACCAAATTCCAGCACCTGCTTTTGACCCAGCCGAGATTCCTAGAGTAACAGCACCTCATCCCCCAGACTATGACCCATGGTTTGACGACCATAGGGAATACCAACAACTTTACCCAATAGAGGAACCCCTGCGAAACCCAGTAGCACCTTACCCAAACCTGGATCCTCTGGACCCATATTTTGATAATGACCAATATATCAGGGAGATTCTAGAGAACCCGTACCCATGAGAGGAACCGGTGACCCAATACCCTAAACCAATATCAGCACCCGCACCACTCATGAGTACTGAGAATGTGCAAGAACTCCGAACCTTTGGTGAAGAGATATTAGAAGGAAGTGAGAGAATGAGACAGATAGGCGAGAGGCTCATTTGGAAGTTGACGAGCGTAATATGCAATATTGGATGGATCCCCACTAAGTAATAGTAATAATAATAATAATATATACATATATATATATAATATGTTTGTATGAAAAAAATAGAGATAATCCTATAGCTACTGACATCTACTAGTATTGTATTTTATTTCCAGTTATGGTTTGTACTAGACGCATATATATATATATAAAATAGAGTAAAGGTCGCAATGTTCGATGATTTTGGATCAATATGCTTGTTGTGTGATTGGTTGCATTTAATATGTCGCAACCCCTGGCCCTACCTATCCCGGGAACGGGCGGCCGCGAGACCAGCTTTGGTGGTATCATTTGTTTATCATTTTGGCAGCGGAAATTTCATCAGGACCGTAGTTAGGAGATGTTTATCAGAGTAGATACCACACTTTTATAATATTAAACATATTGGGATAAAACCCTAGTTTTTATTACAAAAATTTTCATAGGGAAAATCCCTATTTTATTGAATAAAACATCTTCTTTTATTTAGGTAACTTTTATAGCCACTTTTCCAAGCCTTCAGTGCTGTCCAGCTGGCTTCTAGTTGGCTTTCACATTTTGTTACCTGAAACGCGTTTAGAAACATTTTGTCAGTGGGAAATACTGGTGAGTGAATCCCAGTTTAATCAAGAAGAGTTTTATCCTTTAACAGTATTGAGAGCTATCACATTGTTTATTTCTACACAATTACTCATTCAGTACTGTCAATCCTGACTGGTGGGTCATATTACACATTGGCTAACTCGTTGTCCAATGGTAACGTTTTCCACATTTTGTATACAAAACCCCAACATACCGGCAGTAATTGAAGAACTACAAAGACTCAATCACTGCTTAATCACATTGTAAAACATTTAAGGTTTTGTAAAAACAATTTACAAAAAGGAGATTACTCACATTGCTGTTTTAGGTTTTCTGTAAGGGTTTCCTGGTGCATGTCTATAATTTACACAAATGCACATATGTTAGTAAAATAACCCATTATTTACATTAGTAATACCCTCCCCGAGACGGCATTCCAACGACTACATTGGGCAGAACCTCGACAGCCGTTACGGAACCCTGGATCAATTGGGCAGCGTATCTAATACGTAACCGGGGTTATAATACTTACAACGGAGCAGAACTTCGTTAATTAGGGGGATATTATACCCGAGTAGAGTGCCTACTATATAGTAATGCAAGAGAGAAAGTGAGAATTGAGCGAGTTCGAATGTTCAGCCGATGCCTCCTTTATATAGGGCCACATTTCGAGTTCCTCGCGCCCCGCGTAAGCTTAGGTTAAGGCTTACGCGGCCCGCGTAGTAGGGGTGTAGACCTTAGCCCTGATTGGTCATCACCACTAGAGTCGACACGATCATGACACATGTCGGCTCAGGGCTGCGCCTCGTTGTAGGGTTGTCGCGCCCCGCGTAGACCCAGGTGCGGTCTTACGCAGCCCGCGAGCGACATAAAAACTTTGTTTTTATTTAATTTTTAATTATTTAATTTTTAACGTTATATCGTATTTTGGGCTCGGTTTTCACATACGGGGTATATTTTGAGACATATAGGAATATTTTAATATATATTAGGGCGTCCGAAAAATTCAGGAGGGTTGTTATATAATATTGTGTTGCGATATTAATACTTGGTAAATTTTTATAATCCAGATGGCCGACGCAGCAAATCAGGAAAACCAGAATAATGATAATCAAATAAATAACAGTGAAATTCGACACATCGTAACCCAAGGAATTAGAGATGCTATGCCATATATCATCCAACATGTTAAGGAAGCGGAAAATAATAACAGTAATAGTGGAAGTAAGCGAACACATACTGAACCTAGTCATAGCGTGAACAATGGACCCTTTCTTCAGCTGCCAATTCCAAAAAGAAGAAGAACCATGTCTTATGGTTGTTCTTATAAAGAATTATGGTCCTACAAACCAATAGAATTCTCTGGCAATGAAGGGGCCATTGCAGCTCTACGCTGGATAGAAAAGACTGAGGCAGTCTTAAAAATAAGCAAGAGCGCGGAAGAAGATAAAATCATGTTTGCTTCCAATTTATTTAAGAATGCTGCTTTAGAATGGTGGAACATTATCCTCCAATCTAGGGGAAGTGACAGGGTCTATAATATGGAGTGGAATGAATTTAAAAACATGGTGGAAAGGAAATTCTGTTCTCCCAATGAAAATGAACAGATAGCTAATAAATTCTTAAGCCTTAGAATGACGGGAGTAGACAGCAAGGGTTACACTACTACATTCTTTGAATATGCTAGAATAGTGCCAACCCTAGCATCACCAGAACCAGTGTTAATCTCCCGTTACATCTGGGGATTAATCAGTGAAATTAGACATGTAGTCAACGGAGCTAGACCACAAACCATAGAAGAAGCTGTAGAACTAGCAAATACCTTGACTGACAAATTAGTGCGTACCCAAGAAGAAAACCAAAGGAAGAACCTTGCTCAAAAGCTTACCCAAGAATTTCTCCACGGTAATTCTAACCGTGGGAAAAATATAGGTTCTACCTCTACACCTTACTGTAAAGCCTGTAAGAAGAAGCATTTAGGAAGATGCTCCACCTACTGTAACTACTGCAAGATACTGGGACATAAGGAAGAAGATTGTAGGAAGAAACGGAGTAATGGAGTGTGTTTCAACTGTGGAGAAAAGGGGCATATCAAGCCAAACTATCCAAAACTAGCTCCAGCCACGAACAACAAGACTACTAAGAATGCTAGAGCATTTGTTCTGACAGCCAAAGAAGCAAAAATGATTTCGGACGTGATTGCCGGTACGTTTTTAGTTAATGATGTTTTTGCTAAAGTATTATTTGACTCTGGTGTGAACCAAAGTTTTATTAATACTTCATTTTGCAAACTTCTCAATCAACCATTAACTAAACTCCAACAAGAATGCCTAGTAGAAACAGCAAATGGAGAATCCATTAAGATTACTCAAATCTTGTAGGGAGCAAGAATAGAATTTCAAATCAAGAATTTATTGCAAATCTTTACCCAATGAATCTGGCAGGATTTGATATTGTATTAGGAATGGATTGGTTAATAGCCAATAAAGCCAGTATTCTATGTGATCAAAAGTCAATCCAAGTAAATTCACCAAAAGGTGAAAAGATCACAATTAAAGGAGATAAGCCAACTAAACCCACGAAATTCATCTCTGTGATGAAAACTGCAAGTTGTACAAGAAAAGGGTCACTAGTGTATATGATTTCCGTAATCATTAACACTAAAGTAAAAGAATTAAAAGACATCCCTATAGTATCTAAATTTTCAGACGTATTTCCAGAAGAACTACCAGGACTACCGCCGAACAGAGAAGTCGAATTCAGAATTCATCTGTTACCCGGAACAACACCAATTGCTAAAGCACCTTACCGTTTGGCACCCGCAGAAATGCAAGAGCTAAAGAAACAGCTAGATGAACTGTTGGAGAAAGGATTTATACAGCCAAGTTCATCTCCATGGGGAGCACCAATCTTATTCGTAAAAAAGAAAGACGGGTTAATGCGAATGTGCATTGATTACCGTGAATTGAACAAAGTCACGATTAAAAATCGGTACCCATTACCGAGAATCGATGATCTATTTGATCAATTGCAAGGAGCTCGATTCTTTTCTAAAATCGATTTACGTTCAGGATATCATCAATTAAAGGTACAGGAAGAGGACATTCCTAAGACCGCTTTCAGAACAACATATGGCCATTATGAATTTACTGTCATGCCATTTGGTTTAACCAATGCCCCAGCCGCATTTATGGACATGATGAACCGAATATGTAAGCCATATTTGGATAAATTCATAATTGTCTTTATAGATGATATTCTCATTTATTCTAAAAGCAAAGAGGAACATGCAGCGCATCTGCATGCACTTCTAAATTTGCTGAGAAAAGAAAAGCTTTATGCTAAATTTTCGAAATGCGAATTTTGGTTAGAAGAAGTGCAATGTCTTGGACATTTAGTTAATCATGAAGGAATTCATGTGGATCCCACAAAGATTGAGGCGATTAATAAATGGAAAACCCCTGAATCACCAACAGAGGTTAGAAGTTTCCTAGGACTAGCCGGTTATTATAGAAGGTTTATCCGAGATTTTTCTAGAATAGCCATTCCCTTAACAAAACTAACCTGTAAGTCTGTTAAGTTTGAATGGGGACCAAAACAAGAAGAAGCCTTTAGAATTCTTAAGCAAAGATTAACCAATGCACCCATACTAGCATTACCAGAAGGAACTAAAGATTTCGTAGTTTATTATGACGCTTCTAAGTTAGGTTATGGATGTGTGTTGATGCAACGTCAAAAGTTTATATCATATGCCTCTAGACAACTTAAGATTCATGAAGAGAATCATACAACCCATGATTTAGAATTAGGAGCTACAATTTTTTCCCTTAAAATTTGGAGACATTATCTTTACGGTAGTAAGTTTACTATCTTTACCGATCATAAAAGTTTAAGATATGTTTCTGGGCAAAAAGAGTTAAATATGAGACAAAGACGCTGGATGAAAATTCTTAGTGATTACGATTGTAGTATCCAATATCATGCAGGAAAAGCTAACGTGGTAGCCGATGCTTTTAGTCGAAAATATCACGAAAAGCCAAAAAGAGTACGTTCTCTCAATTTAAATCTGCAGATAGATTTAAATGAGAAAAGGTGATGATACAATCTGGGTGATTGTAGATAGATTAACTAAATCTGCTCATTTCTTACCAGTGAAGGAAATTTTCAGTATGGAACAACTAGCCAAGTTATATGTAAATGAAATAGTTTCATTACATGGAATTCCTTTATCTATTATTTCTGATAAAGATAGCCATTTTACTTCTCATTTTTTGACAAGTTTCCAAAAAGCAATGGGAACCAAGCTAAATCTAAGCACCGCTTATCATCCTCAAACGGATGGACAAAGCAAAAGGTCGATTCAGACAATGGAAGATATGCTTAGAGCTTGTGTAATTGATTTCGGAGGAAATTGGGACGATCACATACCATTAATAGAATTCTCCTACAACAACAGCTATCATACCAGTATCAATGTTGCACCATTCGAAGAACTTTATGGATGAAAGTGCCGAACCCCAGTCTGTTGGGCAGAAATTGGAGAAAAGCAATTATCTGGACCCGAGATAGTGCAAGAGACAACAGACAAGATTATTCAAGTCAAGGAACGATTAAAAGCAGCACTCTATCGACAAAAGTGTTATGCTAATAACAAGCGAAAGCCATTGGAATTTCAAGTAGGAGACAAGGTATTATTAAAAGTTTCTCCTTGGAAAGGAGTGGTGAGATTCATCAAAAGAGGAAAGTTAAGCCCCATATATGTTAGACCCTTTGACATTATTAAAAGAATAGGACCAGTAGCTTATCAGCTACAACTGCCAGAGGAAATGGCAGGAATACATAATGTATTTCATGTGTGTAATCTTAAAAAGTGTCTAGCCGATGAAACATTAATGGTACCTCTTAAGGACATAGAAGTAAATGAGAAACTCAAGTTCGTAGAAAAGCCTCTACTAATGGAAGACAGGAAAGTCAAGAATCTTAAACACAAGAGATTAGTTCTAGTCAAAGTGAAATGGGATTCCAATAGAGGACCAGAGTACACATGGGAGCTTGAATCTGAAATGCAGAGGAAATATCCACACATGTTCCAGTAGACCTCGAGGACGAGTTCTAAAACAAGGTGGGGAGGATATAACCACCCTCATAAAATATTTCCAACACCCTTATAGTATTTAGAATGTCCCTAAACGCCCTAAAATACACCCCGTATATGAAAACAGACCCTAAATACCTTTAATTATATTTAATTTAAATAAAATCAAAATCCTGGTGTCGCTAGCGGGCCGCGAATGCTTTGCCTTCAGGTTACGTGGGGCGCGACAGCTCGAGTCTAGAGCGCACCCGGTGCCGCCACGTGGCACGACACCCGGATAGGCTACACGTGTGACTAATAAAAGCTAGAGCCTAGACCCCCTACGTCGCGGGCCGCGACGGCCCTCCCCTTATCTTACACGGGCCGCGAGGAACTCAAAATCAGCTCCTATAAATTGGGAGTATCGGCCTTCAGTTTCCGATGTTCAAAACCAAAAATTCTCTCTCAATTCTGAAGTGTGGAAGTAATACCCATGCATTATACCCCCTAATTAACGAAGTTCTGCCTCTTGTAAGTATTTTAACCCCCGGTTACGTATTAGATACGTTGCCCGATTGATCGTGCTCCGTAACGACTGTCTAGGTTCTGCCCGACGTAGTCATTGGAGTTCTGTCTCGGGGAGGGTATAACTAATGTAAATATTGGGTTATTATACTAACACATGTGCATTGTTTAATTTATTAGATTATAACCAGGAAACCACAGGAAAAAGTCTAAATTAGCAATGCGAGTAATCTCCTTTTTGTAAACCTTTTTGCAAACTGTTTTTACAAAACCTCAATTGTTTTACATTATAATTAACAGTGATTGAGTATTTGTAATTCTACAATTATCGTCGGTATGTTGGGGTTTTGTATACAAAATTTGTTACTACACTGTGAGTAGTAACATAACTACAAGTCGGGTCGACAGTACCGTGGGTGGTAATTAAGGTAGAATAATAAACAAATGTAATTGTTGATTGCCCTCAATGTTGTACAAGGATAAAATCTGTTTTGATTAAATTGGGATTCACTCACCAGTATTTCCCACTGACAAATATTTTTAAAACGCGTTTCAGGTAACAAAATGTGAAAGCCAAAATAGAAGCCAGCTGGAGAGCACTGAAGGCTTGGAAAATGTGCCTATAAAAGTTACCTAAATAAAGAAAGATGTTTTATTCAATAAATTAGGGTTTTCCCTATAAACATGTTTGTGATAAAACTTGGGTTTATCCCAATATGTTTATTATGAAAATGTGGTGTTTTACTCTGATAAAATATTTCATAACTACGGTCCTGATGTAAATTCCGCTGCCAAATAATGATAAACACAGATACCACCATCTGTGAGTATGCCTCGGCCGCCCGCCTCCCGAGGCAGGGGCCGGGGTTGCGACATGTCAGCCAATCACAATCAGACCTTTTGTACGTGGTATAAATAGATCTCAACTGTTAGAGATCTATCCATCACTTCAAAAACATTCTCTTTTTTACGAACGAATTTATGAGTGATCAGGTTGAGGGTGAGATTGTAGAATCATTATGCTGTAAAACTTGTAATCATTTAATTCAATGAAAAAAATGTTTTTGAGAATATCTTCCCACTTGCGAGTTTATTATTTGAATTACAATCATAATTGTCTGTTTAACTTGAAATAATTCACAAGTATCAAACTTAGATCCTAACAACTAAACACATAAACACATAAAATTTGAACATGATAGAAATAATGTGATACAATGGTTTAGATTACTAAACTAGCTTATTATATGTATTAGAGAATTTGGTTCAGCAGTTAATTGGCCTGCCCTCCCTAGTGGAGACGCAGGTTTTATTCTCGTATGGGTCATTTTCGATGGACCTCTGGGTGAAGGGACAATTCGGGGCTTTAGTCTCGGGTTCAAACCTGACGAAGAGCGAGGATATACAGATTCCATCTGGTACCCGCGCATCAGGGGGACATGGTCTAATGATAGTCGAGGATTCGACCTTTAAAATAGTTCCGAGTAAGGTGAGTTTACACGTGATATTTTTTGTTGTTCCAAAAAAAAACTTATTATATATTTAGATTTTATATTTATATTCATTGTAGTGGAAACTTCACAAAAATTTACTCAGCCACTTGGGTTGTAGCCAACTAATAAAAGGCAAAAAAAATTTTGATAAAAGAATTAGATTCAAATCTAGACCAGTGAAATTATCTGTTTGAAAGAAACTTATTAGTTGCTTTATGAGCCCTTTTATTTTATATCAATTGTGTGTCTGTTATAAAACTAGCCTAAAAGCTGAATAATATAGAAGAGATGTAGAGAGAATTTTCAGAGGATTTCTTATATATATTTCTTGGTACTTCAAAACTATAATATTACATGAGTTTATATAGACAGAAGAAAGAAACTATGTTGTACTGTGCGTCAATAATTTGAACGAATTATTGAAGTTACTGTGTCAATAATTCGAATGAATTATTTCCTTTATTGTGCGCTTTTACTATGCATCTAGTTGTCATCCACCGAACGAATTATTCATAACACTCCCCCTTGGATGACACTTTGCAAACTTTGGGGTAATTAAGTACTGCCTCATTAAAAACCTTGCTAAAGAAAAACCCAGTGGAAAAAAAAACTTTAGCTAAGGGGAAAAAAGTGCAGTCTATAGCTCCCCCTCAAGTTGCAATTTGTAAGGCATCACATTCTCCGTGCGTGACGCATGCCAATGTCATGAATGTGTTTCCTGAAAGTTGTTGTAGGTAGTTCTTTTGTGAAAAAATTGGTTGAATTGTTGCTGGATTGGACATATCTCATCTCGGCTTGATTGTCTTTAATAAAGTCTCGAGTATATTCAAAAAATCTTGGTGGTATATAAGATTGCAACTTGTAATACTCCCCCTGATTTCATTATGTATCGTTTAAGCTTTCTTCGTAGATCTTTTAGTTAATATTTTGCCACTTCATTCCTTGATGTGTATAGTCCTTTGTGTTGATCAATGTTATATGGTCTTTATATGGGATTCCTGGTGCTTTATGTAAACAAATACCATATGATCCACAACTATATGTTGTTACATTCCCTGCATTTACAAAGCTAACAAAACTTGTTTTGGTAGGTTAGTAATATATAAAAATTTTATCTTTCATACCTTAGATGTTAATTTACTACATCCGATTATATTATCTCTTCTTTGTACACGAGTAATATGATACAGATAGTAATGTATAACTAGCAAAATATATCAATATAATCCATCATTCTCTATATGTGTAATAATTTATGGATAATGATGCAAATGCTAGTTTGTATATCAAGGCATAAATTTGTATTTCATATTTGATTTGTTAATATGTTTTATTAGTTATAAAACCTCATACGGTTTTCCAAAGAAAAATATATAGTCCAACTATACCGTATGCAAAAGATGCCTTGAATACTTACTTCATTCATACAATCCATAGTTTACCATGCTTATACATTAATCAATAGCTATCATAACCATCGAATTTCATTAACTTTTTCATGTACTCAACAGCCTTAGGAAACTCATCGAGAGTTCCATTTCTTTTCAGCATTTATAATAATTTAAGCATATTCATATCTTATAATGTTCTTGAGATCTCTCCTTACATGACTTTGATAATTTAAATTCTTCATGAATTTTTTTATGTATTTTGTAGTACCACATGAAATATAAATATTCATAAGCTGCATGTCAATTTTCTGTTAATATATTACCAGACGAATCAGATATTGGAAAGTTATTATATCCACCACTGGAGAATGTGTCTCCTCATAATCAATCAATGGTTTTGTAACATTCTTGTGCCACCAAATTTTCTTAAAATAACTTCATGTGATTTTCAATTCATAACTTGCATAAAAGACCCATTTGTATCCAACACATCTTACAACTTCAGTTGCATGGACTAGTGATCCAAAAACTTTCCATTTCAACAGAGAATTCAACTCTGCCTTATTTGCATCTTTTCATTTTGGCCAATCATTTCTATGTTTACGTTCATAGGCAGATCTCAATCTTGATCCTCATCGTTTAATCATTTTTAAGCGCTATATTATATACAAAAGTATAACGACATCGATTTTTATTTTGATTCCGTACATATCTTAGACATGATACAACTTATCGAGATCTCTTTATTTCCAGGTACCTGAGGTTCTTCTTGAACCATCATGTCTATTGTCTCTTCAGGAGACCTTTTTAATATCACCTCGACTTGACCATCTTAATTAGTTGCTCCAACTTTCGAGGAATTGTATTTCTGGAATCGACTAGTCTACCACGCTTCAGGCGTGCAATAGACTCATTAGAAAAATATGTGGTTGTCCTTCTGGGACACAAACATAAATGGAGCATAAGCAGTTGATTATGTGACTTACTTAGTCACTCTATTTAGGTTAGTGAACTCGTCTGGTAATTTATTCTTTAATATTGGTAAATGAATTATACTTTAAACTTCTAGTTCATGGTTTATAGTCGGAGGATCAAGATGACATGATAATTCATTTCACTTTTCACCTTCCAACTGCTTGTTATCTCCCCCTAATGTTAGGAACATTCATTCACTAAAGTGAAAAACCAATGAGCCATAAACAAATTTCTCACTAATGGCTTTAAGTATTCAATCCTAGACGATTATTTATACCCAACATATTCTCAAACTTTTAGAAGTCCCATCTTTGTGCGGTATGGTGGATGAATTTCAATATATGTCGCACAACCAAAGTCTTTGATGAGACATATTTGGTTACTGACCAAAAACCAAATATATGGGGAGAACTATAACTTATTGGCCTGATGTGAATTAATGGTACTATATATAAAATTACATGTACCTAACTGAACTTTTGCTCCTCTCATGATCATTGGCTTTGTAATCAATAGTAGACGTTTAGTGATCATTGGCTTTGTAATCAATAGTAGACGTTTAGTGATCATCTCAACAAAGCAATTCTTATATAAACATAAGCTATATGTAATTCAATATTTTCTTCCATAATCATTAATAACTTGGGAATTGAATTTATCGTTATTACCAAAATAAATATACCAATCTGGATTAATATGCTGGCTAGAACATTAGCTAAGCCACAATCACACAAACTTCAGTTGTGGATTTCATAACCATTTAGACGATGCATCGATTTAAAACAGTAAATGGTATCACGTTGGATATGTATATCCTTTGCTTATTCCAGAATACTTAGGGATTCACACCCTACTTTCATTGATTAACTTTTCTTGAGAACAAAAATTACATTTTATAATTTTTTTGGGAAGGATCTGTTAGTCCTTCAATACATTTCACATTATCATTTTACTCGGTGTGGTCTAATCGGTCATGCCAACTGATTATGATTCATAAACTTCTTATTTATGATCATATATGTATTACTTGTAGGTAAAAACACAAAATAGAATGTATGTATTAAACAATTTAATCATAATAATTTGATAGTCTATTATGATGTGAACAAACTTACATTTGAAATTAATCATATAATGAATCAAATTCAGACTCAGAACCATAAGGTGGTGAAGGTGGTAGAGTTAGTTGCATACTATTAGCTATTTGTTTTAGCATGTCTTCCAACCATTTATTTCTTTCTGTCAGCCGTTTTATTTGTTTAGACAAATTTCGAATCTGATCGTTTAACCTAGCCACTTCGACTCCTATTGAATCTGAAGGTAGATTCATTTGAGGTATCGTACATGGTTTTGTTATATTAATTGGTGGCAGTTGTTGTTCTACTTCGTTTAATAGTGATTGGAAAATCTGTTGCGGTAATGGTGATTGCAAAAATGATTCTGATGCTAACTGCTCTTGGAATATCATGTTTTCATTAAACAAAGTTTGTTGCATCATTGAATCTTCCTCGAAAACTAAAGGTGAGATGTTTTGTAATATGTTTGGTGCCAGTGGTTGAGATAGGTTAGTTGTAATATGTTCTTGTACGGGTGGCAGCTGTGGTTGCAGATCAAATCGATAAAAAGACGGTTGAGGAAACTGCAACAATGATTGTTGTAAATTTTGTGTTGAGGTACTTTCTAAGATAACTTGAGCTTCCTCCGACTTGAATGGTTGATTTAGTGTATAATTATGAACAGGGGTTAGCCTAACAGTGTTAAAATTTACAATCCCAGATGCCTTTAGTGGAGATAATCCTTGGATAATCTGATTACTTAAGACACCTAATGATTTTGCTATTTTTGTAATGTAAGACCCTCCCATGACACTTCTCAAAGGATTTGTTTGTTGATTTAAAAGATATGTAGCAAGCTCGTGGGCAATATTACAAGGAACTTGCTCAAAAATACTATGCAGATGGAAAAGGTCGGTAGCACTAACCCTATGTTGATTATTCTGGCGCCCTGTGATAGTGTTGGCTAAAACACGGTGCATATATTGATAACGAGGGTCTGTGAATTTCATAGAATTATTATTGTTACACCACTCTTTCGATGAATGGCCTAGCCAATATTCTTTCATTTCCTCAGAGGAAAAAGAGGTTGATGCCTCCGTAAAAATAGGTTGTTTAACTTCTTCATATGTATATATACCCAGATGAACTGCGAATTCTGTTAATGACATATTATAAGATTGTCCACAAAGTCGAAAATGAATAGATTCATCGGTAAGACTTTTATCATATTTGAAATAGAAAGTGGACAAGAACTCATATACAAGTTCATCGTATGACGGTTCTATGATGTCGAAGAAACGACGCCAGGGCGTATTACGTGGTAGTAATCTCGCCAGTAAACCACTTGGATCAAACATTTCCATTTGATACCAATCAATACCGCTAATAGAAAAAACTTCCAGATTCTTGAGTTTTTGATACCTCTCACGATTGGGTAAATCAGTAAACCGAAGGAATCGATGAATGTTTGCTGCATTTGAAGATTCAGCATATGCAACTGGAAGATTTGCCATTTGAATATTTGGTTTTGTTAAAAAAAAATAGGGTACGGGTTATTTTGGGTATGTGTTGAATTATATCAGAAGTTGTAGCTTATGTGTAGATTAGCTCGAGTAGTGAGTTTCTTATATAGATAAGAAAATTTAAGCTTACACCATACGTTTGGTTAAGGTTTCCATGATACGTTTTAAAACAGTTCACTGTAGTTAGTAAATGTTATATTGCATAAATAAATATTAGATGCATAAACAAAAATGTTAGGTACATAAATAAATGTTAGTAGTCCTATAATTATTATATCTCTAGAGCAATATGTCCTTTGTACTAATTTTAATTTATCACAGAACTATATTATAAATATACATATATATAAAGGAGAAACGGGATCTAAAAGATCATCCTAAAGGTGTATGGTTTTACAACTCACTGGTGCACCCTTAGGCTTTCAACCTATATATATGTATATATTTAAATATATGAAATTCTTACATTGAGTATGGTAATAGCTCCTTTGCTTTTGTTGATTTGCTTGTTTGACAGCGTACGTGCTGATAACGTGTTATAAAACTAGCCTAAAAGCTGAATAATATAGAAGAGAAGTAGAGAGGATTTTCAGAGGATTTCTTATATATATTTCTTGGTACTTCAAAACTATAATATTACATGAGTTTATATAGACAGAAAAAAGAAACTATGTTGTACTGTGTGTCAATAATTTGAACGAATTATTGAAGTTACTGTGTCAATAATTCGAATGAATTATTTCCTTTACTGTGCGCTTTTACTGTGCATCTAGTTGTCATCCACCGAACGAATTATTCATAACAGTATCTTATTTGTAGTTTTTGTGCTCACTAATTTACCCCACTCAAGAAAAATCTCATTGAAACTTTATCATGCTATAATTAACATAGGATTCTTATGTAAAGTTCTGTGTGTGTATAGATCATATACGCATCAACATATATATTTATTTAAAGATTATACCAATGTAGGATGTACTGTTTTAAGTTCAACGTGAAAAGATATTATATTGAATTATAATACTGATGAAGCGAGTGAGAAGAGGATCAAGCTTATATAAAAATGGATACACATGAAAGTATATCTCTTGCAATTTAATAAAAAATGCAATTAATCAACCACACGAGGCGATCCGAAAGGCAACACGTACGCACTACGCTTTGGACATGATTATTAATACACTATAAAATTTAAGAGTGGCACCTATATTCCACCAACCTCATTGACTATCCTCCACATGCCCCCACAATTATTGGCATGCTCAATTTGCACATAACTCATTTCCTTTTTCTCTTATCCTTCCTACCGAGGCATGGTGTGGTCTTGAGAGCAACCCGGTTTTACCTAGCTGTTACCCCAGCGAGTCTCTCGTGTGAGGGCACTATGGTTTCCGGGCGAAGGTCAGCTTGCGCAACGGTCGGGGCCCGATCGAACATCGCGTCCGGAAGAGCGGGGCTGACGGGGGATTGTCATCGACATGAACCCGGTGACCAATAGGTCCTGTACATAGAAAGTCACCCTTCAAAAAAAAATAAGTTATTTTAATAACTAGTTTTATGCTCCGCCCGCGTTGCGGAGCGCTAAGTCGAATATTTTTCAGTTTTAAAACATATAAAATTATGTTTCGATTACTTGTACACACTATTCGTAATATGATCTCAATATAAGTTACATCGACCAAACCAATTAAAACAAAACAGTACCACAGTTTTGCTAAAAAAGTTAAAACAAAACACTACCACAGTTTTGTTAAAAAAACTAAAACGATAACAACACGTAATTTTGAACTAGGGCAAAATTGTAATATTTCAGGACCAATATGAGCGAGTGCCAATCAGCTGCCTACCATGATTGAAATTTAAATCGACTAAACGAATTAAAACAAAAAACTAACAGAGTTTTGCTAAAACAAAACAAAAGCGATGTAAATACTGTAATTTTAAATTGTTGGCAAAATCGTAATTTGTCAGGGCAAATGAGAAAGTGTTATGTAGCTACCAATCACTAACGATGGCAGTCTTGTAATTTTTAATAGGGGGCAAAATTGTATTTTTCTGGGTCAATGGAGAAGTGTCAGGCAGTTGTCTGACACTATTCCTCCACATCCCTTATATATATATATAGGGAGCCGCTAGAATGAGAACCACCACGAGTTATGAGAACCGCGAGAACCAAGTGCCACGGAGGGCCGTTGACCACGAAATTTTTTTTACACCTAGATCCGTATATTTTAAGACCGGGTGTAAATTTTGGGTTCAAACGGCGCGCCCGAGAGGGTAGTTTTTTACGCCCAAAGTTTGGTTAAAAAAAAACAGAAAAATTAAAAAAACCCAAACTTTGGGCGTAAAAACTACCCCCTCGGGCGCGCCGTTTGAACGCAAAATTTACACCCGGTCTTAAAATATACGGATCTAGGTGTAAAAAAAATTTCGTGGTCAACGGCCCTCCGTGGCACTTGGTTCTCGCGGTTCTCATAACTCGTGGTGGTTCTCATTCTAGCGGCCCCCTATATATATATATATATATATATATATAGGGGACCGCTAAAATGAAAACCACCTCCAATTGTAAGAACCGTGAGAACAAGTTCCTAACCATTAGATCAAAAAGATGGATATATGAGATTAAAAGTAACTAAAATGAATATTAAATACATTTTGTCCTATTATGTCTTTATTATTTTAATCCAAAAGGGTAGTTTAATAAAATGACACTATTTTGTATTTTTGTCTTTATTATTTTTTATTACTTTTCTGTTTTATTATTTTATTTTATTTTAAAGAATTTTTTGATTAAAAGAATTTTTAAATTCAAATTTTTTAACAAGACAAATTTTTTTGCGCGCCGGTTTTTGCATGCCGGGCTTTTTCAAGCGTCATTTTTTTAACGCGTCGTTTTTTACACGTTTTTTTAACGCGCCGTTTTTTACACGTTTTTTTACACTCCGTTTCTTACACGTTTTTTTACACCTCGTTTTAACGCGCCGTTTTTTACACTTTTTTCGTTTTACGTTTTACGTTAAACTTTTTAAACTTTTTACGTTTTACGTTAAAGTTTTTACATTTTACGTTTTACGTAAAACTTTTTACGTTTTACGTTATAATTTTTACGTTATAATTTTTACGTTTTACGTTTTACGTTAAAAAGTTTACGGTTTACGTTAAAAAGTTTACGGTTTAAACCTTTTTTTTACAAAAACTTTTTTACACAAAAACGAACGCACCCAGAAATCGCAAAACTCGGGAGGTGTCTCAGATATATTGTTATCATCATCAACGAGGAGGAAAAAAAAATAAAAAACCAACAACATCAAAACAAAGTGTATCTCGAAAAAAAACGGGGTTTGGCTCAGATTTTCCGATAATCAAAAGGCTGCAAAGTGGGATTGCAGGTTCAAAAACCTACCCTCCGCCGTCGTTGCCGCGCCATCGTCATCAAAATCTAGTTTTTTTTTTTCATCATCGCCACCCCCAAAAATCCAACCGATCAAAACCCACATAGTTCACTTATCAAAATCATCGGCAAACATAAACAAATCACTGGCAAACATCAAAATCACCGACAAATATCAAAATCACCGGCAAACATCAAAAATCACCGGCAAACACATCAAAATCACCGGCAAACATCAAAATCACCGGCAACACATCAAAATCAACCCCCCTTCTTGCAGAATCAATCCAAGCAGGAACACAAATTATGCAAACAGAAAATCACTCTTCTTCTTTGCATAATCACTTTTATGCAAACATAAATCACTTTTTGCAAAATCAAAAACACAAATTAATGATCCAAAGATCAACACCCACCCTTCTTCTTGCAAATCCAAAAATAAAAACAAATCAAACCAAGATCTAAGCAAAAACAGAATCAAGATTGTTCAACATTAAAAAAAACAAATCAATTCACCACCCAATCACCGGCACCACCGGCACCACCGGGAACGAAACCCTACCCGCCGTCGAAACCAGACAACTTTCAGACACCACACACCAACCCCCTGTGCGGCGGCGGCGTACAAGGTTTTATCTCCGTTAAATGGTGCTGAACGGTGACGGAGGAGACGGTGACGGTGGCAGAGGAGACGGCGGCGGCGGCGTCCAAGGTTTTATCTCCGTTAAACGGTGGCGTCCAAGGTTTTATCACCACCATTCTGTCATCGCCTACCATTTGATGATGATGTGTGTGGCCGGAATCGTCGCCGGAGAAGGATTTCAAAGAGAGAGATGAGAGGTTCACTTTTTTTTGTCTGCGACAAATACAAAGATGGGTTTGAATTTTAAAGAAAAGGAAGAAGAGAGATGAGAGATAAAAGGACTGACACAATTAATGAAGAGAGAGAGATTAGACAATTGGAGTAAATGACCAAAACACCCTTTTTGTTGGTGTAATCTGATTGGTGGAGAGTGGTTCTCCTGGTTCTTAGTGGAGTTCTAGAGTGAACACTAGTGTAAAACCGTGACAAATAGCATTAATGTCACACCACTGTCAAGGACCATCAACACTAAAGTTGCGGCGTGTTAATACGAAGAAATAAGACCGCAATGTAAAACATAGAAAATAATAACTAAGCTAATCTACGAACCTCGCGTTGTGACGAACCTTTCAAACACAATAGAAATAAAACGTTAAACTACACACACACGTTACGTCGAGTTAGCTCGCAAAATTTAGAATGGTGTATAAAATGAAACGTAAAAATGTTGAATCATACACGTATGTTGCACTATCTTAACTTATAAAAAAATAGAACAAAACGAAAAACAAAAATTTGAGAAAGATGAAACGTATAGCGGATCAAAATTGCGAGATTAAATTGCAAAAGATGAAAAACGCAGGTTAAAATTTAAAAATCAATTTTTTTAAAAACATCCTATGCATGAAATTCATCACTATTAATATAGAAAACTTGCAAATTAATAATACTTAAATAAAAACCAAAAGATCAAAATACTGATAGAAATATTTTGTCCTTTGTGTTGTCTTAATTTAGCTTAGACGTCAGGGTGTGAGGATCGTCCCCTCTCATCTCCGGCTCGTCCCCCTCGTCCCACACCGCCCTCTCCCCCTCGTCACGTCCCCGGCGTCGCATAGAAGACGACAGCGACGAGCTGCCTCTCTCTCTCCTTCAGGTTTCTCTCTCTCTCCTTCAATTATATATTGATTTTTTTTATTAAAGTGGGTAGTCCTTCACACCCTTGTGTAGTCCTCAAGGGAATGGTCCTCCTCCCGTGGTAATCTGGCGCCTACGTGGCGGGTGATCTCCAAAGAAACTAACCAAACCACATCCAATGGCCTTAGGTTTGTTTTTGTATTTATTTTCTCAAATTTAAAAGTACAAAAAGGTCTTTTTTATGATGTAGTTTTTCTAAATTATCAACATTTGAAAATTTGTGTCCCTTTAAAAATCGTTAAGTAGTTGGTTTAAAAATCAACAACATGTTATAGAGGATTGTGGCATATGTTTTAAAAGTTGTATTGAAACTCTTAAATTGATATAAAATTATTTATTTGTTCTCCTTATATGTATATATATATAGTGTGTGTGTGTGTATGGTTAGGGTAAAATGAAAACCCTTACGTACTGTGAGAACTTAGAGAACTCGACCTTACAAAATGTTTTTACAAAAAAAAACCTAAAAAATCAACTTTTCTAAATAAAAATAGATTTTTTGTTGATTTACACCAGCTATAAAAAACACTTATAGGAGGTGTAAATGCTAATTCATGCCGATGTGATGTGAACAACTTTTTACAATGTAAAAATGCTGAAAACGCCACTTCATTTTTTACAGTTGTGCTCTTAACATTTAAATCTACATGTGTGCAAAAAAAGGGGCAAAACTCGCACGGGAAGTCTAAGTTCTCTATGTTCTCACAACTCAAGTGAGTTTTATCTTGATCTTACCCTATATATATATATATATATATATATATATATATGTGTGTGTGTGTGTGTGTGTGTGTGTGTGTGTGTGTGTGTGTGTGTGTGTGTGTGTGTGTGTGTGTGTGTGTGTATAAAAGACATAGCACATTGCATCTAAGCTAGCTGGTGTAGATGGAAAGCAACTACTAGGGTATTCTGTAACAGAAGGTTCCCAACTAAATTAATAGGAAAATTTTATAAGGTTGTAGTTCTGCAATGTTATATGGAACAGATTGTTAGGCCATCAAGAAGTCACAAGCACGCAAGATGGAAGTAGAGGAAAAAAGAGTAGCGGTAGACCCAAATTAGCGTTTTTTTCATTTTCCTAACTCGAAATGCTTGAAATAATATATTTTTCATGCTATAAATATATAAAGAAAACAAAAGTTATAACACTGTCATTAGCTTATATATAGGGGGACCATGAGAAACTACATATATAAATGAGAAAACTAAAAAACTAACTAAAAAGCCTAAAAACATACCAAATTTTTTTTACAAAAAATCGCTACCTTTTATTTATAAAGAAAATCGAAAAAAGTTGTACTGCACTTGTGCATTATATGTGTACTGCACAAGTGCATTATATGTAGATGCTGCACATATGCATTATATACTTAGGGTTAGCTTTTGTGTTTATTATAACTTTTAGGGTTAGGTTTTTTTGGGGGTTTAAGATTAGGAATAGATTTTTAGGTGTGTGTGTATGTGGGTGGGGGGTTAGGTTTTTGGGGTTGCGGGTGGGGGGTTTACGTTTAGTGTGTGTGTGTGTGTGTGTGTTTTTTTTGGGGGGGAGGGTATGTTTACGGTTTAGTTTTAGGTTTTCAGACGTTGTCGGTGGGGGTGGGTTAGGTGGTTTAACCATTTTTCGTATCAATGCACATGTGCAATACAATTTTTTTAAAAAGGTTTTCTTATACATAAAATATAGCGATTTTTATTAAAAATTAAATACATATTTATATGTTTTTAGGCTTTTTTTAGTTAGTTTTTTGGTTTTCCCATTTGAACTAGTTTTCTCATGATCCATGTGACAACCCGCACTAAACCAGGTATCCGTACGACTTAACTAATGAATAATTACTGCTTAATTACTGTGCTTGTTTGAACTAGCTGATGAACTGCTACTTGATATCTGATACATGTACTTACTTGCATCATACTTTACTTATCGTCACTACATTATTTACATGCTGAACCCTAGTGACAACCATGATGCACAAAAAGCACAGTAGCACTATAACGGATAACCTATTGAACATGCTGATAAAGCCAGCATCAGGCAAACACTGCCTCTAAGGCCTGTAAGAGCCTGAAATATTTTGCTACACTAAGTGGTGAGTGTAGGGATACAAGGGTTGTAGAACTGCGTCTCTAGGAATAAGTCACAATGACTGGATGTGCCTAAAACGTACTCTAAGTACAAAACTCAGCACTTTACAAAATAATTCAGCTTTTAGCTAACTAATAAAGTGCCAAAACATGAGAAAAATAACACTAGACACTTTCCAAAGTGTCGGGAATAAGCTGTGTCACTAAAGAGAGTAATAACGACACTTTAAAGCTTTGTTAACACTTTAACGGATTACTATCCAACCAATCAACCGGACTATACCCGGAACGTGAAAATATTGTTATTTTCATTATTTATCTTTTTCTGAGCCAGTTAGGGTCCCCGTATGCCCTAACACCCGTGTAACACACTATACACAAGTAACCAAGTTAAACACTTAACTTAACCTAATTATCTAACTAATGCTAATGATTAGTTGAAATGGAACCAAACTACCCCCCCCCCTTAACCGAAACCGTCCCCAAGGGGACATACCTTGTCCTTGTTGATTTGTTAAATCTCATATGCATAATATCTAGGGGGCACAAGATCCTTTGGTTAATACACATATGATTTGTCTATTAGTTAACCTCTAAACACAAGATTATCATCCATCACATTTCACCACAAACACAACTCTCTCTCTTTCTCTTTGGCTCTCGGCCGAACCCACACCCACCCATCCATCATATTTTCGATCTTGTTCATCACATTCCAACATCATACAAGTGTCGAGGGTCGTATACAAGGAGCCTTGGTGCAAGCGGAACGCGAAGGACCTCTCTACTTAGCTTTTATCCACCTCGTTTGCGCGTAGATTCTTCCCTAGCCTCGAGCTAGAGGTATAATGCTTAAAACGCCTTCTTGAACTAATCTAAAGTGGTTAAAAGGATTTTTATTGGTTAAAACTCGTTAACATACAAGTTGATGCTTTAAAGTTTACTAAAAACACTAAAAATGTTGGTTAATAACTCATATGTTGTGTAAATGATGTAGTATTCGAAATGTATGATTATTTAGGCCCGATCTATGATGTGGTAGCTCGGATCATCGTTTAACCCGGTTTGGTAAGATCATGGATCTTAACATAAGCTTGTTTTGAATAATACAAGGGTTAAAAGGTGAAACTCTACCACACGCGAATCATGAACTTGTGTAAAAGAGTTTTACTTGTGAAATTGTGTTTAAAAACTAGCAGATCTACGTATCTGCAAGTGGTATTTACAAAGAACCACGTATCAAAGAAATCATGTATTTAAAAGATGGATCTTACACTAACAAGCATGATTTTTATAAACCACAAGTGTGTAAACACTTGTGAAATGAAAGGATCCGACAAAATAACAGTTTTTGTAAAAGATGACGGAAAGTTGTAAAGATGGATTTTCTCTAAAAACGAGGTTTTTACAAGATCAAATTACCTTATATGAAGATCTACTAAATTTAAGGGGTTTACACCACAGTTTTGGGAAAAACTGCAAGTTCATGTAATTTTTGGCAATTTACACATATGTTGATTAGTTGTTGTGATGAAAGTTGTTCTGATCAAATAAAGAAAATTGTTGAGTTGATTTGTTAAAGAAAATGATACGCTTGAAAGCGTGGCCACCTCCAGTTACAGAGGAAACTCTAGCGAAATTTTTCTAAAAACCTAACACTTAGAACTATTTACACTACAAGTGTTAGAATTATTTTTGACATGTTTTCGAGACATAAATTTCGCCATGACTTTATTTACTAAATATTCGGAGGTGGGATTTTCACAAAATTTAACGTGATAAATATATATATTTTTCACACACTGTTTATGATTATTTTGTGAAAATACATAAATATTATTTTTTTGAGTAAAAATAATATTTACGAACGTTAACGAATCCAAAATAATACGAACGCTTTCACCATGAAGATATAAGTTACACCGGTAATTATATTACCACTCGATGGTTAAAACTTAACTAACGCATTTACGGAAATATTTATGAACGCGTATTTTAACAACGTATTATTGGAGAAAAATTATGGGAAATTGGAAATATATACATATATTAAGTGAGACTTAATGATATAATTTGAACGCACATGTATTGAATCCCCCATCCTTGGGAAGGAGATTAACTACCAAGTATATACAGAATGTAAACACGAAATAGTTGTCTAACTATTTCCCAAAGACTTAAACTATAAAGCTAAGGCACGACCGTCCGTCTAATAGAAATTAGCACCTGTAGGTCGTCGCACAGCTGCGTAAGCAGGAGATACTTGGTAGAGACGCTTCACTGTGAGTTCATGTCCCCCTTTTATCTAACTGTTTTCAGTTTTCTTAACTGCGGGGGTGAAATACATGTTACTTTGATTACAAGTACTTTATACACGGTATGGTTAGCGTAAGGAGGTTTACTACTTAGATCATGTGAGTGGGTAGGCAGAAACACCGAGGGACGTAAGCGGTAGATCTATCTGGGTGTAGCGAGCCCAACTCTAGGCCCAACAGAACGGACCTCTGAGAGGCCCAACAGAACGGACCTTGGAGTGACTTTGTACCCAACGCGAAATCTGCTAGGTTTGAGTCTTCCTACTTACACTTCACACAAACTAATGGCCTTGCAAACCATTGGTGATCTCTTTTTCCTTACACTGCTACATACCAGGGAATTTTTATACTTACAAGTGTTTTACATACTCACTTACACATGAACTCGTTCAACATTATTGTTGATTTTTCAACTTACATGTATTTCAGGAAATTAAAGATTTGGCACGGTATGTTATGTTTTCCCGCTGCATAAGGGTTCCAAGGTCATCCCAGTTTAGGAAATGTGACTCTTTCCTGGACAAGTCACAAATCTTAAACTGCGTTTATTTCATGTTAATGGTTATGTTGTTAAAGACAATGTTTTACGTTATGATGTTGTAAGTCTCTAAGACAATGGTATGTTACTCTGGTTTTAAAACTTAAATCAATGGATGATCTTGCATGATTTTATTTCATATAGCTTTGTTATGGTTAAGCTATGGTATTAAGAAGTCACACCAAAATTAACCACGCTTCCACAAAGCCAGGGTGTGACAATCCATCCCCTATATATATATATATATATATATATACTACTTTATAATACATATTAGAAGGACTTCTTAAAGTCCAAAAAAAATTCCTTAAAACACCCCTAAAGCATGCTGTACAACCCTCTAAAGCACAATATAATTTACAAATCCAATTTTGCCCTTCAAAGAAACACATCACACGGATTGCACTTGAGATATCACACGGATTGCGATCTGCACCGTTCATTTTTATAGAAGGACACCACACAAATGGTGATCTGCACCGTCCAAAATTTGCATTCATTTTGAACTCCCGCTCATACCCAATTCTCCATACACCTCCTTTTCATTTTTCATTTGCAGAGATGATACATATTAGAAGGACTTCTTAAAGTCCAAAAAAATTTCCTTAAAACACCCCTAAAGCATGCTGTACAACCCTCTAAAGCACAATATAATTTACAATTCCAATTTTGCCCTTCAAGGAAACACATCACACGGATTGCACTTAAGATATCACATGGATTGCGATCTGCACCGTTCATTTTTATAGAAGTACACCACACAAATGGTGATCTGCACCGTCCAAAATTTGCATTCATTTTGAACTCCCGCTCATACCCAATTCTCCATACACCTCCTTTTCATTTTTCATTTGCAGAGATGAGAGAGAAGGTAGCCTCTGTGTTCTTCCTTCTGTCGTACGATTCAGAAACCCTAAATCAATCTTTCAATCTATCTTCGTTCCTTTTTCTTCCTCTTCTCTGGTTATCTTTTCCTTCTCACGCCAACCTAACCATGGATTACTTCCAGATTTGAGGGATTCACAGCCGATTCAACCAAATTTGGCGCTGATGGAGAAGAATCTTCCAAGATTGAAGCCGTATGCAGTCCATCGCTAGAAGGGGGAGTGCTCGAATGCATTCATCTGATAAGTTGATGTTGCTGCTGATTATTTTTGTGAAATTTTGGTTTAGATCTGATCTTTTTATGCTTCAGGTTTCGTTCTAGGTATTATTGTCTTTACACGCGTTATTACTCGATGAGATGAGGTTGTCAGTGGTAGCAATTTCACCACACCGGCTGCTAAGCCAATTGAAGAAAGAAAGGTTTGCTCGATTTACTTTTGATAGAGTTTTCTTCGTTTTTTTATGATATTATTTGAATTTGTATGGTGGAAAAATACAGGGAGCTGTGTACAATAAGCGAAGATTTGGATCTGACAACTGCTATATCAAGTAAGATTTTTTTTATTTGATTCAATTTATATTTTTATGCAAATCCTAAATAGAGCCTTTCTGAAGACCCTGTGTTCCAGACCCTGATTGAGAAAAATGTTGTTATGGGTACATATACATCCTGAACCCTTGCATTAAGTACTTGCATAACACATACTCACTTGTTTTGTGCATCTGAACTAGGATGTGGATGCTTTATTTGAAGACTATGCAGCTTCCCACATGAAACTCTCTGGGTTGGGGTGAACTTTCTAACTTTCATTCTCTTTATTAAAAGCTAGGGGTGTAACAAGCCGAGTTGCACCCAAGCTCTGCTCATTGGACAACCTTTGTGATTTTACTAAAGCTGAAACATCCCATAAGGTACCATCTGAGATAACAAATTTTCGGTTCTTTCTATTAAGAAAAAAACCTAGTTCTCGGTGAGTCTTCGTTGCCCTTTATTTGGTTGGGGGGATGGGGGGGGGGGGGGGTTCTTTATTTGCTAGCTTATGTTTGTACTGAAATTGATAGAGCTAGGGTTCTGCATATGCTGAATTCGTGTTTTTTGAGAGTAAGTGTAGTTTTCCGTTAAAAAATCCAGATGAAAACCATTGGAATACCTGCATTCTTTGGAATTACATAGACCAGATGAAACAATTTTACACATTGCTGGTTCAACAGTTGATTTAATGTCTTGCAGCACAAGTTTTGAACTTGCAGAGGCAGGATTTTTTTTTTTTTTGTATTGTAACTTTTATTTAGTACCACTTTGTGCATTGATGGTGGATTATATCATTTGCGTTTGGTACTGTAGGCTCACAAAACACTTGCTGTGGAGGAAGAGGCAACAACTTTATCAGTATGGGCAATTTCAAGCATATGTGGCTCCTTGCCTTTTGCGCATGTAATTGTTATTCTGTTTATCGGTTAAACCGTTGTCTTCATTGTTCGTATGCAACTTATGTGCTGCCAGACGGTAAATTAACAATGTCCTTTTCATCTTCTTTCCATAGATCTTGACTATATTTGCGGGTGCCCTGCTGGAGAAGCAAATTGTGTTTGTGTGCTCTAATCTGGTATGTTATTCGTTTTTGCAAATTTATGACATGATTGATTAAAAGGTGTACATTACTTTTTATCATTCTTTGCATCTCAGGGAATATTGTCTGCTTCAGTATTGTCGATTATCCCTCTGATTCGTCCATACCAGTGGCAGAGCTTCTTTGTGTCGGTATTGTGGATAATGGACAAAGACTAAACTTGCATGTGATTAGTATACATGACATCATCATACTGTATAAGATGAATTCGGTGCATAAGAAGTACTGATATGATTATATTGTTTGCTCGAGGAACCGAGGAAGTATACGACTCGATTTGGGATTTGGTTCTTATGTAAAGCGATATTATATATGGAGACGGAATACGAATATTCAGGTTGAACCTAATAAGGACCAAATCCAAATAAGGGATATAATTCATAATAATGGTCTTTTAACTTACTCTATTTCTTATGGATATTTGATGGATATAGAGTTGTATGTAGTTTATGAATATGATGTACTGGAAGTAATTCAAGTAGTAGAAATGGGTTGAAGGGGTAGCCGATGAGGAGTTTATCGATTTCAAACTCGCCATATCAGCTGAATCAACCTTACCGGTCTCCAAAACCGGTACAATAGCTTTCAGTGATGTCATGATTCTGTAAACATGTGAATTTGCTGATTGATGAATTGGTGATGTTTTTTTTATGGTATTGCTGAAACCTTTGTTTTGTTTGCATCTTTAATGTTTAAAGTGTTTATGGCTGCACTTCTTTTTTACTGTTTTATGTTACTTAATTTAACCCTTATGAGTTTGTGATCACGCGAGTCGAATGAAAGGAAATTTTGTTTTATCCGAAAACAAAAATAATTACACATGATTATTTTATCGTTTTTTACCTGTCTCGTTTTGACCCGTCACTGTTTTGCAACAAAATTATCTATCATAAACAACCAAAGAATTATAAATCAAGAATACAAAATACAAGTCAAGCAATTCATTTCTCGATGATGAACTCCTGAATCTCTATACCAGTATGCCTGGCACCACCCTGTAATTTCAGCAATGTTTGATCACCAACTTTGAGTGACGTCACTAGAATCGCCGTAGCTTCATTTCCTACACCAAATCGAATATATTTAACCATCCAAACCTACATATTATTAATACGAACCGACCCCCAAAAAATATAAACCTTTGTTGGGTTGTACGAATCCAACAGTCTCAACATTCTGCAGAAGAATGTTGTAACAAGTTTCCTCATCCGACAACCTGTGATACGTTTCTCGCCGCATCGCCCTAAACTCACCAACCTAAGTGATATGTTTCCCGCCGCATCGCGCGGGTAAACGACTAGTATATATATATATATAGGATCCGGTTCCATTAAAAACCACCACGAGTTGTGAGAACCATGAAAACTTCTACTTCCACGCGAGTTGAGCCACCATTTTTTGCACAAAGTTATTGAAAATGTTATAATCACATATGTAAAACAAAAACAAAAAATATCGAGTGGATGTAAATTTTGTATACACCTGATGTAAATTTTTTAATGCGATATTTTTTAAGAAAAAATTTGCTTAAAAAAGTGATTATTTTTTTAAATTTTTGAAAAAAATTGAAAAGACCACTTGAAAGACCTAGAAAATATGACTAATTGAACAATACATCACACAACCATCAAATTTTATTATATATATATATATATATATATATAGGGAGCCGCTAGAATGAGAACCACCACGAGTTGTGAGAACCGCGAGAACCACGTGCCACGGAGGGGCGTTGACCACGATTTTTTTTTAAAACTAGATCCGTATATTTTAACAACATTCGTAAAAAAAAATTTAAACGGCGCGCCCGAGGGGGTAATTTTTTACACCCAAAGTTTGTAAAAAAAAAGAAAAAACAAAAAAATAATAAAAACACCAAAGGAATCATTCTAGCGGTCCCCTATATATATTCATCACTAAAGGAATCATGTTATCTATCAACAAAGGATTAAGCGGATTCAAGATGGATACACAAAACAACTGTGAAAGGCGGTGCTTAATTAAAGCAAAGATAATGCTAAAAACAATATTATCATCATGACTAATTTGACTTAACAAAGACGATTTATGGAAGTAAGAACTCACTGATTTTACATGTCAAATCTAATCTAGAAGGCATATATATTAAAGAATATAATAAATATAGTACGTAAGTTGGAGTTAAATTTATGAGGTATAAACATTAGGTTTAGTACACGTAAGTTTGATGTTTTTTGTTTTAACTGCAAATCCTGTATAAATATACCCCGAAGTTACAGATTACATCACGGATATTAAAGTCACACCATCTAGCTCAATCAAGGCTTATATATTTAGATCTACTAGAAATCCAATAAAAAGCGTTTCCCTTGATTGTGTTAGGGGATAATTTTTATTAACCTTCTTTTGCCAGTTCTCAAAGAATCTCGTTCCGTATTTTCTCCTTTTCTAGTTCTCGAAAAATCTCGTTTCGTATTTTCTCCTTTTCTAGTTCTCGAAGAATCTCATTCCGTATATAGATGTCAATCATAGTTACACAAGGCAATTAAACCTTACAAACACCATCTAAAAACTTATATAATATGTTTCATATATTAAACATAAAATAAGTAAAATATATTAAATTTATACGCGATGAATCCTCTGTTAATCAACTTATTCCCACCGACGTAAAGTTCACCGTTATCTGCTCCATGTAATGAATAGTTGATATGATTAGACCACGAGAGTACTCCATCCGGTAGTTAGCAGACAATCATCGGCAGGGTTCTGGCGACAACCCACATGGACAATTGTTAGGGTTTAGAAGATGATAACGCGTTATATGTGTTTTTATGTATCAGTCTGCGATTTCTTCTGGAGGGTTCACCTATGGTAGTGTTTTTCCTTTTCTAATATCATCATATTCAATCATTCTGAATCCTAACTACAAACAACCCAACAAACTCCGGATATAGAAAACGTTATCTAAAGAATTACTAAAATTTATTACACAACAACATGCCCGCAAAGCCCATACGACTGCGTGTTGTGGGCATTGAAACAACAACATATAATGAACGAATTGTTGGACTTCTTGTTACGAATGAAGCTGTAGGATCTGTACTTAAAGGTCTCCCCCTCTCTCTCTTACATAGTTGATATGATTAGACCACGAAAGGACTCCATCCAGTAGTTAACAGACGAATAAGAGTATCATTTAATGAAATTTAACGTACATACCGCATTCGAAGATCCTTGCATCACAAAGCCACTGTGTTTACATGCAGTGTACGGTATTCTAATATCACCATATTCAAACATTCTGAACCCTAGCTACAAACAAACCAACAAACTCCGGATACTGAAAACGTTATCTAAATAATTACTAAAATTCATTAAACGGTTGTTCGATTTTGCACAAATATATATATATATATATATATATATATATATATACGGGCCGTATAGCATTATACGGCTCATATACAGATCTTAAAACCCAAAAAACCGATTAAACCTCAAAAAAATACACATTTGGCCATATAACATTATATTGCTCGTATATACCTGTATACGGGCCGTATAATGTTATACGATCCGTATACATGTAAAACAAAAAAAATATTCCAGTACATTTATTTCTGTGCAAAATCATTTTATACGGGCTCTAATAGATGTGAAAATAAGATTATAAAGGTGTGTGTATAGAAAGGGCCATATATTATCAATATCTACACACAATATTACATCATACATCTAATCAATTATTAAGAACGTGAAGTGCATAGGTACATTCTAGAAAAATAATATTTATAAAAGTGGTTGACTAAATGCACCCCCTTTTTTACTAGTTATACTCCCTTTTCTAAAAATATAGTTTAAAAGTTGTCAAATTTCACCCATCTAAACTAATATTGTTTTTGAAAACTATAATGTTTCTATAATTTGAAGACACTTTCCCTTACTAGTATTTTATTATATTTCTATAAAACGTCATTAAAATTGATAAAAAATATATTTTATACAATAAAAAATTTTCAAAACTTTTTTTTTGAAAAAAAAACAATTGATTATATATTCTTTATATATTTCGTATTTTAGTTCTCTCATCTTTCTATTTCTATTTTTATTAGTATTATTATTTTATTAAAATGTTTTTTAATATAATTAACAACTTTTATTTATTAAAAGTAATAAGACGTAAAAAGAAAATAAAACGTTATTTAAGTTGGTTGGTTTTAAAACTTCATTTAAATTTGTGTATTATTGTTTATACAAACTGAATTCGAATACCCACTTCAAGCCGCTATGAACAAAAAAATCCAATTTCAAAATTAAAATGACTCGCTTTAGTTTAAAACGTAAGAAAACGATTATTTTTCAAATAATCAAAAAAGGTTTCTTTTTAAATAAAATGATGTTTTAAAAACAAATACTAGTAATAATAATAATTAAAGATAAAAAATAAAAGAAAAACAAAACAAAAGGGTTTGAATTATATTAATTTGAGAATTGAAGAAGGGGGTATGTTCAGTAGAAATGTAGAAATGGGGTACATTTAACAGCACCCTTTATAAAAACCTTCAAAAATAATTCTTACCATATAAAGAAACAAACAAAAATAAATGTTAACGCTCATTAAACCGGGTGTTAGACCATGTGTAGTGGTAGTGGGTTATAATGCCCCCACCATGGGGCATTATCCAACACGTGGCGTCCTAGTCAGCGATGGGGCATTATAGCAAAAATGGTGTAGTGGGTATAATGCCCCATTCAATTATTAAAAAAAAAGCATTTTCCAAAAATATCCTCAAAAGTCAATGCACATATAAGAATTGTCAGATATCCTCAAAAGGGATTGGTGCATAGCTCAAAAGTGGCCCACATGCAATTGCAACTTCGGCGTTTTAATTCAAACGCCCAAAACCATTTTTTCCAAAAATAACGCCCCAAAACGCCGGGTGTAATGGGGTGGGGGGCGTTTTGGGGCGTTTTTTTTTTCAATTTTTTTTAAAAAAAACGCCCCACTACGGGTGGTCACCCTCCTCAACGAATTAAAAGTTTCGTCCTCAAAATTTGCATCAAATATCACAAGAATACTACCCCATTTTCGATTCTTTTACTTAACCGCATATGATCAACTTCCTATTACGTCATTTCTACATGTCTAACCTTCTAGACCTACTTCAAACCAACCAAAGAAGATTGATCAAAGAATATGGGATGTGGGGGGCTTAAGTTGGGTGCTTCACCAGTCTACACCCAAAAAAGTGGGATGTGGGAGGGGCGTGGCCAGGCTGACGTTGTAGAAGGGCTAGCCAAATGGTCATCAACACCCAACCAACCATTGTTAGACACGTCACCCTAGGCCAGCGCCCCACACCAATCAATATTGCCACGCAAAACGGGCAACGTTGGCCAAAACGCCAACCCGGGGTGGAGTACCCGCAATAAAGGGCCAAAACGCCCACACTCCAACGCGCACACCCAACGGTCTAACATAAGTAATCACATCCACATAATATAAATGTGATACCCCAAGAAAACGCTCAACACAACTAGCTTTCTCAGTGTCTGTGTGCTTAATTTTTGGGACGAAAATTCTTTCAACATGGGGATATGTGACAACCCGAACTTTTTACGATGAAGGTTAGCACCCGTTGCTAATCACGTTATAATTTTGTTTGAATTATGTGTTATAACTATAATTAAATTATGTGCTACGGAATTAATAAATTATGTGCTATGGAATTTATTAGTATTATTTGTATGCGGAAAGTTATATCATAGAAACGCGATACGGGAAAATTATAACTTAAACCACTACGCTAGTTCTGCGATTAAACCGAACCTGAAACCCAAACCCTTAGCCCAACCCGCCACCCATCCCCAATTCGGCCCAACCCTTGCGGCCCAATAACCAAATCCCCCACCCCCACCCTTGTTTTATAACATTACGTATGTGTGTATTGTATGCATGAAAAGAAAATAAAACCCTACACCCTCTAAAGTGCGAAGACAGGAAGAGGAAGAAGACCCCCCCCCTTCATTCGATCACTCGCCCTCTCCCTCCTATCTCTGATTTTCAAGCCTCAAGTCAAACTCAAGACTTCCTCACATCCACATCTTCCTAACTAGGTATTATACTTAGAAAATCTTATGATTTTGGATGCATACTTGAATCCATGAATGAGTTTTGTGAAACATTATGTGTGTGGTAGTATTGATAATGTTTCTTGGGTAGAAGTTCATAAAAATCGTGTATGATTAGCTTTGGTTTTCGTTTTATGTCGATGATGCATGGATAGAAATTAGGGTTTAGTGTTTAACGATTATTTGACAAACCGTGATGGGAGTTTAGTGATTTATTGGGTAAGGGACTCTATGGCCTGCAAATATGGTGTTATAGGGTTGTATGATCACATGATTCGCTAAAAAGAACGATTGAAACTTGTATGGAATTGTTTAGGGCTTAAACGGATCCTGTCCGGAATTCTGCAGCCAACTTCCGTTGGCTGTAACCGGACCTTAATAAAACTAAACATGTATTTTCTGAAGTCTAAGACGTATTATTTCGAAATACGATTCCAATGGTGCTGGAATCATAATTTTTCGATGTCGTTTACTATTTTAAAAGATTTAATCCGTTTCAGTGCGCAAAGCTGCAGAATTCTGCAGAAAATGCAGCTTATGTTTTCTGGCATATTTGAACGAATATTGTGAACTGGGTTGTGAGATTTATTCAGAAGATGATCTTTGGTGTCAGCATGAATCCTCAACTGGAATTTCGTCGATCAGATAAACGAGGAATTTTAAATGAATTTTTTCGTAAGCTGCAGTTAGAAGTGACGAATCTGATTGCAGCTTAGTAAATGAATTTTTAAGAGTTGTTGGTAAAGAGTTAGACCTTGAAATTTTAACACAAGGCCTACCCCTCCGAGAAGTACGTCACATAAAAAAATCATAATTTTGAAGACTTATAAACAGGTTAAACGGGTCACCGAAAACAGCATATTTTCAGTGATTTTACTGCGCAGTAAAGCATGAATGCATAACGATCAAACTTGCTACTTTTAGTATCCATGCTTGTTTGATAATTGTATAGATAGCGTATTTAATATCGTAGAAAGGTTGTGAACATGATTATGGAGCCATATGATAGACGTGCCATGTGATTGCTTGTTTGTGTTCTAGTTGCTAGACGTGAGTAGGACTTTCGTGCAATGACTAAACAAAGTCTAATATACCATGGTAACTATTATAGGGCGTGGTCGGTCGCTCTAGATTTCATGCATTTAATCTAATCTGCTGAGCTAATCTAAGGTGAGTTGGCACTTTTCTAAAAAGCATGTAATTCCCGGTGGTTTGGGAATGGAACAAACAACAACCATCCCCCTTGGGTGGGATGCAACTTACGTATTCTCCTTGGGTAGAATACGGGAAACCTCGTCCCTTTGCGATGGACGGAAACCGTTAATTTACTATTTATTTAACATGTCATAAACGGACTAAACGAAAACTCTATCTAAAAGTCCTTGCACATTTTATACCGATTAATTGGCGGGCCAATGGCGAACGAGTTATTAGTTAAATAACGCTATTAGGTTTGACAAGCCTCACACCATGCCGCAGAGGACGGGCTTGGACTAATATACTTGGGCACTTAGTCAATGACGATAGACATTAACTCGGGGCACTAAACATAACTACAGTCAGTAGTCGGTATGGTACGGGTTTAGTAGCTTAAAACAGTGGGCTAGCTCCCCATGACACGTTTTCTAAAGAACAGAGTAATTTAACAAACTTATGTTTTTGGAACAACACTAAACAACTGTGAACTCGCCAACATTTTTGTTGATACGTTACTACACGCTTTGCAGGTTGATAGATATTATTCTGGAGCTTGCATGGAGGAATTGACGTGTGCGCGTATAAACATATTTTTACAATGAATTTTACACACGATTCGGTTTTAAATTTATAAAAGTGATTTGTACTTCAACATTAAAACACACACGAAAGGGCAAGTGTACCCCGTCATATATGTAGTAAAGTATCGGTAAGAACCAAGTGTCGATCCAAGGACGTGGGCGGAGAAATAATACTAAACCTTTGTCATCAAATTACCGGTAGAAAGATAAGAGTGTGATTTTCTAAAAGCTAAAATAAGCGTAAACAAATATTTATAAAAACATAATAGACTCCAAATAAGAAAGTAACTATATAGCCTTGCTTTATGCACAACCAAAGCATGTGAACTAAGTCGGTTTTGTCACTTAAAACACTTAGTCAATTCTCCATTTTCAAGACAATTAGTATCCCTTTTGGGAATCCTAACATGACAATTCTTTGGAAAGCTAAAACGATAAACACACTTTAACCACCTAAAATTGTTCTTTAACGCCCAATTGATATCTGTCTATGAAAATACCCTAAAGATAAGTTAGTCATCCGTTAAGAGTTTTCTAACCTCACTTAATCAAGGAAAGTGACACCGATAAACACAATGCAACCACCGAGACAAGCATAAACTAGATTAAATCACAACCGAGTTCATTTTACAAATCTTGAACATAAATTCACCAAGCAAGCAATTTTGGCCTAAACTACTAACTAAGCTAACAATTTATGTTCAAGAATTCATAAAAACACCATTTAACCCGTTAAGGTCCTTCCGTGAGGGAAAGCCTTCTTGATTAACATTAATTACCCCTTATTAAACCACTAACCATTTCTAGTATCATGGTGTAAACAATTTAAACAAGCTAAACTAGTTAAGCAAGTTCAAAGTCTACTAATACATGGTTAATTAAGCTTCTTCTTGCAAATATCTCAACTAATCACATACCAATCATCCAAGATAATTAACTATAATCAATAATTCAACATCAATAAATAAGGTTGGAAACTAATCATCAAGGATTGTTGGTGCATGCGTCTGTCGACTTCGTCTTGTATCGTGTCGTGTCGTGTCGTGTCGTGTCGTGTAATAGAATAGATGAAACAAGTCATACAGTTCGAGATTAACAGGATAAAGAGGTGAACAAGCCAGTTCAAACGAAGTGGCCAGTTCAAACGAACTGGAAATAGTATAAATAGGTGACTTATGATTTTCATTTGTAACTTGGTCATTCCGGTAGCGAAGCTCTGCCGAAGTATCTCCAGGTCTGTAATCATCATCAAATCAATACAAGAGATAGATTAAGTGATTCTAGTGTGTATATAGCTGAAATAACACCGATACATTTGATTTCGCCTCTCGTATTGGACGAGATCTCTTCTGAGCGACTCGTTTGGTCGTGCAAACGATCCTACAAGTGGTATCAGAGCTCAGGAGGAAGAGCTCTTGCTATTTCAGCCGATATTCGTCAATAAATTCTGCTTCTACACCTTTCTGTCACATATTTTCAGAATTAAAACTGAATTTTATAGATAAAATGGTTTGATTTTGAAATATTTTGCGCGAAATTGTGATTTAGATAATCTGTGAAAGTATCAGACTATAAAACAAAGTAAACCTCAATCAATTTGCATAAAAACCGACCAGTTCATTTGAGAGTTATTCAATTCACACGAATGGAACTTCAAACTCAGATTTACGACGTTTCAGTGGATGATATTGAACAAATTATACATCATTGTGTTCGGAATTCATAGTAGAACAATCCTTGAACATATCAAATTCTAATTCAACCGAAAACGTGATAATATTTGAGAAAATTACATCAGATCGTTTGAACAATGGTTCAGTTCGTTTGAGACTTTGAATCCAGTTCGTCTGAAATGTCACACGGAGTGGCCAGTTCGTATTAAAAAGGATCAGTTTGCGTGGTATTATCAGTTCACTTCGCTTCAAAATCCAGTCCGCATAAGAGTCAAGTCCGTCTGAACTTACCTCGTTTGAACCTTAGATCGTTTAAATCTCAGTTCGTCTGAATCGCTAGTTCGTGTGTACTTCAAATCGTTTGAACCTTAGGTCATCTGAATCACAGTTCGTCTGAAGTTGTCAGTCCGTTTGAAAGCTTTTCAGTTTAGTCTGTTTGAACTTCAGTTCGTTTAAGAGATTCAGTTCGTTTGTTCTTCGTTCAGGTCGTCTGAAACAGTTAATCAGGTCGTTTGTATAATCATAGTTCGTCTGAGGTTGTTTAGTTCGTTTGAAAAGGTCATCGGTTCGTTTGAAAGGTTCAATTGAATCAAAAAGGGTTACCGGTCACATAACATCATTACAT
Organism: Helianthus tuberosus; assembly: GCA_030545235.1. Taxonomy (NCBI): domain Eukaryota; kingdom Viridiplantae; phylum Streptophyta; class Magnoliopsida; order Asterales; family Asteraceae; genus Helianthus; species Helianthus tuberosus. Next base: position 2,948,476 of record CM060387.1, read on the forward strand.
GTGATCATTTCAGTTCACTATATGTGTTGGTCCAATGAGAATTGAGTGGTGAATCAAAGTATGTCGGCCATTAATGTTTGCATGTGAAAAGGTTGCGCACTACTCAATTGAAATGAGGTCCAATTAGAGTATATTGAAGTGTTCGGTCCAGTAAAATTGTGTTTAGTCTAAGTGTTTGGCAGCCCACTATAAAAACAATTCTCATACCCGAAATACATTGAACGAGTCCGCAAATCTTCGACACGAGTCCTAGATCGATTCAACCGTCACACATCTTTACATATTCAGTTCTTTTAAACTGATCATTTGTTTTTGTATTCTCCAGGTATTTCACAAGGTGAACCAGTTCGTTTGAAATTGTCTGTTTCTGAATCTTTGAAAATCGAAAACATGGAGAACGAGTTTTATAACGCTTTTGCTAGTCCAATATCAATTACGCAGAACACGATGCTTGAAAATGAAACTGGAACAACTCAAAAACCGCCTAAGCTTTTGGATATTGATGATTTTAGTGGATGGGCTGAACGATTTGGTAACTGGGTTGAAGCTTATCATTTAGATGCATGGGAACATACTGAAGTTCAATATTTTAGACCAGTTGGTAGCGATCGAGAGAAAATACCAGTTAGAGATTTGAGTGCTGAGGAGAAAAAGAAATACAAAGATGAGAAGTTGATGGTTAGTTTGTTGTAGCATGCGATTAAAGAATACATCTTGATTTTACTTCAACATAATGGAACTGCACATTCTATATGGACAGAATTAAAAGCAAAGTTTCTTGGTAGTGATGACATGCTTAAAAACAAAAAGTCTTTGATGAAGAAGGAATTCGATTTGTTCCGAGGTTTAAGAAATGAAAGCACCAAGCAGATCATTGAAAGATACTGCAATTTATTGAAAAACATGAATAGATTGAGTATCAGAAAGGATAAAGATGAGATGATTGAAAAGTTAGCTGATGCGTTGCCACATGATGAGTGGGGCACGTATCTTATGATGTTGAAAAATAAACCTGGTTTTAATGATCTAACATTGAGTGATTTTATTAAACAGCTTGAAGCTCAAGAAATGGAGCAACGAAAGATAGCGAGAATGAAGAATTATGATGGAGAGCAAGACATTGGTTTATGCTACAAAAGTGGTGTTAATGACAAAACCATGTTGTCGCCAAAAGTTGAAACTGCTTAGAATGCAAAAAGTTCTTCAGAAAGTTCATCTCAGGGATCAAGCAGCAAAACTGGATTCACTTCATTTCCAACATTTGATCTACATTTTTCTACAACAAAAAGTGGCAAAGTTCTTCAATGCAATATTGCTTTGAACCTTGAAAATGATCAGAATTATACCGAGGAAGTTGCTAAAAGCCACATGTCTTTGTTGGTGACTGTGCTTGAATCCTATGGAGGATTAGTTGCAGGAAGGATCGGGAATCCAATGCTAACAAAAGAGGATTACGATCAAATTGATGCCGAGGAGATGGAATTGATGGATATAAAATGGTGCATGGCTAGTGTATTGAGACAAGCTGAAAAATTTAAAGAACTTACAGGCAGAGATGATTTTCGTGATGCACATGTTTCAGCTTTAGGATTTGATAAGTCTAAAGTTACTTGTTTTCGATGCAGGGAAAAAGGGTATTTCAAGAGAGAGTGCACAAATCGTGAAGCAAGTGGAGCTCAAAATCCCTTTGGAAACAATGATTATTATCGAAAAGCGTTATATCATCAAGTTGCTCAACAGCCACATCAACAACAACAGCCACAAACAGCTCAAGGTAGGAAAGAAATTAAAGATTCAAAGAGAGCATGTCTTGGTAATCAAGATAATGGAAAAGGTTTCAGTTGGGATAAATACATTCCAACAAATAGTAAAGTATGTGTGGCAGAACAAGAAGATGAAAAATTGGTAGAAGGTTTTAGTTTGGATGATTATTGCCCAGACAAAGAATTCATGAAGAAAGGATTTGTTGCTCAGGTTATCAATGATTATACTGATGATTATTGGGCAGAAAAAGTCAGAAAACGTTTATATGGTGAAGCTGAGAAAAAGAAAGTAGTTGCAGAAGAAGTTCAAGTGAAAGTAGTTAAAGAAGTTCCAGCATTTGAAATCAAAACAGATGATGAGGTAGTCAAAGTTGCTGGGAAGTGAATGAATTGTGACTCTCTGATAATGCAGAACAATGAATTGCTGCACAACATAAAAAGGCTGAAAGAATAATATGATACTTTGAACAGAGAGATGAATAAGTACAACGAGTCAAGTAGTGAACAAGCTGTAGCAACGAATACACTCAAAGGAGCTTACATGACACAGCTTGATGATGTCAACTACTACACAGAGAAGTGTGTTGAGCTTGAATTGAAGTTGGCAACACAAAGAATTGAAACTGAAAGAGTTAACAATTTATTAAAAAGTTACTCATGTTCTACTCTTGTTGTTGACAGGATTTATCCCATAGTGGAAAAATTGAAGACATTTGAAGAAGAGGAGACTTCGGAAGATGAAAAGTCTGTGACAAAAGAAGATGATGAAGTGAATATATCTGGTAAGAAATCAAGTGTGGTTTATAACAAATGTCCGCCTCCTGTTGAAAATGCATATTCTCCACGAAATGCTAATTCTGAAAGAGTCAAAAAGGCAACGAACTTACAGTGGGAGTCTAAGTTGTCAGATAATTTTCCAGAAAGTATAGATATCACGTTCACGTCGTCCGATACTGATCATGAGTCCGAGTTAATAAAAAAGGTGGTCGATCAGGTGTTGGATAAGGATGAAACAGAGGAGTCAATGTCGAAGTCCAAACCAGAGTCAAAGTCTGAGTCCAAACCGTCAAATTCAACAGTCAAAAAGAACAAACGGGTGTATAATAAAGAGTTTTTGTTATCAAAATTTAATTTGAATGACGAACCGGTCAAAGTAGCATATACTTTGATAGATTCTGACAAATTATATTCTGATAAGGTTTTTCCAATAAGAGGTGTGAAAACTGAAATCATTAAAAAGGTTTTCAAACTGACCTAAATTAATATTTCTGAAATAAAGAATGCAAATCCTTCTGAAAAACCTAAACCTGACACCTCAAGAGTTCAACAACGTTTAAACAAGAAAAAGGTTACAGTTCTGGTTCGGGTTTTCAAAAGAAACCAAACCATAACGGTAATTTCAAAAAGAATGGACTAGGTTTTATTCCACCGAAAAACTATAAAAATGAGAAAATTAATAAACCAAAAACTGTTTTTGTTTCATGAACAAGTGCTGAAAAAGAACAAAAGAGTTCATTCTGGAAGCAGACGAACCAAGAATTCCTTGCGAAAAAGCAAGAAGAGATGAAGAAAAGTGTTGATCAGAAGAAGATAGAGACGAGAACCTATTTTCAATGTAAAACAGCTGGTCATATTGCCAGAAATTGTCCAAAGGCGACACAGACAAAACAGGGAGTCTCTGGTAAACAAAAAGATAAAGTTGTTGATAAAACTGAACTTACAACCAGAAAATTTACAGGTTTTGAAAATTCAACTTTTGAGGTTGGTGAATGTTCAAGGAATGTTTTAAAAAGAAAAGAAAATCTGAAAAATCAGAAGTGGATGGTTAAGGGTTCAGGAAGTAGTTCTAGCAATGAATCTGATTTATCAAAATAAGAGGAGCTATCTATTGGTGATGAATCCGTTTCCACAAAGACAGAGGAGCCACAGGTTGTTGAGAAAAATGAGAAATCTGTTCCGATTGTGAATGATGAAAATTTTCCATTACTAAAGGCTGAAAATTTTAAAAGGAGTTGGAAAAGTAGAAATTTCAAATCAAATTTATTCTGAAAAGAATAAGTTTGACGTTGAAAAGACTTTCAACAGAAATGTGAAACACATTTTTGAAAAATGGTCGATGGTAAGGCCAAAGGAGTGAAAGAATTTTATGCTTTCAAAAAGAGTGTTCACGAGTTTGTTGAAAGTAAGGATAAAAAAGAAGTGGTTACACCCAAGGATGGTCAGGCCTGGGTGTCTATATTTTTCAAAGAATAAAAACCTGACTTGTGATGTGTTAAAAATGCAACATATAAATTTCATCAAATGAGGCATAAAACTAACCCTTTTTTAGTACTAATGTTGGAAAAAGTGTGCTTTTGTCTTCCTTTTGTATTTTCAGGATTAAATGAGCTCAAATTAACAAAAGAAGCAAAAAGACATCAAAATCTAACATAAATACAAGAAAAGGAACAAGACGTGACATGCTCGACCCCACGACAACATCTTCCCAAGCAAAACAAAAGATCAGAAGCCTGAACACGCCCCGTGCTCAACCAGCACGGGGGCGTGCCCAAGTGTCAGCAGAAAAGACAAAGTGGTAGAAGCTTCTATTGCCCACCACGGGGCCGTGCTCAGCGGACACGGGGCCGTGGTCAACTATAAGATTCGCACAATCCAGCAAATCTGCATAGTACAAAGATTCTTCTGCACCACGGGGTCATGCTCAGCGGACACGGGGGCGTGGTCAACTAAAAAGACAAAACTGCATTTAATGAAGAAAGAGAAGGATGTGGACACGGGGTCGTGCCCACTGGACACGGGGCCGTGCCCGAGCTTCTGTTCAGCCTATAAATAGAAGTGCATGGATCAAGCTCAAACCATCCCTTAGCACACCACCTCTCTCACACTTCACCCACCACCCACCACCACCATAACACCATAATCTGCCACCATCATCCATTGTCCATCGTAGAGTGTGTGAGTCGTCTCGGGATCCAAGATTGATCGTAAGAGTTCTTGACAATCAAGGCCATGTTTGCCTAAGTCTTTTACATCACTTAGTGAAGACAAAGTGTCTAGTGTAATACTTTTTATTTCTAATCTTTTGCACTTTTTATTTGGTTTTGTATTAATGACTTTAATAACTAGTTGCTTATATTGAAGGTGATCTTTCCTTATCGTTTGTCCGTGGTGTCTTGGCATTATTTTACTGTCTATATAAAATAAAAGATTTTCACCATTCATATCTCCACGGTCTATATGGAGGTATGTTGGCTACCTGGCCGGGGGTTAAGGGAACGGTTTGGTAAAGGTCTTGCCATTGTTCAGCGTTTAGAGGTCCTGCAATGGACCTGGGTCAAATTTAGTAGGACCTCCTTCAATACTTAACGGTATTGGATGGCGGGGGTCCAAACTCTTTGATCCCCTCGTAAGTTAACTACTATTAATACTATAACCCGGCTATTTAGGACTGTATCCCTGCTGACTCAGACTACTTAGTCGAGGGTAACGTCACCTCCAAAAGAGGGGCCTACCATAATTTGCATTAATAACTTAATTAATTATCTTCCAATAATCCACCCTTTTAGGATTGTATCCTTGCTGACTCAAACTACTGGGGTGAGGGTAACGTCACCTTCAAAAGAGGGGCCTACTACAATAACTAAGATAATCTCTTAATTATGTGCAAAAGTGCGGAAATAATGAAAGGTTACTGTCACGGCCCCCGACCCGGTTTGACCCGTTTCAGGAGCCGCGGGACAGAAATACTGCGGTATTTATTTAATTGAGTTTTACAGCGGAAACAGGATCGTTTAAAGCTAAAATTTTTCCCTGATTATTTTATTTCACAATTCGGGATAAAACCCCGATAATTTACAATAGTATGATTTTTCTAGGAAATTGTTATGTTACAAAACTTATTGCTTTATTTTATACTGAGCCACTATCTTAAGCTTGAAATGCTCTCCAGCACTTTTCCTGATTTACAACAGATCACCTGAAACATGTTTGAAAAAGGTTTTGTCAGCGGGAAATACTGAGTGAATCATTCTATTTTGCATAATGATGCATAATTATAAATTACAGCATAAGAGCGATTACAATTGCTTCTATCTTATTTTTATCTGGCTTTCTGTCACAATGGTGACAAGTCACAATGGTGACGATGGTCATACCACTATTTAGATCAATGAACCTAAATAGTGATGATTATCCCTGTAGGTCAATGAACCTAACAGTGATTATCCCGAGTAGGTCAATGAACCTAACTGGGAGAAATTAGTAATGTGCACAATACCCCACTAACCAGTAATTCAAGATATCCATGACTTAGTCCCTGTAATTATAATCTTGAAAATAATTTGGAGTATTGTAAAAATATTTGATAGAAAGATCATGACTCACAAACTGTTAGAAAAGTTTTATAAAGCAATTTGATAAAAAGAGAGAATGACTCACAAATTGCAGATTTATACGGGCAGAGTTTGGCCTACTGATTTAGCCTTTTATCCTAAATTTAATAACAAGCACACAATTTTGGGGTCAGTAATCAATCCAGCAATTACGATAACTCACAAGATCAAATTCTCACAATGAATGACAAAGTGCAATACTTCATCCATCGAATTAACGATGATCCGTCAAATTAATGACGAACGACAAAGTATAATACTTTATCCATCGAATTAACGATGATCCGTCAAATTAATGACGAACGATAAAGTATAACCCTAATGTGGGCGGCACTTAAACATTCATTGGATATATTGATCGATCGGATAATGAATCGTAGCAGCGATTGAGCTAATACCCTGATTGCGGCGTCGATTAGTGATCCGTGTGTGTTAATTGAGGTAAATAAAGCATAACTTCGTGTAGGATTAGAATTTTTCCGTCGTTCCTGCGCCCAATTTCAAGTCCCAACCTCCTCTATTTATACTGGAAATTTTACTCAGTCGCGTAGCGCGACTGGTAACCCCTATAGTCGTCGCGCTACGCGACGGCTTACATATATTCAGATGATTGCCACGTGTGTTTGGAGTTCAGCTGAGTCGACGGAACGAGAATTTTTGAAATAGACAGCGAGATATATGGATAATCGTCGAGTAGGGAATACCCCCCCTGAGTTTTCGGGGCCCTGATCCTGATTCTGATGATTCTGAAAATTTTAGGGTTTGTTCAGAATCACTTGGGTGTCTCAATTAGGGTTTCCTATTGGTCAAATTAATTTAATAATTATGACTTTTGATGAGAGTCGTTACATTCTCCCCACCTTAAGAAAAATCTCGTCCTCGAGATTTACTGGAATAATTGAGGATACATTGTCTTCCTTTTGAATTCCAGTTCCCAAATATATTAGGATCCTGTCTTTGAATCCTACTTTACTTAACATTATTTATTTACCTTTATATCTTGGAAAGGTACTACCAAAATTCATCTGATAGACATTTCTTGAGATTGTATACATGAAATATATCATGTATTCCAACTAACCTTCCTGGTAGTTGTAAACTATAAGTAATTGCTCCTATACATTGGATTACTAGAAATGATCCTACGTATCTTTGGACTTAGTTTTCCTTTATTACTCCTTTCCAAGGAGATACTTTTAATAGTATTTTGTCTCCAACTCGAACTCCAACGGCTTTTATCTATTATCTGCATAATTCTTATGACTATCTCTTGCCGTTTTCAGCCTTTCCCTTGTGATACTGAATATCACAGTCGTAGTCACTTAGGATTTTCATTCATCTCCTTTGCCTCAAATTCTTTTTGCCTAAAAATATATATATCTTAAATTCTTATAATCCATATAGATAGTACCCTTACTTTCATACGAATAATGTCTCCAAATCTTAAGGCAAAAATTATGGTTCTTAATTCTAACTCATGAGTGGTATAGTTCCTTCGTACCTTTTTCAATTGTCTTGATGCATATGCAATTACCTTTTTGCATTGTATTAACATACTTCCAAATTCTACTTTGAAACTTCACCATATACTTTAAAATCTTCTGTTCCTTCTGGTAAGGTTAGGATTGTAGTATTGGTTAACTTCTGTTTCAAGATACTTAAAGGTTTCTTCTTGTTTAGGTCCGTAACCAAACTTAACTGTTTTACAGGTTAACTTAGTTAATGGTACAGCTATCTTGGAAAAATCCTTAATAAACTGTCTATAATACTAAACCTACAAAATTCCTAATTTCCATTGCTGATTGCAAAATCTTCCATTTGGTAATTACTGCTATCTTAGCAAGATCTAAGTGAATACCTTCATGATTCACCATATGACCTAAAATTGCACTTCTAGTAGCCAAAATTCATTCTTCGAAAATTTGGCGTAAAGCTTTTCTTTTCTTAACAAAGTTAAGAGTACATGCCAGTGCTGTCAATGTTCTTTCCTACTTTTGTAATAAATAAGTATATGAAGACAATTACCAATTTATCCAAATAGAGTTTACAGACCCTATTTATCATGTCCATGAATGCTGCAAGTGCATTCGTTAATCCGAATGGCATGATTGTAAACTCGTAATAACCATACCTAGTTCTGAAAACAGTCTTAGGTATGTCTTCCTCTGATACTTTTAATTGATAATATCCGTAACGTATGTCGATCTTAGAAAAATATCTATTTCCCTGGATTTGATCGAATAGATCATTAATTCTAAGTAATGAGTATTAATTCTTAATTATAACCTTATTCAATTTACTATAATCAATACACATTCTTATTGAATCATCCTTTTTCTTAACAACCAATACTGTGCTAACCAATAAGGTTCCTTGGCTTATCGGTAAAATTCCTGGAATTAGATGAATCTTAAATTCTATCTTCATATCTGGTGGTAATCCAGGTAAATCTTCTGGAAATACATCTGGGTATTCTTGAAATTACAGAAATTTCCTTAAATTCTGTATCTTTAGTATTAATGATTACTAAAATCATATATACTATTCCTTGCTTTCGTTCATAATTAGCAATTTCCATTACTGATATGAACTTCATAGGCTTACATGGTTTATCTCCTGTAATCATAATTACTTCTCCGATGGTTGATTGAATTTCTAAGAAATTCTGATCACAGATAATGATCACAACATCGAATTCAACTAATTTCATAGATAATAGGATTGCAGAAAACTTATAACTTATTTCTATGTTCTGCATAACCTTATTAATTTTAACTAATTTCACATCTGCCGTTTCTATGTAGAAACTTATCTAATGCTGGTTAACGGTAAGTTAAGAGTTTGGCAGAGTAAAGTATTTATAAAACTTTGGTTTGCACCAGAGTCAAATAATACTTTTATGTAAACGTTGTAAGCTAAGAACATACCGGCTATCACATCTGGAATCATCTCTGCTTCATGAGTAGTCAGCTGAAAGGCTCTCGCATTCCTTTTTGCTCCTTCTGCTGGTTTGACTTGATTGTCAAATGATTTATTCAGTTTTGGACAATCTGGCCTAAGATGTCCAGTTTCTCTACAGTTGTAGCAAACTGAAAATTTCTTCCTCCTACAGTCTTCTTCTTGATGCCCTGGAATTTTGCAAAAATTGCAATATCCTTTGCATCTTCCAAAATGCTTCCTTTTGCAAAAATTGCAAAATGGACTAGTAGAAGATTGCCCATTCCCTCCTTTCTTGAAATGGTTATGGTTACCCGAACTGAATTCTTGGGTAATCTTTTGGGCTACTTCCTTCCTTCTATTTTCTTCTCTTGTCCGTACTAGCTCGTCAGTCAAAGTATTGGCTAATTCTACTGCATCATCAATCGTACGAGGTTTCGCAGCTTTGACAATATTACGGATCTCGGAAATCAATCCCCAAATATAACGAGAAATAAGTACCGGCTCTGGCGAAGCCAGGGTTGGTACCACTCGAGCATATTCGAAGAATGTCGTAGTATACCCTCGACAATCTACATCCACCATCCGGTGGGTTAGAAACTTATTTGCCATTTGATCTTTTTCATATTCGGGACAGAATTTTCTTTCTACAAGACTCTTAAATTCTTCCCAGTTCATAGCATACGCCATCCTTCTTCCTTTTGCCTGTAACATCGTATTCCACCATTCTAGCGCCACTTCTTTGAAAAGATTTGATGCATACATGACCTGATCATCCTGAGCACATTTACTTATGGCAATTACTGCCTCGGTTTTCTCTAACCAACGCAGTGCCGCAGTCGCTCCTTCATTGCCTGCAAACTCAGTGGGTTTACAAGCAAGGAATTCTTTGTAAGTGCAACCGGGCGTTGCAACTTTCCTTTTCTTAGGGAGCGGAGCTTGCCGTGGTTCATTATTATGATTAACATGATTACTGCCTCCATTTACGCTATTACTGAAATTATTTTCAGAAATACGTTTGCTTGAAACAATTTGTTGAGGTTCAATTGGATTTTTAACAGCAGCAATGATTGCGGGAATAGCATTGGCTATCCCTTGAGCAACTATTCCTGGAATAGCATTGGCTATCTCTTGAGCAACGATATTTTCTATATCTTGCCTAGTCACATATTGATTCCCTGATTGTTGCTCAGATTGATTAATCTCATTAACTGGTTCATTATTAGCATTTTCCATCTGATATCTACTTTATAGATACATAATTAGTATAAAGGAAATAATCCAATGTCATAATTTAATTGCACATAATCAAATGAACGAATATACAAACAAAAGTTGTAACTTTCTAAAATTTCCTTATATCTTGTTTCTATATACACCTGTTTTATTATTTATTTTACACAAACTGATTTTACTATTACACAATCATAGTTTCATAATCCCCTATCTTTTATCAGGTGATGTTCTAGTAACGGCGTTCCTTCTCATCGTATTTCCAGGAAATCTGTCCCAAAATTTCTTGGATTCTATTCCCAGCATCTATTTTGTCAAAATGATGAAGTTCAGTCTTATTCTCGTTACTTATTGGTAAAGGTTCTGGATTGTATTTAGGAAAAAGCCTGTAGGGATGGTTTTGTAACAGTATTTCATTATCCAACCATTCGTCTATATTCCAGTGATTAGAAGAGTTTGGAATAGATGGTTCTAAGTTCATAAAATTATTTTCATTAACAGGCTCAATAGTATCATCGGTTGCCATTATAAAATCTAGTTCTTCTTGAGATGGTAGTCCCTCCATTTGCCTAGAGCTTTCCCCAATTTCCATTTTCTTAGGTTTTTCAAGAGGTAAAGTATTGAATTCTATAGGTTCTTCTATATCTGGTATATACCTATTGAAATCTCTGGAAACTTCTATTCTTACTGGATAGAGATTTAAATTCTGAAGGGCTTCCGACAGATTACTCATGCTATTTAACAAAATACACATAATTACTAAGTCATAACAAAATTTTATAGAACAACTTTTTAAATAGTATTTCATACTACCAAATCAACTAAAAATTAAAACATACTAGGTTTTATTTGTAATTTATTTATAAATTTTCTAGACTGTAGATAATAAAAATACTAAACTTTAAATCAGAATATTTAAAGATTTATATTTACTATTACAGTAGTTAATATATAAAAAATCTATATACTAAATGAGTATGATGACTTAATTTATATATTAACTAGTCATTATCATGGTGGATATTGGTTAGTGCTGCCTTGTTTAAGCATAGGTGATCAGTCCATGCCTAACTAAGGCTAGGTTCTCCAATATCTGCCTTTGATAATAACCCTAGTATTTAAAAATAATCTTAATACTACTACTATTAATATATTATTATTAATAATAAATAATAAATAACTAAACAATAATTTTAAATAAGAGTATACTATAAAAATATAATTTCTTTACCACAATATAGTAATACTATATTAGGTAATTCCATATATTAATCAAATAAATTTATATATAATGTTTTTCAATTAACGATGATAGAGCAACAAATATTACAATATATATAAAAATATGCCCATATTAAAATTAACAAATAGTCAGTTAATAAAACACATAATCATATAATAGTAATCAGGAAAAATTAAGTATTTCTAAATACTTAATTAGCTTAACCCAGTGGCTCTGATACCACCTTTTTCTGTCACGGCCCCCGACCCGGTTTGACCCGTTTCAGGAACCGCGGGACAGAAATACTGCGGTATTTATTTAATTGAGTTTTACAGCGGAAACAGGATCGTTTAAAGCTAAAATTTTTTCCTGATTATTTTATTTCACAATTCGGGATAAAACCCCGATAATTTACAATAGTATGATTTTTCTAGGAAATTGTTATGTTACAAAACTTATTGCTTTATTTTATACTGAGCCACTATCTTAAGCTTGAAATGCTCTCCAGCACTTTTCCTGATTTACAACAGATCACCTGAAACATGTTTGAAAAAGGTTTTGTCAGCGGGAAATACTGAGTGAATCATTCTATTTTGCATAATGATGCATAATTATAAATTACAGCATAAGAGCGATTACAATGGCTTCTATCTTATTTTTATCTGGCTTTCTGTCACAATGGTGACAAGTCACAATGGTGACGATGGTCATACCACTATTTAGATCAATGAACCTAAATAGTGATGATTATCCCTGTAGGTCAATGAACCTAACAGTGATTATCCCGAGTAGGTCAATGAACCTAACTGGGAGAAATTAGTAATGTGTACAATACCCCACTAACCAGTAATTCAAGATATCCATGACTTAGTCCCTGTAATTATAATCTTGAAAATAATTTGGAGTATTGTAAAAATATTTGATAGAAAGATCATGACTCACAAACTGTGAGAAAAGTTTTATAAAGCAATTTGATAAAAAGAGAGAATGACTCACAAATTGCAGATTTATACGGGCAGAGTTTGGCCTACTGATTTAGCCTTTTATCCTAAATTTAATAACAAGCACACAATTTTGGGGTCAGTAATCAATCCAGCAATTACGATAACTCACGAGATCAAATTCTCACAATGAATGACAAAGTGCAATACTTCATCCATCGAATTAACGATGATCCGTCAAATTAATGACGAACGACAAAGTATAATACTTTATCCATCGAATTAACGATGATCCGTCAAATTAATGACGAACGATAAAGTATAACCCTAATGTGGGCGGCACTTAAACATTCATTGGATATATTGATCGATCGGACAATGAATCGTAGCAGCGATTGAGCTAATACCCTGATTGCGGCGTCGATTAGTGATCCGTGTGTGTTAATTGAGGTAAATAAAGCATAACTTCGTGTAGGATTAGAATTTTTCCGTCGTTCCTGCGCCCAATTTCAAGTCCCAACCTCCTCTATTTATACTGGAAATTTTACTCAGTCGCGTAGCGCGACTGGTAACCCCTATAGTCGTCGCGCTACGCGACGGCTTACATATATTCAGATGATTGCCACGTGTGTTTGGAGTTCAGCTGAGTCGACGGAACGAGAATTTTCGAAATAGACAGCGAGATATATGGATAATCGTCGAGTAGGGAATACCCCCCCTGAGTTTTAGGGGCCCTGATCCTGATTCTGATGATTCTGAAAATTTTAGGGTTTGTTTAGAATCACTTGGGTGTCTCAATTAGGGTTTCCTATTGGTCAAATTAATTTAATAATTATGACTTTTGATGAGAGTCGTTACAGTTACACTAGATACGAGTCGGAACCAAGTGATTCATCTTGTCTATCTGCTTTTCTTTTTTATTTTATTTTTATTTTCAGCATTTTAGTTAGTTTTTATTTTTCTTAGTTTAAAACATTTTTTTCTAAAACTTTTTATTTTGATTAGACGTTGAGGATAAACCAGTATTAAAAGCTCTTGTGTCCTTGGACGACCTCGGTATCTTGCCAACACTATACTACGCTCACGATGGGTGCACTTGCCCATATGTGTGTTTAGTGTTAGTAAAATATCGTGTTTTATAAATTTAAAACTTGGCTAAAAATAAGTGTTAAAGGGGCTTAAAATATACACCTAATATATATAACACTTCACACGCATCAAGTTTTTGGCGCCGATGCCGGGGACACAAGGATTTTAAGAAAGTTAGGAATCAACGGCCTAATCGTTTTTCTTATTTTTCATTATTTTTAGGATTTTTTTTTAGTTTTTCAGCTTCTGCAGAACCCAGCACGGGTCGTGCCCGCTGAACACGCCCCGTGCCCAATCATTGGAACTGGCAATCCTGTTTTACGTCAGACAGAAAGCTGAACACGGGGCCGTGCCCACTAAACACGCCCCCGTGCCCAAGTTTCAGTTACTGAAAACAGAACCGTAAGATCCCGACGGTTGGTAATTTCTGACACAAACATGAGTGATACTGATACTTTTTACTTTCGGCACTCTTATGGTACTATGTGGTGTCAATTATGTGGTGGTAACCATAAAGAATTAAAATGCTTTTTTTCTAAATTATAAACCCCACTATATAGACCCATCATTTCCTAGTATCCTTAAGAGGGGCGAAAGTAAAAATAATCCCTATCTCTCTCTCGAATGCGCCCAACCAGATATTCTAGGAGAAATGCTTCTCGATGAATTATTTCAACTAGAAGATCTAATTATTAATTGGTTAAAAGAACTTAGGGAAGATTTCAATTATCTTCTCCAAGACGATAACCAAGAAGAAAGGTTGGAAACGCATTCAAACAACTTCATTGTTTCCAATGATACTTCTAACTCTAGTGAGGACTTGAGCGATAGTCATCCCTGTGTCGATTGTGCCGTGAAGGACTCCTCATCGACTTCGTTCGATGCATACATAGACCTGAGCGATTCGACATACACCTTCTTTAACGAGAGCCCGGAAAAGGGTTGGACTTGTCCACCTACATATAGGATAGGAATCACCCTCACCGACAACCTCTTGCGTTCTCGTCTTAATCTAGATCAATTAAGGTATCTTAGGCACTTTGAGGTTGTTCCATCCAGTAAGGAACCACCCGATCTGGGAAAATTCCTAGAAATTTGAAGAAATCCTTAAGACAGCTTCTAGACACGGGGCCGTGTCCAGGTCAGCACGCCCCCGTGTCCACCCAAAAGATTCCCTTCTGATTTTGTCAGAATGCGGACAAAAATGTGTCAGGATTTCATCTGCACACAGGGACGTGTCCAGCCGACACGGGGCCGTGCGCAACGTACTGTCGTTTTCTATAAATGCAGCCAAGAATCCTGCATATTTGAACCATTCCAGGGACAGAGATTTGAGGAATATTCTCACATACCATCCTAGGTATTTTCTAAAAGAAGTTTCTCAACTATCTTCTTGTCCTTTCCTCTTTTATCCACTTTCATCTTCTTCAATTTTCTTCATACTTCCATTAAAGCTTGAACCTTCTATAGTTTCAAGCCTTATTAAGATGTTTGTTAGATTTTTGTTCATGGAATCTTGATAAAAATAAGTTCTATAACAATGTTTTATGTTGTTTAAGTTCAAAAATGCTTCAAAAATCATAAAAACAATTTGAAACCCCAAGATTCCTTGTCCATGAATCCTGCAGATATCTGAACACGGGGCCGTGTCCGAAGTATTGGACCCGTAAAATTGAACTCTTTTCGGCATGTTTTCTCAGAATGGCAAGCAGAACAAGTGGAAACTCTTCGTCGCATTCCAGGAACAGCCGGCAGGGGAGAAGATCATCTACGGTTGAGGATTCTCTTGTAAACTATGTTTACGCCTTAAGAGAAGCTCTTGATGAAGTAACAAGTGTGGAAGAGGCATTGGTCGACCGCATTAACCATTTGACGGTGGGACTAGAAGGATGTCT
Organism: Helianthus tuberosus; assembly: GCA_030545235.1. Lineage (NCBI taxonomy): Eukaryota > Viridiplantae > Streptophyta > Magnoliopsida > Asterales > Asteraceae > Helianthus > Helianthus tuberosus. Next base: position 2,963,947 of record CM060387.1, read on the forward strand.
CCGGGAAGTCAACCTTTTGCACCAAAGGTTGAACATTCTCGCCTCTCCTCCTTTGGTACCAATTATCACCCAAAGGGCATGGAATGTAGTACCGGAAGTCATCATTCCAGCCGAATGGTACGCCCTACATCAAGAACCACCTCGAGACATCCTACAAGAGGTTCCAATTGGTGTCACTCCTCCTCCTCAAGAGGTTGAGGAGCATGAAGCCGCCTCCCTTCTCCCGAGGGAGATAGAAGAATGGCTCTAGCAACATCTAAGGAACACCGTTCGGCTTGGAGTTCTACAAGGCTTTTAGACTGGAAATCTATTTCCGGAATTTTGGTTCTTATTGTAGAAGTAGAACTCCTTAGGAAGATTTTTCGGATCACTTGACCTATTTAATATTAGGACTTTTAACTTTTATTTTCTGCTTTATCTTTCATCTTTAGGACTTTTATGTAATTCTCTCTATGATTAATGAATGATGGTTTTAGTTAATTTGATGTTTGAATGGTGTTGATGGAATAAAACACACTTGAGATGGCAAAGGATGCAAGGGAAACTTGAACCAGCACTCCATGCAGGAAAACAGAACTGTCCGACAAATTTCTTCGTTTACAGTAAGTTCGGCACGGGCCGTGTCCACCCAACACGGCCCTGTGCTGCACAGTCTGCAGAAAAAGATCCAGTTCAGGTAACTGGACACGGGCCGTGTTCACCCAACACGCCCCCGTGTCCAGACTTCTGTTTCTCTTGTTCTAATTTTGTTACTGGCACTTGAACACGGGGCCGTGCCCGGACAACACGGGGCTGTGTTCAGCGCCCAGTAACACAAAATTTTTGCTTTTTACACCTTTTTACGCATTCAATCAACCTAAAAACTTATTTTTGGGACACACTGAGGACAATGTGTAATTTAAGTGTGGGGGGGATGCTAAAACCTTGAATCTTGCAAGTCCTAAATACAAGTCTTACACAAAACTCTATTGGAACCGCTAATCACCCCAAAAAAATTTTCAAAAATTTTCATTTTTTTTTACTTGTCTAGGTTTAACTCGGGAAATTCAAGTTCTTAAAAAGGTTATATTTTTACAAATTTACAACCGATAGCGTCGTGATAAAAAGAACCAACATAAGAAAATTATGAAAAGGCATGACAAGCTTAGTTAAAATTTAATTATATATACTTGATCACATAAAAACACATTCCCACAAAAGTGAGTTTTGAGCCTTTATTGAGCAAACACTTACATATCATTTGACTAAATGCTCATTTTCGTTTCTTGTGTGAATAGCCGCTTGGTTCTTACGACTCTAGAACTTGCCATGACGATACATTCCCGGTCCTTACCAACTTAAACCCGAGTAAGTAAATGATGGAGGCATTAGGACTAACCCTTTTTATTTCTACACCATTATTTTTATTTTTTTTACCACCTACCCAAAATCCCCCTAGTTAGCCCCTTTGAGCCTTAACCTTTTCATTTCATAACCCAAACCAAACACCCTTTTTACCCACCAAAACTTTTTTCATTTTTAACCCTTTGTTTTAGTAACAAGTTCGGTTCTTCATATGACTTTTCAAAAAAAATAAAATTATTGGTGTTGATGATGAAGCAAAAGAAAATAAACAAACAAGTTCATCAAAAATAACTTTGTTTGAATAAATAGCTTCATCAAAATAAAAGTTAAAAAAATAAAAAGTCTTACGAAAACCGACACTTGTTACGCTTTTCGCCTTTTTCTACTAACCACTAACCCAACCACCTACCTTTAACCCAAGCCTAACCCTTCACCCACAAAGTCCTCTTGATGTTTACAAAGGTATATAAGTTAAAAAGGAGGAGGATTGATCGCTTGGCAAGCCTATGCTAGGAGTAAGTTCCATGCTGCTCTCGAGTGATCCACAAAAATACATTTTGGGCCGAGTGTAGAGTGATCCCCGTGAGGTATGTGAACTTGTATATAAATAGAATTTTAAAGAGGCATGTTATGCCCTAATAAGTAATTTATCTAATTAAAAGTTTTAAATAAATCATGACGAATAGGATTGTAAATAAATAAAAATAAAATTAAATAAAGAATCTTGGAAATCCCGACACTCTACGACAAGCCCAAAAACCTTCTTCTCTACCCATTCCATTTGGGAGTGTAATAGCCACATATTAAAGAGTTTTGCTTGAGGACAAGCAAAGATTCAAGTGTGGGGGTATTTGATGTGTTAAAAAGGCAACATATAAATTTCATCAAATGAGGCATAAAACTAACCCTTTTTTAGTACTAATGTTGGAAAAAGTGTGCTTTTGTCTTCCTTTTGTATTTTCAGGATTAAATGAGCTCAAATTAACAAAAGAAGCAAAAAGACATCAAAATCTAACATAAATACAAGAAAAGGAACAAGACGTGACATGCCCGACCCCACGACAGCATCTTCCCAAGCAAAACAAAAGATCAGAAGCCTGAACACGCCCCGTGCTCAGCCAGCACGGGGGCGTGCCCAAGTGTCAGCAGAAAAGACAAAGTGGTAGAAGCTTCTATTGCCCACCACGGGGCCGTGCTCAGCGGACACGGGGCCGTGGTCAACTATAAGATTCGCACAATCCAGCAAATCTGCATAGTACAAAGATTCTTCTGCACCACGGGGTCGTGCTCAGCGGACACGGGGGCATGGTCAACTAAAAGACAAAACTGCATTTAATGAAGAAAGAGAAGGATGTGGACACGGGGCCGTGCCCGAGCTTCTGTTCAGCCTATAAATAGAAGTGCTTGGATCAAGCTCAAACCATCCCTTGGCACACCACCTCTCTCACACTTCACCCACCACCCACCACCACCATAACACCATCATCCACCACCATCATCCATTGTCCATCGTAGAGTGTGTGAGTCGTCTCGGGATCCAAGATTGATCGTAAGAGTTCTTGACAATCAAGGACATGTTTGCCTAAGTCTCTTACATCACTTGGTGAAGACAAAGTGTCTAGTGTAATACTTTTTATTTCTAATCTTTTGCACTTTTTATTTGGTTTTGTATTAATGACTTTAATAACTAGTTGCTTATGTTGAAGGTGATCTTTCCTTATCGTTTGTCCGTGGTGTCTTGGCATTATTTTACTGTCTATATAAAATAAAAGATTTTCACCATTCATATCTCCACGGTCTATATGGAGGTATGTTGGCTACCTGGTCGGGGGTTAAGGGAACGGTTTGGTAAAGGTCTTGCCATTGTTCAGCGTTTAGAGGTCCTGCAATGGACCTGGGTCAAATTTAGTAGGACCTCCTTCAATACTTAACGGTATTGGATGGCGGGGGTCCAAACTCTTTGATCCCCTCGTAAGTTAACTACTATTAATACTATAACCCGGCTATTTAGGACTGTATCCCTGCTGACTCAGACTACTTAGTCGAGGGTAACGTCACCTCCAAAAGAGGGGCCTACCATAATTTGCATTAATAACTTAATTAATTATCTTCTAATAATCCACCCTTTTAGGATTGTATCCTTGCTGACTCAAACTACTGGGGTGAGGGTAACGTCACCTTCAAAAGAGGGGCCTACTACAATAACTAAGATAATCTCTTAATTATGTGCAAAAGTGCGGAAATAATCAAAGGTTACACTAGATACGAGTCGGAACCAAGTGATTCATCTTGTCTATCTGTTTTTCTTTTTTATTTTATTTTTATTTTCAGCATTTTAGTTAGTTTTTATTTTTCTTAGTTTAAAACATTTTTTTCTAAAACTTTTTATTTTGATTAGACGTTGAGGATAAACCGGTATTAAAAGCTCTTGTGTCCTTGGACGACCTCGGTATCTTGTCAACACTATACTACGCTCACGATGGGTGCACTTGCCCATATGTGTGTTTAGTGTTAGTAAAATATCGTGTTTTATAAATTTAAAACTTGGCTAAAAATAAGTGTTAAAGGGGCTTAAAATATACACCTAATATATATAACACTTCACACGCATCAACTTGCCGGAGCTCTCAAGTTGGTAATCGCGGAGCATGAATCGGCATCATTTATTGTGTATAAAAATTGTTTTGTATAAGTGTGACTTGCCGGAACTCCCAGTTTGGTAAGTGAGGGAGTAGGAATCGGCATTCTGAGAATTCAACCTACATGTGGTTTTGGTTGGTAAGCCATGTGGTTGAAAAAGGTTTTTATCTACAAGTGGTAAATCAAGGACATTAAGTTGTACTAGAATTTTCCTACAAGTGGGTGAAAGACAATGTGATGAACCAAACCCTAACCTACCAATGGTAAAATCAATCAACAAAACTAATTTTCCGGAAAAACCATTTGATTAAAACAAACTTAAGTGTTTTGAAATCACAATGGGAAAATAGTTTGTTGTGAGGGGGAGTTCTGATTGTTTATGCCAAATGAATGGCGATTTGAAGTGATTCGATATCAGTTGTCATTTTTTTAATAGAACAAACTGTACAGGAAGAGTTTCAAAGTTTGTTTTCAAATTTCCTTTAAATGTGTTTGAATTTTAGGGGGAGTAACAAAATTTTCAGAAAATACAAAAACATTTGAAAATTTGAAAAATCCAAAAAAACCTAAAAATGAAAAAAATAGTTTTGTTGTAAAAAGAGGAAATGATAGTACATCAGTTGGCCTATCACAGCATGCTAAAGAAATGGAAAGATAAAATGTGATAAACGGTCTCATTAAAGATGTGATGGTAGGCTCAGCTAGACTAGTAGATTTGCGATAATGATACAAACTTAAATGAAAAAGCCTAGTTCTAGTGGGAAACATGGTCAAAAGCATAGTACTTAGTTGTGTCCTTCTTGATTGTGTGCCTACTCAGTAATCGCTGATTGTCAAAAGACATAAAACTGGTTAAGTTTGTGAACTTTCACAACTTTGCTGAAAAGTCGCTATGATTGTGTTTTTCATTTTGCAAAGACTTAAACTTGTTTTATTTCTTTATTTTGTTTAAGCATTGGACATCCTCTGCGTATACGTGAGTATCGACCTGGATGTTATTGCCTAAAGGTTCTGCTTTATTTTCTTTGGTGTTTCGTTTAAGCTTTGGATCACCTCTGCGTATACGGAAGTATCGACCTGGTGGTTAAAGCCTAAACAACTTCAACTTGTTTTATTTTTCTTATTTTGTTTAAACATTGGACTTTCTCTGCGTATACGGAAGTATCGACCTGATTGTTAATGTTTAAACATTCTGCTTTGTTTTTTGCACAAATCACAGTTGATAAAAGTTTAAAGGCATTATTTGGGTCAGTGTATTGCATGATGAGGGGATGTGCTGAGATCGTGGGGTCCATAAGAACTTAGTGCAATATTAATATACCTTAACGTATCGGTAAGCATTTCGAAAGTTTTTAGATTGAGTTTAAGTGGACAACAATATCGTCAATCTACGTGAATTGTTTAGAACTGAAAATGTTTAAAGCTTAACGGTGTTGGTGATTTGTCTCATAAACTGATATGATCCTCTTGCACAAGCTCACAAAAATATTGTCTGTAAATATTTCTTTACTGCATTTCTTTACATTCAAAAATTTCAAAAAGATTTTAGTGTGTTTTAGCATAAAATTTTTAAAAATTCAAAAAGATTTTCGACAACTGATGTTGGAGAGCTGATTTTCAAAATTCCAAGTGCAAAACTTGATGAAAAGGTCTGGGAAAGAATAAATGAAGAAGTTGTGTTGTCAGTGGTTATCAAAGATTAAATCAATTTTGAACTATACCTGGTTTCTAAATTTGCAAAATTTTAAATTTGTGAAACTTATTTTTGGGTAGAGTCATGCAGGATAAACAGGTTCCGATACCTGAGTTAGATGAGTGTCAGGTTACGATCTAAGAACCTGTGGAAAGTGAATTCCAGACTGCGATCCCAGCTTAGTGAGAGGGGGAGTCTGAGGACATCAAGAGAGAGTCTGAAGATAGTAGAGACAGATTCGGATTCTGAAGATACTTGTGGAAGGAGCTAAGAGCTAAGTTGCGATTATGGAAGAAAGAGAAAGAGATTGATTGTGGATGCTTACAATGGAGAATTTTTGAAGAAAGTGAGTAGACTGATAAAGACTGAAGGTTTGACAACCGAAGACTCGACACTGAAGACTCGTCAACATTCGAGGGGGAGTTTGTTGGTGCATGTGTCGGTCGACTTCGTCTTGTATCGTGTCGTGTAATAGAATAGATGAAACAAGTCATACAGTTCAAGATTAACAGGATAAAGAGGTGAACAAGCCAGTTCAAACGAAGTGGCCAGTTCAAACGAACTGGAAATAGTATAAATAGGTGACTTATGATTTTCATTTGTAACTTGGTCATTCCGGTAGCGAAGCTCTGCCGAAGTATCTCCAGGTCTGTAATCATCATCCAATCAATACAAGAGATAGATTAAGTGATTCTAGTGTGTATACAGCTGAAATAACACCGATACGTTTGATTCCGCCTCTCGTATTGGACGAGATCTCTTCTGAATGACTCGTTTGGTCGTGCAAACGATCCTACAAGGATTAACGTAGAAAATTCTTCAAAGTGTCATTACAAACATAATTAACATACTAGTGGTTGTTATTGTCACACCCCAACCGATGGCGGAATCATCGGGGCGCGGCACTAGGCAAAACAGATTGCTCAAGAGAATCCATAACAACTATATTGCGACAGTATTTAATGCATTCATTATCCCACACTAATAATCAATTACAATCACATAAGCTGACACGAATTTCCTGTTCTCTCAAACAATTCAAATCCGACAACCTAGATTTTAGATGTGTTTCTAGACTTCCTAGCTTGATTTGATGTAGTCTGCGACTAAACCTGCAACATACGTTAAAATAATGTCAATACAAAAGTATTGGCGAGTATACAGGTTTGATATATAATAGTGTAATAGATAAAAGCTTTGAATTTCCACATACATAAATGTAATACACGACATATATACTCACAAAACTGATACTACCAGCTAAGTCCTCAAGTTTCGATCGCGATTGCTAAACTAGACCCCGTCGGGCGCAATAGTACTATACTAGTCATGGTGGGATGTCGCGAGTATAAATCCTAGCACATATATAAGTAGCATCACGTATAACTATGCATGTAAGTCATTCGCAAGTAATAAGTAGTTTAAGCATTTGATGTGATTCGATTTGATAGCAACGTATGTTACACCCAAAAGTGCAAAAGCAAAAAGGGTTCAAGTATACTCAGAATCGGTGTTCGGCAAGCAAACACAACTTGATTGGATTGATGGGAGCGCGTCTGAGATTAGTCTGGTTTCAGTTTGATAGCGTAAGCGTCGATCAGTGCGTTAAACGGTGGCGAGTGAACCAAGTGTCGAATGGTAATCCGACCGGATCACAATCCGATCGATGGCCAGTCGACCGGGTGGCAGTCCGTTCAGATGGTCATCCGGTACCATTCGATTGGATTGTCGCCTTGGTTGGTGATGAGGTGTTTGCGTATGATAATTTGCCTTTTAAAGTTTTCGTTATAGCATTTTGAAAACATTGAAGTACCTCTACCTTTCAGGTCGGTCGATCGGAAGGTCGTTCGATCGGACGGCAACCCATTCGGTTGGGCACTTTAGTTAGAACAAGTTCACAGCAGGGTGTCACTCGATCGGACGGTCGTTCGGTCGGGTGGCATCCTTGGTGCATTGAACCTGTTGAAAATTGTTTTAGGTGTTGAGGTTTCGAAACATCACATAGTCGGATGGTCGGTCGATCGAGTGGTAACTCGATCGGACTGCAATCTGTTCGGTGTTTCTCAACTCTTGAAGCTTGATCTGAAAGCTAAGGTGGGGCCAAGGTGCAAGCCGTACATGTGGCCGGTCACACGAGTGACTGTCCGTTCGGACATCAGTCCGTTCAGACGGCACTCCGTCCTGGTTGACTTGTTCGTCTTACACTTGGTTGTTTTGATAGTTTGTTGTTTTGATCGAGACGATGTGATAACGTGCCAAACAACAGAGTTTGTGTAGGTTTATGCGAAAACATTATTGATTCTTGTGGAAATCCTTCAGATCTGAGTTGTTCTTGGTGGAATGAGGCCAAGACTTGAAGTTCATAAGAACTCCATGATGACATCATCCAAGAACACCTCAAATCCACCGATTTCGCGGTTAAAAGTTAAGATTCAAAGGTGAAAATGATGGAAGAGTGTGTGTAGATCATAGAAGTACAAGATTTGAGGTGGAAACTTACAAGAATCGTGAGAAATCGAGAGGGGTGAGAAGGCGCCTGGTCGAACGAGAGCAGTCACATCAACTGTTGTTGATGTGACAAGTGGGGTATTTATAGGCAAAGGAGGAGAAAGGCGGTGCAGTTCATCGGGTCGGATGGCTGTCCGATCGGTTGGCTGTCCGATCGGATGGCTGTCCGATCGGTTGGCTGTCCGATCGGATGGCTGTCCGGTTGGATGGTTGTCCGATCGGATGGTTGTCCGATCGGATGGCCCTTCGATCGAAGTGCCATTCGATCAAACGCCTCCGGCGAGCTGAGTTTTGGCATTCTGTTTCGATTGCTAAGTGTTACGGGAGTTTGGTTACACACTCTCATCCACATTTCCATATATTTATTATAATTAGCTACGTTGGGCCGTATATACATATCCATATTTTAAAGTTGCGATACAATAACCGGGTTTCGTTTCGAATATGCGTTACTTTGCGACGCTTCACGGTCATCGAGGAGGGTAGAATAGGTCCTCACTCAATGTCATCGTGAACATTAATGTGTGTGATGCGATGTGCGTTTTGAGTAATGAGTTGCACTACGACACATCACGGCTATCAAGGAGGGTAGAATTGGTCCTCACTTGACATCTTCGTGGTTGTCAGCAAGTGCAATGTGATGTGATAGCGATAAAGTATGCATAATATGCGAAAATACTACGAAATAGCGATGTATGAGATATAGCTACATTATGATCCGAATCTCTGGTGTTAGGCGTAACGAGTATATCGAGTAGTAACAACGCACGAACGTGGGGTTGTTACAGTCTCCCCTACTTTAGGAAATTTCGTCCCGAAATTAATCCATGAGAAGGGTTGCGAGGATCGATGCGAGTGGGAGTAGCGATCAAGAGCGTCAAGATAAGCGAGCGATCGATTGAAATTCGACAAGCGAGGGTGTTGCGATGACTGGCGATGGCAGCGAGTAAAGCAATTCATATACAAAAGATGGAAACACACAAAATCGATCCGAAAGCATCCTGAATTCTCGAAAATTTGATTAACTCGAAAAGGTTTGAAGAAACTTGTTTATGAAAATTCCTCCCATAGTGCGGCGTTAAACTGTCTCGATGTTCACACCAGCGCTATGAGTGGGGTTTTATTAGGTTACTAAAAGATTTTAGGGTGTAAAAACTCATTTTACGAGATTTTCTCGTCACGCGGCAGTAACTTGAGTCGATTGTCACCCCATCGTTACAAGATAATCTCGTTTTGTACAACAGTTTTGATCAGAATTTTAGAAAAAGTTTTGTAAGAAAAGGTCGGTTTAAACTTTTTGGTAAACAAAGCTTTTTAGTAATATCAAGAATTTAGATTTTTAAGGTCGGCCCCGCATGGCACTTTTCCACGAAAGTTCGACAATATGGCTAAAACGCTTATATATAGGAAGTACCAGCGGCGTATCCACCATGTTTTAACCATATGGCTTCCGTCTCGTGAGGCGGTGTAAAATGTGTCAACATATTATAGTCAGCTTTGCGATGACTCAATCGAAACGAGAAAGGGTTGGATCAAGTCTTGAAAGGCGAACTGAGTGATGAGTCGTTTTCAACTCAGTTTAGTGACACGAGCGAGTGCGATAGGCGGTAAGCGGGATGCGAAAAATTTGATAGTACAACACAAACATAATAAGCGAAGACGGCGGCGACAAGCGTAAAGCGATAAGCGACGAGCGATAGCGTCAACCGTCGAGCGATAGGCGATGATCGATGCGTTGCAAGCGATGGGAGTATACACGATTAATGCGATTTGATTGAATTTATCAACACCACAAAATTTAACTAACATTAGACCCCACATGGCCCTTCTTCCACGGAAGTCTGCCTATATGGCTAAAACACTTATATATAGGAAGTACCAGCGGCGTATCCACCATGCTTTAACCATATGAGTTTCGTCTCGTGAAGCGAGGTCATGTGTGCTAACTTAACACAGATACGGTAAGCGATAGCGTTAGCGATTACGTTAAGCGATACACAATGAGCGATGGAGCAATACACAAGCGATAGGTCGGTACACAAGCGATATAGTGATACCCGCGATATGTGATAGTGTGATTAAGCGAATAGTGCGATTTCGATTAGATTCCACATTAAACCCACATTAAGCCCCACATGGTATCTTTCCACAAAAGTTTGCTAATATGGCTAAAATACTTATATATAGGAAGTACTGGCGGCGTATCCACCTTGTTTTATCCATACTAGATCCGTTTCGAGAATCGATGTCATGTGTGCTAACATAACACAAGTAGCGATAAGCGTTAGAAGTAATAAGCGATGCGAGTATTGAAGCAATGAGATCAATAGATGTGTTAAGCGTTAAAGTGTTGCGAGGTTGATGTGCATTAGATTCCAGCGAAATTGCGATTGAGTTGTGATTAAAGACTTATGACCAGTCTTGCGGCGATGCAATTGCCCTACGGGGGTAGACTCTCCAGAGTCCATCGATGAGGCATTTGCATTGCGTTTGCAGACTTACGACCAGTCACGCGATGATGCGATGCAATTGTTACGCCTTGCGAATGAGTGTAGTGTGTCGAAAATAACCATAATAGTATAGGTCTAAATAATGTTCAACTCCACGTGGCACTTTCTTCACGAGACTTTGGCAGTATGGAAAAGTACACCTTGCTTTTACCCCTACGACTTGCATCCCGTGAATAGATGTCGCACTTTGTTGACATGGTCAAGACGCTTATATATAGGAAGTACCAGCGGCGTATCCACCACGCTCGACCATGCTTTTAACGTTATGGCACCATTAGAACTTACTACGATCTCCGTACACTGACCAAAATAATCACGTGTGCACCCGTGATTAGTCGTTCCTTGCACATTTATCGTACCTTATTCTAAGAGTGTAGTGAGGGTAAAACACATTATATCGTGATATAATATATAGCATGTGTGTGATTCCAGATTAAGTATGAAGACGAGAGATAAATAGAGTCCACATTGCGTCGAGAAATAGAACAAGTTCAACACATAAACGAGACTAACGGCGAAAATCGTAGCATCACTACAACATTGGAAGCATGAAAAATGTTGCTGTGGAGGACTTTTGCGGAAACTGCGATCGTTGCTGAGATTCTTCAAGTCTACGGCCCCGTGCGGCAGTGCTGGGTTAGATGACCATACCAATTGCAATTTGTGCAATAGCGACAGTTAGCTTCTGGCGGGTGATGATACGTACATATGAGACACTGGGGATGAGTTCCGTTGTAGTTGCGCTTCGAGTGAATTGGAATTGCTTGGAGAGGTTCTGGCTGTGATAGTTCGGTTGTTGAAGAGTTTGGGATCATGGTCTTTCGTTTGCGGTTGGACTTAGTTTCCTGAAGCGGTGCGTTGGCGTCAGAGGATCCGTCTGAAGACTCACCTGAAGAAGCGTCGGTAGAATCATCGGAGGAATCGTTGGAAGAGTCGATGACGATTGCTTGATGAGCTTGTTTGACAGGATTCTTCTTGGAGAAAAATCCGTCCAAAACTCGTTTGTCATTGATTTCTGCGGACAAGCGGTAGGTTTCTTCAATGGTAGCAGGTCTCGCAGCTTCGACAAAATCGCCCACACACTCAGGCAAGCCGCGAATGTACTTCGTGATGGCTTTTTCTAAAGTGTTGACTTGACTTGGGCAGATTATGCTAAGCTGTTTAAACCTTGCCGTGTAGCCAGCATTGTCACTTTCGACTTGCTTGATTTCCAAAAATTCGTCTTCTAGCTTCTGGACTTCGTGGGAAGGGCAGTACTCTTTCTTCAAGAGCTCTTTCAGCTCATCCCAAGAGAGTGCATAAGCTGCGGAGATCCCACGTTTGTTACGTTCGGCTGTCCACCAATCGAGTGCTTGCGATTGAAATACTCCGGTAGAGCAAGTAGTACGAAAACCATCGGGACACCCACTATGACGAAGGGTAACTTCGATAGAATCGAACCACTGGAGTAGTTGGGACACACCTCCTTTACCCGTGAACTCCATCGGACCACAGGCTTTGAAGTGTTTGTAGAGAAAAGCAGTTTGCGGTACTCCCGTCTTAGAGTCTTCCGAGGTTTGAGAGTTGCTGAGGGAGTGCACTTGAGCGACAATTTGAGGAATGACCTTGGCCAGTTCCTTGGTCACAAGCTAGGCAATCCTCTTAACGGCGCTTCGTTTGGCTCTTCTCCTAGCTGTTCGTCTCGAGGTAGAGTCGTTTAAAGACATCTAGTCAGAGAGAGATTTGGAGTGAGATTCGATCATAATGATTTTGAGGTTTTTTTTTTTTTGCGATGCGATTGAGCGCAATCAAAACTTGTTGCGAGTAATATAATAGATTTCACATAGGAGCCACATAGGAGACACGAGATTCCTAAGTTCTCACACAATGATTTGTTTTGTACATATAAATAGTTGTAGTTTATACTTACCCACATACATACCAGTGTAGAATACGCGAGGACGCGATGCAGGGAGTGAGAGCGAGAGCATTAGTTTTGTTGCGAACATTCGGTTTTCGTTTCAGATTGCGATTGCTGTGCGAGTCGTGCGTTTTACAAAAGCAGAGAGCGAAAATCGATAAATCAAGAAATCGATAAAGCGTAAAGTTTAAATTGTAAACACATAAGCGTAAATAGATTCCATATAGCATAAAATCGGTGAGTCGTAAGCTAGAAAAGTAAATAGAGTGCCTCGGGTGTTTAGGCGTCGACTGCCCAAGGTAACCCAACTACACCCGACAAGTTCGTGCACGCGCGTTGCCCTAGAAGGCTTATGCTTCCACTAGGATGGAGCTCATGGCACTCATCTTCCTGGTCACCGCGTGGCTCGAGTTATCGATATAGTCGAGTCCTTGGTAAGAGCTTTTGAAAACCATTTTTATAGAGAGCGGAACGGTTTATTAAGATACGGGTTTCACCCCTGACTTAATAACTTCGCTCCTAGTTGTGGTTGTGCTCTTCGAATAATTTCGGGTGTTCCACTAGATTTTGAAATGGAGACTTTCGTTGAGATATGGATGTCACTCCTAGCTCAACATAAAGTTCTCGTGCTAGAAAAATGCGCTGAGTGAGCGATCTTGTCGAGAGTTCTTGGTTTTCACGCCTGATCTCGACTGGACCGCTCGGTTGTGTTATGCGAGTATTTTTCGAAAACGTGTGTATTGTGTTGGCCTTAGTAAAGGCTAAGTAATATTCTAGCCTTAGGAAAGGCTCTTCGCGTGGAGTTGTAATATGCGGTGGTCACGCGAAGTTGTAGTTTTAGCGAATTCGAACGAGAGTATCAAGTAGGCCCGTGCAAATCCCACTGGGTTCGTACGAGTCGGCCTGTTGGTACTTAGACTATAGACTAGGTCGTTCCTAAGACATCGACCCAGACTAGGTGAAGTCTTGCATAATTCCCTATAGTTATGGCTCTGATACCAATCTGCCACACCCCAACCGATGGCGGAATCATCGGGGCACGGCACTAGGCGAATCAGATTGCTCAAGAGAATCCATAACAACTACATTGCGACAATATTTAATGCGTTCATTATCCCACACAAATAAACAATTACAATCACATAAGCTGACATGAATTTCCTGTTCTCTCAAACAATTCAAATCCAACAACCTGGATTTTAGATGTGTTTCTAGACTTCCTAGCTTGATTTGATGTAGTCTGCGACTAAACCTGCAACATACGTTAAAATAATGTCAATACAAAAGTATTGGCGAGTATACAGGTTTGATATATAATAGTGTAATAGATAAAAGCTGCGAATTTCCACATACATAAACGTAATACACGACATATATACTCACAAAACTGATACTACCGGCTAAGTCCTCGAGCTTCGATCGCGATTGCTAAACTAGACCCCGTCGGGCGCAATAGTACTATACTAGTCATGGTGTGACGTCGCGAGTATAAGTCCTAGCACATATGTAACTAGCATCACGTATAACTATGCATGTAAGTCATTCGCAAGTGATAAGTAGTTTAAGCATTTGATGTGATTCGATTTGATAGCAACGTATGTTACACCCAAAAGTGCAAAAGCAAAAAGGGTTCAGGTATACTCACAATCGGTGTTCGGCAAGCAAACACAACTTGATTGGATTGATAGGAGCGCGTCTGAGATTAGCCTGGTTTCAGTTTGATAGCGTAAGCGTCGATCAGTGCGTTAAACGGCGGCGAGTGAACCAAGTGTCGAATGGTAATCTGACCGGATGACAATCCGATCGGATGGCCAGTCGACCGGGTGGCAGTCCGTTCGGATGGTTATCCGATCGGATGACATGACCATTCGATTTGATTGTCGCCTTGGTTGGTGATGAGGTGTTTGCGTATGATAGTTTACCTTTTGAAGTTTTCGTTGTAGCATTTTGAAAACATTGAAGTACCTCTACCTTTCAGGTTGGTCGATCAGACGGTCGTTCGATCGGACGGCAACCCGTTCGGTTGGGCACTTTAGTGAGAACAAGTTCACAGCAGGGTGTCACTCGATCGGACGGTCGTTCGGTTGGGTGGCATCCTTGGTGCATTGAACCTGTTGAAAATTGTTTTAGGTGTTGAAGTTTCGAAACATCACATAGTCGGATGGTCGGTCGATCGAGTGGGAACTCGATAGGACTGCAATCCGTTCGGTGTTTCTCAACTCTTGAAGCTTGGTCTGAAAGCTAAGGTGGGGCCAAGGTTCAAGCCGTACGGGTGGCCGGTCACACGGGTGACTGTCCGTTCAGATGGCACTCCGTCCTGGTTGACCTGTTCGTCTTACACTTGGTTGTTTTGATAGTTTGTCATTTTGATCGAGACGATGTGATAACGTGCCAAACAACAGAAATCCATTACGAACCAAGTCTTTCGATTAAACCGGAATCACCCTGGTCTGGTCAGTTAACTGTCCGTAACGGTTGTTCATGCTTAACCCGAAATCGGTTGTCTCTTTAGACAGAATCAGATTTGGAACCAACACTTCACTTAGAATGAGTAGAAGATCGGAACGAGCTCTGATTCCATCGGTTTTGAGTGCATTGAGTGTAAATGAGTTGAAAGAAAGTTAGAAAACCATCTTTCAATCCCTTTTAACCATGAGTTTGTGTAGGTTTATGCGAAAACATTATTGATTCTTGTGGAAATCCTTCAGATCTGAGTTGTTCTTGGTGGAATGAGGCCAAGACTTGAAGTTCATAAGAACTCCATGATGACATCATCCTAGAACACCTTAAATCCACCGATTTCGCGGTTAAAACTTAAGATTCAAAGGTGAAAATGATGGAAGAGTGTGTGTAGATCATAGAAGTACAAGATTTGAGGTAGAAACTTACAAGAATCGCGAGAAATCGAGAGGAAATGGCGAGAAGGCGCCTGGTCGAACGAGAGCAATCACATCAACTGTTGTTGATGTGACAAGTGGGGTATTTATAGCCATAGGAGGAAAAAGGCGGTGCAGTGCATCGGGTCGGATGGCTATCCAATCGGTTGACTGTCCGATCGGATAGCTGTCCGGTCGGATGGCTGTCCGATCGGATGGCTATCCGATCGGATGGCCATTCGATCGAAGTGCCATTCAATCAAATGCCTCCGGCGAGCTGAGTTTTGGCGTTCCGTTTCGATTGCTAAGCGTTGCGGGAGTTTGGTAACCCATTCTCATCCACATTTCCATATATTTATTATAATTAGCTACGTTGGGCCGTATATACATATCCATATTTCAAAGTTGCGATACAATAACCGGGTTTCGTTTCGAATATGCGTTACTTTGCGACGCTTCACGGTCATCGAGGAGGGTAGAATAGGTCCTCACTCAATGTCATCGTGAACGTTAATGTGTGTGATGTGATGTGCGTTTTGAGTAATGAGTTGCACTGCGACACATCACGGCTATCAAGGAGGGTAGAATTAGTCCTCACTTGACATCTTCGTGGTTGTCAGCAAGTGCAATGTGATGTGATAGCGATAAAGTATGCGTAATATGTGAAAATACTACGAAATAGCGATGTATGTGATATAGCTACATTATGATCCGAATCTCTGGTGCTAGGCGTAATGAGTATATCGAGTAGTAACAACGCACGAACGTGCGGGTTGTTACAGTTATTAAGCAAGGGATACTAGTGTTTTTGCCCTTAGGCTTACAATAATACATAATCATCAATCTAAGTGCTTTAAACATGAACAAAAACATGGAAATATTGAAGAAACAAACCATAAACAAGCACAAATATTAACGGAGCTAATCGGCACAATGGGGCTTGAATCCGGGTGAAAGCAATAGCCTCCGGAGCCTGATAATTTGCCTGATGAGCTCCCAAAAGTCCAGAATGTCGAACAGAATGTTGTATTCTGCTTTTTTATAACTTTTTAGATCGCATGGTCGTGCGATTAAAGTGCACGACCGTTCACTTTATGGTCCTGTTCACCATACCGTGTGACATCAGCAAGTCTTGACTGGTCTTCGTTATGGAACGGGCGTTCCATTGGTTGCACGGTCGTTCATTTCCGAGATAAGGTGGGCACAGGCAACCGCACCGGCTGTGCATTGCCGGGCTGAGGCTGGTCATCGCATCTGCATGGGGTGCCACCATACGCACGATCGTGCGTCTCCGAGGATGCCTTGCACTCCTGATCGCACTAGTTGTGCAACACCGAGATGAGCCTTGATGTTGGATCCGCACGGTGGTGCCACCAGATGCACGATCGTGCAACTCGCCCAGATCAGATTTTTCCACAGAATCTTCGCAGCTCAGCCGTGTTGCCTGGAAAATCCTCGTTTTCTTCATCTTCTTGTTTGGTACGCTGTTTTAGGCGTGTAAACAAAAAAGATACCCGATTAAGTATCCAATTCTCGGTTTTACGGTCGAAAATGCGTAAAATGGGGGTAAAATGGGGGAATAAAGTATGTGTATTTTGGTGAATATCAAACCTCCCCACACTTGAACCTTGCTTGTCCTCAAGCAAGCTAAAATTAAAATGCAATAAGAAATAGTTTCTAACGAAAACAAGAATTTACAAACTATCTACTAATACATCTACAAACGGTTAGCCGGTTTTTCGAAACGCAACGTCAAGTGATTCAAACCAAACAAGCACATGCAAATATATGTATAGATAACCAAAAAGTCGTGATTTTACTTTCGATTGACTTAGCACGCTAATCTTCATACACCTCGCAATGTTCACACACTCGGTTATATTTATGAAACATACATAAAATGTGTATGTGTAAACACTCAATGCCTCGACAATGAAACGTGTAATATCATAAGCTTGTCACAAGATCTCATCTCCGCCAACTAATATGCTAAAAATTGTAAATCAAGAGGTCTTCACGGGTTGTAACGATGGGTTTGGGTGAAGGGTATGGAATGGGGATTTTAAAGTGACTAAATGGCTAAAACTTGGTAGTTACGTTTAACAAGCGTAAAACAATAAAACTATACCTACTAATGCCTTAAAAAGGCAACTTTTGTGATATCGATCTCATCAACGAGATTTCATCATTTTAGCATTTAAAATTGCTCGAATTTTGTCGACTTCACCCTATTTTAGGGTGTTTTATTTTCTGATTTTCTTAGATTATATATATATATATATATATATATATATATATATATATATATATATATATATATATATATATATATATATATATTCTAATGGCTTTGTACAATTAACAACTAATTACAAGGAACGCTAGTTAAACGATTTTCAACCGAGTTTTAACACAAAAGGTTTAAAAGTAAAAAGGCTAAATTTGGCTAAGTGGGTTAATTTGTTGGGTAAACGAAAGAAAAACACGGGAAAGGCTCAACATGGTTAATCCAAGTGGGTAATGTAGGGTTTAGGGGAAACACAACACAACACAACACAACACAAAGGAAAAGGCTAACAACAAAGGGTTTTCTAGGTGCCTCTATCAATTCTACACAATTTCGCACGTTTATGGTCTTAAAAAGCATGCTAGTGACAAGTTCTAAACTACACGTGACATCCGGCTCACTCCTATTCCTAAATGAACAAACATATAACAAATCTAAGGCTCAAACATGCTCACATAACGGAAGGAATGGGTAAAAGTGTGAAAATTATCATGCAAGTCATTCTTTGTTTCTCACGGTTTTTTGGTTAACTTTTTTTTTCAAAATTTATTTGCCTTGTTGGGTTTTTGTCATATCTGAAGCTTTCTAAAACAACAACTAACCGGTTTATTTGCTAAAAATATATACAATTTTCTGTGTTATATATATATATATATATATAGGACAAACAAAGCCAAAATGTTAAACCCCCTCCCCACACTTGAACTTCGCATTGTCCCAAATGCGAAACCCGAAATATAGAGAAAAAGGAGAATAACAATCCCCTGAAGATGATTGCAGATGAAACGAGGCTCCAAAGCCGATTCTGTTGTGTCTTCCGGTCCAAGATGTGCTTCCAATATCTGTATGGATGTCACAAGGCAAGGCAAGGCAAGGCAAAAACAAAACAGCAAGCGAGACAAACCATAATCTACATAAATAAAAAGAGTGCTAAATATCCATACATAAACGAAGCAAATAAACCAAAATGTCTGAAAAACAAAATACATAACCGCGGGTGTTTGCAATAAGAACCAAAATAAACTACTAAGATACTACAATAACCACCAGCACAGACCTCCACCACTACTCGTCATCGGCACCTCCACCTGTGCCGGATGGGCCAGCCCCGCCATAATCGACTGGGTTCCCGAATGGGAACTATGGGGGCTCGCTAAAATAGTTGGGGTACGCGTTCTAAAGACCCCCAAATATGTACGAAAACCCATCATGCACCTCTTGGCGCATGAAGTCTTGATTCGGCTGCATCGCATCCTGGTTGGCTCTCAGCTGCTCTTGATTAACTCTCAGCTGCTCTAGATTGTCCCTTTGTTGCTCTTGGTTAATCTGCATCTGCTGAAATTGACTATAGAACTCAGGATATGACGGGATGCCAGGAGGCCAATGCTGGTATTGTGGGGTGTGATGTGGTGGTGTGTGTGGTGGCTGCTCATGCTGTTCCTCCTCGTCCTCTTCATTCATAATCTCATCCTCATCATTCGCTGGGAGTGGAGGCAATGGGTCCCAGACTTCGTTATCCAACCCTTTCAACCTATCTTCGTGGTCGGTCTCCGCGATAATCCCCATGGCCTTCAAAGAACGGATATCCACATACGTAACTTCAGTAACCAATGTTAGACCCTCAACCACTTCGCCAGTCATAATACCCATGGCGTAGGCGATTTGGGTAACGTATTGACCACCATGGATCCGACTGCAAGCGGTCCTGCCCGAACTATGCATGAAGTATTCAGCTATTCGCGCGGCGAGGTTGATATGGACCCCCTCCGCGAGCGCATACAAAAATATGATATGAGGTGTGGGACAGTTTCCCAAACTGTCCATGCGCCCTGTGATGGTGTGGCTGAAGAGGTGGTGCATAACCCTAAGGAAAGGGTCTCGCAATCTCGAAGCTTTGGATACCTGAGGATCATATGGGGCGCCAACAGCAATCCACGCCCCAAAATCACCTCGCTCGTCTTCGCTAGGGAATGTTGATTGGTTGGTGAAGAACTCGGAGTTCATGTCTTCGTCGGTGTAAATACCAAGTCTTCGACCCAACCTCCCGACGGTCGAGTTTTGCCAATTGCCCCCCAATCTGAAATTGATGCGTTTCTTGTGGCGGAAGTCTGGATTTCTACTCGCTTTGGGCTTGTCATAAGAGTAGGTAGCAAAGAATTCCAACGTGAGCTCCAGATAAATTGGCCGGTCAATGTTGACCAGTCGCGAAAACGGAAGTGTTTACATATTTTCAAGCCGTTCGCGTTGATTCAACTCCGTCATCACATCCCAATCCAATCTCCCAGGGATGCCGAATTGGTTCCGTCTTTGCCATAGCGCATTGAGTTTTGCAATGCAAAGATTTTCCCGCACGTTGTTTAGGTTGAATTGGAGAAAAGGATTGTCCATCTGCATGAGGATTACTATTAGGACAAGAGGAGCAGGAAAAATTCCAAACAAAACAGCCTAATCACACAATTATGAAGCTTCTGTCCAACTAATCTGGGTAAATCGCACGGGCGTGCAACCCGACGCACGGTCGTGCGTCACCGAGATCAAGGGTGGTGGTCGGAATCTGTCGGCGATGCACCGACCGTGCCAACATGGAACGACCGTGCGACTCCGATATGACAGCAACCATCGTGAACAGCCGCAATCACACGGACCGTGCCACCACGGAACGACCGTGTGACTTAATTTTCTGCAGATTTTCTACCCCCGAAACAGAACAGCCAGATTTTTCCGAAAATCAACAAATTTTTGGCAAACGGGGGTTAGGAAATCGACCGGTTGTTCACGAATCGTATGAATCTTGCAAGGGTTAGGGTTTCAATTATGTTTATGAAGGGAACCCTAAAACGCCTTGAAGAAATCTGGAAATCTAAGCCTAAAACAAGATTAAAACCGAAAAACAAGAAGAAATACATACCGTGCTTGAAGGATCTGAGAAACCGTGCAAAAAGTGGTGCGATTTTGGGGGAAAAGTCGGCCAGTAACGAGGGTGCTGCTAGGGTTCGTGAATGTGAGAGTGGGTGCAGATAAGGGCTTTATATAGTGCAAGGACAAAATTGCCCATGGCCAGTCGTGCGTCTCCGACATGACTTGGCCCTAACACCTTGTTCTCGGAATGCACGGTGGGCGCGACTCGAGGTGCCGGCTTACATTAGCACGGTCGTGAGATATGTGGCATGGTCGTGCCATATCTGCAGATCAGTCAATTCACTGCAGAACCCATTTTCAGCTGCTTTTCCGACCATTTTCTGCCATTTTTACAATACGCTAACTGTTTTAACAATATTGTAACTTAGATCCTTCGTCCGGCATGATTAAAAACTGTACGGGCATACACAAACTACCAAACACACCAAAAATACGAAAATACGAAAAAACGGCAAAAAACACAAATATGGACAATTTTACCCCTAAAGCACATGAGACGCTCTTGCTACAATTTTGATCTTCGAGTCAGTAGCGTAGACTCTCCTCCCCACACTTATGATGTATGCGAGGCGTGGAGTTCGATAACCTCCACCGCCGACTCAATCGACCCGGCAACATAGAGCTTTAAGCGATGCCCATTTACCTTGAAAATTACGCCATCCGCATTCTCAATCGCGACAGTCCCATACGGAAATACTTCCTTTACCGTGTACGGACCCGTCCAACGCGAATGTAACTTCCCTGTAAATAGACGCAGCCTCGAGTTGTAGAGTAGGACAAGATCTCCCGCTTGGAATTGTTTATGGTCCTTCAAGCGTTTGTCATGCAATCTCTTGGTGCGCTCTTTGTATAACACGGAGCTTTCATAGGTGTGTTGTCGTAGCGCTTCCAATTCGTGAATTTGAAGGAACCGGGCTTCACCTCCGATTTTTAGGTCTAGATTTGCAGTTTTTAGAGCCCACGTCGCCTTGTGCTCCAATTTCACAGGTAAATGGCACGCCTTTCTGTAAACAAGCCTAAAGGGAGTAGTCCCAATAGGCGTCTTGTAAACCGTATGGAAAGCCCAAAGTGCTTCATCCAGTTTGTCTGACCAATCCTTGCGGTTTGCACCCACCAACCGCTAAAGGATTCTTTTCAACCCCCGGTTCGTGACCTCCACTTGCCCGCTTGTTTGTGGATGATAGGGCGTGGATAAACGGTGATGCACACCATAACGGGACAGAGCTCTCTCAAGCTGAGTGTTGCAAAAGTGGGTCCCTCTGTCACTGATAAGCGCCTTTGGTGCAGCAAACCGGCCAAACAAACTCTTTAGAAATCTCACGGCTTTCCTGGCTTCATTGGTGGGTAAGGCCTGTGCCTCCGCCCACTTCGATACATAATCAACAGCAACCAGGATATATTTGTTTCCTCGTGAGGGGGGAAATGGTCCCATGAAGTCTATCCCCCAGATATCAAAGACTTCACATACTTGGCCCTTATACATAACCCCCTGAAAGCATGCACCAAGCTCATGTGACACTCCGCACTGGTCACACCCTGAACTAGCTTGCGCAGCTGTCTGGGATCTATCAAACTTCGCCGACAGAGCTGAAATTTGTGCAGTAATGGCTGTGTAGTCGTCCACAGCATGAACTCCTGGGCGAGATGATGATGATGATGATGTCCGTCCTCTCTCTCCTTCTCGACGCGAGCTGGACTTTAACGCAGCATTTTCAATGATAGCATAGGCTTCATTTGGCGTCTTCGTTCCCAGATCGCCTCCTGCATTCACATCTAATCTCTCATGCGTGTCGTAATTAAGCCCTTGGTAAAACGTCAAGACCAACTGTCATTTGGAGAAGCCATGATGTGGAACATCAAGTAACAAATCCTTAAACCGCTCCCAGGCCACATGCAACAACTCTCCCTCGTCTTGGCAAAAGGTCACAATCCGGTTTCTTAACTTGGTTGTTTTCTCAAGCGGGAAGTATTTCTGCCTGAATAGCTCCGCCAGCTCATTCCAGGTCCTGATGGACCCTGCTGGAAGTGACATAAGCCAAGCTCTAGCTTTGTCACGCAGTGAGAATGGAAACAACCTCAACCGAACAGCATCCACCGAAACATCCCTAATCTTGAACGTCGAACATACTTCGAGAAAAGCAGCGATATGTCTTCCGGGATCCTGATGCTCGCGCCCGTCAAACTACACCGAATTCTGCACCATATTTATA
The DNA here is from genome assembly GCA_030545235.1 of Helianthus tuberosus. Classification (NCBI taxonomy): domain Eukaryota; kingdom Viridiplantae; phylum Streptophyta; class Magnoliopsida; order Asterales; family Asteraceae; genus Helianthus; species Helianthus tuberosus. The sequence continues at coordinate 2,986,834 of CM060387.1, forward strand.
ATACTAGATTTAATTTCAAAAGTAGGTGCATCTATCGTAGGTCGAATAATGCTCGGCTCCAGGCCTGTTCCTCCGGGCTGATTCGACTCATTCAGTGGTCACTTGTCGTCCGCCATGGTTACATTTCCTGCGTCCCCTGAGCCCTCGGCTTCAGCGGGTACCACCTGCTCGTCACCAGCTGCGAGTTGCAGCGCAACCGCTCGAGATCTCTCACGAAGACGTCTCCCCAGATCACGCTCAGGTTCGTCTGAAGGCTCAATAGCGTCGGGAGCGGGGGTTGAGGACATCAACCTGCAAACGAAAAATTGACACCATGAATAATTATATTATTATAATAATAAGGTTGTTTTTTTTTGCTGAATTAAAACAGAATTTCTGTTTAAATGGGCTGAAAATTTTATAAAAATTCAAAAACGGGCCCGGAATTTTATAAAAATTAAAACAATTAAAATAATCAAATCGGCTAGTGTAAAAATGATTTTTCAGAGCCGAAAACTCAAAGAATAAATGAATAATAAGTTCGAATTCGAACAAATAAATGAAATAAAAATTTGCAAGAGTTTCTAAATAAGCTTGAAAACGAATAAATTAAATCAAAAACAAGAAATATTAACAAATAAATAATCAAGAAAATCTTTACGAATATTCACAAGTATGTACACCGATAAAATAATGACTCAGGTCGTTCCTAAAGCTCGCCACCTCCCCGGAAACGGCGCCAAAAACTTGACGTGTGCGCGTATAAACATATTTTTACAATGAATTTTATACACGATTCGGTTTTAAATTTATAAAAGTAATTTATACTTCAACATTAAAACACACACGAAAGGGCAAGTGTACCCCGTCATATATGTAGTAAAGTATCGGTAAGAACCAAGTGTCGATCGAAGGACGTGGGCGGAGAAATAATACTAAACCTTTGTCATCAAATTACCGGTAGAAAGATAAGAGTGTGATTTTCTAAAAGCTAAAATAAGCGTAAACAAATATTTATAAAAACATAATAGACTTCAAATAAGAAAGTAACTATATAGCCTTGCTTTATGCACAACCAAAGCATGTGAACTAAGTCGGTTTTGTCACTTAAAACACTTAGTCAATAATCCATTTTCAAGACAATTAGTATCCCTTTCGGGAATCCTAACATGACAATTCTTTGGAAAGCTAAAACGATAAACACACTTTAACCACCTAAAATTGTTCTTTAACGCCCAATTGATATGTGTCTATGAAAATCCCCTAAAGATAAGTTAGTCATCCGTTAAGAGTTTTCTAACCTCACTTAATCAAGGAAAGTGACACCGATAAACACAATGCAACCACCGAGACAAGCATAAACTAGATTAAATCACAACCGAGTTCATTTTACAAATCTTGAACATAAATTCACCAAGCAAGCAATTTTGGCCTAAACAACTAACTAAGCTAACAATTTATGTTCAAGAATTCATAACAACACCATTTAACCCGTTAAGGTCCTTCCGTGAGGGAAAGCCTTCTTGATTAACATTAATTACCCCTTATTAAACCACTAACCACTTCTAGTATCATGGTGCAAACAATTTAAACAAGCTAAATTAGTTAAGCAAGTTCAAAGTCTACTAATACATGGTTAATGAAGCTTCTTCTTGCAAATATCTCAACTAATCACATACCAATCATCCAAGATAATTAACTATAATCAAGAATTCAACATCAATAAACAAGGTTGCAAACTAATCATCAAGGATTAACATAGAAAATGCTTCAAAGTGTCATTACAAACATAATTAGCATACTAATGGTTGTTATTAAGCAAGGGATACTAGTGTTTTCGCCTTTAGGCTTACAATAATACATAATCATCAATCTAAGTGCTTGAAACATGAACAAAAACATGGAAAGATTGAAGAATCAAACCATAAACAAGCACAAGATTGAGAATCCGGATAGTAACGGAGCTAATCGGCACAATGGGGCTTGAATCCGGGTGAAGCAAGAGCCTCCAGAGCCTGATAATTCGCCTGATGAGCTCCCAAAAGTCCAGAATGTCGAACAGAATGTTGTCTTCTGTTTTTTTATAACTTTTTCAGATCGCACGGTCGTGCGATTAAAGTGCACGACCGTTCACTTTATGGTCCTGTTCACCATACCCTGTGACATCAGCAAGTCTTGACCGGTCTTCGTTATGGCACGGGCGTTCCATTGGTTGCACGATCGTTCATTTCTGAGATAAGGTGGGCACGGGCAACCGCACCGGCTGTGCATTGCTGGGCTGAGGCTGGTCATCGCATCCGCACGGGGTGCCACCATACGCACGGTCGTGGGTCTCCGAGGATGCCTTGCACTCCTGATCGCACTAGCTGTGCAACACAGAGCTGAGCCTTGATGTTGGATCCGCGCGGTGGTGCCACCAGATGCACGACCGTGCAACTCGCCCAGATCAGATTTTTCCACAGAATCTTCGCAGCTCAGCCGTTTCGCCTGGAAAATCCTCGTTTTCTTCATCTTCTTGTTTGGTACGCTGTTTTAGGCCTGTAAACAAAAAATATACCCGATTAAGTATCCAATTCTCGGTTTTACGGCCGAAAATGCGTAAAATGGGGGTACAATGGGGGAATAAAGTATGCGTATTTTGGTGAATATCAGGAATGGTCGTTGTGGCGGGGAACCATTTGTTGGATTCCTATCAAACTTTATGAACTTAAACTATTTATTGGGTTTTTAAACTTTATGCTTCCGCTAATACTTAAAATTGGTTTTGGATATTTGTTTTCGTAAACACTAATCGTATTGATTGCGATGGACTTTAGTTACTTTTACTTATTGTTCAATATGATTGGTGACATGATCCTAGTCAGTCACATGCCTCACGGTAATACTCCGTATATGAATTTTGAGGGTGTGACAATACTTCTAGCATTTTGCACTTCTGACATTGTTTTACCTCCCATTCACCCGCCCCAAGAGTCAAGTCGAAGTCTACATTACCTAATTAACGTTAATCCTTTCAACAATAGACCTCTAGTAAAAAAACAAACCTTCAAAATTTCTTTCGTATTCCTACTGTTTTTTATTCTTCCAAATATCAACCTATCAGTCTTTCCTTAGGCACATAATGGTGGAGGGACTGGTGAATCAATGATGAGTGTTTAAACTATTTTCTAACCAATAATGTAATGTCATGTCAAGTCTCTACTCCACTCCCCATTTTATACTCAATCACTAGCAATGATCAAACACATGAAAAATGGTAAACAATTAAAAAAAAGTGATTGGTTGAAAAAAGGTACGGCCCACCATTAACCCCTCTCTCTCATCTATCTCTTCTCTTGCCCGGCTCGGTGAATACTCACCGCTATTCCCTCTCCCCGCTCACCGATTGAAGGCCGGCAACCACTCATCGATCGGCAAACTCCATTCACCGATCAAGTCCCCGCATGCATACCCTCCCCTAATATTAAAAAATTTCCCAAAATCCGGTTAATACAACTATACCTCATTAAAAAATCGTCCTTAAAATTACTAACCATGTAGATACTAGCAGAATGATCACATAATAAAGAACATATCCAAAGTCAGTCGATGGTCAATAATGAAAAATGAATTCCATAAGTATATAACGAAAGTCTTTATATATTATTATATACTCTAGTAAACTTAAACTAGTTCTTTATATCCAAGAAAATATTGAAGCCATATGGTGGTTGACTTTGATTTACTATGTTAAGGTTTCTAACAAGGTATTGCATGATTGTGAATGAAAACAATTAATGCGTATCAAAAAGCGAAATCTTACCCCAACTTCAACCCATCACCTTACGAGTTTTGTTTAAGTTTTATAAAAAAAGAGTCCGAGCTCGGATACCAACTATAAGGCTGAAGGATGTGGGGGTGTGAATTGGATCATCAATTACCACTTAGGATCATTAATCAAATGCTACACCGTCCCCTTGTCTCATCCACCATGGTTCACGTGGATTAAACCACAACAACCACAAGCCTCCTTTTGGTTTGGGTCATGACCACACCCTAAGGGTAGTGGTTTTGGATAGTGGATTAGAGATGAGTGACATGACGCTGATGTGGAGGGTCATGGTGGTCATGAGGGTCATGGTCACCATGACCCTTCACATTAGCGCCATAACACCCACTTCTAATCTATCATCCAAAACCACTACCCTAAGGGTGTTGTCATGACCCAAACCACTATTCTCTTATTTTAATTAATATTTTTGTAAAAAAGGAAAATGAAATATTAAAAAAGGAAATGAGGCTCATGTTTGTCATGGTTTAATCCATGCCAACCATGGTGGATGAGGCAAAGAGGTGTTGTAGCAATCCATTAATGGTCATATGTGACAATTGATGACCCAATCCATTAGGAATTCCAATATCAAACATTCAACTTTATCAAATAAGTAATCCAATATCAAACATTTAACTTTATCCCATAAGAGCATTCACATCCAATCCATCAAATTATACATACATTCCACTAAAAAACAACTCCTATATCAATATATTTCCACTAAAAACAAATATTTTTTCTCTCTCCTTTCAATTAAATAATATTATCATTACATTTTTCTCTCACTTCCACTCACAACCACTTTCAAAATATATTAAAAAATTATAACTGGTGAACAGTGTCCCCCCAAATATACAGATGAACAGTAACATTTTCTCTCTCCTCTACTCACAACCACTTTTTATACCATTTATAATATAAAAACCCATCCTCACATAATTTGATGGTTAGGATGTGAATGCTCAGTAATATATACTAGGTGTGAGCAAAAATTGAACCACAACCGAGATAAACCGCTAACCGAAATAGTCAAATCGAACAGTTATGGTTAGGTGAATATGATTAACCGACCTTTTGGTACGGTTAATATTAAGGATATCTTCACTAACCGAATTTAACTGAATCGAACCTTAATTTTTTATATTTATTTTTGATTCTTTTTTATATTTACGCTTAAAGTTAAACGTTTAGTAAGCATTAGAATTATGTTTTATCATTTTTCTCTTAGTTTATTGTCTCTATTTATTTGTGTCACTTTTTTTATTTATTGAGTTAGCAAACAAAATATCTCTATCCAAAATATGGTTATATTAATTACTTAAAGTAATTCATTTTTCTATATAGGGCATATTCTCTGTAAGCTAAAATAGCTCATATAAGAACATAATCAGGTTTTATTTATTGAAACATTAATAAACTATATACAAGAATACAATCATATTTTTATCTAAAAAACCAAAAAAAATATATATATCGGTTAATAACCGAATCATAACCGCCGATTAACCGAACCATGGTTAACCGCCTATCGGTTATGGTTACGGTTAACACTTTGCAATGCAGTACTTATTTCGGGTAGTTTTCTTTTTCGTATACTATTTATTGTAGTATAATTGTGCTAGATATACGTCATAAGCGAAGTCATAGGTTAGTCCATATCATTGTGGTGTGCATGGTTCGATCTGATAAGTTATTATCCTGAACCAAAGTTATCGGTTAATCTATTTTATTAACCAATTGGTTTTCGGTTAATCATTTCGATTTGTTCAGTTAGTTAGATTGATGGTTTTTTAAACAGTTCGTTTACTTTCAGTTAACAGCAAAACTTAACTTTGGTTAAAACTTTTGTTTAGAAATACATGAAACTAAGGTGTAAATACATGAAACAGATGTATAAATACATAAATTTGAAAATATAAATACATAAAATAAAAGTATAAAATATGAAATACATGAACTACAGGTATAAAAACTATAAGTATATAAAAAAAATGAATAATCAGTCTGGTTTGGTTAATTTTGGTTAAACGAGGCTACAAAAAACTAATAACCGGTTTTTGCTTAATTCAATTTTCAATTAATCGGTTTTCAGTTAATTCCACTTTTTCTTGATTCTGGTTCGGTTTCATCTATTTTCGGTTAAAGATTCAGTTATTGCTTGATTCTAGACACCGTTAATCACGTAACATATCAATATTTTAATTAAAAAAACCATAACTACTATACTATACTCGAATTAAAGAACAAAAGGCTTGTTTTTTTGGTGTAATTTAAAAAAAAATATTAACATACGAAGAAGTTTTGGCCGTTTAAAAATCGTGGGGGTAGTTAGCTTTTTATAAGAGGATAAAATGTAAATACTAACTAATTATTCATAACTTGGTTAAAGATAGGGGAATTCAAGTGTAACTAAAATGAGAGGATTAAAGTGTAATTATTGTTTGAAAGACTAACTTACCATTAATTTTGGGTTGTACATTATGCAATCATTAAAAAATATTCTTAACTTTTAGATATTTTAAAAGGGTGCTACTTTCTACATCACCTATTTACTTTTTTCACCCCCTCCTCTCACATACTTACAGGTGGGGCCTGCGTAGGACCGACAGTTTTCCTCTCACAGGGGGGTATAATCAAAAGGGGGGGGGGGGGTGCGTATAGAATGAGCCATTTTAAAATAGTCTTCTGTTATGCATTATAACATAGTACACAGTATAGATAAATAGGCATATATTAGTTAATATTAACTACTATATATATTATCAATATATTACTAGACAAGCAATATCACATCATACATATAAATTATTATGAACTGCAATGCATACGTAAATTCTATATAAAACAATATACTTGTCAAAATCTTCAAATATAACTTTAACCATGTACACAAATTTTACTAAGTCATATAAATAAAAAAACAAAAAAAAAAATGTTAACGCCCCGTTAAACCGGGCGTTACAAGTTGCTTCCTATTTCTATATATAAGTTTTTTTATGTGTTGTTTGTTTTGGAGCTAGGGTCTCTCTAGATGCAGTTTCTCTATATCCAAGGTATAGGGGTAAGGTTACATCCAATCAAAACACTATCGAAAATTTTGCTATTGTGGGATTTACTTGGTATGGTTGTTGTCGTCGTCGTTTTTTTTAGTATACAAGACTAAGAATCAATTACATGACACCACCATGACCATCTGATTAATAATAGAATTATGGATGATCCTACCAAGTTGCAAGTGCGCCCTCATTGGAGTTCATAATATTTTCGTAAATCTTTCTCGACCATTGGTGTACCTTGTATATAAAAAATGCCACATTAATTAGTCTTCTTCTCATGTGCCGCCTACATGCAAGTTAATGCCACACAGCTCCGCCCAAGTTGCTAGTGAATGAGTTAACCCGGTTTTTCATCTTTTTTTTTTTACTTTCCCCCTATTTTGCCCAAATAATAAATAATAATATATTAAAATAGAAAAAGGAACACTGTCCAACCTTCACTATTTGTGTGGAGATATTTCCAGTTAGGACTTAAAATAGAAAAAGAAACACTATCTTACCTTTACCATTTGTGTGGAGATATTTCCAGTTAGGGAGGAGGGGTGGTCACTAGTGATAAAATTCTATCACTTCAACTATTCAATCAACTCATACCATGTCATCACCCAATATTCTATCACTAGTGATAGAAATGTAGTGGGGGTGGTCACTAATGATAGAAAATAGCTATTTAAAAATAACTAACAAAAGTTGAGGGGCTAAATTTGAACTTTTCATCAAAGTTCTATAAATGAAATCTCTGCAAAACAACATGGAGGCGGCGGACCAACATCAAAGTTCAACGCGTGAAGGAAATAACGCGTTTCAAAAATCACGCGTGATGGTGGGTGCGGCGGCGGTGTTCGTGGTGGTATAACTCGTTATGGGGTGGCCATAACGGACCACCCCGCCTGCTCTTAGGACAGATGTTTACTTAGTCAAATTTACAACCACGACTGACATACATACAAAAGCAACTTGTATGGCCCCTAGCCCCCTTTTTAGATTAGGGTGGAGTGCTTAGGGTGTTTGAGTGAAATTCTACCCAATAATATTATGCCATGTCAACTCCCTATTTCACTTCCCATTTTACACTCAATCAGAGGGTATAGTCAAACACCCTAGGGTGTTTGAGTTATATATTTTTTATTTTCTAGAAATTATTCATAAATAAACAAAACATATTAAAAAATACAAAAATAAAGGTACTTTTAATTAAAAAAATGCATTACATAAAAAAAACCTAACTTAAAATATAAAAATAAATTTAAAAAAAAACCTAATTTAAAACATAAAAATAAATTAAAAAAACCAAATTTAAAATATAAAAATAAATTAAAAAAAACCTAATTTAACTATTCGTCGTCGGAATCCGCTAAAAGGTGGGGTAAATCTTGTTCTCCAAGATGCTCCACAAGATCATATTTTAGTCTATAATGCGTATCTTCATCAACGAGCTCGTTATAAGCAGTGTCTTCGAAAACGGGCTCGACTTGAGGATCCCGAATATGTACCGGTGCAATCGCGTTTCCGTCGTCTTTTAGAATCATATTATGCATAATAATGCACGCATATACGACCACCCTAATTTTTTTAACACTCGTAGAACGCATCGGACGATGAAGTATATGCCATTTTGCCTTTAAAACACCAAAAGCCAGCTCCACGTCTTTTCTTGCCGCATCGTGTTGCCTCTTGAACTACTTTTCTTTCACAATGTGAGGATACGGAAATGATTTCACAAACACGGACCAAGTAGGGTAGATTCCATCAGTAAGATAGTATCCACGCTTGTACAAGTGGTTGTTCACGTAAAATGGACATTTTGGTGCAGTTCCATTTCGCTCAGTAAGAAATAACGGAGATTGTTGGAGCACGTTGATGTCGTTTTGTGAACCTGCTGGACCACAAAAAGCATGCCAAATCCATAAATCCTGAGAGGCCACCGCCTCGAGCATAACTGTCGGGTGACTGTGATCCCCCTCATATATTGACCCAGCAACTCCGTTGGATACATTCTCCAAACAAAATATGTACAATCAAGACTACCCAACATCCCAGGAAGGTGATGTTTCTCCTCATGAGCTTGGTACAAGAGCGCAACGTCGTGGCTAGTAGGTCTATGTAAAAACTCGGAAGCGTATAAATTACATACCGTTTCGCAAAAATATTCTAGACTTTCTCGGGAAGTCCTTGTGGACATAAATAAATACTCGTCGAACTCGTCTGGAGCGTTACCGGTTGCTAGTTGCTTAATCGCCGAAGTAACTTTTTGAATCGATGTAAAACTCTTCCTACCACTAGCATCTGCGGCGTCTTGAAACCACGAGTTATTCGCTTGCACGTCACTCAAAATTTTTAAAAACAACCTTTTGGACATACGAAACCTTTGACGAAAAACATCTTCGTTGAATACGGGCTCCTCGACAAAATAATCTCTCATAAGGTTGTCGTGACATTTCACTCGATCTCGATGGACAGTTTTCCTTTTTCTAGAAGTGCCCGTGTCTTCCAGTTGAGCGGCTTCGTTAATAAGATTTTGGAAAAAAAAAATTAAACTACTATCGCTCGAGGAAGAATCATCGTCTTCACTAATATCAATTGGAAGGAATAGCGGTGGTATATCATCAATTGAAAAAATATGAGTGATTTTAAAAAAAAAATAGAGTTGGGTGGAGAAGAGTTGTGTGTTTTAAATTGATTGAAAATATGGGTATTTATATAAAAAATTCAAACGGTCAAAAATTTTAACGTTCAAAAAATTAAAAAACGGTCAAAAATCACATCACATCAATCAGTAAACACTCACCAAAATACACAACCTCTCTCCTCCTCATCGAATACCCCCAAACCCACGGTATAGTCACCGATCGGTGACATACCCTCCCCGCACAAGTCCCCGAGCTCTATACCCTCCACCCTTAGGGGTAGGGGCGTCCATTACTAATCACTTACTCATCACTCACAACTTTCAATCAAGTTCCGTCATATCATCAAGCATTATTCCATCTTTTTGTAGAAACCTTATCACTTGTAATGGGATTCTATCACTCACAACTTTTTTTTTGTTTTTAAATTAAATTAACAATAAAAATACTTAAATTATAAAATATAAATTTTATTTAAATATAAAACATCACTAGTTTGCTTTGAATTATGTGTTTTTATTTTTATTTGATGAAGTTTACTTTTTTGTTAAACATTTTTATTAGTCCAGCCAGCCAAACCAAACCCATTGATATTTGTTTTAAGTGGTTAGGGTTCCATTCACTTGTTTCTTTCTCTAGATAATGAATGAACGAAAGGCAGCCGCTGTCCTCCATCTCACAGGTCCTTCTTCCTTCAAACGGTAACTTACAACAACAGTCAACAACCACAACGTTCAAAATTTTCAAAATATAACGCGTGAAAAAGATGATACGTTTTAAGATTGACGCGTTTTCAAAACCACCGGCGGCGGTGTGCGTGATGGATCCACGCATAGTGGAGGTGCCATCACGTGGCGCCCCGTCCCCCCTTACAAGATACATTTACCTATATGTCCTCCTATGATCCAAGTCAGTTACCACACATATAAGCTCAGATGCAACTAAACTTTATACCATCTACACACATTCACCAGTAGTAGCAGATTCCCTACCCCACTACCGTTTCTACCTTAAAAGCGTTCTTGTCAACCCTAGCATCATCAGAATTCTCATATTTGTTAAGCAGTTCATGAATGATAATAAAAGCTTCATTGAGTTTCACCCATATGGTTTCAATGTCAAGGATTTGCAAACCAAGCACCCAATCTCCCATTGTGATAGTACTTGAGATATTTATCCGTTTGATTACTTATAGCTTCTGCTTTCCTTTTTCAAAATCAGTTTATTTTGGAGTAAATTACAAAAATCATCCTTTATGTATGTCACATATTGCAAAGTGTGTCATTTGTCTTCAAAAATTACAAAAACCGTACTCGATGTTTGCAAAACCTTGCAAGTTATGTCCTTTAGCCATAACTCAGTTAGTTTTTATTGTTAAATCTGACAAGATGAATCCCACATGAGGGTATTTTAGACATTTTACCCTAAATAAATAATTATGTTTAAAAATATATATTATATATCTACATATACATACATACACAGACAACACAATTAGCCACCACCACCACTCCCTTTACTCCCATCCACCGCCAATCTTAGACACGACCATTGGAACCACCACCATCTTGCCTGCAATCCCTGGCAACCTCCGGCCATCACCTCCCACAACCGCCTGCCTGAAATAAACTCAAGCAACAACAAAACATCAGATTCACCACCACCGAGCCTACAATCTTTGGCCATCACCCCCCATAACCACCCTCCGGACATAAACCCAAGCAGCAACAACACAAACACCCATAAATATTACAGATCCCCAATTTCTTGCGGTGGTGATAGTGGTCCAATTTTACAAAGTTCATCGGTTTTATCAGCAAATACATTATGAATCTCTTAAAATATTAATTTCTTGGTTTCAAAAGCTTTTTTTTTTTTTTTTGCAGAAGAAGAATTACTCAAACCCACCTTTCTAAGTTCATCGGTCTTTTCTACTGAGTCTTCTGTTCTGGTTCACTTGGTGGTGATGGCGGAGATATTTAAAGGAGGTGGTGGGGGTAGGTGCCGGTGGCAGGTGGCAGGTGGGTGGTAGTGGTAGTGGTAGGGGAAGGTGCTGGTGGAAGTGGGGTAGGTGGTGTTGGAGGAGTTAAAGGGGAGGTGATGGTGGTTGTGGTGGTGAATATGCCACCGATTGGATTGGAATCCGACGGCCGTTGCTTGCTTTTATAGATCTGATGCTTGATTCCATCACTTCAATGTTCTTATGGTTTTGTTCAGAGTTACGGTTTCTAGGGTTTTGTTCTGAGTTGAACAGAGAGAGGTGTGAAGTTAGAGTGAGTGGGGGGAAGTGGTAGTGGGAGGTGGTGGTGGCGCCAGGTGGGTGGTGGTCTGGTGGTTGTGGTGGTGGGTAGTTGAGAAAGAGTGTACAGATAGATAGAATATATGTGCGTGTTTGTATATATATTATATATATAACTCTATATAAACAAAATCTTTTTATTTAGATTTTTTTATAATTGTTTATTTTAGTATTTAGAGCAAAATGACCAAAATACCCATATGTGGGGTCCACTAGGTCAGATTTAATCCTAAAAAATAACTGAGTTATGGCTAAATGGCATAACTTGCAAGGTTTTGCAAACATCGAGTACGGTTTTTGTAATTTTTGAAGAAAAAGGACACACTTTGCAATAAGTGACATACATAAAGGACGATTGTTGTAATTTACTCTATATATTTTAACTATAACTTCAGCCAAAAGTTAAAAAAAAATCAGACGTGAACCAGTTAATTAACTAGAATCGATAAAGGATTTGAAATGCTCCTTTGTTGCTTAAGGAAAAAACCATCAAACCCTAAAAGGCATCAGCAGCCAACAGCAGATAGGATCGCTGTTCTCTCTCTCTCTTATCTTTACATCCGCCCTCTTCTTCTTATTATTCTACATCTTACTCTCTCAACTCAACACAACACAACACAACACCACAACTACTCAAAGGATGATAGCTTGCGGTGGATTGTGGTGTACGGAGGTTGGAGGTATAGAAGCTTGGTGGTTGTCGGGTGGGGTGAAAGCAGTCCGGTAGTGGTGAAATCGAAAAGTTATTGTTCAAATACTTGCGTAGCAATTTTAAATTATCCAACAAAAAACGTTTTGATCAGTGGGGTTTCTGGTTCTTGTGCGGATGTAGTGAAACTTATGGATCTGTGAGTTTTTTGTTTGAATCCAAACAAATCTTTTTTCTTCTCTTTCCTTCTCTGAAATATAATTACGCACGCAGATCTTTTTCTACCCCCTTTCTTTAAATAAATAAAAACGCCGGTCGAATAAAACTGCCGGAATAATGACGCCAGAAAACGTGACTTACCAGCGTATTTACTAAATACGCCGGAGAAATTGAACTCGCGTTCAAGATTTAAATTCGCAGGAATCTTAATTACATCGGAAACGACGCCGGAATTTTTAACTACGTCGGAAAGTCACCGGAAAACACAAATACGCCGGATCTTCAATAAAAACGTTATATTAAAAAAAATGTTGGATCTTCTATAAAAACGCCCAGAATTATGAAGAGAACTTCAAAACTCAGTCAAAAGCTTTCGGACCTGAACCGAAATCCTCTAAATGTTTTGTAAACCCACACAAACTGTTTTAAAACACTTACTAATCATTCCTAAACATCAAATCAAACGATTTTCAAATCAGATTTATAAAAAAAAAATTGAAAATTTTAAAACCCAAAAACTTCAAAAGATACTCAAAAATCATATTTTTAAGGAAAAATTACAAGTTTTGTCCTTTATCTTTATAGTACTTTACAGGCGGTGTCATTTTTTTCAAATGTTGACAGGCGGTGTCCTTTATAGGGAATTTTGTTGCAAGTTTTGCCCTTTGAGCCTAACCCAGTTAGATTTTTTTTTGTTAAATCTGATTACCCAAAGGTATTTTAGTCTTTTTACTTATTTAAAGGACAAAACTTGTAATTTATTCTTTAAAAAATATTTCAAAAAAAAAAATTATATATCTGAAATCAAATTACCCTAACAATCAGATCTAAAATCTGAAATCAAGCAAATCAACTATACAGCTCTACCTAAATCACCTATAATTCAACACTATAACCTAGTTAATCTACTGAAACTGTATCCAAATTCATTCTACTTAACACCGAATCAACAATATACATTCATAAAATCAACTAAATTCAACAACAAAACATAAAACCTATAATAATATATCAACCGCTAGATGATAATAATCCGATCTAACTAATCCACAAAACTCGTACTGTAATAGCAACTAACCAGAACCAAAAAAAAGTTAACCAATACACATCAAATTATTCATCTCGATAATTCACACAAATCTCCGTTGAAGATGACCTGGATCTCTTCTGTAAGCTTGATTGGGGGCTGATTGTGAGCTTTTTAGTAGCAGAATTGAGAAAAAAGAGAAGAAGATGATGCGAATCGACCTGGATCTCTTCTGTAAGCTTGATCTCTTCACACAAATCAACCAAGATGATTGTGAAACCCCTGACACAACTTCCCAGCGGAAACCCCCCACCGCACCTAAACCCCTCTACTCCTATCAACTCTCTCTCCAACAGGTGAAATCAACACAAAACCCTAGCCGTTCATGGTGAATCAACAAATCACCGCACCCAAACCCCTCTGTCTCGTATCACCCCTCTGTTTGGCAGTGGTTGCAGTTGGTGGTGGTTGTACGGTGGTGGAAACACAAAACAGAAGAGTAGTGGGTGGTTGTTTTGGCGGCGTAAGGCGGTGAAGATGGTGGTGAACCAGTGGATGGATGGTGGCGGCACTAAGGCCGTGAGAGAGTGTGGTAGAGAGAGGGGCAGAGAGTTGTAGAGAGAGAGGCAGAGAGTTCTATAGAGAGAGAGAGGAAGGGAGTTTGATATATAATCTAATAATAATAATAATAATAACAATAACAATAATAATAATAACAATAATAATAAAGAGGTAAAAAGACTAAAATATCCTTGGGTAATCAGATTTAACAAAAAAATCTAACTAGGTTAGGCTCAAAGGACAAAACTTGCAACAAAATTCCCTATAAAGGACACCGCCTGTCAACATTTGAAAAAAAGGACACCGCCTGTAAAGTACTATAAAGATAAAGGACAAAACTTGTAATTTTTCCTATTTTTAATGATGAACTTGAAGATTTTTAAATCCTAAATTCATGTACCAAGCTCTGATACCAAATTGTAGGATCAAATCGAGCCAAAAATCTGATTTTAAATAAGAATCAAGATGAACACACAAAATATGAACTTGAAAACCCTTGAATAATGATTTGCATAAGATGAATACAATTAGCCCCCAAATCTCTCTCAAAGTGTGTTTCCAAAACCCTAATCATATCTATCTATTTATAGCCTTTACCATTTTAGGCTAATTACAATAAAGTCCCTCGAGATAATAACTTACTAAAATTAGCACTAAACATGAAAACTAATTAAACAAAATAATAAATATATTTTGTCTACTCAAAATATATTTAATTATCCAAAACACTATATGTAACAACTCCCATTAAAAGTCCTATTTATTTTATTATTTTATCTAATAGGAAACCCTAATTAAGACACCCAAGTGATTCTGCACAAACCCTAAAATTTTCAGAACAATCAGAATCAGGATCAGGGCCCCTAAAACTCAGGGGGGGTAAAACCCTAGTCACGATTATCTAAATAAAACGCTGTCAAAATTGAAATTTACGAATCTGTCAAGTCAGCAAGGCTAGTCAAGGACGTGGCTACCCTATAGTGAATTCGTGTCCCTTACGGACCGTAAGGGATAAGGCTTACGGTCCGTAAGCTTGGTCAAAATTTACCTATAAATAGTAGACTTTGGGACTAGAATTAGGGCGCTTGAATGACGTAAAAAGTCGAAATATACACTGAGTTACGTTCTGAATACTACAAAAACATACACGAATCACGAAGTGCTGCCGCAAAACAGGGTAATAACTCGATCGCTATTACGATTCATTGTCCGATCGATTAAAATATCCAATGGATGTTTAAGTGTTGCCCACATTAGGGTTATGCTTTGTCATTCGTCGTTAATTCGATGGATGTTTAAGTATCGAACTTTGTCATTCGTTGTGAGGGTTTAATCTCGTGAGTTATCATAAATGCTGAATTGATTACTAACCCAGTTTGTGTGCATTGTTATTTAAATTAGGTTAACAAGGCTAATCGGTAGACTAGACTCTGTCCGTGTTAAATCTGCAATGTGAGTCATTCTCTTTTTATCAAATTACTTTCAAAAGCAAGTTTATTTTCAAAGTTATAATTACAGGGATTAAGTCTTTGTAATCACCAAATTACAGCCGGTATGTGGGGTTTTGTATACATTACTTGATAATCTTCACCATTGGGGCAGCCAAGGGGTGATATGACCATAGTCACAGACACCATTGGAAGAATGGGTCGAGTGACAAAATACCGTGGGTAGTTGGTTTGATATCAGGAAACATTGTAATCGCTCTTAATACTGTAAATTATAACAAATGTGTTATTTTAGTAAAAAGAATGATTCAACAGTATTTCCCGCTGACAAAACCTTTTTCAAACATGTTTCAGGTGATCTGTTGTGATTCAGGAAAATTGTCGTGGAGCACTGCAAGCTT
Organism: Helianthus tuberosus; assembly: GCA_030545235.1. Taxonomy (NCBI): domain Eukaryota; kingdom Viridiplantae; phylum Streptophyta; class Magnoliopsida; order Asterales; family Asteraceae; genus Helianthus; species Helianthus tuberosus. Next base: position 3,002,914 of record CM060387.1, read on the forward strand.
AAGAAAGTGGCTCATTATAAAATAAGGAAATATGTTTTGTAACCTAAAGATTTCTCCGTGAAATCATATGATTGTAAATTACTGGGATTTTATCCCGAGATTGTGAAATAAAATAAATCAGGAAAATTTTAGCTTTAAAAAGATCCTGATGATAAACTTCCGCTGTTAAACTCAATTAAATAAATACCACGGGTTTTTCTGTCCCGCGGCTCCTGAAACGGGTCAAACCGGGTCGGAGGCCGTGACAGAAAAAGATGGTATCAGAGCCACTGAGTTAAGCTAATTAAGTATTTAGAAATACTTAATTTTTCCTGATTTCCATTATGTGATTATGTGTTTTATTAACTGACTATTTGTTAGTTACAGTATGGGTAAGCAAAAGCTTTCAAACATCTATCTTAAATTAGATAGGTCATCAAATGAGAAGGCAAGTTCATCCCAAACTCCTGAAGAATGAATATTTGTTCGAAAAGCCCAATACGAGGAACCCCTTTCTCCTGATAAAAGAAGTTTGATTATTAGAAAGAGTCAGGAGAAATTAAAGAAATTTCGAGAAAAGAAAGTTAAAAAGGAAACCCAGGAATTAATCAGTAAATCACCATGGGAAGATAATTTAGATGAAAAATGGGCGGATCTTTATATGCTAGCCACTGTAGCAGTATGATGAAACTTACATTTTTGGCATTCAGGCATGGAGCCTTGGTATGCCTTGGTTGAAAGGGTCTTCGCCTCCTGAGACGGGTTAGCGTCACGCTTTTTGTTGAAACCTTCGTTGTTGCGAGTCGCTTGATTCAGATTCGAACGCTTTCTCTTCTTGTCACCGGACGACTCATCATGTGTCTCGGTCTTCTTTGTTGGGTTCACGATAACTTCTTCTTACGAACACAATCTTTGGTCAGGCTGACAGCCAGAGTTACAGCCTCGGTGATTGTTTGTGGTTTGGCCGACGTCACCATGCCACGAAACTCTGAGGCCAGTCCCCAAATGTAGCGTTCGACACGCTTGAATTCGGGAGTCACCATGTAGGGAAGCACTCTGGACAGATCGTGGAATCTTCGAGTATAACTATCAATATGAGCACCTTCCATAGTCAAGTGCCAGAACTCCGTTTCCAGTCTTTGGAGTTCAGCACGAGAGCAATACTTCTCTCTCATCCTTTCCTTTAGTTCCTCCCAGGTTAGACCATACGCGGCATTATTGAGCAAGGTTTGGGCTTGCAAATTCCACCAAGTCAGAGCTTCATCGACAAACAACCCGGTAGCAAAGGTGACTTGTTGATCCGCGGTACACTTGCTCATGCGAAAAGTAGCTTCAGTCTTCTCCGTCCAGCGCACAAATGCTACTGCACCTCCTGTGCCATCATAGTTCATCGGCTTGCAGTCGAGGAACTGCTTAAATGTGCAGCTTCGAACTGCGCTGTCTCCAGATGAATCTCCATTCCCATTATGTCTAGCGTTGCTTGGTCTTTCACTGTCTTGAGTACGGTTTGCCTCGTACTGGGCGATAGCAGCGGAGACCCGTTCTTCTAGTAGAGCCTCCAGCTCTTCGGCAATTCTTGGCAGTGGGGGAGGAGGAGGTTGGTCACGAGCGTTCACAGCTTTCCTGGGTGTCATGTTCTGACAGAACATAACACAGCAGGGTTAGGTATTTGTTTGATATCGTCACACTAGACAGTAGTATCATATATTCACAGGTATATATACCACATAAGTGACATCAAACATTTATTACTCTAGCAGAGTACTTATTAGGCTTGTACTGAGGGAATCTATACGTGACAAGACTTGCTGTGATTTCTGTGCACTGAATTCCATAATTACGTATGCATCCATAATTACGTAACTCCTTGCACAGTCCGCACAGTTCGTTTCATCCTCGTATTTCTCCCTTCAGATGGGCCATCGCTTTCAGGTAAGGTCACATATACTTGTGACATTCCCCTTCTAGTACATGCTAATTATCACAAATAATTGCAAGTAATTTCTAGTCAAAGACAAGTGCTACTCTAGTGCACTCTAAGTCTTGTAGTGTCTTTTCTAGACTCATGTAGACAGTTTCAGGTAGTGGATGTCGCGGGACGTTTTATGCAATGAAAACTCTTTGAAAATTGTTTTCGTGAATGGATCCTAGAGATTGTAGACTAGACTCGAGAATGAATCCTGGTTCACTACAATCGCAGCTCTGATACCAATCTGTCACACCCCTTTCTGCGGCGGAAGCACGAGGTGTGATCATGAAAGGTTCTCATTGCATACGAAGAGTAAACATGCTACATGCTCGTAAAAATAACATTCAAATACCATAATTTGAAAACATACGTTAGCGTTTACATCGCTAAGTCGCATAAAACATTGTCTTAAAAGTTTACAACTTTATTCAAAGTTAAACACAGGCGACATCCACGAGCATAAGCTAGACCACGCGCACATCCATCCTAGTTACCTGAAATACATGTGAGTTTTTGGAAAAACGTCAACATAAAGTTGGTGTGAATTCATGCTGTTTTGTATTTCATGTTTGTATACTTTGTATGAAAACATAGTTTGTGAGTAAATCAAGTTTTCATATGTAAATCCAGTTTCATGTGTACACCACGTACATCTGTATAATTCAATTTCTTCTTGAGTACCCCACGTACTCAAGTTTAATTCTCATTCTCTTGAGTACCCCACGTACTTCAAGTATAATTCAATCTTCTTGAGTACCCCACGTACTTCAAGTTATATATCAATTTTGTATGGTATGAATTTTATGTAAATACAGTATTTCTGTACTTATCAGATTGTTAATGGGTTGCAAAGCCATTAACATGTGACACGTCATAGGAAGCCACCAAACCTAAGGCATTTCATTGGTATATTCTGAGACACAAAAGCACTCCTCGATTCTCGCCCCGACCAGGAGTGTGGCTGCCAGGCACCCGTTAGATCTAACCTTTTGTTCTGCGGTCTAGGTATATTGTTGATTAATGGTGCTTCTGTACCCTATTCGTGACACTATTTCTCCTAACGCCTCCTACTTGGTTCTCGTTCTCACCAAGCGCGTTTCTTGTTATCATTTCTCATAGCGCCTTATACTTGGTTCTCGTCTCACCAAATGCGCTTCTCATATTCATATATTTCGTCACACTTGGTTCTCGTTCTCACCAAGTGTACTTCTTGTATTTATATCATACCATTTATAAATATTGTACTTTTGTACATGTATTTCACCCCCGAAGTTATAAAAACTGAAAACAGTTAAAGAGAAAAGGGGGAGCATGAACTCACAACTTTGCGTTCCTAGCGTCGTAAACTCCACCGGGTTTGCTTAATTAACGTCGTAACCTATACGCGTTTTCTTAACGTTAGTCACTAGACTTGTGTCGCACAAGTACAGTCACTCTCTTTTGTGTATATTCTTGTGTTAAAAATATTCTATATTTTTAACTACGTATCTTACTTATATTATTTTCTTCAAAAATAAATATAAGTCTTTTGTGTTTTGCACTTTGCACCCGAATTATGTTTCTTGTATGTTGTATGTGTATTTTTACATTTCTACTCCTCATGAGTATTTAGTGTATTTTTAAGTCTTAATACACTAGCCCGTATAACACATACTATATACACTTAACACACAAGTTGGTGATCAAATAATATATATTTTTCTCTCAAAAATATATATACATAATATCCATTTTTATTCTTCAAGAAATCACCATTTCTTATCACCAAAAATTAGGGAAACCTTAGTAATACTTTTAAACACATTTTTAGGGAATAAGTTTCTCAAAACTTATATTTTTCTAAGTGTCAAAATTTATAAAAATTTTGACAGAGTTTCCCCTAAAAATGAAGATTTCCCACGTTTTCAAAACGTGTGTTTATTTTCTTTTAAATCATCATCAATCATCAACAACAATTATCAACAATAATCGTCAACAATAATCACTAATTTCATGAACTTGAATATTTACAAAAATGTGTAGTAACTTACTAGCACATTTAGTGAGTCTTGTTATCTTTAAAAATAAGTTTAATTTCTTAAAAACTTTATTTTTAAAGATTATGAAGTTTTACAACTTCTAGTCGGTTTTTACGAAAATTATTTCTTTGTTAAAGCTTTTGTTACACAAGTATCCATACACTTGTTTGTCCACAAAAACCACTTTTGTTTGTGTAAGATCCGGTTTAGAACATGTGATTTCTTGGACACTTGGTCCTTTGAAAATACCGCTTGTAGATACGTAGATCTACTAGTTTTAAACACTATTTCACAAGTTAAATTGCTTTTACACAAGTTCATGATGTGTGTGGTAGAGTTTCACCTTTTAACCCTTGTTACTTCTAAAATAGCTTTATGTTAAGATCCATGATCTTACCAAACCGGGTTAAACGATGATCCGAGCTACCACATCATAGATCGGGTCTAGATAATCATATATTTCAAATACTACAACTTTTACACAACATATAAGCTTTTAACCAACAATACTTGCAAGTTTAGTGGACTTTAATGCTTCAAAATGCAAGATTCCGAGTTTTAATCATCATACATCTTATTAACCACCTTAGATTAGTTAAAGTATGAGTTTTAAGCATTATACCTCTAGCTCAAGGCTAGGGAAGAATCTAAGCACAAATCGAGTGGATAAAAGCAAAGTAGAGAGGTCCTTCGCCTTCCGTTTGCTCCAAGACTCCTAATATGTGACCCTTAACACTTGTGTGTGCTTGAAATATGAAGATCAAGGTTGAAAATATGATGGATGGATTAGGGGTGCTTGGCCGTGAGTTTGAGAGAGCAAGAGGGAGAGTTTTAGTTGGTGTTGTGTGTTGTTAATGTTCATGTGTGTATAACCTTGATCTTATAGATAATCTCATGTGCTAATACCCAAAGGTTCTTATGTCCCATGAAGTACTAACACAATCTATCATTAGATTACTAGAGATCTTGCTAGAAAATGATGGTGAATCTAGGGGGTGTTGGCCGTAAGTTCTAGAGGGAAAGAGAGAGGAGTTGGAGTGGTGATTATGTGAAGTGCTTATGCCTTTTTATGGTACTTGTAAGATCTCACACAATATTCACAAGATCACATAGTACATAGATGAATCCAAGGAAGATTATAGGATATATTGGCAAGATTTTAGAGGGTATCTTGTGTGATCTTGCAAGATTAAGAAAGATCTTGGTGGGGCCCTTCCATAACCGGCCACTCTTTAAAGGGGGGGGGGGGGTAAAGTGTAATTCTTAACCGATTAGTTAGTTTAGGGATTAAACCCGGTTACTAGTGTGTAGTGTGTTATAACGGGTGTTAGGGAAGTCAGGGACCCTAACTAGCTCAGAAAAAGATAAATAATGTTATTAACAATATTTTTATGTTCCGGGTAAAGTCCGGTTGTTCGGTTGCATACCGATTCGTTAAAGTGCTAAATTACACTTTTTAGGGTCTTTTAAGTACCCTTCTTGTACTCTTTCCATTCCCAACACTTAGGGAAATATTCTGGATAATAAAACGACATTTCTGCACAACATTCATATGTTTAAATGCTGAATTATTGCTGAATTGTATAAATTCTGCACTTAAAGTGCGTTTCGGGTGCTTTTTAGTGCATATTTTTGCTTTCGCAATGTCCATAAATTAAACCCTTACACATACTCTAGGGTTTTAATGTATTTTTGTCGTCGGACCTACACCTAGGCCTCAATTCTGATGTCTAACTGCTTTCTGCAGTTCTGTTGACACATTGTGTCTTACCGGTGAGTTTACTATTATTCTGACGCAACGCTCTCGTTTATGCATAAAGCAATATTTTGTAGTATACAACATGCATGAATTCACTTGTTTAATCATGTGTTCAGACATTGCTGACACTTAAACTCATAATTGCAGTCATTAAGCAATAATTATAGTGTACGGAAATTACCGGTTTGTGCCAGTTGTCACAGATGAATATTCTAAGCAAATAGAAATGGAGGTTGGAAAAGGTTCTAGACAAACCCAGATGGAAATTGGAGAAAGCTCTAAACAAACCCAGGAAATGACATTTCAAGAGGAAATAGATTTTATATTGACAAGCTGTGATACTATTAGGCCTGTCAATAATAATAAATTTTACTCTAATCCTATCGAAAATCAACTCCCTATAAATCTGGAACCAGCAATCCCAGAACCAATAATCCATACTCAACCTTTGGGAATGGATGAGTGGTGGACTAATGATTGGCAATTCCAAAACCTTATCAATAGTCCCTATACGTTTTTCCCTCAGTTCGATCCAGAACCTCTACCAAATCCACCGATGAGTAACGAGAATATGGCTGAGCTACGCCATTTTGGTGAAGAGCTGATGGATGCTGGGAATAGGATCCGAGAGATAGGAGGACAAATTTCATGGAAATATGATGAGAGGGAACATCGTTATTAAAAATGCAAGTTGACGAAGGAGAAAAGTGGGTAGTGAGTCTGTGTTTGTATAATAACAGTAATATTAATGAAAGTCAGTATGTGTAAAATAAACAATAAAACGGTTGTATATGGAAGCATAATATAATCTATAAAATAAATGAAATTTTAGAAAAATTTACAATTTTGTTTGTATATTTGTTTACGTGATTATGTGCAATTAATTGTGACATTGGATTATTTCTTATTTTATACTAATTATTTATCTATAAATTAATTATCTGATGGCAAACATTGGTAATGAACCAGTAAATGAAGTAAATCAATCCGAGCAAAATCAGGAAGAGCAATTGTTAAATAGGCAAGATATCGAGGATATCGTTGCACAAGGAATAGCCAATGCTATTCCAGCAATCGTTGCTGTTGTTCAAAAACCTATTAAACCTCAATCAATCATTCCTAGTAAACGTACACAAGGTGACAACTTTAGTAATAGTATAAATGGAGGCGGTAATCAGGTTAATAACAATAATGATCTGCAAGCCCCAATTTTCAAGAAAATGAAAGCTGCAACACCTGGTTGCACTTACAAAGAATTTCTTGCCTGTAAACCAGCTGAGTTTGCAGGTAACGAAGGGGCTATTGCAGCACTACGTTGGTTAGAGAAAACCGAGGCAGTAATCGCTATAAGTAAATGTGCTGAGGAAGATCAAGTTATGTATGCGTCAAATCTTTTTAAAGAAGGGGCGCTAGAATGGTGGAACACAATGTTACAAGCTAAAAGAAGGATTGAGGCATATGCCATGAAATGGGAAGAATTTAAGAATCTTGTAGAAAGAAAATTCTGTCCCGAGTATGAAAAAGATCAAATGGCAAATAAGTTCCTAAATCATCGAATGCTGGGTGTAGATTGTCGCAGTTATACTTCGACATTCTTCGAATATGCTAGAGTGGTACCAACACTGGCTTCGCCAGAACGAGTACTCATTTCTCGCTATATTTGGGGATTAATTAGCGAAATCCGCAATATCGTTAAAGCTGCAAGACCTCGCACTATTGACGATGCGGTAGAACTAGCTAACACCCTAACTGACGAACTGGTACGCACAAGAGATGAAAATAGGAAGAAGGAACTGGCTCAGAAAATTACCCAAGGATTTCGTCTGGGTAATAATAGTAACTTCAAGAAAAGAGGAACAGGGCAATCCTCAAGTCCGCCTTTCTGCAGGAATTGCATAAGGAAACATTATGGAAGATGTAATGTAACCTGCAACTTTTGCAAAACTGTAGGACATCGTGAAGAAAGCTGCAGAAAGAAAACCATAATCTGCTTTAACTGTGGAGAAACGGGGCATTTTAAAACAGAATGTCCTAAATTGGCCAAACCAGCAGATAACAAAACCAAGGCGATCGACGTAGTTACTAAGAAGAATGTCAGAGCATTCCAGCTGACCACTCAAGAAGCAGACCTCATTCCAGATGTGATAGCTGGTACGTTCCTAGTTCACAACGTGTATGCAAAAGTATTATTTGACTCTGGTGCAAACCAAAGTTTTATAAATACTTTATTCTGCCAAGCTCTTAAGTTACCCTTAACCAACATTAGGCAGATTTTTACAGTCGAAACCGCAGATGGGAATTCAGTTAAAATAAATCAGGTTTTGCAAAAAGTAGAAATAAAACTTTCAGGTCATAACTTTTCTGCAAACTTATTACCTATGAAATTAGCTGAATTCGATGTTGTGTTAGGAATGGATTGGTTAGTAGCCAACCATGCTCGAATCCTTTGTGACCAGAACTCTATAAAAATTCAGACACCTACTGGAGAAGTAATCATGATTACAGGAGATAAACCGCATAAACCCATGAAGTTCATATCAGTAATGAAAGTTGCTAGTTATGAACGAAAACAAGGAATAGTATATATGATTTCAGTAATCATTAATACTAAGGGTAAAGAACTTAAGGAGATTCCTGTAGTCTCAGAATACCCAGAGATATTCCCAGAAGAGTTACCAGGATTACCACCAGATAGGGAGTTAGAATTTAGGATTCATCTAATTCCTGGAACTACACCGATAGCTAAGGCACCTTATCGGTTAGCTCCTACCAAAATGTTAGAACTGAAAAAGCAATTAGATGAATTACTAAGCAAAGGATTCATACAACCTAGCTCATCCCCTTGGGGAGCGCCAGTGTTGTTTGTAAAGAAGAATGATGGTTCAATGAGAATGTGTATTGATTATAGAGAATTGAATAAGGTTACAATTAAGAATCGATACCCATTACCTAGGATTGATGATCTGTTTGATCAACTCCAGGGAGCTAGATATTTTTCTAAGATCGATTTACTTTCCGGATATCATCAATTAAAAGTACAAGAGGAAGACATACCTAAAACTGCTTTCAGGACTAGGTATGGTCATTACGAGTTTACAGTCATGCCCTTTGGGTTAACGAATGCTCCCGCCGCATTCATGGACATGATGAATAGAATCTGTAAACCGTATTTGGATAAATTTGTAATTGTTTTTATAGATGATATACTTATTTATTCCAAAAGTCAGACAGAACATTGTGAGCACTTGCATGCACTCTTAACTTTGTTAAGAAAATAAAAGCTTTATGCCAAATTCTCGAAGTGTGAATTTTGGTTGCAAGAAGTGCAATTCCTAGGACACATGGTAAATCACGAAGGCATTCATGTAGATCCTGCTAAGATAGAGGCTATTACCAAATGGAGGGTTCCGCAAACTGCAATGGAAATTAGAAGTTTTATAGGTTTAGCTGGATATTATAGACGGTTTATTAAGGATTTTTCCAAGATAGCTGTACCATTAACTAAGCTAACCTGTAAAGCCATTAAGTTTGAATGGGGACCTAAACAAGAAGAAGCCTTTAGAATCTTGAAGCAGAAATTAACCAATGCTCCAATCTTAGCCTTACCAGAAGGAACTGAAGATTTTGAAGTATATTGTGATGCTTCAAAACTAGGATTTGGATGTGTGCTAATGCAACGCAAGAAGGTAATTGCGTATGCTTCAAGACAATTGAAAAAGCACGAAGAAAATTATACGACTCATGACTTAGAATTAGGAGCTGTAATTTTTGCCCTGAAAATCTGGAGACATTATCTGTACGGAAGTAAGTTTACTGTCTATACAGATCATAAAAGTTTAAAATATATATTTGGGCAAAAAGAGTTAAACATGAGGCAAAGGAGATGGATGGAAATCCTAAGTGACTACGACTGTGATATTCAATATCATGAAGGAAAATCAAATGTAGTTGCAGATGCCTTAAGTCGTAAGTACCATGAGAAACAACGACGAGTTCGTGCTCTTAGGTTAAATCTACAGTTAGATTTAATGGAACAATTGAGGAATATTCAGGAAACAGCAATCAAGGAAGATGCTGAAGGAATGAAGGGAAGAATAAAAGAGTTAGAACAAGGAACTGATGGAATTTGGAGATTCCATAAGAAAAGGATTTGGGTACCGAAGCAGGGAGAATTAAGAAATAAGATCTTAGAGGAAGCTAAATCTAGGTATACCATACACCCTGGAAATAATAAGATGTACCAAGATTTAAGAAATAATTTCTGGTGGATAGGCATGAAGAAGGATATAGCTAGATTTGTTTCAAAGTGTCTTACTTGTTCACAAGTTAAGGCAGAACATCAGAAACCTTCAGGTCTACTACAACAATTAGAAATGCCAGTATGGAAATGAGAACTCATAACAATGGATTTTGTTACTAAGTTACCCAAAACCAGAAAAGGTAATGACGCGATTTGGGTGATTGTAGATCGATTAACCAAATCAGCTCATTTTCTACCTATGAAGGAAACCTTTAGTATGGATAGGTTAGCCAAATTGTATGTAGATGAAGTAGTATCTTTACATAGAGTTCCACTCCCCATTGTATCAGATAGAGATAGTCGGTTCACTTCTCATTTTTGGACAAGTTTCCAGAAAGCAATGGGAACTCGACTAAACTTAAGCACTGCATATCATCCCCAAATAGACGGGCAAAGTGAAAGGACGATCCAAACTCTGGAAGACATGCTCCGAGCATGTGTAATAGATTTTGGTGGAAACTGGGATGATCACTTACCTTTAATTGAATTCTCCTATAACAATAGTTATCATTCAAGCATTGAAACTGCCCCATTTGAAGCACTGTATAGAAGGAAGTGTAGAACTCCAGTTTGTTGGGCAGAAATAGGAGAAAGTCAATTATTAGGTCCCGAGATTGTGCAAGAGACGACTGATAAGATCACACAAATCAAGGAAAGACTGAAGACGGCTCGAGATCGTCAAAAGAGTTATGCCGATAATCGATGCAAGCCACTGGAATTTCAAGTCGGAGATAAAGTACTTTTGAAAGTTTCACCTTGGAAAGGAGTAGTTCGATTCGGTAAAAAAGGAAAGCTAAGTCCAAGATACGTAGGACCCTTTCCAGTAATCCAGCGTATAGGACCAGTTGCTTATCGTTTACAACTACCAGAAGATTTAGCTGGAGTACATGATGTATTTCATGTATCCAACCTCAAGAAATGTCTATCAGACGAATCTCTGGTAGTACCTCTTCAAGACATAGAGGTAAATGAAAAGTTAAAATTTGTTGAGAAACCTCTTCAGATAGAAGATCGCAAGGTGAAATTTCTCAAGCACAAGCGACTAGTTCTAGTTAAAGTCAAGTGGGATTCAAAGGGAGAACCTGAATACACTTGGGAGTTGGAATCAGAAATGAAGCGAAAGTATCCTCAATTATTCCAGTAAATCTCGAGGACGAGATTTTTATTAAGGTGGGGAGAATGTAACAACTCCCATTAAAAGTCCTATTTATTTTATTATTTTATCTAATAGGAAACCCTAATTGAGACACCCAAGTGATTCTGGACAAACCCTAAAATTTTCAGAACAATCAGAATCAGGATCAGGGCCCCTAAAACTCAGGGGGGGGGGGGTAAAACCCTAGTCACGATTATCTAAATAAAACGCTGTCAAAATTGAAATTTACGAATCTGTCAAGTCAGCAAGGCTAGTCAAGGACGTGGCTACCCTATAGTGAATTCGTGTCCCTTACGGACCGTAAGGGATAAGTCTTACGGTCCGTAAGCTTGGTCAAAATTTACCTATAAATAGTAGACTTTGGGACTGGAATTAGGGCGCTTGAACGACGTAAAAAGTCAAAATATACACTGAGTTACGTTCTGAATACTACAAAAACACACACGAATCACGAAGTGCTGCCGCAAAACAGGGTAATAACTCGATCGCTATTACGATTCATTGTCCGATCGATTAAAATATCCAATGGATGTTTAAGTGCTACCCACATTAGGGTTATGCTTTGTAATTCGTCGTTAATTCGATAGATGTTTAAGTATCGCACTTTGTCATTCGTTGTGAGGGTTTAATCTTGTGAGTTATCGTAAATGCTGAATTGATTACTAACCCAGTTTGTGTGCATTGTTATTTAAATTAGGTTAACAAGGCTAATCAGTAGACTAGACTCTGTCCGTGTTAAATCTGCAATGTGAGTCATTCTCTTTTTATCAAATTACTTTCAAAAGCAAGTTTATTTTCAAAGTTATAATTACAGGGATTAAGTCTTTGTAATCACCAAATTACAGCCGGTATGTGGGGTTTTGTATACATTACTTGATAATCTTCACCATTGGGGCAGCCAAGGGGTGATATGACCATAGACACAGACACCATTGGACGAATGGGTCAATGGGTCGAGTGACAAAATACCGTGGGTAGTTGGTTTGATATCAGGAAACATTGTAATCACTCTTAATACTGTAAATTATAACAAATGTGTTATTTTAGTAAAAAGAATGATTCACCAGTATTTCCCGCTGACAAAACCTTTTTCAAACATGTTTCAGGTGATCTGTTGTGATTCAGGAAAAGTGTCGTGGAGCACTGCAAGCTTAAGAAAGTGGCTCATTATAAAATAAGGAAATATGTTTTGTAACCTAAAGATTTCTCCGTGAAATCATATGATTGTAAATTACTGGGATTTTATCCCGAGATTGTGAAATAAAATAAATCGGGAAATTTTTTGCTTTAAAAAGGTCCTGATGATAAACTTCCGCTGTTAAACTCAATTAAATAAATACCACGGGTTTTTCTGTCCCGCGGCTCCTGAAACGGTTCAAACCGGGTCGGGGGCCGTGACACTATAACTATCAAATCTTGATCTTTCACACGTCATATCTTTCTTCGAACTTCTCGTGTCGACTTGCGCGTTGACTTTGACATGATGGTGTTGACTTTGTTGACTTGATTCGTTGATAACATTAGACTACACGCTTTAGACCCAACAGTTTAACAAAAACTCTTACGATCAATCTTGGATCCCGGAATACTACACACTCTAAAGATGGATAATGGATGAATGTGGTGGACGATGGTGGTATTGTGGTGGTGGAGTAGTGGCAGGTGTGAGAGAAGTGGTTTGCCAAGGGATGGATTGCAATTGAACCAAACACCCCTGTTTATAGTTGGAAACACACGTTTTACACGGCCCCGTCTTCTCTTCTTCATTTAATAAGATGTGTCAGTCTGTATGCTTGCCCGGCCCCGTGTGTCAACGGCACGGCCCCATGGCCATTGTACTTGTTGTACTATCCACGATTTGCAAATCTGGGAGTTGTCTATGGGACACGGCCCCGTGTGTCAACATCATGGCCCCATGGCCGTGTGTCGACGGCACAGTCCCATGGCCATTGTCCATGGGACACGACCCCGTGTCTCTTGTCTGCTTCTCTTTTTCTTTTTCTTTCTGGAATCTTGAGTGGGCCTCGGTGGCATGGCCCCGTGCTTGTCATCTGTTTCGTTGTTTTTGGCCTTGGGGTGAAGCTCGGATGGTCGGTATGATGGATCAACTTTCCTTCTTTTGTATTTATGCTAGTTTTGCCGTTAATTTGTTCATTTTATACATTTAAGCTATTTTAATCCTGAAAATCAAAAGTATACAAAGAAACGCATTTTTTCCAACATTAGTACCAAAAAGAGTTAATTTTATACCTTATTTGATATAATTTATATGTTGCATTTGGTGCATATCAATTGCATCAAAGTATATTTCAACCTAGAGTTCAACTTATGATAATATTCAGTAACACTAGTATCATTTGGACTCACATAATTAATTTTCTTATATAAACAAAACCCAATTGACCCATCTACCTTATCATATGTTTATTTCAAATCATCCCATACTTCAGATGCTAATTTGAATACCACACAGTTATATCTTTCCCATTGATAAGCAAGAATTTCATTATCAGTTGACTTAATACATGTTTTATCCACAAAACCAATTTTCATATTAGCTAATAATGCTAATCTCATTTCATTACACCAAATCGTACAATTTTCGATACCTTTTTGTTTAGTACTTACAACAGTTAGACTACTTGTATCACTACATGTAAAAACAATGGATCACTAGCATCACCAAGGTCTCAGTAGAACCATCACCCATGATGACAACAAGCAATAAAACACACAATTACATAAAGCAAACCAAAAAACAAGTAATAAAACCACAATCAGGTGCACAAATATGAACCACAGTTAATAGAGAAAAACAGATAAACTATAACTTAAAGTAACACACACGGTGAAGCTACACCAGTGTCAAGATCGTTGGTTCATCACTCAAAGGTGCCAACGCAAGTCTTAGTATGGGAGCCACCTAGACCAGCCCTAGATTTCTATAACAGGGGATGGTATTCCCTGTTTTAAACTCCCTACACCTAACTCTAAACAAAAAAAACTAAATCGCCAAAAAAATCTCAACGTGAGGTTTGCTTAGTTTAGGGTTCGCCAATAAGAATTCAAAGTAAGTAACCTTCACTTAGGGTTGCTTGACTGTGACGTAGAAGATGAACGCAAGGATCCACACATCGAAACCCTTAGATGATCTTGATACAAAAGAGCACCAAGAAAACCAGATATAACCTAGATCTGAGAATTGCACCAGCTCTAAGAACACAGATCCGAAAACCCTAGATTTGAACTTTGCATATTAGAATCAACCAAAATCACTAAGAAAAACAACCTGGTCAAACTTTTAGCTCTAATACCATGACAAAAACTGAAGATTATAAACATATCTACCCAAACCAAATATTATTAACCCAATATATTAATGAAATACAAACTATTTCAAAGATATGTAAACTACAAACACGAGCTAATAATAACCAAAGCAATGACCACATACAAAACCTCAGGGCCAGTCCAAGCTTTTAGGAGGCCCAAAGCGAATATTAAATTTGGCACCCTTTTGAATAAATATTATTTTACTCACCATCTTAATGATAATTGATAACTTATCAATATTACTAGATTAATCGCTTAATGAGTCGATAACATGTTAACGAAAATGGATCCATGACTCTTTGTTAATGGAGGAAAATGAAATTTGTTAAAATAAAGTTAAAGGACATCGAGTAATTAGGATTCCTGAAATTCAAAATATACTAAATGCAATGTTTCCAAAAAATATTATTAACAGTTATAACATACTTGTTGAAACCGTCTAAGAGTTAAAATTCCAGTCGCAAGTAATAAACTTATTCTAATTTCTAAGGGTACCAGCTACGATTTTGAATTCTTGGTTGTGGCCAACGACAGTTTGAAAGCAAATTAGGATAATAGAATTTACTCATTAACTTTAATAAACCAAAAAGACAAAAACCACTATTAAATTGATGATTTTCTGACAAAACCCAACAATATTAATAAATAAAATCAAATAAAAACATACAGCAAGAAAGACCTGATTAAGTCACTGATATAGAGTTCTCCAACGCTACGATTTCATTGACAATCCAACATTGCTCAACATGAACTCCAATACTTATAAATAATCTTATTTTTTTTATGGAAAATGAACTCCAATGAAACAGAAAAAAAAATTCACTGAACAACCCAGAATTCCATCAACATAAACCTAAACCATTGAAATATTTTAATTAATAAACACTACAGGCTACAAAGCAGAATAATAAAGAGGCTGAACATTAGATTTTATATATTGGATTTTTTGTACCTGGCCCTACGGATGCTTCTCCAATATAAAAAGAAAAAAAATAAGATTTAAACGTTGGTTGCAGGGAATCGGAACCGGGAACTGGGCTTTGACCAATACGGAATGATAACCACTACACTACAGGAGTGAGATTCGTCAAACTAATGGAACTTCATCTTATTATACATGATATTTTTCAAATGGAGGCCCTAAAATTTTAGAGGCCCAAAGCGCTAGCCTAGATTTGATACATTGACGAGCTGGTCAAACCTAAATGAGTGTGTGTCTCTCTCTCTCTCCCGCGAACAACCATGATATACTGTAGGCCTTGAGCTTAGCTACACATAGGGCTGCAAACGAACCGAACGAACACGGCCTTGTTCGTGTTCGTTTGTTAAGGATTTCATGTGTTCACGAACAGTTCATGAACACTTACCGAACGAGATTTTTTGTTCGTGTTCGTTTGTTAAGGAAATGAACTTGTTCGTGTTCGTTTGTTAATTTAGGTACCGAACACAAACGAACGTTCATGAACTCACACGGACGCAAACGAACACAAACAAACGTTAATGAACATAAACAAACACAAACGAACATATATTTACTTTCGAAGATGATCATAACAAAAAACACTAAGTAGATCCACCCAAAATATACCAAGCTAATTATCCAAACTTGAGTAGCTTAATGTGACAAAGAAGTTATTTCTATAAATGCATCAGCTATTTAATCTATTTATATAACTTAACTTGAATGGAAATAATGTGACAAAGAACCTTACATGAGTGGGAACGGTGTTGAACGATGGTGATTGACAGAGGAACGACGGAGGGAGCGGAGGAGAGAGCGGCGCTTGGTCGATGGCGGAGAAAATGGGATCCAGAATCAGGAACGGCGCTAATAATGTTTAGGGTTTTTGTACTTTCAAACTTTCAATTGTATATTCTGGTAGACCTTAGGTGATAATGAAATACCTAACAAATAACCAATAAAATATAAGTTGGCCATACAATATAATATAATATAAGTTGGGTAATAAAATATTATATATATATATATATATATATATTATATATTATATATATATATATATAATATAATATAAGTTGGGTAATAAAATATTATATATATATATAGGGTAAGGTTCATGCGAGAACCACCCTTATTGCGAGAACCGCGAGAACCAATGTGAACACAAAATAAAATCTAAAAAAAATCAAAAAAGCACTCAAAATTTTTTTTTATTTTTTTTTTAATATTTTTTTAATAAAAATCGCTATATTTCGTTACCATAAAAAAAAAAAAAAAAAAACTTTTTTTTTCGAGTAACAGTTATCTATGCACATGTGCATATGTATCATTACTTCAACAAATTCAGTAATACGTTATCAGGAATAGACAATTGCACTTTAATTTACAACACCATTAGTAATACACTACTTTTTACATTACCAATATTCAAAATGCACATGTGCATAATTAGGTATAACCATGATATAACGTGTTTTGTTACAAAAAGTTTGTGATTTTGAATGGAGAAGTAGGCTCATATACATGTTTTTTGGTTAGTTATATCTAGTGGTTGATGGTTTGGTTATAGTTGTCAATTTTTTATGTAATATATTGATTGGATGGTATAAATGGTGTTTACATACATGTATTAAAGTGAAAATATTGTTAATGGTATTGTATCATGGATGGTAGGAGATAATGGTATTGTATTATGGATGGTAGGAGGTAATGGTAGTGTGTTATGGATGGTATGATAGATGAAAAAGGAAAGTGTATTCAAAGTGGTGTACCAAAACACCTTATTTAATGTTGATACATATAAATGCACATGTGCATTTCTAATATTGGTAATGTAAAAAGTAGTGTATTACATATGGTAGTGTAAATAAAGTGCAATTGTCTAATATGTGTAATGAATTACGGATTTTGTCAAAGAAATGACAAAAATGCACATGTGCATGCTTGTGTATTATGGATGGAACGATAGATGAAAGAGAAAGTAGTGTACCAAAACACCTTATTTCCTGTTAATACATATAAATGCACATGTGCATTTCTAACATTGTTAACGTAAAAAGTAGTGTATTACACGTGGTAGTGTAAATGAAAGTGCAATTGACTATTATTTGTAATGAATTACGGAATTTGACAAAGAAACGATACATATGCACATGTGCATGGATAACTGTTACTCGAATTTTTTTTTTTTTTTGAAAATTTTTTTTTATTTTTTTTATTAACAAAATATTGCTATTTTTTCAAAAAAAAAAAGTAAAAAAATAAAAAAAAAATTTTTTGGGTGTTTTTTAGATTTTTTTTAGGAATTA
Source organism: Helianthus tuberosus (assembly GCA_030545235.1). Taxonomy (NCBI): domain Eukaryota; kingdom Viridiplantae; phylum Streptophyta; class Magnoliopsida; order Asterales; family Asteraceae; genus Helianthus; species Helianthus tuberosus. Next base: position 3,020,698 of record CM060387.1, read on the forward strand.
CTGTTTGTGTTCACACTGGTTCTCGCGGTTCTCGCAATAAGGGGTGGTTCCTAACGGATCTTTGTCCTATATATATATATATATATATTCCTATACACAAATGAACACGAACATACAAACGAACACGTTACCGAACGTTCACGAACACAAATGAACGAACACGGTCTTTGTTCATGTTCGTTCATTTAACTAAACGAACGAATTTTTTTATTCGTGTTCGTTCATTTATTAAACGAACGAACACAAACGAACTTCCCGCCGAACGGTTCATGAACTGTTCGCTGAAAGTTCAGTTCGTTTGCAGCCCTAGCTACACATGTCGCAAGTCCAGCCAAGTATTCACATGAACCACTTCAGCCCATCTGTCTTATGTTTTGAACTCTAAGCCCATTTGTCAAGACTTACCCCAGTCACCTCATTTATACAAAAGAAACACATTAGAAAAAAATTAATAAAATAAAAACATTAGAAAGAAAATAATAAAATATAAAACTGAAGAAATTATATATCATAACATTTAGAGTAAACTGCAATTTTACCCCCCTGAGGTTAGGGGTCATTGGCATGTCTACCCCCCCCCCCCCTAAGGAAATAATTGCAATTTTACCCCTCACTGGTCACTGTTATGTCGCAACCTTACCCCCTGTTAACAGTCAACAGTAGTTTGACCATTATAGGTGAGGGTATTTTGGTAATCTTACCCAATATTATTATTATTATTATTATTATTATTATTATTATTATTATTATTATTATTATTATTATTATTATTGTTATTGTTATTATATATAACACTTTCTCTCTCTATACCACACACAGACACACACTCTCTCTACCACACTCTCCCTCTCTCTCTCACAAACATTCAGTCACCACCACCTCCCACCACCATCAACCGACCACCACCTCTACCACCATCAACACCTCCACCAAAACCTGACCACCACCTCACCAAACTGAACCCCCAACCCGGAAACCCCTAACCACCATCGAAACACCTACCACCACCAAGAACATCCACAATCAATCCAGGCCATCTCCGCCGTTGATGGCGGCTCATCTCCGGACCCTCCTCCACCGCCGCCACTTCTCCTCACCACCACCGTCTCCGGCACCGTTGTTGCAATCAATCCACCCCCAAAAAAACCCTTCTTTTCTTCCAGACCCACTTCACTATTTTTCCCCAAATTCTTTTCTTCACAAACCCACATCCAAATCCGACTTCTCTGCCATCATTGCCGCTGCGCCCGACGACGGCGGACGGTGATGGTAGTTCGGTTTGGGTTTATGAGTCGGGTTTGGTTCTTATGGTTGGATCTTGCTCATGGGTGTTCTTGTTTTATGAAGATGATGTATTGTGAGATGGAAGTTTGATTATGAAAATTTTCATGTTCATGGGTGTTTTATGAAGATTGATTATGAATTGTGAGATGGAAGTTTGATTATGAAAATTTTCATGTTCATGGGTGTTTTATGAAGATTGATTATGAATCTGGGTTTTTTGAAGATTGATTATGAACAAGTCAAAGGGGATTTGTTTTGTATGAAGATTGATTATGAATCTGTGTTCATGTTCATGTGCAGATGTTTAGGTTATTAGATCTGGGTTTGTTTTGTATGAAGATTGATTCAAAACATCCCCATCAACTCAGCCACCACCTCCTTCCTATTCCAAACCCTAACCCTAGCCGCCTACAGTGGTTCCTATTCCAGATCTGGTTTATTTTGAGCATGCAAGATTGCAAGAATCTGGGATTTGATATTACGCCATTGATGGGGATGTTTTGAATATGAAGAATGAACAGTGGTGGGATGATGGTGGCGGTGGTCAGAAGAGGAGAAGGAGGTGGTGGTGGTGATGAACTGATGATGATGATGATGAACCTGATGATGATGATGATGAACTTGTTTCGTTGATTTTGTGATTTGTGTTGTGGATCTGGATTTGTTGTTGTTGTTAGGGCACTTAGGGTTTGATGATTTGTGTAAATTTGATGTTGAATGAATTATGAGAGTAATTGTTTGTAGGTGATTTGTGGATCTAGAACACCCAGAATGAATGACCTGATGATGATGATGAACTTGATTCTTGATTTTTTATATAATTTTAATAAGACAGGGGCAAAAACGACTTTTCACATATTATAACAGTCAAAACAAACGTTGACTTAACAGAATCTGTTAACAGGGGGTAAGGTTGCGACATAACAGTGAACAGTGGGGGGTAAAATTGCAATTATTTCCTTAGGGGGGTAGACATGCCAATGACCCCTAACCTCAGGGGGTAAAATTGCAGTTTACTCTAACATTTAACATCTTTAATACGACAAATTCTCCTATCAGTTGAACCTTGAATCCTTGCATCATGAGTTGCTTTAAACTCAACACATTCCGCTTGAGTGAGGTAACATAAAATTCACTTGTTATTGTTTTAGTTAAAGGAGGAGAAGATATTAAAATTTTAGTCCTATGATCTTCAAAGGTAGAACTTACAAACCAAATTTCATTCCATGTTTGATGTTGTGTTCCTAAGACCATCATTAGTAGTGCTTCATGTGTCATGCTTGAAGACAATATAAGCATCCGGTCTTGGCCGTTGTCCTTTTGTTCCTCTGTTTCGCTTTGGTTGATGATGTCTGATTTGTTGATACATTTATCTTTAGGTCTTCCACCTTTAATTCTTGTTCTTCCTTCGAGTTTAACCATACTTGACCAATACAATAACTAATATATTGACCCATCTAAATACATACTTAATAATAAGTTTTATTTGAATGTTTCCAATAGTTAGATCCTTTGGCTCTCATGATGTGTGTTGTAACTTGTAACTATGTAACCCGAGAGCGAAATGCCTTAGTTTTTTTCCCAACATCTACGTGTCATTCAAAGTCATATTTAGTTGTTGGAAAGTGTTGTATTATGAGAATCTTTTCTAGAGATATTCGTTGACAATGACGATTTTAATAGTTATCTGATGTGAAAGGGTTGAAAGATGAAACCAAACAATTAAAATTGAACAAATTAACCAAATTATTATCTAAGCTCATATATGTTTCCTCCTGGGATTATTTGACATCATATATATACCGTGTACTGTACACCTGAAAGGTATGTCTCTGTTCTATCGGGGAAAAGCATTACCCACACCATGTTATCTAATGATAGATCACCAAGCAATTACCGACGAGACCCGCATTCGCTGTCTTATGAATACGCCGCTAAAAGTTTTGTACTTTGTAGTTTGCATATTTACATACTAACACGGCTTCAGGGGCGGCCCGGAGGGAGTGCAGGGTGGGCGACGGCTCAGGGCCCAAACCCTCCGGAGGCCCAAAACTTTTTTTTTTTAAAAAGTTACGTTGTAGAACTTAGAATATATAAGTACCGAATTGGAAAATGACAAGATGAGGCATATGGTTTGGTGGTTCCTATTAGGGCTGCAAACAAACCGAACAAACACGAACAAGACCTTGTTCGTGTTCGTTTGTTAAGAAATATATGTTTTCGCGAACCGTTCACGAACACTTATCGAACGAGATTTTATGTTCGTGTTTGTTTGTTAAGGAAATGAACATGTTCATGTTCGTTTGTGTTGTTTGTTACTTTTAGGCAACGAATATTGACGAACACAAATGAGCACAAACTAATGTTCTAGAACACGAATGGAAACAAATGAACGCAAACAATCATTGAAGAACAGAATATATAATACACCGACACTTATTAAATATTTAATTTGTCGGAATTTTGAAGTATTTAAAATAAATATAAAAACTAAAAACACTAATGAAGTATCGAACACAAACAAACACGTTACCGAACGTTCACGAACATAAACGAACGAACACGATCTCTGTTCATGTTTGTTCATTTAACTAAAGTGCTGTTTGTTTTTTCTGCGGGAAAAGGTCTGCAGTCTGCGGACCACATCTGCAGGCATCTGCAGGAGAAGATGTGGACCAAATGTCTGCAGTCTGCAAGGAGAAGAGGGTTTGTTTTTTTTCCTTCTACAAAACCACTTTTCCCACTCTCTCTCTACAATCTCTGCCTCAACTCTCTCTCTCTACTCTCTCTCTACAATATGCAGACCACCACCGCCGCACCACCACCACCGCACCACCTCCGCCTTCACACCACCGCCATCATCTCCGATCTGGGTTCAACCACCACCGATCTCCACCACCATCTCCGATCTGGGTTCAACCACCACCACCGATCTCCGATCTGGGTTCGATTTGGGGGTTTTCGTCGTTCAACCACCACCACCGGTCTCCAATCTCTCTCTCTCTCTACGGTATCTCTCTCACTCTCTGGGTTCGATTTGGGTTTCGATTTGGTGGCAGGGAAGAAGGTGGAGGCGGTGGCAGGGAAGAAGGTGGTTTCGATTTGGGGGTTTTGGGTGGTGTTTGTTTTGTGGGGGTGCATGTGGTGGCGGTGGTGGTGGAGGTGGTGGCGGAGACGTGGTGGTGGAGGTGGTGGCGGAGATGGTGGCGGAGATGTGTGGTGGTGGAGGTGATGCATGTCTGTGGGCAGGAGAAGAGGTTCTCAGACTTAAGGCCATGTCTGCGTGGGGAAGAGGTGAGGCAGACGTTTTTGGTCTGCAGATCTTCCGGAAAACAAACAAGCTGTAGAGTTCAAACATCTGCGCGCGTCTGCGCGGCGCAGACATAAGTGGCCAGAAGTACTTCTGGCCAAAAAACAAACACCACCTAAATGAACGAAATTTCTTGTTCGTGTTCGTTTGTTCAGTAAACGAACGATCACAAACGAAAAACTTCCCGCCGAACGGTTCACGAACTGTTCGCCGAACGTTTGGTTCGTTTATTAGCAAGTAGGTCTTGTGATCTAATCTTATTAACTTCATTTTTAGTTGATTTTTTTTATTTATGTTTGTTACCTATCCATTAAATGCAAATGACATTAATTGACTAGATTTGTGTTACATTAAATCAAAATGGGAATAGTAGTTATTTCTCAAATCTAGTTTAAAAATGCTTATTTATGTTAATTTCTTAAAATATTATTCAATCTACAATTAGTTTTGTGTGTTCTATTTTTTTATGAAAAAAAATCTTGGGGGGGGGGGGGGGGGGGATATTCCACGGTCCTCCCAACCGCTGGAGTGATAACACTCCACCAGCAACATAGCCTCATGGTGCCAGGGGGTGAATACCCCATCCCGAGCTGAGTCCGTTTCTCTTTCAACTCTATGTATTTTCTAAATAAATTTGGATAGGTTACGATGGTTTTACATGATCGTAAATAACGATTTTTAAAGTTACGACGTAACTATTCCACATTTTCTTAATTTACCCTTAAAACGTGTTTTCTTTCTACGTTTCGTCGTCCAAATACGCGTGTAATGTGTTTTTTTATCTACGTTTTCACGTAAAAAAGTAGTCCGCCGCAACATGCAGGTGATTCCACAATTTTTTAATTCATTTTCATATATTTAAAACTTTTTTGTATATTCTTTTAAGAAGTTTATATTTTAGAAGCTCGTATTTTATTTTCGCACAGGGCCTACATATTTTAAAAAATTTTCGTAGACAAAAAAAAACTTCAAAACATCTTGGGTGACGGCCCAGTGGCCACCGACACCCGCCTTAAAACCGGAACGAGGGCCCTAGAGGTCTCGGGTTCGATACATGTGTCGGACCCCTCCTTGATGGTTATGGAGATTTACTGCCAGGAAGCCTTGTCGGGTGGTGACCTGGGAGGGGAGAGTCCCTCCGCGGTCGGGGGTACCATGCAATTACCCTGTTTTGATAAATCCATTAACAAGATGTGGCACTCTGTAATAAAATCCCAAATGAAGTGTTGTTATCTAAGGAAGTAGTTCGAATTGGTATTACGGACTTAGGTACACGTGTTATCTTAAAACGGTTCTAAAATGTGACTAAAATGACCATAACTAAGCATCATTTGACCATACTTGATCACAAATAATAAAATGTATTTTTATTTATATTTTTTATTTCTCCACATTTACAACCAACATTTTTTAGTGTATTTTATTATTTTTAATATTCTTGCATCGTATTTGGGATCGTGTTTAAATATAAGTTTTAAATTATTATTTTTCATTTCATTTTTTGATCGAAAAGAACTTTCGTAATTTGCATCCGTTAGGCAAATTTACATTTTACACCATTAGTTTTTTTTGTTTTGTTTTCCAACAGTCCTAAACGATCGGAAATTTTGCAACCACCATGATGGGTTGCAAATTTTGTTTGCGACCGTTTCTTTGCTATTATTTTTTATAATCTTTCACATATTTGCGGCCGTGTCTACCGCTTTGTATAATAACGCTTTGAATAATAAAGTTTTGGTTAATTGTTTTTGCAACCGAAAGATGTCAATCACAAAATTTGCCACAGTTTTGTGACCGAATCTGCGTTGGTCATTAAGTTGCAACCATTATGATTTTGGTCACAAATTTTGTGAACATTTTTCCAGTCGTAAATTTCGGTCGCAATTTCCCATTTTTTTAGTAATGTTATCAAAGAAAAGTTTGTAAGTAGTGAATGAATCCATGATTACAATTGGTGCTCTTCATAAAGGGGAGTCTAAATTTGTCATGTTTGCACCGTTAAGTCCGTCGGTGTATTTTGTAGTTTACTATATTTTTAGATACTAACACGTCTTCTAATGTACAAACTACAAAAAATCTTGATATAGATTCAATAACATGATGTGGCACTCTGTTACAAAATACCAAACGAAGTGTTATTTTTTATGTAAGTAGTTCAAATTGGTATTACGGACGTAGGTCCACGTGTTTTCTCCTAATTGTTTTTCTTCTAACGGTTCTAAATCACTTCAAATATCTATAAAATTATGTGCTGTAATTTATATGGAATGAGTACTTGTTTTGCATATATTTACATGCACACAAAGGAATGTATATATAAGCACATGAACATACATGTATGATGCATCACAATCGTTGTGATTACTCGGATTCTACTCAAAATCTCAGTCGTAATACACTATTGTGATCATGTTACAATGCCTAAAGAAACATTTGATCTAACAACAAAATTATTGCCATCGCTAAACCAGAATCGAACCCTTGGTTTATAATCAAGTCAAAAACCTCGAGCCCAAACGAAACACCCTTTGTGACCGTTTCTTTCCTTCGAATCTCCGCCACTACATTTCTCGACTTGTCAAGAACCTTACATGATCGGTTCATGTATGACCCTTCAATCTTATACATGTTCTTCTCATCATATGGTTCTTTATAAACCCTAGCTAGGCTCTTTACCTTTGGCCAAAGGATATTAACATTTTTTCTTGCACGACATATTGGTTTTTGCTCCTTCGATGATAATTCTCCTTCGAACACCAGCCAGTTATCGACCATCTTAAGTTTCTAGTTACAAACATATGTCACAAGTATATGAAACATGTTGTAAAGGTATCAACATATAGTTGTCAGTCCTAATATTTACCTTATGTTAAGTTGGTAAAATTGTTTGTACATTTGTCACACTTTTGACTTTTACTATTTACAAATAGTCGATGATGCTTATATGACTAGATTTTTATTAATAACAACAAAACAAATGCACTTTCAATTCCTGGACGTACTATCAAGGAGATAATATGACGTAGAGCTGAAACAAGAAAATAAACAGAGTAAATTACTTTTTGAGTCCTGGGTGTGTTTTAGTGTTTTTAATCACTTGAGTACAAAATCAAAAAGTTTAGTGGTTTTAAACAGAAAGAAATACTCTACGCACCTTGCTACGAGAAACAGTAAGGATGGGTTTGCCGGAAGCATCCATGAGAACAAGCTCTTGTCGCCTGCGAGAACCGTAATTATCAACTCGATACACCAAGTCGCCAAAGGAGTTTATCACCGTGAACCCACTACACCCTACAAACAATGACTTCCTCCATACAGTTAAACTACTTGGCTCACCACCACCATCATGGGCCTCATAGCTGCCATCATCACCACCATTTGATGGTTCTTGATTTTCATGCACTGTCCTCGACAAAGATTTTAAGAATCGTAGCATGTTTTTCTCTCTTTTTCTCTCTCTCTCTCTCTAGAATATGTGTGAAGGCATGAAGAGATATTTATGATGAATGGTGGCTGGAATGGAATGAAGTATGAAGGGCTTTATTGTAATTTTGTTTACGTTGTGGGGATGTGGCATGGGAGAGTATGGTACCAGCTATCACATGGTATTCCCTTTTTGACCAAAATTACACACATATGTCAAATGAGTTTGTGTGTTCAATTGCATTGAATGAATAAATAGGACATATGATATGCGTGGCAATGTATAAAATCAATAAAATATGTGAATAAATTTGGTAATTAAAAAGGGAAAATCACATTAAATATCCATTTTGGTCTAATAGGTTATTAAAATAATAATTTAACTTAAATAATTACCCATAATGGTCATTTCATAAAATTATTTGTTACCAATCTTTATCTTAAAAAAAATAATGCGTGTTTGAGTCTCACAAAACAAGTAGTAGATGAATTGTAGGAGTAAATTCTAAAGAAATATAAGGGGTTTCTGTCTTTTGATTATCTCATATCATTTAAGTTTTAATTCTTCAACAACCAATCACTTTTACTTCGTTTCTATGTTACATTCATTCTCTCCTCTCTATTAATTGTTCTCTCTCAAATTGGCACTCGCCGACCATTGATCGTCGGCCTCATTTCCCGTTCTCCCCGATAGTAGCATTTGTGCCATTGAGCAGCACCACGTCTTTTGTTTTGACATCATGAACAGTATCAAAGAACGAAAAATCTAGCTATTTATGTTGTAGTAGCCCAAACAATACCTTTTTCCTTTATAGATTGGCGTGTTATAGGCATTTTTTTTTTATTTTGAAGGACAAAATCACATATGGTGAGATTAAGTAGGGCTGTAAACGAGCCGAGTCGAGTCGAGTTAGACCCAATTCGAGCTCGGCTCGAACTCGATCCGAGCTGGCTCGGCTCGAACTCGAATTTCAAATCGAGCTGAAATTTGAGGCTCGAGCTCGAGCTCGATTAGCTCGAACTAATAAAAAACCGCAAAATTTACTACTTAAAAAACCCTTAAAAATGAATTTCTTTATAGACTAAGGGCGATAATTGCCATTTAATTTAACCATATGATTAAATATGCAAGTATAAATAATTTTGTACATTGTCTTTACCTTCTTTTATAGGGGAAATACTCTCTTAGTTTTGGTTTTCTAAGCGATGTGGGACAAAAAAATGAAGGATGTAAACCTTATCGAGTCAGCTCACGAGCCGAGCCAGACCAAGCTCGAGCTCGGCTCGTTTACAAACCGAGCCGAGCCGAGCTGGTTCGTTAACAACCAAGCCAATTTCGAGTTGAGCTTTCTTCGAGCTTTTTCGAGCGGGTTTCGAGCGAGCTGCGAGCCACGAGTTTTTTGAACACCCCTAAGATTAATTCCAATTCCATGGCAATTTTAACCCTAAAACGTTCCAATGAAGATAATTACATCCCGATATTTAACGTATATATTGATTGATGTATACTTTAATACAATCATTTATAACAGTCATTGTTATTTTTTTCCATAGATTTAGTCAAATTTTGAATAGTTATAAAGTGTAAAGTTGAAATACAAACGTTGGCAAAGCCACGCCCCCCCCCCCCCCAATTTTCGCGAAACCGGGGGCGGCAACGTATATACTTATACGAAAGTACTATTCATAACACTACGCATCGAAAAGTTCGGGGGGTCGGGCGCCCCCCGGACATACCTTATCCTTCGCCCCTGAATACAAATGGATCTTAATATACAAATAAGTTTTAATATGAGAAGTGAAGATAGAATTTTTTATTTTTAAATTTTTTTTTCATCTACTTAAGCATGATATTTAGTTGCAAAATGTAAAGAAAAATCGTATATTTACTTTAATAGAGTAATTACATAATTACTCAACTATTATAAATACACGATTTTTTTTTAGATTTTTAGACTAAAATACGTGCTTAACAAGATGGGAAAAAAATTTAATAAAAAAAATTTCTCCTTTTTTTCTTATGTTTGGACCTATTTGTACCGAAACCTAACCCTACTTTTAAATACCATTGAATCAAAAAATCTATCAAGATATTTACCTTTGGAAACAAATATATAAAACAAATTTTATGTAGAATTTAAGAGAGTGTAAAGTTACGCATTTTCGACGATTTCTTTTTTATGACGTACAATTTCTTGTAACTTTTCTTATGAACTACACAACAAAGATATATTTTCACATTTAATCGTCTTTGTAAGAGTGTTAGTATTTACACACCTCTCTTGTCATCTCTTTCTACATAGATATATATATTAGAGAGAGAGATAAAATGCAAAATGGTGTTGAATAAAATATAATGGTATGTGAATAAGATGAGTAGATGACCCTTTTGTAATGGCTAAAAAAAGTAGGTTCGATGTTTTGCAATTCCCGCCCCATCCTTCAATCTGTTTACTATCAATAATGTATGTTACATATGAATGGACTTTGACAACTCATAAAAGTAGTTAAATTTAAAGGCATGTGTCTTTTCAAAGGCTCGTTAGACTTTCAACTTAATATCAGCACTTACTCGTTTTATTTGTTGTAGTATTTATTTATGTTTTCTAGCAAGCTAAAAGTTTATCCATAGTTGAAAGCTAAAAGTTTATCCATAGTTGAAGAAAAAAACATCTAGATATATTAATTATTTTTTTTATTTTTAACACCCCATAAACTTTATTCCTTATATTTTAGGATCATGTTTATCGGGTATACACAAAATTTAAATGAGAATCATTTGATTCAAAAACGACAACAATACCTACCTGTTATTTCAGTTGCCAACTCTTTTCTAGAAAAACCAATCTTCTTTTTAAGACATGTTTGTTTTCTAGTGTCACCATGTGTGATCAGGAACGAGATGAGATGTGTGTCCTATTCAAAGCTGTGGTCTTTTGATTCTTTTTTCCTACAAGAATACAATATTAGTTTTGATTGATGACGTGTTCTTTCCTGATATTATTGAATATTATCGGCTATGATGCACTGGGACGGGTACGGGAACGGGGTACGGGGACGGGTACGGGAACGGGAAACGGCAAAACTAAAAAAATCAAGAAGTGGGGACGGGACGGGTACGGGAATAAAAACATATAAAAAATAAATATATATTAAAGATGATGTAACACAAAACCCCAAAATAGTTATATGTTATGTACAGTATATATATAATGTTAATTTATACTTTTTATGTAGATGTATAGATAAGTTTATAAGTTTAAGAACCAAATGTAAACTAGTGAAGATGGAGGGGATTAAATGTTTAAATACATAAACTACTTTACACTTTTTATGTAGAAAACTACAAGTTTTAGTGTTTAAATATACACTAGTAAAAATAGAGGGGTTAAATGTTGAAATAACTAACTTATTTAAACAAAAAAAAAAACCTAAAACTCACCCATACGCACGCAGCCGCTCTTTCTTCCCCCTTCTTTCTTCACCTTCCTGGACACGTTGTTTAAACTGATTTCCTGCCTAAAATTAGCCATGGATCGTTGTACCAAAACGATTTAGAACGCCGTACCAGTTGAATCGGAACATGGTACCAATTCAATTCGGATCGTTGTACACAACCGATTTGAAACGTTTCCTGCACGTCCCCAAACCCCGTCCCCTTCTGCAGCAAGTTTCCACGCCGTACCCAACATGTCGGGGACGTTTCCCGGCCGTCCCCGTACCGTTTCCGTCCCCTAGCAGTCCCCGGGACGGGAGACGACACCTGCTAGGCGTTTCCGTGCATCATAGATTATCGGTTGTGTAAAGTTTAATAATCAAAATAATGAGTATATAACACTATTTTCGAAATGATTTTTAACATCGGAGTTGGAGGGTCATTGCTAGTAACTGCAGTTTTAGGATTTTTGACGTGCATTAATATATGTTTTATTATAATGGTTAGAGTTATTTACATAGTTAGTCCCTGTGTTTTGCACAAAATAACATAATTAGGTACTAATAGTTTAAAATCACCTTGTATGGTATTAACTTTTCATTTTGTAACGTTTGAAGGTAATTAACTCTAACGGTTAAGTTATACATTTACTAATAATACACTTAAATCTACACCTTTCATTTTTTTGAATGACAAATTTGTATCATTGACGGACCACTGGAGTATCATCGTGCCACCAACGGAACACCTGATCATATCCATCTACACTAGGCATATGCCTATACACCAATTCAAGAGGAAACCCAATAAATATGGGAAAACCCACATTGTGACATCGAACTCAGAACCTATTGATACAAAAGCCTTATCTCATATACAAAATGCCACTAGGCTATAAACCATGAACAATTTTATGATTATAAGACTTGAACTTTCAACTTAACTAGGAAAGAAACCAATCTACTAGTTTAAGTTTCTTTTTTTAGTAATTTACGGGTTTGTAAAGCACTCTGTCTTAAGTAATTTATTTCTAGTGTTATTTAGGATTTTTTTTATTTTTGAATTTTAAATTATTTTTGTAATTTATAAAAACAATAATAAAACATATGTTCATTAAAAATGATTGAGATTCCTGTAAAAAAGACCAAAAGTGTGAGAAGGGTAAGAAAGAATCTCAACCATTAGATCTTTTGATCTAATGGTTGAGATTAATAGGGACCAAATTGTAAAATGTTTTTATTAGTTTGGACTGGTTTGAAAATTGTGTCGGCAATTGTGTCTTTTACATCCACCTAAAAATACGAAACTATAAATCAATTCCCTAAAATTACGAATTCTCTTTCTTCTTCCAGAATTCGAATCCTCCTCCTCCTTCCAGAATTCGAAGCATCATCATCATCAATCATCATCAATCTGTGAATTTCAAATCAGATAATATTCTAAACCAGATAAGGTGGTTTCCGGACGAAACAACGCCCCCTTCTCGTTTTTCCGATGACTACGGCGGCGGCGGCTGTGTCGTTCCGGCGGTGGTTTGGGTGTCCGAAGGGGCAGGGGTTCCGGCAAGGTGGTTTCTGGTGGTTTGGTTCGAGCGATAAAAAGACATCCAACAAGGTGGTGTCGGGTGGTTGGCCACCTTTACACGACGGCGGCGGCGGAGCGGCAATGGTGGTGTTGGCAGTGGAGAAGAAGATAATACAGAGATGTAATGATTATTGAATGGTGTTATATACTTTATTGAATGATGTTATATATATGCTGAATGGTGTTATATAATTTATTGAATGGTGTTATATATGTGCTGAATGGTGTTATATATGTGTTGAATGGTGTTATATACTTTATTGAATGGTGTTATACACTTATTGAATGGTGTTACATATGTGCTGAATGGTGGTTTTGCATTGTTATTCGTAGTGTTTTTACAGAGATCTTTAAAATAGTGTTATATACTTATTGAATGGTGTTATATACTTATTGAATGGTGTTATATAATTATTAAATGGTGTTATATATGTGATGAATAGTGGTTGCAGTGTTATTCGTAGTATTTTTTTAGAGATATTTTATAAAAAAATCATGTTCCTATAATTAAGATGGCGGTTATGGAAAGTTTTGAATTAATTAAATTAATGAAAAAATTACTTGTTTACCCTTTTGAATTAATTTAGATTGAGGACGCATGTCATCTACACAATATTTCTCACCTTTCTCACACTTTTAACCTTTTTACAATAACCTTACCCCATTAAAAATTATGCCTTTTATATTTGTGTAACGTTTTCAAACAAATTTATTATATAGTGGTGTATCTCCATATGATATTATCTGCATATAAACGTGCGTGATGTATTTAATTTAAACTTTCCATATTTATATGAAAAGGAAATTAGATAGGGTTCGTGTTTATCAACTATATGGAACAAATTATTGGGCCGTCAAGAAAACACATGTGCACAAAATGATGGTGGTAGAAACGAGGATGTTAAGGTAGATGTGTAGACACACAATGTTAGACCAAATAAAAATGAGGTTTTGGAGGAAAGGTTAGGAAAATTGAGATGTTTTGAGCACGTGTGAAAAGAATGTGAGGAGAATGCAGACGATGATGTATAAAACCCGAACTTACTTAACTTAAAATTTATAAATTTTGCATTTATATATAATATAATTCAAATACTTGTCCATACAAATTTCAAACTTCACAAAAGTTCATAATTGTTTCAAAATAATTAAACATGTTAACAAAGTTTGATTTGATATACGAAAGAATAAAATGCGGAAGCTTGATCTTTAGTTGTGTTCGGTTCTTCGGTAAACTTGATCTTCATTCGTAACATCATAGCAATTACCTAAATATCCAATATCATCTCAAACTTTAGTTATATAATGCATAAAATGTAATTTGATAGCCTTCACACAAGTTTGGAGTTGAAAAATGCGAAAAAAAGAAAGAACCAGTGATTGGTGCAAGAAAAAACCAGTCTGGCGCAACCTTGTGCCAGTTCTGACGCAATACAGTTGACATTAGTCAGGGGCGCAACCTTGTGCCTGGGGGGCGCAACCTTGCGCCTGACATCAGATATGCATGCGAAAATATGCGTAACTTATCCGTTACATATCCGTTTCGCTTGAAACTTGTTTCTAAATGACCTTAAAATATTTGCCCACATTCTTAACTTGTAAACCCATAACCCGGATTTAAAATTTTATGTTTTACACTATCGGTTCTAAATTTATATATTCAAATATTTGACCCGTTTGCATGTTTAAGCAATCGAGCTTACGAAATTTACACCCTTTTCGCAAGAACAACATTTTTACGACTATACCCCATTACCCGGGTTATTAACCTTGCGTTTCACACATCCGTTATCGGTATGCATTCACACTTATTCAACCCGTTCAATCTTATAATGGTTAAGTTTGTTTATTCCGGATTCTTTCACATTTTCACCATCTATCCATTTTGACTCATTACTCGAGTTCTTTGACTTTTAGTCCACTTTCCCATTACTCGGTTTACGCTTTTAGTCATAATTTTTACCCATCAACCGGGTTTATACCAAGTCATTATTCACGCACCCATTTCGGTATGCTTTAAGACTTTGTTTTGACCCGTTTGATCAAATTAACCAAACAAGAAGCTTATTTTAACCCATATCTTAAATTTGCTATTTATAATTTGCGTTCCTGTTACTCGGTTTACGCATTCGCATAGTTTTGGTCGTTCTTGAGAAATTTGTCACTTATGAACTCGCCAAGCACACCATTATCCGTTATTTGAGCCGGTTGGTTGTTCATGTGAAATCCATCACTTGCGAATCAACCAGACATATCATTATTAGTTCAGTTCATTCGTGCGAAATCCATAGCATATGAGTGAACCATATTTCACAAGTATTGCTTCAATAATCAACATATATTAATACAAAGCTATAAAAGGAATCATACGAAGCATAAAGCCATGTACCTTAAAGCTTATCCTTCAACCGTGCACTCGCTCGGGTTTGGAAACTTGATGCTTCACCCAAATTGCTTATAAAGTTCAATCCGATTTATCGTTTAGAACTCATAATATAACATATGACACACAATTTTTCAAAATCTCATTTACGTGATTCTTTCATACTTTTAATCAATCCATGATGACTTAGGCATTACATCAAGCACCTCGTGGGCAAGATTTTCATACCAACTTATTAAGTCTAGACATCAACAACCAACCATGTATACATGTACCATAACATCAAAATGGCTCTATACCAGAATCATTATCCACCAATTTGCTCAATCCAGAACACCTTAATCTCACACAAAATTTGTTTCAAGGTGAATTGTCACCAAAATTTTACAGTCATCAATTTATTCCCTAATCTTGAAGTGATTGAATTTTTTGAAAATTCATTTGAAGGAACAATACCTTCTTCTATAGGTCAGCTTCAAAATCTTCGGTAGCTCAATCTCCACTCGAACCAACTCAATTCTTCGATTCCTTATGAGGTTGGATTCTGTTCCGATATCACATTCTTGGCGCTCGTTGGAAACTCGTTTACCGGCGAGCTACCAACGTCTTTATCCAATCTGACCTTGATTACTGACCTTGGTATCTCTGAACATAACTTTTCTGGTGAATTGTCAATCGAGTTAGGTAACGTTACCGGAACCGTCTAAATTAACGGTGTAAAGTGCAGACCAGCTTTTGAACGGTGAATCAGGCGGTTCGTGAGCGGATATGAAGAACAGACGGTTGTTGACGATTGGACGGTCGTTAAACAGGCTCGCCGGAGCAGAAGGTAAGAGGTCTGAGTCTAGGTAAATTTTAGGTGAGCCGGTTCTCTCGGAGACGTAGACAATGCTACGGTGGTTATCGTCAGTTCCGACAAACTGAGCGTTGAAGTTGATGCAGACAAAAGATAGAGAAGAGTTCCAGGGAGAAGGGAAAAAGGGGTGGGTGGCTAGGGTTTAATGGTTTTGCTCCTGTGGTTTGGGGAAGAAGGGAATAAATAATATATTATAATTAATTACTTATATAAAATTACTGAAATACCCCTACCCTTAGTTGAATGATTTAACTGAGTTAAGAGTCGGGGAGCAAAATAGAAAAGAAACATGGTAAACTATTGGAGTAAACTGGCTATTTTTAAAGGTTTGGGGCGAAACCGTTAAAACGATCAAACCACAAGTAGCAAAACGGAAGTTTACTCTATACATTATTTAGTTTTTAACTCATAAGCATTTTATATACATATATAATTTTAAATATATATCTATATAGGAGAAGGATCATTTAGGAACCACCCTTTATTGCGAGAACCGTGAGAACCAATGTGAACACAACCAAAAATACCTAAAAATATATAAAAAAACACACATTTTTTTTTTATAAAAATCGCTACTTTTCGTTAATAAAAAAGAATTTTTTTTTAAAGTTTTGGATACTAGAAGTAGTGATTTTAATAAAAAGAATATTAAAAAAATGTGTGTTTTTAGATTTTTTTAAGAGTTTTTTAGGGGTTTAGCTTTATGGTTTAGCTTTTAGCATTTAGCTTGCGTGGGGGGGGGGGGGGGTGTTAGGTATTTTTAGGTTTTTGGTGGTGTAGTGGGTTTATTTGTTGTGTTCCCATTGGTTCTCGCAATAAAGGTGGTTCTCACATGAACTCTACCCTATATATATATATATAGGGAGGGGCTCATGCGAGAACTCCATTTATTGCGAGAACCGCGAGAACCAATGTGAACACAACCTAAAATAGCTAAAAAACCTAAAAAAACCTAACCCCCAACCCCCCCCCCCCCCCAAAGCTAAATGCTAAAAACTAAAACCCCCAAAAAACCTAAAAAAAAACTAACCCCCCCCCCCCCCAAAAAAAAAACCTAAACCCCCCTCCCCCACCCCCCAAAAACCTAACCCCCCCCCCCCAAGCTAAAATGCTAAAAACTAAACCCCCAAAAAACCTAAAAAAAATCTAAAAATTTTTTTTTTTAATATTTTTTATGCTCAAATCGCTACTTTTAGTGGCAAATTTTTTTTTTTTATTTTTTTTTTATTTTGCTTCGAAAAGTAGCGATTTTTATATAAAAAATATTAAAAAAAAAAATTTTGTGTGATTTTTAGCTATTTTTAGACATTTTTGGTTGTGTTCACATTGGTTCTCGCGGTTCTCGCAATAAGAGGTGGTTATCGCATGATCTTCTCCCTATATATATATATATATATTGTAACACCCCGAGAATATAAATCTTTTATTATAATATTATGTCAGTAATTAAACGAAAAGAACTAACTAAGAATAAAAATAACCTAGTTAGGTAAAAGTCTTGTAGTAACTTATAAGTGGGTTAAAAGATGAACTAAACGATTTTAGAGGGACCAAAGTTGTTAAAATTGAAACTTGAAATATTTAATCAAAATTAAAAATCCAAACACACACAAAAGTATATGTCTGGGTCGATTGAAGCACAGGGGCGGCCAGGAAAACCCCCACAAACCCTAGTTCATGTTTATTTCCTCAAATTGAAGGTCAATTTCAGTTCCAAATCAAAATCCGAGTACGAAATAGTGACCTCCTCTGAAAAAGGTTCATAAGGTATGTGAATTTTATAGGAAATCACTATTTGAATTTTTGGATGAACTTAGAGAATTCGAAATTTGTTGTTGCTTATATGGATGGAATAGGGATAATATTGTGTCTAGGAGTGAACCCTAGACAATCATATGTTGAAATCTTGCTTTATTCTTGTGAATTCCATGAACACCAATGAACGTGATTAGTGGGTTTTGTGGGAACTTGATAAACACAGGATTTTGGTTATCGTCCTAGTGTAATCTGATTTTTATGAAGTAATTTTGATTTGTTGATGTTAAAATTTATATGAAAATTTGTCAGATTGATGTTAACCTTGGCTATATAACAAGTTATGAACTTGAAAATGAATTGTGAGAAATTGTGCCTTTAAGGTGTTTGTAAAAATGCCTCAAAGAAAGCTTAAAACTGGAAAATTAAGCTAAAACGGATAATTGTAAAATTTTGGCAAGCTATGCGTTATATGCTAAGGAAAGAGTTCTAAACGGATTGTGGTTGAACTCTTTAGGGAAGGAAACTGGAGCGTCAGGTGGACAAGCCGGGGGTGACACGCGTTTGAAGGGTGCGCATTGAAGGTATGTAACTCGTTTCATTACATTAAGTAAATTTGATATTTAAACCTTGTATAGTTGTGCTTTAGAATAAAGGCTTGTGTTAATTGAAGTGACAATGTTCACTACTTGATTTAATAAGTTAAGATTAGATTAAGAAGCGTTTGGTAGTCATTAAAAATGGAGGATTCCATAAATGAGCTAAACGGGTCGAATAATTGTTTAGTAAGTAGTATTAGTGTTTGATGGTAGCGTTTGGCGTTGAAAAATCACAAGAGCATGAAGCTGTAGGATTGGTAATGAAATGTCGGTGATATTAAGCCCCGGATGTTGGGTATAAGCGCCTTTAGGTTGCTATCGCAATGGTAGTAAAATTTGGTGTAAACTTGGTGGGTTGAATAAATACATAGTGATTTTAGTCATTCAGTCTGTAAACCAAACTTTTGGTATAATAAATATAATAGGCACGTCGGTAATTAAATTACAGATGTGTAGGAAAAAGAATCACCTAATACGGACCTTCAGATCAAAAGTTATGAGCATTTGAAGTTAGAATTGTGAAATTCGGAGCTGGGCATGAAATGCAGGTAAAAAACCTGCACCTGCTGGAAAACCGAGTCCCCCGCGTCACGCGACAGGATCCATTGGATCTGGCGCGACACGCGACGAAATGATGGAATTCTGGCGCGACATGCGATAGACTAAATTGCGGATTTTTATTTTGTTTTCGATTGTTTGATTCTTGAACTTGTTTATATGCATTATAGTAAAGTCAAAACTAACATTTTAAGTGGTTTTGATACTAGGTGAAGTGAAACTTAATCCGGATGGTGATCATGCACGTTTTCAAGAACCGAACACAACATTTTGGAGCTTCTGCGTTTAATTAACTTTGTTTTAGACAACGTTTATGATGTACATAATTAACTATTAGATTTTGGGATGTTTAAACTAGTTAGTAGTTAACTAGTAAGTGATTACTATGAAATATTCTATTTTGTACTTTCAATGAAGTGAAGTATTTTGGTTAATAAAAATATGCATATTTTATTAAATCATATAATAACGAGAAGGGTGTTATATATATATATATATATATAGTGTGAGGTTCATTGGGGAACACTAAAAAAGTGGGGAACAGTGGGGAACCGACTCAAATGAACTCCGAATGGACTTATTCCAGCGGCGTTGGAACCGGCTCGTCGAACCCTAACTAGGATCTCTTAATCCTAAACCCTAAATCATAACCCCTAAACCCTAAATATATTAGGGTTTGGCTTTTAGGGTTTAGCCTTAGGGTTTAGCCTTAGGGTTTAGGGTTTAGCTTTAGGGTTTAGCGTTTAGCTTTAGGGTTTAGCTTTAGGTTTAGCCTTTAGGGTTTAGTTTTTAGGGTTTATAGTTTAGATTTTATGGTTTAGCTTAGGTTTTAGCCTTATTTTTTAGCTTTAGGGTTTAGAGTTTAGGAGTTAGGATTTAGGGTTAAGAGATCCTAGTTAGGGTTCGACGAGCCGGTTCCAACGCCCCTGGAATGAGTCCAATCGGAGTTCGTTTGAGTCGGTTCCCCGCTGTTCCCCACATTTTTAGTGTTCCCCAATGAATCTTCCATATATATATATATATATATATATATATATATATATATATATATATATATATATATATAAATGAGAACCATCTTGAGTTGTGAGAACCATGAAAACTAGGCATTCCAAAATGTGTTAGGATCTGAGCTTGGATTGATTGTGTTTTACATTTGATTTAAGATGAAAAATGAACAAGTAATGCAGCGGAATTAAAATGGAAATAAACTTTGCACACAATCAAACAGGAGAAATGCTTTTAACACACAAGTTTAACATTGAACCGAATGCTTGAATTTATTCCAATCACCGCTTACAATATGCATGCATGTAACAAACTCCCCCTTAGCCTGAGCTCACAATGTTTGTTCGTACAGGAAGAAAAGTGATGAAGAGCTGATAGAACAGTACAGGGTACTATTCTATTTATAAGCACGCCCAAACCACTGTGGCATCTTTGCTGACGACACCATGATAGTGACATCTAACTTCCTAACAAACTCTAACTATTGCCCTTATTACAACTACTGATAGCAAACAACTGATTACAATATATTACACAGAAATAAACTAAACTACTGATTCTTCATTCCACTGCTTAGTCTTCAGCAATGCTTCTAGTCTTCAGCAGTACTTGAGGCAAGGCAGTTGTTTGAGTCATCAGCACTTTGGTCTTTATCAGTTCTTTGGAGTCAACAGCAGTTACGAAAGGCAGTAGATGTGTCCATCAGTTGTTAGAGCCATTATCAAGGGTAAAGCTTGTGTACAGACATCTGCTTATTTTGGATCCACTGTTCTGATCCGGTTTTGGCTTTAATCAACTGTTCCTCTGGTAGGGTACAATCCCAACAATCTCCCCCTGGAACAGATGATGCCAAAACCCTTCATTATTGTGACACTTTATTGCCTCATCAACAGTTCCCTTATTTGCCCTTTGAGTTGTAACTCAAAGTCTAAGGCATCTGTGTCATCTTCATCCCTGCATAGTGGAAGATCAAGGAGATCCTGCAGATCTTCAACACACAGGCCTAGTGCTTGTTCCCTTGATATTTTCTTCACTTCTCCACTGGACTTGATCAGAGGTAGTACATGGGTCTGTTTGTTAGTTTTCCACTTTAGTTCCTTTGAGTCCAGTGGGTTTCTTGGGAGACTTTTATTAGATGAGGAATTTGGAGATGATGGCCTGGTGATAACTGTCTGAGCAGTGCTTTGAGCTTTAGCAAGTTCAGGAATATCAGCTATCATTTGTTTGAGGACCATTTTTTAAATTTCATCACCTGCTGTTTGATCCTCTGGTGTTTCTGCATCCATCTGCTTTTATCTCCTTCTTTGATAAATGATAGCAGCATGTGGAGCAGTGGATTTCCTGACTTGCAGCTTTGGTGGTCTTGTTGAAACCTCTGCTTCAGGATATTCAGGCTTTTGTGGAATTTTTAGATTTTTCTTCCTTAGTTCTTCCAACTTTTTGTAGCTGGTCCTGACTTTGTCTTCTTTCCACCTTGTTACTTGGTTTCTTGACCCAAAATCAGCAATGATTAGTTCCTCTTTCATCCTCTTTAGCTTCAATGCTTTATCAGGCACATTCTTCTGGTAATTTACCCAATTAGGAGGAGTATGCTTAACTTTGTCTTTATTCATTTTTTCAATTCTTTCCAACTCCTCTTTGAGTTCACCCACTGTCCATTCTTTATATTGAGCTTTGTCACCTTTGTACTTTTTGAAGGCCAAGATGTGCTCAATGTAATCTTTTCTTAAGGTTTCATCATCTCTTTTCTGAAAGCTTTTGACACAAATCTTTTGAAAACTGCTCCAAAGTTCTGACTTGTGTGAGCAGAAATTGATAGTGCCTTTGAATTTCTTTATCAGATTTTCCTTGTGAGTTTATCTTAGAAATATCCTCTGCCTGTTGAGCCTTTAACTTCAAGTATTCTTCAATATTGTTTGGCCTTGGATATCCTTGGACAGATGGTAAGTTTCTTTTGGCAGGATCATCTTCAGAATAAAAAGATTTGATCTCTTCTCTGATTGCTATAAGCTCTAAAGGATACTGAACATATGCTGAAACAATGGCAGTGATTGGTTTTTGAACTTGGGCTGAAGAGAGAGGAACAGCGTTTGGAATAGTAACAAGTGACACTGATTGTGAAGATGTTGGTGGTGGTGGATAATCATCATCATTCAAAATTACCCTTCTCCTTTTTAGTTTAGGAGAGGTTGGTGGTGTTTTGGTTGATTCAGTGGTGGTGATTTGAGTGGTGGTTATTGTAGTGGAAGGTGACTGACTAACAGTTGTTGAAACAACTGGTGTTTCAACCACTGTTGTCATTACAACAGATGTTGTAACATCTGATGTCTTCTGCTTTTTAGCAGGAGGTGATGGTGGTGATGATGATGTTTTTGGTGGTGAAGTGATTTTTGGTGGTGGTGATGGTAAGGCAGTGGATGTGGTGTGTGTTGAAGTGGTGTGTGTTGAGGTAGTGGCAGTTGTTTGGCTAGCCGTTGTTGAAACCACTAAAGTATCAACAGTTGTTGATACAACAGGAGTTTTAACAACTGCTGGTTTGGGAGATGGATTTTTGGAGCTTTCGGAAGATTTGGGAGTGTGTTTTGTAGGTCTGGACGGTATGGATTTGGGTTGCCTCACTTTTCTAGTGGGTTGCTTCTTTTGGGCTCAGGACTTTCAGGTTTTGGACTTTCTTGATCAGTCTTAGGCTCAGAAGTACCCTGCTCATTCAGTTCCATAAAAACTCTTTTCTCCTGTGCAAACCTTGCTTTATCCTTAGCCTCCTTATCCTTTTTCACATCAGCAATGCCTTAGCAATTGCATCAGTTGTGACATCAATCTTCTTAGAACCATCTGGCAAGGGTATGTCTGCAAGCATGCAATATTTGTCTGGTGCAATGTAAAGACCATCATCATATCCCTTTTTACACCACTACTATAATTTCTCCCCCTTTTTGGCATCAGCTGGAGGTGGGTTGTCCATAAACAGGATAGAGGGAGGAGCAGTTGTCGCAACCCTTGATCCCTTATCTGTCCCGGGAACGGGCAGACGCGAACTCAGAATTTTGGTGGTATCAGTTAGTTAATTTGGCAGCGGAAATTACATCAGGACCGTAGTTAGGAAATGTTTATCAGAGTGAAACCACCATATTTGATATTAATAATTACATGGGTAAAACCCAAGTTTCTTATTACAATACGTTTATAGGGATAAACCCTATTTCATTGAATTTAAAACATCTTCTTTTAGGTAACTTTTATAGCCACATTTTTCCCAAGCATTCAGTGCTCTCCAGCTGGCTTTTTACTAATTGGTTGTCACATTGTGTTACCTGAAACGCGTTTTAAAAACATTTGTCAGTGGAATTACTGGTGAGTGAATCCCAGTTTAATCAAGAAATATTTTATCAATTAAAACAGTATTGAGAGCGATCACATTGTTTATTTCTACACAATTACTCATTCAGTACTGTCAATCCTGACTTGTGGGTCATACTACACATTGGCTAACTCTTCGTCCAATGGTAACGTGTTGTCGTCCCGACTTACTGCTCACAGTGTAGTAAATTTTGTATACAAAACCCCAACATACCGACAGTAATTGAAGAACTACAAAGACTCAATCACCGCTTAATCACATTGTAAAACATTTAAGGTTTTGTAAAATATTACAAAAAGTTTAACAAAAATAGGATAAACTCACATTGCTATCTTAGACTTCGCGTAAGGGTTTCCTGGGATTAATCTATAATTTACACAAATGTACATAGGTTAGTATAATAACCCTTTGATAATATTAATGATACCCTCCCTGAGACGGTATTCCAACAACTACGTCGGGCAGAACCACGACAGTTGTTACGGAACCCTAAATCCATCGGAGAGCGTATCTAATATGAAACTGGGGTTATAATACTTACAACGGAGTATAACCTCGCTAATTAGGGGGTATACTACTCGAATATTATGCCTAATATCAGAGATTTCGAGATTGAGAAAAGAAAATGAACGATTTCTGGTTGAACCCGATGGCCTGCTTATATAGTTGCTGAAACTGGTTCTCACGTGGCCCGCGTAAAGGTAAGCAAGAGCTTACGCCGCCCGCGTACTAGTCCGGGTAGGGTTAGGGTGTCCGGATCACTGCCTAGCTTCTTCACGATGATGACACGTGTCATCACCGGGCTGCGCCACTATCTTGATCTCACGCGGCCCGCGTTAACTAAATGGGAGTCTTACGCGGCCCGCTTGAACTTAAGAAAATCAACGAAATCAGGTCTTAACCTTGATACCGCCCGCGTAAGGGTTGGGGTGGGTCTACGCGGCCCGCCTCAGCTTAAAAAATCAGATTTTTAATTTATTTTTACTACTATACTGTATTTTGGGCTCGGTTTTCACATACGGGGTGTATTTAAAGACACATTGGGACATTTTAAGATATAATTGGGTGTCGAAAATATTATGAGGGTGTCGGTTTTTATTGAGGGTTGTTACATCCTCCCCACCTTGTTTTAGAGCTCGTCCTCGAGATCTACTGGAACAATGCGGATATTTCCTTTGCATTTCAGATTCAAGCTCCCATGTATACTCAGGTCCTCTTTTGGAGTCCCACTTTACTTTGACCAGAACTAATCTCTCGTGCTTGAGGTTCTTGACTTTCCTGTCTTCAATCTGTAGAGGTCTTTCTACAAACTTGAGTTGTTCATTTACCTCTATATCCTTAAGAGGTATTACCAGTGATTTATCGGCTAAGCATTTCTTGAGATTAGATACATGAAATACGTCATGTATTCCTGCCATTTCATCTGGAAGTTGTAGCTGATAGGCTACAGGTCCTATTCTTTTAATAATCTCAAAAGGTCCAACATACCCGGGACTTAGTTTTCCCCTTTTTACGAATCTTACCACTCCTTTCCAAGGAGAGACTTTTAATAATACTTTATCTCCTACTTGAAATTCCAAGGGTTTGCGTCGGTTATCAGCATAGCTCTTTTGTCGATCACGTGCTGCTTTCAGTTGTTCCTTGACTTGAATAATATTGTTAGTTGCTTCTTGCACTATCTCAGGTCCAGATAGTTGCTTTTCCCCAATTTCTGCCCAACAGACTGGGGTTCGACACTTTCGTCCATAAAGTGCTTCAAATGGTGCAGCATTGATACTTGTGTGATAACTATTATTATATGAAAATTCTATTAAAGGTAAGTGATCGTCCCAATTACCTCCGAAATCAATTACACAAGCTCTAAGCATGTCTTCCATTGTCTGAATCGTCCTTTCACTTTGTCCGTCCGTTTGAGGATGATAAGCTGTGCTTAGATTTAACTTGGTTCCCATGGATTTTTAGAAACTTGACCAAAAATGAGAGGTAAAATGGCTATCCCTATCAGAAACAATTGATAAAGGAATTCCATGTAATGAAACAATTTCATTTACATATAATTTAGCTAGCTGTTCCATACTGAAAGT
Organism: Helianthus tuberosus; assembly: GCA_030545235.1. Classification (NCBI taxonomy): domain Eukaryota; kingdom Viridiplantae; phylum Streptophyta; class Magnoliopsida; order Asterales; family Asteraceae; genus Helianthus; species Helianthus tuberosus. The sequence goes on from CM060387.1 coordinate 3,046,336, forward strand.
TTCCTTCATTGGTAGGAACTGAGCTGACTTGGTTAGCCTATCTACAATCACCCAGATTGTATCATTGCCTTTCTTTGTTTTGGGTAATTTAGTAACAAAATCCATTGTTATCAATTCCCATTTCCATACTGGCATTTCTAATTGTTGTAGAAATCCTGAGGGTTTCTGGTGTTCAGCTTTAACTTGTGAACAAGTTAAACATTTAGAAACATAGGCTGCTATGTCCTTTTTCATTCCTATCCACCAGAAATTCTTTCTTAAATCTTGATACATCTTATCATTTCCTGGATGCATCGTATATTTAGACTTATGGGCTTCTTCTAATATACGATGACGTAGGTTTCCTAATTTAGGTATCCATATTCTCTTTTTATGGAATCTCCAAATTCCATCTGTTCCGTGTTCTAATTCCTTAATCATACCTTTTAGTTTTTCAGTATCATCCTTGATTACTGATTCTTGTGCTTCTCTTATTTGATCATTTAAATCTACTTGCAGATTTAATTTAAGAGAACGTACCCTTTTTGGCTTTTCATGATACTTTCGGCTTAAAGCATCTGCTACTACATTTGCTTTTCCTTCATGATACTGGATATCACAATCATAATCACCAAGCATCTCTATCCAGCGTCTTTGTCTCATATTCAACTCCTTTTGCTTGAAAACATACCTTAAACTCTTATGATCAGTGAATATGGTAAACCTACTACCATAAAGGTAACGTCTCCAAATCTTAAGAGCAAAAATTATAGCTCCTAATTCTAAATCATGGGTTGAATAATTCTCTTCATGATTCTTAAGTTGTCTAGATGCGTAAGCTATAACCTTTTGTCGTTGCATTAATACACATCCATAACCTAATTTGGAAGCGTCACAATAGACTACAAAGTCTTCAGCTCCTTCTGGTAATGCTAATATGGGTGTATGGGTTAATCTTTGCTTAAGGATTCTAAAGGTTTCTTCTTGTTTTAATCCCCATTCAAACTTAACAGATTTACAGGTTAGCTTAGTTAAGGGAATGGCTATTCTAGAGAAATCTTGAATAAATCTTCTATAATAACCGGCCAATCCTAAGAAACTTCTAACCTCGGTTGGTGATTTAGGGGTTTTCCATTTAGTAATCGCCTCGATTTTTGTTGGATCCACATGAATTCCTTCATGATTGACTAGGTGTCCGAGAAACTGTACCTGTTCTAACCAAAATTCGCACTTAGAAAATTTAGCATAAAGCTTTTCCTTTCTTAATAAACTTAAAAGTGCGTGCAAATGCGTTGCATGTTCCTCTTTACTCTTAGAATAAATTAGAATATCATCTATAAAGACAATTATGAATTTATCCAAGTATGGCTTACATATTCGGTTCATCATGTCCATAAATGGGGCTGGGGCATTGGTTAAACCAAATGACATGACAGTAAATTCATAATGGCCATACCTTGTTCTGAATGCGGTTTTAGGAATATCCTCTTCCTGTACCTTTAATTGATGATATCCTGACCTTAAATCGATTTTAGAGAAAAATCGAGCTCCTTGTAGTTGATCGAACAGATCATCGATTCTCGGTAATGGGTACCGATTTTTAATCGTAACCTTGTTTAATTCACGGTAGTCAATGCACATACGCGTTGATCCGTCCTTCTTTTTAACGAATAAGATTGGTGCTCCCCACAGCGATGAACTTGGCTGTATGAATCCTTTCTCCAACAATTCGTCTAATTGTTTTTTCAGTTCCTGCATTTCTGCGGGTGCCAAACGGTAAGGTGCTTTGGCAATCGGTGTTGTTCCTGGTATTAAATGGATTCTGAATTCAACTTCCCTATCTGGAGGTTGCCCTGGCAATTCTTTTGGAAATACATCTGAAAACTGGGATACTACTGGAATATCTTTTAAATCCTTTCCTTTAGTGTTAGTGATTATATAAATCAAATACACTATAGAACTTTTTCTTATATAACTTGCAGTTTTCATCATAGAGATGAATTTAGTAGATTTGGAAGTTTTATATCCTTTAATTGTGATCTTTTCACCTTTTGGTGAATTTACTTGTATCGACTTTTGATCACATAAAATACTGTCTTTATTGGCTATTAACCAATCCATTCCTAAAACAACATCGAATCCTGCCAGATTCATGGGATAAAGATTTGCAATAAATTTCTGATTTAAAATTTATATTCTTGCTCCCTGCAAGATTCCAGAAATTCTAACGGTTTCTCCATTAGCTGTCTCTACTAAGCATTCTTGTGGTAGTTTAGTTAATGACTGATTTAGAAATTTGCAAAATGATGTATTAATAAAACTTTGGTTCGCACCAGAGTCAAATAATACTGATGCGTGCGAAGTGTTACTTATTTTCGGTGTATATTTTAAGCCCTTTTTAACACTTATTTTAGCCAAGTTTTAAATTTATAAAACACGATATTTCACTAACACTAAACACACATATGGGCAAGTGCACCCATCGTTGAGTGTAGCATAGCGTTGGTAAGATACCGAGGTCGTCCAAGGACACAAGAGCTTTTAGTACCGGTTTATCCTCAACGTCTAACCAAAATAAAAGTTTAGAAAAATGTTTTAAACTAAGAAAATTAAAAACTAACTAAAATGCTGAAAATAAAAATAAAAAAAAAACAGATAGACAAGATGAATCACTTGGTTCCGACTCGTATCTAGTATAACCTTTGATTATTTCCGCACTTTTGCACATAATTAAGAGATTATCTTAGTTATTGTAGTAGGCCCCTCTTTTGAAGGTGACGTTACCCTCACCCCAGTAGTTTGAGTCAGCAGGGATACAATCCTAAAAGGGTGGATTATTGGAAGATAATGAATTAAGTTATTAATGCAGTATTGTGGTAGGCCCCGCTTTTGGCGGTGACGTTACCCTCGGCTAAGTAGTCTGGGTCAGCAGGGATACAGTCCTAAATAGCCAGGTTATAGTATTAATAGTAGTTAACTTATGAGGGGATCAAAGAGTTTGGACCCCCGCCATCCAATACCGTGAAATATTGAAGGAGGTCCTACTAAATTTGACCCAGGTCCATTGCAGGACCTCTAAACGCTGAACAATGGCAATACCTTTACCAAACCGTTCCCTTAACCCCCGACCAGGTAGCCAACATATCTCCATATAAACCGTGGAGATATGAATGGTGAAAATCTTTTATTTTATATAGACAGTAAAATAATGCCAAGACACCACGGACAAACGATAAGGAAAGATCACCTTCAACATAAGTAACTAGTTATTAAAGTCATTAATACAAAACCAAATAAAAAGTGCAAAAGATTAGAAATAAAAAGTATTATACTAGACACTTTGTCTTCGCCAAGTGATGTAAGAGACTTAGGCAAACATGGCCTTGATTGTCAAGAACTCTTACGATCAATCTTGGATCCCGAGACGACTCACACACTCTACGATGGACAATGGATGATGGTGGTGGATGATGGTGTTGTGATGGTGGTGGGTGGTGGATGAAGTGTGAGAGAGGTGGTGTGCCAAGGGATGAGATGAAATGAATCCAAGCACTCCTATTTATAGGCTGAACAGAGAGCTGGGCACGGCCCCGTGTCCGCTGGGCACGGCCCCGTGTCCGTCTGACAATCTCTCTCCTCATTAATTGTAATTCGCAATTACAATAAATGCGCCTGCTGTACTTTTGACACGCCCCCGTGTCCGCTGAGCACGGCCCGTGGTGGGCAATAGAAGCTTCTATAGGTTTGTCTTTTCTGCTGCTTCTTGGGCACGGCCCCGTGCTGGCTGAGCACGGGGCGTGTTCAGTCTTCTGATTTCTCTACTTTGCTTTGGAAGGTGCCATTGAGGGGTCGGGCAGTCCACTAATATTCCTTTTCTTGTATTTATGTTGGATTTAGCTGTCTTTTTGCTTCTTTTGCGTTTTTGAGCCCATTTAATCCTGAAAATACAAAAGGAAGACAAAAACACTCTTTTTCCAATATTAGTACTTAAAAAGGGTTAGTTTTATGCCTTATTTGATGTAATTTATATGTTGCATTTTACATACATCAAATACCCCCACACTTGAACTTTTGCTTGTCCTCAAGCAAAACTCTTTAATACGTGGCTTACACTCCCAAATGGAATAGGTAGAAGAGAAGGTTTTGGGCTTGTCGTAGAGTGTCGGGATTTCCAAGATCTTTTTGGGTTTTATTTTTATTTATTTACACTCCTATTCGTACTGATTTATTTAGAACTTTTCATAAAAGAAATTACTTATTTGGGCATAACATGCCTTTTTAAAATTCCATTTATATACAAGTTCACATACCTCACGGGAGAAGTCACTCACACTCGGCCGAAGGTGTATTTTTAGTGAATCACTCGAGAGCGGCATGGAACTTATTCCTACCATAGGCTTGCCAAGAAATCAATCCTCCTCCTTTTTAACTTTTATACCTTTGTAGATATCAAGAGGACTTTGTGGGTTAAGGGTTAGGCTAGGGTTAAAGGTAGGTGGTTGGGTTAGTGGTTAGTAGAAAAAGGGCTAAAAGCGTAACAAGTGTCGGTTTTCGTATTTTTGCAACTTTTTATTTTGATGAAGCTTTTATTCAAACTAAGTTATTTTTTATTAACTTGTTTGTTTATTTTCTTTTTGCTTTATCATTATCACATATATTTTTTTTTAACGAAGAACCGAACTTGTTACTAAAATAAAGGGTTAAAAATGAAAAAGGTTTTGGTGGGTAAAAGGGTTTTTGTTTGGGTGATGAAACGAAAAGGTTTAGGCTCAAAGGGGCTAACTAGGGGGATTTCTTGGGTAGGTGGTAAAAGAAAAAGAAAAATAATGGTGTAGAAATGAAAAGGGTTAGTCCTAATGCCTCCATCATTTACTTACTCGGGTTTAAGTTGATAAGGACCGAGAATGTATCGTCATGGCAAGTTCTAGAGTCGTAAGAACCAAGCGGCTATTCACACAAGAAACGAAAAATGAGCATTTAGTCTAATGATATGTAATTGTGTGCTCAATAAAGGCTCAAAACTCACTTTTGTGGGAATGGGTTTTTATGTGATCAAGTATATATAATCAAATTTTAAATAAGTTTGTCATGCCTTTTCATAATTTTCTTATGTTGGTTCTTTTTATCACTACGCTATCGGTTGTAAATTTGTGAAAATATAACCTTTTTGAGAACTTGAATTTCCCGAGTTAAACCTAGACAAGTAAAAAAAATGAAATTTTTGAAAAAAATTTGGGGTGATTAGCGGTTCCAATAGAGTTTTGTGTAAGGCTTGTATTTAGGACTTGCAAAGTTCAAGGTTTTAGCATCCCCCCCACACTTAAATTACACATTGTCCTCAATGTGTCCCAAAAATAAATTTTTAGGTTGATTAGATGTGTAAAATAGTGTTTAAAAAGCAAAAATTTGTGTTACTGGGCACTGAACACGGCCCCGTGTTGTCCGGGCACGGCCCCGTGTTCAAGTGCCAGTAACAGAATTAAAACAAGAGAAACAGAAGCCTGGACACGGGGGCGTGTTGGGTGAACACGGCCCGTGTCCAGTTACCTGAACTGGGCGTTTTCTGCAGGGTGCTCAGCACGGGGCCGTGTTGGTTGGGCACGGCCCGTGTTGAACCTTCTGAAATGGAGAGAATTGTCGGGTTGTCTTGTTCTTGTGCATGGGTTCATTTCTCTCGTTCCCCTTTTCATCCTTTACCACCATGAGTGTGTTTTATTCATGAAAGTTAAAACTAACTAGAAAACATAAAAATTAATCTAAATTAAACTAAGGATAGTTCCGTGGAATGCCTCCATGGTGCGCCACGTTTATAAGGGTCCTTGGCTAGACCCAAAGCCTGGTCATATGTTACTCAAGTGGGATGTGTTGCATCCCATGTTACACCATCGGAGAGCGCCATCCAAGCTTGAGTCTATGACCTTCATGTAGTTGACCGGATCTTCTTCCTCTACTCGCTTTCCACATTCAAATTTCACTTCCTCATCCCCAAACTTCAATGTAAGAGTTCCGTCATTCATATCCACCAACGCTTGGGCGGTGGCTAGAAATGGCCTCCCGAGGATGAGAGGGACATCGGTGTCTTCCTCCATGTCTAGGATGACAAAGTCGGTTGGAAAGACGAATTTGTCAACCTTAACTAGCAGATTTTCGGCGACACCTTGTGGGAATTTGACGGACCTGTCGGCGAGTTGTATGCTCATCTTTGTAGGGCTTGTTGTTCCTAGGCCGAGTCGCTTGAACATTGATGTGGGCATGAGGTTGATGCTAGCCCCAAGATCGGCTAAAGCATTTCGGACGGGGGACTTTCCAATCGAACAAGGGATTGTGAAGCTCCCGGGGTCGATTTTCTTTTGTGGAAGTTTGTTGAGTACTAGAGCTGAGCATTCTTCGCCTAAGTTAACTAATTGCAATGATTCAATTTTCCTTTTGTGAGTGAGGAAATCCCTCATGAATTTTGCATATTTAGGCATTTGGGTTAGGACCTCAATAAAAGGAATATTAACATGCAATTGTTTTAGTAAGCTTTCAAACTTCGCGAATTGCTCATCAGTCTTTTGACGATTTAACCTACCGGGGTATGGAATTTGAGGAGTCTTGGTGGCCTCCTGATTTGGTGTAGAAGCCTTTTCTGGCGCAGGAGGAGTTATAGGCTGGCTAGAATGGCTTCTTTCATTTGGCGGTAATGGAGCATCCTCGGGTCCCACGGTTCGATTTCTTAATGTGATGAGATGTACTTGTGCCTTCGGGTTCGTTTCGGTATTACTAGGTAACGCGCCTTGTGGTCTCTCGGAGAAATTTTGAGCTAGTTGATTTAATTGTTTTTCAACGTTTTGAATGCTAGCTTGTTGATTTCTGAAATTCGATTCCAATTGTTGAAATCGATCCGAGTTTTTCTTTTCAGTGTCAGAGATGAGGCGAGATACAGTATCTTCAAGCCTTTCTCTTCCATCTTGTTGTTGAGAAAAATTTTGCGGTTGTTGAAAATTAGTTCGTTGGTTTTGTTGGTTACTACTATTGCCGGGATCTCTCCAACCAAGATTTGGGTGGTTACGCCATCCTTGGTTGTAGGTACCCGTTGGAGGACCCGACGGCCTAGGTCTATTATCCATGTAGTTTACCGTTTCAGTTTGTTCATCTAATTCTTTCATACAACTCCAATTTTCATGTGACCCACCACACCCTTCACAAGACATAACCGAGGCCGTTTTTGTCATTTCTAGCTTTTTGATTTTTGAAGAGAGGGCCTCGATTTGGGCTTGTAAAGAGGTGCTTTCATCAACCTTATGGGCGCCCGGGGCAATGGATTTATTACCTCGGGGAGTGTGCCATTGAAAATTGGTTTGAGCAATTTCCTCAATTTGGTTATATATTTCATTTGGACGACGATTACCTAAAAGTCCCCCGGAGCTTGAATCAAGTGTTTGTCTTGTGTGTGGCAACAATCCATTGTAGAAAGTGGATACTTGTTGCCATACCGCTAGACCGTGGTGAGGACACTTTCTTAGAAGCTCCTTGAACCTTTCCCAAGTTTCATATAAGGATTCCCCATCCTCTTGTGAGTATGTATTAATTTCAGTCATTAATTTAGCCGTTTTAGCAGGAGGGAAATACTTATACAAAAACTTTTGGGCGAGTTCATCCCAGGTGTTTACCGATCCAACTGGGAGGGTGTTAAGCCAAGCCTTAGCTCGGTCTTTTAGTGAAAAAGGAAACATTCGAAGGCGGATGGCGTCATTTGATGCTCCATTGATCCGAAAGGTATCACATATTTCTAAGAAGTTAGTAATATGTAGATGGGGATCCTCGTCCGCAAGCCCGTGGAAGGTTGCGGAGTTTTGGAGCATTTGTATCAAATGCGGCCGAAGTTCGAAGTTGTTGGCCTCGACATTTGGTGCATTGATAGCGGCACCGAGATTGCCTACGGTAGGCCGTAGGTAATCCATGAGGGTACGTTGGTCCGCCATTGGAATTGGGTCCCCCGAAGCTTTTTCTTGATTTTTAGCTTTAAGTCTTTTTCTAAGAAAGCGTTCGGGTTCTTCCAAGGGTTCTTTTATGTCTCTACTAGAACTGGAGCTCATGCACTACGTAGGAGGGTCAAATGTGGCACCTGGGTTCCAAGTCCTGCAATAAAAACAGAAAAGAACGTTGGTCAGAAAGTTCACCACGGCCCCGTGCTCAGTGAACACGGCCCGTGGTCAGAGATACGGTAATTGTTTTCTGGATTCCCAGTTACTGGGAGTTGGACACGACCCCGTGTTGCACCGACACGGCCCCGTGTTCAGCTCTCTGTAACTCAGAAAATAAAAACTGCCAGTGATGATGTTGGGCACGGCCCGTGTCTGACCGGGCACGGCCCGTGCTGAGCTCTGCAGAAGCTGAAAAACTAAGAAAAATCCTAAAAAAATTAAAAAGAAAAATAAAAAATGATTAGGCCGTTGATTCCTAGCTTTCTTAAAATCCTTGTGTCCCCGGCAGCGGCGCCAAAAACTTGATGCGTGCGAAGTGTTACTTATTTTAGGTGTATATTTTAAGCCCTTTTTAACACTTATTTTAGCCAAGTTTTAAATTTATAAAACACGATATTTCACTAACACTAAACACACATATGGGCAAGTGCACCCATCGTTGAGTGTAGCATAGCGTTGGTAAGATACCGAGGTCGTCCAAGGACACAAGAGCTTTTAGTACCGGTTTATCCTCAACGTCTAACCAAAATAAAAGTTTAGAAAAATGTTTTAAACTAAGAAAATTAAAAACTAACTAAAATGCTGAAAATAAAAATAAAAAAAAACAGATAGACAAGATGAATCACTTGGTTCCGACTCGTATCTAGTACAACCTTTGATTATTTCCGCACTTTTGCACATAATTAAGAGATTATCTTAGTTATTGTAGTAGGCCCCTCTTTTGAAGGTGACGTTACCCTCACCCCAGTAGTTTGAGTCAGCAGGGATACAATCCTAAAAGGGTGGATTGTTGGAAGATAATGAATTAAGTTATTAATGCAGTATTGTGGTAGGCCCCGCTTTTGGCGGTGAAGTTACCCTCGGCTAAGTAGTCTGAGTCAGCATGGATACAGTCCTAAATAGCCAGGTTATAGTATTAATAGTAGTTAACTTATGAGGGGATCAAAGAGTTTGGACCCCCGCTATCCAATACCGTGAAGTATTGAAGGAGGTCCTACTAAATTTGACCCAGGTCCATTGCAGGACCTCTAAACGCTGAACAATGGCAAGACCTTTGCCAAACCGTTCCCTTAACCCCCGACCAGGTAGCCAACATATCTCCATATAGACCGTGGAGATATGAATGGTGAAAATCCTTTATTTTATATAGACAGTAAAATAATGCCAAGACACCACGGACAAACGATAAGGAAAGATCACCTTCAACATAAGTAACTAGTTATTAAAGTCATTAATACAAAACCAAATAAAAAGTGCAAAAGATTAGAAATAAAAAGTATTATACTAGACACTTTGTCTTCACCAAGTGATGTAAGAGACTTAGGCAAACATGGCCTTGATTGTCAAGAACTCTTACGATCAATCTTGGATCCCGAGACGACTCACACACTCTACGATGGACAATGGATGATGGTGGTGGATGATGGTGTTGTGATGGTGGTGGGTGGTGGATGAAGTGTGAGAGAGGTGGTGTGCCAAGGGATGAGATGAAATGAATCCAAGCACTCCTATTTATAGGCTGAACAGAGAGCTGGGCACGGCCCCGTGTCTGCTGGGCACGGCCCCGTGTCCGTCTGACAATCTCTCTCCTCATTAATTGTAATTCGCAATTACAATAAATGCGCCTGCTGTACTTTCGACACGCCCCCGTGTCCGCTGAGCACGGCCCGTGGTGGGCAATAGAAGCTTCTATAGGTTTGTCTTTTCTGCTGCTTCTTGGGCACGGCCCCGTGCTTGCAGAGCACGGGGCGTGTTCAGTCTTCTGATTTCTCTACTTTGCTTTGGAAGGTGCCATTGAGGGGTCAGGCAGTCCACTAATATTCCTTTTCTTGTATTTATGTTGGATTTAGCTGTCTTTTTGCTTCTTTTGCGTTTTTGAGCTCATTTAATCCTGAAAATACAAAAGGAAGACAAAAACACTCTTTTTCCAATATTAGTACTTAAAAAGGGTTAGTTTTATGCCTTATTTGATGTAATTTATATGTTGCATTTTACATACATCAAATACTTTAGCAAAAATATCATTAACTAAAAACGTACCAGTGATCACATCCGGGATCATCTTTGCTTCTTCTGCCGTTAGAACAAATGCTCTAGCATTTTTGGTATTCTTGTTGTTAGTAGCTGGAGCTAATTTCGGGCAATTAGGCTTGATATGACCTTGTTCTCCACAGTTGTAACATATCCTGTTGTTAGGTTTCTTCCAGCAATCTTCTTCCTTGTGTCCCGATATTTTGCAAAAGTTACAGTATATGGAGCATCTTCTTGAATGCTTCCTATTGCAATACCTACAGTAGGGTGCAGAGGTAGAACCTATATTTTTCCCACGATTAAAATTTCCAGAATGAAATTCTTGTGTGAGCTTCTGGGTTAGGTTCCTCCTTTGATCCTCTTCTCGGGTACGAACTAATTCATCTGTCAAGGTATTTGCTAGTTCTACAGCTTCTTCTATGGTTTGAGGTCTAGCTACCTTGACTACGTGTCTTATCTCCCCAATTAATCCCCAGATATAACGAGAGATTAACACTGGTTCTGGTGAAGCAAGAGTTGGTACTATTCTAGCATATTCGAAGAATAATTTAGTGTATCCCTTACTATCCACACCAGTCATCCTAAGGTTTAGGAATTTGTTTGCTATTTGTTCCTTCTCATTGGGTGGGCAGAATTTCCTTTCTACCTTGTCCTTAAATTCTTCCCATTCCATATTGTAGGTTCTATCACTTCCTCTTGATTGGAGGATAGTGTTCCACCATTCTGGTGCTGAATTCTTAAACAGATTAGAAGTAAACATTATCTTATCTTCTTCAGCACACTTGCTTATTCTTAAGACTGCCTCAGTCTTCTCTATCCAGCGTAGGGTTGCAATGGCCCCTTCGTTGCCCGAGAATTCCATTGGTTTACAAGACCAGAATTCTTTATAAGAACAACCATAAGACACGGTTCTTCTCTTTTGGGGAATGGGCATTTGAAGTACCGGTCCATTGTTCACGCTGTTTTCTGGTTCGATGGGTCGCTTACTGCTATGCTTACTTTTATTATTCGCTTCTTGAATCGATTGAATAATAAACGGCATGGCATCTATGATTCCTTGTGCCACTATATGTTGAACGGCACTATTATCCATTTGGTTTCCATTGTTATTGATGCTTGGATTCTCATTAACCACGTTAATGTTACTCTGGTTATCATTATTCAGATTTCCTTGATTTCCTTCGTCGGCCATCTGAATTTTAAACATTTACCAATCATTAATAGAATAATTAAATAGTTTAAGTAACAACCATATAATACACATATTGGTCAAAAGTGTCGTGCATTGCGACTTTACTCTTTTTGCTATAGTATGCGTCAAATACACACTAAAACAGAAATTAAAAATTAGAATACTACTATTCCTCGTTAACTATACTACGATAGATTTATTATTATTACACATATTTTATTTATTATTATTACCAACTTTATCATCTCTTTCATGGATATGGATTTCCCCCGAAATCCATCTGGCGCTAATCGTATTTCCATACGAGTTGCTCTCCTACATACCTCATCCTCTCACTACTTTCTATGATTTCCTCTCCAAAATTTCGGAGTTCTTGCAAATTCTCTGCACTCATTGGGGGTGCAGGTACTGGTATTGGCTCTAGGTACTGGATTCTCTTGAGGGTATGGATTCTCCAAAATCTCCCTAATGTATTCATCATTGTCAAAATAGGGATCTAGTGGGTCCAAACCGTGATACGCTGCTAAGTTCGACAAGGTTTCTTCGTTTAAGTGATAGCGTGGCACATAATCTCTAAGATTATCAAACCATGGATCATAATTTGGATCTAGAGGATTAGGGGCTGGTATCCTCGGTATCTCCTCAGGGTTAAAATCAGGCATTTCTACCTCCATCGGTTGAGTGGGAATCAAAGGTAAGGGTTGTGGGGCTACTAGTTGTTCCAGACTTGGGTCAGCAGCAGTTGTAGCTAGGATATGGAAATTGGCTAAGCTTCTATTAAGCATATCCTGTGTATGGGCATCTGTCTTTAGCTTAGCGGCTGCTAGAACTCTTTGCTGTTGCAACTTTCGCATTCTTTTCCTACGTGCAAATGCTTCCTTACTGAACCATCCTCTTTTCTTATGAGGGAATGGCTCTTCTGACTGTGCTTTAAAGGCAAACATCCCTTCTTCCTGATCAGCAGAATACCCAGAAAGGGCAGGCTGTGAAGAGGTATCTTCACTCCTAGGTGAATCAGATAACTGACGACACATGTCTGAGGGTCCTTGATCACTCATACTGTAAACTAACAATTAGTCAAATAACACAAAACACATAATCACATAAATTATTTCCTAACACAAAATTTAGATTTTAAGTGTCAGTAGAACACTTCTTTGGCTTAGACCAGTGGCTAGGCTCTGATACCACCTTCTGTCGCAACCCTCGAACCCTTATCTGTCCTAGGAACGGGCGGATGCGAACTCAGAATTTTGGTGGTATCAGTTAGTTAATTTGGCAGCGGAAATTACATCAGGACCGTAGTTATGAAATGTTTATCAGAGTAAAACCACCATATATGATATTAATAATTACATGGGTAAAACCTAAGTTTCTTATTACAATACGTTTATAGGGATAAACCCTTTTTTATTGAATTTAAAACATCGTCTTTTAGGTAACTTTTATAGCCACATTTTTCCCAAGCCTTCAGTGCTCTCCAGCTGGCTTTTTACTAATTGGCTGTCACATTGTTGTAACACATGTGCCTTCACGGCCATCAAACAAATACCAAACCAATGAAATATTATATTTCATACTTGGGATTTGTAAAAATATGTGTATCATTTGCACATATCAATTCTTGTTCAATTTCAAACTCTAAATCACTTTCTGGAAGGTTATACGCGCACCGATGCGTAAATATAACCAGTTTAATGCAACAAACACTCCGGAATAGTGAAATAGGCTTAACATACCTTAAATAACCTTTACATAACTTAGAAATAAGTTTTGAAGGCTTTGGTATGGTGAAATCAAGTTAAATCGTTTACAGGGACTAAATTTGACAAACTGCGAAAGTATGCCAATTTGAACTGTAACAGACATTCCGGAACATGACCATAAGTTAAACACACCTTAAACATCCTTTACATAGCTTAGAAATAGGCTTTGAGGGGTTCGGTGTGCTAAAATAAACTTTTGGGTCATTCAGGGACTAAAAGTGTCAAAAAGTGCACAAGTTTGCATTTTCGCGCATAACTTACGTTCTGCATACATTCGGACATCCAAAAATTTATGTAAGCATGACTATATTATATTTTAGTGTTCGCCTTAAGAAAAATCCATTCGTCGCGTCATTTGGATCGTTTTTCGCGCTTATGCGCATTCCGTCGTAATTAAGCGAACATCGCGTTCGTACGGCCAAACGAACCAACCTCCGGCATATTTTTGAGCATGTTTTGAGTTCCCTATACTTTAACTTCATTTTAGAACCTTGAAATGAGGTTAACGGGGTTCAAACGCATCGAAAAAGGCCTTAAACACGTGCAGGGACCATTGCTGCCAATTTTGAAACTTTCTGATTCAGGGGGGGGGGGGTGCTAGCGTAGCGCGACGCCTATGGGGCTACCTGTCGCGCTACGCGACTGCATGATCTGGATCAGATTCAATGTTTTAACAAGCGGGTCCCAGCTGTTCGATTCTCAACCACACATTCTCAATCGTCTAGTCAGCGGATAAGAACCTAATTTCAGCTCCCATAAGGTTCCGACAAGTGTACAGGTTGGATCATGGCACGTTTTCCATGAAACGATCCTAACGGTTCGAGTATTCCTATAAATACCCAACCCACACAACCTCATTTTGCACAAGAATTCTGATTTGAGAGCTCTAAGTTGAAACCATTGTTTCATACCTGAGTTCTTAGATCGGGATTAGCATTCGGGGACCCTGGGTAAGTATTCTTTCGTTCTTTTCCTTATTTTATTGCTTTTCGAGTCAGAAAGTCAAACTTTGTTTGACTTTCAGCGTTGACCAATAATGGTCAATGCGAAGTTCGTTAGAACTTCGCAACGTGAGTGTAATCACGTTGGTTATAGTCCCTTGGGACTATGCCTACTGATTACCACGTTGTCTAGGGTCGTAGGGTAAGCGATCTGATAAATCGCTTATACCTTCGAGCCCGACCCAGTTTGGTCGATCATTAGGATCCGACCAAATACATTAGGTGACCCTAGTATAGGGCATAACCTTCCGAGGTTATACCCTATGGTCACATCATTTAAGTAGTTGTATGATAGGTAGTTTATATGCCTTAGGTAAATTACCAGAATACCCTTTTCATGTATAATTGATAATTAAGCATATGTAACCTAAACTTTTGTCACATAACTGATTATGTAACATGTTTAGGCATATAACACTTGTCATAGGACTAGTTAGGCGATCCGAACGCGTTTCACGCGAACGACGCGTTAAAGTAGCATAAGCTTCCTAAACGGGTCGTAATGGGTCGTAAACAGTTATGTTAGGTTTCATTTAGTATGTAGGCTTTGTTAAACCATATCACACGAGTCTCCACACTCGTTTGGTTTACAAACCCTAATGCTACCCGATCTTCCGATCTAGGTCCGGTTAATTAACATAGTTACCTATATTAGGTGCCGTTTGATTTCCGTGATCTCTAGCGTTGCTTGGTGGTTATCTTAGGACTCCTGAGCAATCTCAAGTGAGTACATAGACCCCTCTTTTACTGTTTTCCAAACTGTTTTGGGGTGGAACACATGTGCCTACTTGTTACTTTCATGCTTTCCTGTTTTCACATCATATACTGCTATGTTCGTTAGTACATTATAGTACATGATTTCATTACATTTTATGCTATGTATGTCCATTGCGTTCATACTTAGTACATCGTTTTACATTTACATTTTATGCTATTTATGTCCATTGCGTGCATACTTAGTACATTGTTTTTCATCACATGCTTACATTTTGGTATGACATTTGGTTTGTTTACATGGGACAATACATTCATTAACACCGATCATGCCGTTCGTTAGTAGGTAGTGGTACCATAGGAATTGACAACTCCCGTTCCGGACGTCCCAGGGAAAGGGGATGAAAGGAATGACCGAATTCGTTGATATAAGACAGATAGACCTTTAATTTGTTTAAAGGGTTTATCACCACAGTCGCCAGGCTTGGATGTATGCATATTCACAATACCGCATAAATGTTCATATTAAATATTTGCATGCATTTACACAAAACATAGCTTTGATTTAAACCAAGTTTTACTTCAATACTTTGTTTTTGTGCATATGGTTTAGTTGAGACCTTTCACTTGCCATACATGACATTTTGACATAGACATTTGACATAGACATTTCGGCATAGACATTTTAACATGATTGACATTTGATCATGCATTTACACAAAACATAGCTTTGATTTAAACCAAGTTTTACTTCAATACTTTGTTTTTGTGCATATGGTTTAGTTGAGACCTTTCACTTGCCATACATGACATTTTGACATAGACATTTGACATAGACATTTCGGCATAGACATTTTAACATGATTGACATTTGATCATGCATTTACACAAAACATAGGTTTGATTTAAACCAAGTTTTACTTCAATACTTTGTTTTTGTGCATATGGTTTAGTTGAGACCTTTCACTTGCCATACATGACATTTTGACATAGACATTTGACATGGATATTTGACATAGACATTTGACAGGGATATTTGACATAGACATTTGACATGGATATCTGACATAGACATTTGACATGGATATTTGACATAGACATTTGACATGGATATTTGACATAGACATTTTGATATGATTTACATCTTGACATGAACATTTTACATTGTTTGGTTTGGTTTGATTAAGTGATTAAGTAACGATGCGTGTGTAATATGATACAAGCATGGTGGATACGCCGCTGGTACTTCCTATATATAAGTGTTTGTATGGTATTACATGTCGTAACGTTATTTGAATCATTTCAGTTTGAGACATAGAACATTTCATACAAATAACATACTTTTCACAAGACATTGATTTATAAACAACTTATCTTATGCAAACACATTTTACTTGGTTATTCATTTAACCTTACATTTATTTATACTTATCATCTGATCTTATCATTTTTCAAATGATTTAAAAGACAAAGCAAATAACAAGGTTCATGACTAAACATTTTCTCAAACATAAGTCATGAATCTTATTTTCACAAAACCTATGTATCTCACAGGCATTTTTATGCTGACGTACCTATTTTCACATGTGTTTTTCAGGAACTGTTGCATAAGATGATCAAGATACACATAGACAGACTTGGGCTTTAGTGACAATAAAAGATGCAAGACTAGTTAATTATGTTGTATTTCTTTGTTTGTTAAGACATTGTAACACTTTTAATCAATAAAACGAAACTTCAATTGCCATGGATTTGAAACAATTAATTCTGTTACAACACTCCCCGATATTTCCGCCACGTTTTGTATGTTCTACGTTGTCGGGGTGTGACAGAAAAGATGGTATCAGAGCCAATGGTTATAGGGAATTAGGTTATTAGTAATTAGTAATGCTTTGACCTAGTCTATAACCTTCTTAGGACCCTAACGCGAGTTTACTTGCGTTTAGTCATAAAACAATACTGTCGCCTATCCTTAGGCGACAACCGCAACAAGAACATGAATTTCAAAACCGCTTTGAAAAACTAATCATCTGTTCTAGGATGACTGATTACTAGGTTTTGAACCCTCTATTGTAAGGTTTTGAACTCTCTATTATATGGTTTTGAACCTCTTTGAGTTTTCAAAACTTCGTCAAGGTTTTGGGTTTTAAATAATGTGAACACGTGCAAACTGGAAGGGTGAATGCCTGTATTCTGGGTTTTCTGTCTAGGCAAGCACTTCGTATACATCTCATCAGACGCGAGACCAGTTGTGCTTACCTGGGAATTCTTGGGATGAGTGTTCACTTATAGGCGAGCATGTCTTCGCGATACATTATTTTTGACCCATCTACTTTGATCAGTCACCGTCTCATTTGTTTGCCTTAGGTAACAAACAAATGATCGCAATCTTCATGCGTTATCATTCTGTTTTGATTGTCCAATAATCTTTCACTCGTTTCTTCCTATGTCTTTCACTTTCTTCTAGAATGTCTCTTCATCACGATGACGCCCAGATATCCAAGCAGACTGCCAAATTCGCTCAGCGAATAGGCGAAGTAGTCCTGAAGACTGTTGAATTAGCTACTGCCATGTATCGTCTCCAGGATGAAGCCACTCAAGAGTCACCAAGACAGGCAGGACCTAGTCAGGCGACAACACCATCAGCCAATAAACCAATCGAGGAATCAAAGACCATGGATGAACAACCCCCTAAGAAGTCAAAGAAGCGAAAGGCTTCTCAGAACTTCGCCATTGTCGCTCACAATGGTCAAGCCTTCCCCAACCAACCAGCTCAACCCCCTGCTAGGAAGCCATACAATGGAACTGCACTCTTGTGCAACCAATGTAACCTTCATCATCACCTTTGTGTGAAGTGCCGCAAATGTCAGATTTGTGGGCTTATAGGTCATACAGCAAGGGTTTGCCCAACTACAGCTGTACCAAATCAAGCTGGCGACACTCCTGCTCAAGCTCGTTTCTCACGAGGGCTTTGCTATAACTGTGGCGAGATGGGCCATTTCCTAAGGGATTGCCCAAAGCTTGCTAAGGCAAATCTGACCCACGGATGAGCAGTTGGCCGAGTAGAAGATGTTGCTATCTTATGCTTTTGTTTCTTTCGTTTTCTTGATTGTGAAACAATCTGTCTCGTTCATAAATAAAAGTAGTTGTTCACAAATTCTGATATACAAGTATAGTTACATGTGTGTATGATTTTCCTATGATACCTGCATTAAGGAACTATGTTCCTTACAAACTACTCTTGTGATTCTCACTTTCAAGTGATCGCTCATAATTTCCTCGAAAGTTCTAAGTACTCGTTTCACTCTAAGAAACAAAGTACAGAAAATTAAGTGACATTATGAGTAATCGTGCTTTTCGCACATCTGTGCCTTTAAATCCTTGGTTAGATAACTAAGGGTATTTTCAAATCTCATTCCCATTACGTTTTGATTTTTCAACATACACAGTACCAGTATTTCAAAACAATCTTCATGATCTCAAAACATTTCATATAGTTTGAAAACAATTTTTCTAGATGCATTGTCTATGTTATTTCAAAAACATTGGGCATGTTATCAAAACCAACCTTTCTAATTTCAAAATATTTCATATAGTCTGAAGACAATATTAACACAATACATTTTCTGATCAAGTGCATGATTTCGAAAAACATCATTCATGTCTTTCAAAAACCTTATACATAATTTCAAAATTCATCTCGCATGATTTTAAAACATTTTTATAAATATACCTATATAATACACCTACTTTATGATTTCCAAAAAGTATTATATATAAGGTTTCAAAAACGTTAAACACATTTTTCTTAAAGGAACCCCATGCATAGTATTCAAAAATATTTTCCTCATACATTGACTTAACCTTCAAATTCCGCTTCATATGTCGCCTTGACATATCAGGCATCTCAACTTCATAAGCATTTTACTTCATGTTTTGACTTAAGCACATCCCGTGCAAGATTTCAAAACATCTTCAACTTCTAAAATCCATATGGGATCTTTTTATCTCCACAATTAGACCCTTGTGGATAATCATCATTCAAATCAGAGTCCTTAATTGGATTCCTTATGTACCTTAATTCGAACACTTCGGTTCCTAATAATCGAAATCGAATTTTCTTTTTGAATCTTTCTATCTTTATAGTTGGATTCTTGATAAACGTTTAAAGTACCAAATGAAATCCACGAAATGGATTCCTAGTGTGCTTTAAATGCATGTACGCAATTTACAAGACAAATTAACGAACAATTTTGTGGTTATGTGATATATGTTTATGTGTTCTCCTCTATGATTTTTGTGTTTTTGTATACTCTGGATATTCGTTATCCAAATCCTCGTAGAATCTTTCATATCTTCATATGATGAATTCGTAGTAGGATATTCAAAAAGGTACTACCTTAAATCCTTAATGGGCTTCTATGTAAGAGTTAAGACCCTCGGATTTATATAGTACTACTCCATGATTCATAAGAGACCCTTTAGTGGTCTAGTCAAAAAGATTGATTCACAATTTGGTTAAAAAAATGACATCTAGTGATGTAGCTGAACAGACTCCTTGATAGTCTATTTAAATCATTTATTGATTTAGTCTAAAGGACTCTATGGCGGTCTAAGTCACGCTCATCACAGGATTTTTCATTTGGTTTTACCCTACACATTATAAAATAGACTGTGTGAACTGTGCAAGGAATTCTCTAATTATGTATGCGCACATAATTATGAAATTTAGTGCACAGAAATCCAGTAAGATTTATTATGTGAAAGAACCGATAGCGACAACAATAACAAAATGAGGATGATGTAATGGAGGTACGGTGGACGCACCAATGATGCTTTATATACTTGTATATAAGTATCCCTCTTACGTTGCAATCATGATGATTATTAAAGTTACTAGAAGTTCAGAAACCTAGCCAATGTTGTTCGATCTTTTCAACTTCATATTTCCAAGCTCTCACAAGTTTCCTCTAAATAAATTTCGGGACGAAATTCCCTAAAGTAGGGGAGACTGTAACACCTGTGCCTTCACGGCCATCAAACAAATACCAAACCAATGAAATATTATATTTAATACTTGGGATTTGTAAAAATATGTGTATCATTTGCACATATCAATTCTTGTTCAATTTCAAACTCTAAATCACTTTCTGGAAGGTTATACGCGCACCGATGCGTAAATATAACCAGTTTAATGCAACAAACACTCCGGAATAGTGAAATAGGCTTAACATACCTTAAATAACCTTTACATAACTTAGAAATAAGTTTTGAAGGCTTTGGTATGGTGAAATCAAGTTAAATCGTTTACAGGGACTAAATTTGACAAACTGCGAAAGTATGCCAATTTGAACTGTAACAGACATTCCGGAACATGACCATAAGTTAAACACACCTTAAACATCCTTTACATAGCTTAGAAATAGGCTTTGAGGGGTTCGGTGTGCTAAAATAAACTTTTGGGTCATTCAGGGACTAAAAGTGTCAAAAAGTGCACAAGTTTGCATTTTCGCGCATAACTTACGTTCTGCATACATTCGGACATCCAAAAATTTATGTAAGCATGACTATATTATATTTTAGTGTTCGCCTTAATAAAAATCCATTCGTCGCGTCATTTGGATCGTTTTTCGCGCTTATGCGCATTCCGTCGTAATTAAGCGAACATCGCGTTCGTACGGCCAAACGAACCAACCTCCGGCATATTTTTGAGCATGTTTTGAGTTCCCTATACTTTAACTTCATTTTAGAGCCTTGAAATGAGGTTAACGGGGTTCAAACGCATCGAAAAAGGCCTTAAACACGTGCAGGGACCATTGCTGCCAATTTTGAAACTTTCTGATTCAGGGGGGGGGGGTGCTAGCGTAGCGCGACGCCTATGGGGCTACCTGTCGCGCTACGCGACTGCATGATCTGGATCAGATTCAATGTTTTAACAAGCGGGTCCCAGCTGTTCGATTCTCAACCACACATTCTCAATCGTCTAGTCAGCGGATAAGAACCTAATTTCAGCTCCCATAAGGTTCCGACAAGTGTACGGGTTGGATCATGGCACGTTTTCCATGAAACGATCCTAACGGTTCGGGTATTCCTATAAATACCCAACCCACACAACCTCATTTTGCACAAGAATTCTGATTTGAGAGCTCTAAGTTGAAACCATTGTTTCATACCTGAGTTCTTAGATCGGGATTAGCATTCGGGGACCCTGGGTAAGTATTCTTTCGTTCTTTTCCTTATTTTATTGCTTTTCGAGTCAGAAAGTCAAACTTTGTTTGACTTTCAGCGTTGACCAATAATGGTCAATGCGAAGTTCGTTAGAACTTCGCAACGTGAGTGTAATCACGTTGGTTATAGTCCCTTGGGACTATGCCTACTGATTACCACGTTGTCTAGGGTCGTAGGGTAAGCGATCTGATAAATCGCTTATACCTTCGAGCCCGACCCAGTTTGGTCGATCATTAGGATCCGACCAAATACATTAGGTGACCCTAGTATAGGGCATAACCTTCCGAGGTTATACCCTATGGTCACATCGTTTAAGTAGTTGTATGATAGGTAGTTTATATGCCTTAGGTAAATTACCAGAATACCCTTTTCATGTATAATTGATAATTAAGCATATGTAACCTAAACTTTTGTCACATAACTGATTATGTAACATGTTTAGGCATATAACACTTGTCATAGGACTAGTTAGGCGATCCGAACGCGTTTCACGCGAACGACGCGTTAAAGTAGCATAAGCTTCCTAAACGGGTCGTAATGGGTCGTAAACAGTTATGTTAGGTTTCATTTAGTATGTAGGCTTTGTTAAACCATATCACACGAGTCTCCACACTCGTTTGGTTTACAAACCCTAATGCTACCCGATCTTCCGATCTAGGTCCGGTTAATTAACATAGTTACCTATATTAGGTGCCGTTTGATTTCCGTGATCTCTAGCGTTGCTTGGTGGTTATCTTAGGACTCCTAAGCAATCTCAAGTGAGTACATAGACCCCTCTTTTACTGTTTTCCAAACTGTTTTGGGGTGGAACACATGTGCCTACTTGTTACTTTCATGCTTTCCTGTTTTCACATCATATACTGCTATGTTCGTTAGTACATTATAGTACATGATTTCATTACATTTTATGCTATGTATGTCCATTGCGTTCATACTTAGTACATCGTTTTACATTTACATTTTATGCTATTTATGTCCATTGCGTGTATACTTAGTACATTGTTTTTCATCACATGCTTACATTTTGGTATGACATTTGGTTTGTTTACATGGGACAATACATTCATTAACACCGATCATGCCGTTCGTTAGTAGGTAGTGGTACCATAGGAATTGACAACTCCCGTTCCGGACGTCCCAGGGAAAGGGGATGAAAGGAATGACCGAATTCGTTGATATAAGACAGATAGACCTTTAATTTGTTTAAAGGGTTTATCACCACAGTCGCCAGGCTTGGATGTATGCATATTCACAATACCGCATAAATGTTCATATTAAATATTTGCATGCATTTACACAAAACATAGCTTTGATTTAAACCAAGTTTTACTTCAATACTTTGTTTTTGTGCATATGGTTTAGTTGAGACCTTTCACTTGCCATACATGACATTTTGACATAGACATTTGACATAGACATTTCGGCATAGACATTTTAACATGATTGACATTTGATCATGCATTTACACAAAACATAGCTTTGATTTAAACCAAGTTTTACTTCAATACTTTGTTTTTGTGCATATGGTTTAGTTGAGACCTTTCACTTGCCATACATGACATTTTGACATAGACATTTGACATAGACATTTCGGCATAGACATTTTAACATGATTGACATTTGATCATGCATTTACACAAAACATAGCTTTGATTTAAACCAAGTTTTACTTCAATACTTTGTTTTTGTGCATATGGTTTAGTTGAGACCTTTCACTTGCCATACATGACATTTTGACATAGACATTTGACATGGATATTTGACATAGACATTTGACAGGGATATTTGACATAGACATTTGACATGGATATCTGACATAGACATTTGACATGGATATTTGACATAGACATTTGACATGGATATTTGACATAGACATTTTGATATGATTTACATCTTGACATGAACATTTTACATTGTTTGGTTTGGTTTGATTAAGTGATTAAGTAACGATGCGTGTGTAATATGATACAAGCATGGTGGATACGCCGCTGGTACTTCCTATATATAAGTGTTTGTATGGTATTACATGTCGTAACGTTATTTGAATCATTTCAGTTTGAGACATAGAACATTTCATACAAATAACATACTTTTCACAAGACATTGATTTATAAACAACTTATCTTATGCAAACACATTTTACTTGGTTATTCATTTAACCTTACATTTATTTATACTTATCATCTGATCTTATCATTTTTCAAATGATTTAAAAGACAAAGCAAATAACAAGGTTCATGACTAAACATTTTCTCAAACATAAGTCATGAATCTTATTTTCACAAAACCTATGTATCTCACAGGCATTTTTATGCTGACGTACCTATTTTCACATGTGTTTTTCAGGAACTGTTGCATAACATGATCAAGATACACATAGACAGACTTGGGCTTTAGTGACAATAAAAGATGCAAGACTAGTTAATTATGTTGTATTTCTTTGTTTGTTAAGACATTGTAACACTTTTAATCAATAAAACGAAACTTCAATTGCCATGGATTTGAAACAATTAATTTTGTTACAACACTCCCCGATATTTCCGCCACGTTTTGTATGTTCTACGTGGTCGGGGTGTGACAATTGTGTTACCTGAAACGCGTTTTAAAAACATTTGTCAGTGGAATTACTGGTGAGTGAATCCCAGTTTAATCAAGAAATATTTTATCAATTAAAACAATATTGAGAGCGATCACATTGTTTATTTCTACACAATTACTCATTCAGTACTGTTAATCCTGAGTTGTGGGTCATATTACACATTGGCTAACTCTTCGTCCAATGGTAACGTGTTGTCGTCCCGACTTATTGCTCACAGTGTAGTAAATTTTGTATACAAAACCCCAACATACCGGCAGTAATTGAAGAACTACAAAGACTCAATCACCGCTTAATCACATTGTAAAACATTTAAGGTTTTGTAAAATATTACAAAAAGTTTAACAAAAATAGGATAAACTCACATTGCTATCTTAGACTTCGCGTAAGGGTTTCCTGGGATTAATCTATAATTTACACAAATGTACATAGGTTAGTATAATAACCCTTTGATAATATTAATGATACCCTCCCTGAGACGGTATTCCAACAACTACGTCGGGCAGAACCACGACAGTTGTTACGGAACCCTAAATCAATCGGACAACGTATCTAATACGAAACTGGGGTTATAATACTTACAACGGAGTAGAACCTCGCTAATTAGGGGGTATACTACTCGAATATTATGCCTAATATCAGAGATTTCGAGATTGAGAAAAGAAAATGAACGATTTCTGGTTGAACCCGATGGCCTGCTTATATAGTTACTGAAACTGGTTCTCACGCGGCCCGCGTAAAGGTAAGCAAGAGCTTACGCAGCCCGCGTACTAGTCTGGGTAGGGTTAGGGTGTCCGGATCACTGCCTAGCTTCGCCACGATGATGACACGTGTCATCACCGGGCTGCGCCACTATCTTGATCCCACGCGGCCCGCGTTAACTAAATGGGAGTCTTACGCGGCCCGCTTGAACTTAAGAAAATCAACGAAATCAGGTCTTAACCTTGATACCGCCCGCGTAAGGGTTGGGGTGGGTCTACGCGGCCCGCCTCAGCTTAAAAAATCATATTTTTAATTTATTTTTCTACTATACTGTATTTTGGGCTCGGTTTTCACATACGGGGTGTATTTAAAGACATATTGGGACATTTTAAGATATAATAGGGTGTCGGAAATATTATGAGGGTGTCGGTTTTTATTGAGGGTTGTTACAGCAGTGCCAGTGGTTTTTAACAAGTGAGCCTTGATAGCTTTAATGTCTGCTTGAGTATCCATAAACCTTGCATCCATGGCATTTCTGATCTTTTGAATCTGAATTTCATGTTGCTGATCAGCTAATTGTCTTTGATGGATGAGAAAAGGTTGAAACAAATTCCAGAGCTCATTTGTAGCAGGTGCAGGTGGTGGTGCAGGTGCTTAAGCTGGAGCAGCAGTGGATGTATCCAGTTTGTTAACTCTGGCCGTTAGTTCTCGGTACATTAAACCATCACCCAACTTAATGGGATCATCTGATTTCCCACTAGCAGTGGTTGTAACAGTAGTTGACTCAGGAAATGTATTACAGAAATCATCCACTGATGCCCCCTTTTTCTTGGTACTGGGGACTTCTTCCTTCAAAAAGAGAAACACTTTTTAGTGAACCAGTAACTACTGGATACACAAATGTTCCCAGAGAAGGAATTGCCTTCAAGGAAGTCTTATGGGTGAAACCACTGTCCAAATGCAAACCAGTGGGTTCAGCACTTGTAGTGGCTGCTTCACTTGAACTACCACCAAGAGTTACTTGTAACTCAAGGGGTGTAACCTCCTCAGGTCTTGTTGGTGGGTTAGCAATGATTGATACTTCAGACCCAGTCACTTGTTGAGGCATATTCTCATGAACAGGTGATTGAGAAGGACTGGTTTGTGTCTGGTTCAAATCAAGAGCATCCAACAAAAGTTTTGTTTGTGGGGGAATTGTGGAGGTGAGGTTGGGTGTAGAAAGAGAATTTGCCCCGGGCAGTGGGCTGTAGATGATGGATTCGAGTGATTCCAGAGCATCATATTATGGTGTCCCTATGTGTACAACCTGTTCTTTTTTAGAAGAAGCAGGAGGAGTATGAGGCATGGGTTGAGATATTTCTACCATCTGCTGTGAGGAAGTAGCAGCAGTGGTTTCTTGTGACTTTTGTGCTGTCACTGGTAGTTGCTCTGGTATCTCATCTTCCAGAGTTTCCTTTGATTTGGGTTTGGGGGGCTTTTGAGTTTTCTTTTGTCGTGGTTTTCTGGTGGTTTTAGGTGTGGGTTTCACAGCAGTTGTTTTGCTGCTGTGATCACCTAGAGCAGTGGGCTCAGCAGATACCTGAGGAGCAGCGGTAGCTGCTAAATTCTGCTCAGGGACCCCTGCTTTTGCTTTGGAAGGTGTTGATAATCTTGTAAAAGTTTCAGCTGTTAAGTTGTTTATTTGAAAAGTTTCACCTTGTGTGAGCACATGAGTATCATCCTTTCCAAATTTCTTTTGAAAGTAAAAACTTAGAAATCTTGGAAATAGTAGGAATGGATTTTTATCAACATTTTTAACCAAATCATTAAAGATCTCCTGGGAGTAGTTGAAATTTTGTTTTTGTAAAATAGCATAACCCAGGTATTGGATCTTTAATGGGATTTCATTAAAAGCAGTTGTTTTATTTGAAACACACATTAAGGGGGTATGAAATAAAAACATTGTTGCAGGAGGAAAGCTACCTTTTTGTAAGGTATCTTTTTTCATTTCCTCAGCATACCCCCTTTCAATAAAATCAGTTTGATAATCGATTTTGGGAAAAGAAGTTTTACCTTGCTGATCATTGAGTTCAAACACTTCGGAAATGGATTGTGGTGTAATTTTAACTGGTTTACCCTTTATGGAGGAATTGATGGCTAAGGCTGTTTTTCCTTGAAGTTCAAGGGTGGCATTCTTTCAAAATTCTCTCTGGGTTGCCAGGAAGATCGGAGCATCAGCAGTCAACAAAGTTTTGTACTTTGAAGACGCCATAGTATCAATAATGGAATCGTAGGTATCGATGTTACCGGGTTTTGTGTGTAGACCCAGATAGTTGTGAGGAGCTTTGTACGGAATTTCAATGGGTTTGGTGGCCATTTGAGTGTCTTTTTGAGAAGACGATGACGGTGATTTTGGAGAAGAAGACATGAGTGGTTTGTAAGATGAAGAAGACGAAGATGGATTTGAGAGAAAAAGATGGAAACTGCATTGAGAAAGGAATTTTGGAATTCAATTCGACAGTGTAAAACCCTGTTTGGGGTTTGGAAGGGGGTTTTATAGAGGAAAAAGTGAATGCTGACGTAGCAGCGGTTACAAACGATCTGACCGCTATGTACTGTCCACGTGCCAACCCCTGATGAATAATGGATGACAGTTCTTTTATGAAACCACTGATGAAGCAATATCAGTGGTTGTAACGGTAACAATGAGAACAGTGGGTGATTTTTACTATCAGTGGATAGCATATCAGTGGATAAAAACACTGATTTTGACCAACAATGATTACCAAGGAAATGATCGAACAGGGGTTGACTTTCAGCAGTGGACAACATTTAGTAGAACAGATGTTTGAACAAAACAGTGGTTATGGCAGACTTTTAAGGATTTAATGAAAAATTCATTTTTAGCTATTTTTAAGGATTGATTTTTGATTTTCTGAAAACATTTTAATGCTTTTATTCATAGAAAAACAAGATTTTGCTTGTTATTCCATGTTTAGCATGCCAATCCTGGAGATCAAACTTTCAAAGGTGGATGTGTCTAATACTTTGGTTAGCACATCAGCCAGCTGATCCTTAGTTGGAACATGATGCAGATAAATCAAACCTTTTTTCATAGCAATCCC
This sequence comes from Helianthus tuberosus, assembly GCA_030545235.1. Lineage (NCBI taxonomy): Eukaryota > Viridiplantae > Streptophyta > Magnoliopsida > Asterales > Asteraceae > Helianthus > Helianthus tuberosus. The sequence continues at coordinate 3,073,835 of CM060387.1, forward strand.
TCACAAAGTGATGTCTGGTATCTATATGTTTGGTGGTTGAATGGGAGACTAGATTTTTGATGATATTTTCTGCTGCCTGACTGTCCAACATGAGAGGTGTCTTTAGGGCAGTGATACCAAAATCCAGCAACTGATTTTGAAGCCAAAGCAGTTGGGCTGTACAGCTTGCAGCAGCTATATATTCTGCCTCAGCAGTGGATGTGGAAACAGCTGCTTGCTTTTTGCTTTGCCAAGACACTAAGCAACTGCCTAGGAATTGGCACCCTCCTGAAGTGGACTTCCTTGTCTTGTCACATCCAGCAAAATCACTGTCTGAGAAACCTGAAAGCTTGATATTTCCATCAGCTGGATACCAGATACCAAGTGTGGGAGCACCTTTTAGGTATCTGAATATCCTTTTTACAGCAATAAGGTTAGACTTTCTAGGGGCTGATTGGGATCTTGCACAAACACATGTTGCAAACATGATGTCTGGCCTAGATGCAGTTAGGTACAATAAAGACCCAATCATGCTTCTATATAGAGTTTGATCAACCAAATCATCCTTTTCATTAGACATGACAATTTTATTGGTTGCAATGGGTGTACTGCATGGCTTACAATCATCCATCTCAAATTTCTTTAGAAGTTCTTTGGCATATTTTCCTTGATGGATAAAAGTGCCATTTTGCAGTTGCCTTACTTGGAGACCAAGAAAATACTGGAGTTCACCCATTGCACTCATTTCAAAGTCAGCTGTCATGAGTTTCCTAAACTCATCACACATTTTGTTACATGTGATTCCAAAGATGATGTCATCAACATAAATCTGGACAATCATCAAATCCTTCCCTCTCCATTTTAAAAACAGTGTTTTGTCTATTTTACCTCTTGTGAAACCTATGAAAAGTAGAAAGGTGGAAAGAGTTTCATACCAGGCTCTTGGTGCTTGTTTCAGGCTATACAAAGCTTTATTTAGCTTGTAGACATGATTTGGATTAAATGGATCCTCAAAGCCTGGAGGTTGACAAACATAAACCTCTTCTTGAATCTTACCATAGAGGAATGCACATTTGATATCCATTTGATACTCCTTGATGTTGTGGTTGACAGCAAAGGCCAGGAATAGTCTGATAGCTTCAAGTCTTGCTACAGGGGCAAATGTTTCATCATAGTCAATGCCTTCTTCCTGTCTGAACCCTTGAACCACAAGCCTAGCTTTATTCTTGACAACAATGCCCCTTTCATCAGTTTTGTTTTTGAAGACCCACTTTGTGCCAATAGGACTTACACCTTCTGGCAGTGGTACAAGCTCCCATACTTGTTGTCTTTTGAACTGTTGGAGCTTCTCTTGCATGGCTTCTACCCAGCTGTTGTCTTTCAGTGCCTCTTGGTACTTGACTTGCTGATGGAGAGATAGGAAACCAACAAAAAGACAGATGTTTTGGGATTGGCTTCTTGTGAGCACCCCTTCATTGATGTTGCCAATGATTTGGTCAGGTGGATGAGATTTCAAGAAGATTAGATCTCCTTGGTATGGAACAATGGCATTTAATGGTGAAGGCTGCAGATGTGAATCATCTGAGCTAACCACTGTTGGTGACTTTGATGATCCAGCAGTGGCTTCAAATGGAGGTGGAGGAATAGGTGGAACTGGTGTGAAAACATGCTGACTTTTATCCACTGATGGAGGACTATCAACAGTGTTTGATGATGTGGAAGCAGGGGTTAATGGGCTACTTTGGTCAACAACTGTTGAGGTAGCAGTGGTTGAACTTTGACAACTGTTTTGAACATCTGTTTCTCTACCACTTGATGCAGACTTTTGTTGTGGAATGATGACTTCATATCCATAGTCTGATGCTGAATCTGAATCTGCAAGCATGGTTCTGGCAGCCTCTATCAAAGTTCTGTTCTTTCATTCAACAACCCCATTTTGTTCTGGTGTTCTTGGAATGCTGTACTGCCTCACAATTCCTTTTGACATGCATAAATCATCTAACTCCTTGTTTCTGAACTATGTGCCATTATCACTCCTAAAGACTTTTACTGGCAAGTCAAACTGCTTTTCAACCTATTTCACAAAGTCTTGCAGAATGCCTGCAGTCTCATCTTTTGAGTGTAAAAAGTAAGTCCATGTAAACCTAGAAAAGTCATCAACATTAACCAAACAATATCTTTTCTTCCTAAGACTCATGACTTTAACTGGGACAAACAAATCCATGTGAAGCATTTGCAAACACTTGGTTGTTTTGGACTCTTCATTTGATTTGAATGAGCTTTTATGTTGTTTTCCTTTTAAGCAGGAAACACAATGCTCAGAACAGGTGAACAGTTTTTTAGGTAAACCTCTTACTAACCCCTGTTTTGAAATAGCAGTGATTGTCTTGAGATTTGTGTGCCCCAATCTCATGTGCCATAATTCCGTCTCTTTGTTTGAGGCAGCTGAGAACAGACAGGCATCAGTCCTGGGGCTCTCTTTTGACATATCTACCACATAAACATTGCCACTTCTTTGAGCAACAAGTTGGGTTTTTCCATTTTTTATTATTGCTTCAATCTTTTCAACCATTTCTGGTACAACAATCCTACAACACTCTTTTGTAAAGAATGAGCCATCGCCCTTATCACTCATTTGAGAGACACTTAAGAGGTTGAATTTTAGATTGTCTATTAGATTGACATTTTCAAACTTAACTTTACCAGACTGGACAGTACCAGACCCCAGAACCTTCCCTTTACTATTATTGCCAAAGGATATATCACCCCCTCCATGAGTTTTGAAATCTTTGAGAAGGGCTCTACATCCTGTCAAGTGCCTGGAGCCTCCACTATCTACATACCAAAGACTATCTAAGCATGCAGAAGCTCCCTACACATGTAGTAAAGGATTAGTTCATTAGGGTCTCCAAAGGCAATATGGATTTGGATGGGGTCTCAGTAGTGTCTAGGTTAAGTTTAGGTGGATGGGCAGTGGTTAGGTTAGGGGTTTTGACAGTTTTGGGACTGTTTTTCTCTAACCACTGTTGGGGGTCTTGCCCAATAATCTGCTGACAACCAAAAGGATGCCTGTTCACTCTTAGTTTAGAAGGCCTTTTGTAAGCCTCATAAACATGAGGGATCCTTTGGTATGGTGGTTGTCCCTTACCTCTTCTGTATTGATTGGCAGGGGGTGCATCAGTCACCTGAACATCTCTTTTGATAGATGTTTGGTTCAGCTGTTTTGTAACAGCTGTTTGGACTGGCACAAACAGTGGTTGGTTCTTGGTGAACTTGACAGATGAACTTGATGAACTCAAGGATGTTTTTGCAGTGTACTCATTCTTTTCACATCAAATGATTTGAGATACACACATTCTTGAGTTTTGTGGTTTGATTTACCACAGATGGTGCAGCTCTCAGTAGGTACAATTACACTTGTTTTGTTCAGATCATATGCTTTTAGATGAAAATAGTCTTTTGTTAGATGATTCTTCTTTTCACAAAAATCACAAAACAGGTTTTTGATCTTTTCTCTCTTCTTTCTCTTGTCAGACTCCTTTGCAACAGAGTTTTGAACTGCTGTTGGGATGTCTTTGAGAGGAATGACTTTTGCTTTTGGAGCTTTTACACCATCAGTGGTTGTGAAGTCCATTGGTTTAAAATTTTCAAGAATGTCACACTCATCAGACCATCTGGGTTTAAATTGATATTCTTCAATCTCTTCATAGGTTGAAGAGCCCAATGGTCTTTCAAGTGTGATTTTGTTGCCATTTTTATCAGTAATTTTGATTTCCTGGCCATTCTTGTTTGTTGGTGTTATTTCAACTGAACCAGCTTGTTTTGCAGCAGTGTTTTCAATTTCATCATATTTTCTAAATCCTACGCCAAATTTTACATTGCTTTCAAGCTGTTTTTCAAGCATGACCTCATAACCTTTGCAAGATTCCACCCATCTTTCACAAGTGATTTGGGTGGATTCCAACTCCTTTTTGCAAACTTGGTATTTTTCTACCATAGTTTGGAGTTGGTTCTTGGTTATACTATGCTCCTCTTTTAAACTGTAGATTTCTTTATCTTTTTCAACCAACTTGATTTTAAGTTCTTTTAAGGACTTCTCAAATTTGACTTCATCAGTTAAAACTTTATCCCTAAGGTTTTCATTCACCTCTTTAATGTTAGCAAATGCAATAATTCATTTGTCTAAACACAGATTTTCAAGAACCTGAGGTGATACCTTGGCAGCAGCCATCATGGCACAATCACATTGATGATCACTTTCTTCATCAGCTCTCTCTTCTTTCTCACCTTCTTTTTTCTCTTATTTTTCTTCCTTTTCTTCTTTTTCTTCTTTGGACCAGGGGTCAGCCATTGGTTCAATCAGGGTTTCTGAATTTTCTCCCAGCAGTATTTCACCAGCAACTGCAGCAACCACTGCTTCAGCCACTTCATCCACTGTTTCAGCACTTAGCTGCTCTCCTTCAGCTTCCAGCCCTTCTGGTATTGACTCTAATGCCATCAAACAAAATTCATCATTAGAAGCATAGAGTGCAAAATTTTCATCACCAAGTTCATCAGGCATACTGCTCCAGTCAACAAAGCCTTGGGTGAAAAAACTTTGCTGATCTGGTTGAACCACTGTTGGAGCAGTTTGTTGAGGTGCAACAGGTTTCACTTGAGCCTGAGGGACAGGGGCTTGAACATACTGAATTTGTGGAACAGTGGTTTGAACATAATGCACAGGCACAGGGGTTGCAGCATAGTGAGCAGTGTTAACATGGGCTGCAGGGGTATATTGGGCATAGTGCACAGTGCTTTGGTGTTGTGGTCTAGGGTTTGAGCTGGGATGAGTGATAATTGGACCAGTGGTTTGACTCCTGCATTCCCTAGCAAAATGACCTAGCCTATTGCACTTATAACACTTGATTTTTGACTTATCCAACCCCACTTTTAAATTCCCATGTAGCCCTGGGAATTTTCTCCCTGTTCTTTTATAGAATTTGCTTGTTCTCACACTAAGCAATGCCAATTGATGCAAAATGTCCATTTCTTCTAAGTCAGTGGGACCAAAGTGTTGTAAATCATTGACTTCAAAAGACAGGTTATCAGAGATCTGGCTTTCTCTATTTGCTGTGAAAGCAAAGTTGGATGAGTGAGGATCAGAGTTGAAGTTTGCACCAGCAGTTATGTCAATAAAATGATCATAACTCTGATCCTTACTGCTGCCAGTCTCTTCCTGACCCAGAAGAGTTGTGTTGCCAAATGAATAATCATCTGCAACTTTGCCAGACTCTTGCAACCTCTTTTTCGGGTTTAACTCCCTTTCATAAGTCAGGAGTCTACCATGAAGTTGGGTTAGTGTCAGATCATTGAACTCAACCTAGTTTCTAGTCACAAAGGCAATTGTATCCCAATTTTCAGGTAATGATCTAAGAAACCTGCTATTTTGTGTAGATTTAGGAAATTCAACCTTAACAAGTCTTAGCTCACTAATGAGACAACTGAATCGCTCAAACTGTTGAGTCAATGATTCACCCTTAATGTGACAAAAGGTTTCATACTGCTGATTCAGAATTTCCTGCTTATTTTCAATTACTTCTTCCGTTCCCCCAAATTGTTCCTTAAGTGCATCCCATAATTCCTTGGCACTGTTACAGTGTAACAGCCCAGCATAAATTTCATTGGGAAGAGCAGATGCAATGATGCTAAATGCTTTGGCATCTAGTTCGAACTTTTGAAAATCAGTTTCAGTATAGTTTTTAGGTTTTTTAGGTTCGAACTTCTTTGAATCCTGAGCACTTGGCACCACAGGAACATGTGGTCCAAAAACAACAGATCTCCAACATCCATTATTTTGTTGAGCAAGGATGTGACCCATCCTTCTCTCCCAGATGTTGTATTCATTTCGTTTCAACATGGGCGGTTTGAAAAGAGAACCGATGTTATTTTTATCATCTTGCGATTGTGACGTCATCCTGGTTGTTTTACAGGCACTGATTAATCAACTTTGAACGTGATTAACCCTTACTCTGTTTTACAACAAAACGCACAACTATCAGTATCAATGATTGCGAGCTGAACTATTTATGTCAAAATTATTGTTAGATCAAATTTGACTGTCCAAGCTCTGATACCAATTGTTAGGATCTGAGTTTGGATTGATTGTGTTTTACGTTTGATTTAAGATGAAAAATGAACAAGTAATGCAGCGGAATTAAAATGGAAATAAACTTTGCACACAATCAAACAGGAGAAATGCTTTTAACACACAAGTTTAACATTGAACCGAATGCTTGAATTTATTCCAATCACCGATTACAATATGCATGCATGTAACAAACTCCCCCTCAACCTGAGCTCACAATGTTTGTTCGTACAGGAAGAAAAGTGATGAAGAGCTGATAGAACAGTACAGGGTGCTGTTCTATTTATAGGCACGCCCAAATCATTGTGGCATCTTTGCTGACATCACCATGATAGTGACATCTAACTACCTAACAAACTCTAACTACTGCCCTTATTACAACTACTGATAGCAAACAACTGATTACAATATATTACATAGAAATAAACTAAACTACCGATTCTTCATTCCACTGCTTAGTCTTCAGCAGTGCTTCTAGTCTTCAGCAGTACTTGAGGCAAGGCAGTTGTTTGAGTCATCAGCACTTTGGTCTTTATCAGTTCTTTGGAGTCAACAACAGTTAGGAAAGGCAGTAGATGTGTCCATTAGTTGTTAGAGCCATTATCAAGGGGAAAGCTTGTGTACAAACATCTGCTTATTTTGGATCCACTGCTCTGATACGGGTTTGGCTTTAATCAACTGTTCCTCTGGTAGGGCTCAATCCCAACAAAATGTCTTTTCAAAAAAGTTAATTCTCAAAAATCTTAAAAAAATCACTTGTTCCTTCGTGTTGCTTGCAAAAAATTACATCGGGTGTAAAAAAATTACTGGTGATGTGAAAAAATTACAACGCCGCAAACAAAATTTACATCAGGCGTAATTACCGACTCAACAATTTTTTTTGTTTTTTTTACAGATGTGTTTATAACATTTTTATCTACGTTTGTGCAAAAAATGGTGGCCCAACTCGCGTGTGAAGTAGGAGTTCTTATGGTTCTCACAAGTCGTGCTAGTTCTTAATTGAAACAAATCATATATATACATACATACATACATACATACATACATACATGCATGCATGCATGCATGGGTACGTGCATGCATCATACATACATACGTGCATGCATCATACATACATACATACATACATACATACATACATACATACATACATACATACATACATACATACATACATACATACATACATACATACATACATACATACATACATACATACATACATACACACATACATACACACATACATACACACACACATACATACATACATACACACACACATACACACACACACATGCACACACACATACATACAACACACATACACACACACATACACATACACACACACACACACACACACACACACACACACACATACATACATACATACATACATACATACAAGTTATAAAAATTTAGGTTTGTGTGTCAACTTGAATTTGATAAGTGAAACTCGGGCTCGTGTTTGTGTTTAGTGAACTCGGTTAAGTTCTCTCATCAATTTAAAATTTTGAGTAAATTGCAATTTTTGTATTTTACCTTTATACTTCGACAACGTTTGGAGATGTTTCTGGTTTAAGAGGTGGTAGTGGCAACCGGTGAATCAGAGTTTTGGAACAACCACCAATCCTCTACAGATCCTAGTAAAGCTACAGTGTTATTAGCAGTCCTTAAATCTAATTAGCACAATTAAACTACTCATCAAGCCACAAACAACCAATACACCAAACCAAACAAACTAAAGCTCAACACAAGAGTTTGTCGCAAAGAAAAGAGTAATTAGCTGTCCATGAGCAAATCGATCAATTCATTTCAGTAATATTATCATCCCCACTTCTTGCCCTAAATTATCAGACAACATAGATGCATCAGGAAAAACAATAGCTTTATTTTGGATCTAGGGTTACTACAAAATCACCCATCGGAAAATATGAATTTAGTGAATAAACCAACTGATTTTGATCAAGGGTTACTACAATTCAATCAATTTAGTGAATAAACCAACTGATTTTGATCAAGGGTTACTACAAAATCACCCATCGGAAAATAAAGCAAACAACGACTGATTGGTTGGTACACTTGATTGAGGGTTTTGACAAGGGTAATTGAAGAGGAGATAGTGGTGGGTTATAGTGGTTATTGGGTGCGATGGTGTGGTTAGGGTTCGCGTGGTGGTTGTGGTGGGATAGATGGTGGTGGGTTGGTGGTAGCTGGTTGGTGCGATGGTGGTGGTTAGGGTTAAGATGGTGTGGGTGGTGTGGTGGGTTGGTGGTAGCTGGTTAGTGCGATGGTGGTGGTTAGGGTTAAGATGGTATGGGTGGTGCAGTGGGAAAGGTGGTGATGAGTACGATAGTGGTGGTTGGGGTGTGTGGTGGCAGGTGGGTCGTTGGGGGCTATTGGTGGCTGATATGATGGTGATAAGAGAGAGAAAGAGAGAGGTGTATATATATTTAATTATGTTATATTCATTTTTTTAATTTGGTTTTATATAATAAAATATTTTTAACTAAATAAGTAAAAAGTCTAAAATACTCTTTTGTTATCTGATTTAATGATAAAAAATAATTAAATCGGGACTAAAGGAAAAATCGTACACAGTTTTTAAAACATGAAAATACAAAACTCATTGATTTTAAATGCCAATCAATGTTTGAAGTTCGATATAAAGGTAAAGTACTAGTTTCACTCTAAGATTTTAGTGATTTAAAATTGAATATTACGAGTAGTTCATCTCACTTATACTTTGTATCTAACCGACGAAGGGTGAAGGATACTTTTCTAAGATATGATTGACTATTATATATCTACAATTTGTCGGAGGGTGGATGATTGAAATATGTAAATTGCTGAAGGCTACATTTCTAAAAGTGGTAAGACAAGTCAAAGATCTTTATTGGAAAATGGTGGTAGATTCCAATCACCGTCTTTATCGTTTTCAAATCTACCTCCTAACCCAAGACATATTTCCATTGTCATCATGTTATACCCAAGATATTAGGAATATTTAAAGAGAATGTTCACGTTGTCTTTCTAATTCTTAAATAATTTAAAAGTATAAGAAAATCAAAAGGCTTATTTTCTAATCTAGAACAACACTATATATTCTGTTTGTTACCATTAGGCTAAGAACTAGGGCCGGCTCAAACGTTTTGAAGGCTCGAAGCGATGAGAAATTTGGGGCCCTTGCCATAAAATACATATCAACGAAAATTTACATATAAAGTAGAAAACAAAACAAAAAGATAATAAATTACTTGGCTGAAAAGCACCGACTTTGTTCTAGTTTTTGGACTTCTTTTTAAAACAGATAAATGAACTCATACCCTATTATGCAATACATCTAGAATAAGTCATAATCTACAACTTAGAAACATAATTGAGAGATCTTAAAAAAACACACACTTCTCTTTTTATTAATATGTGATCTTAAGATAGAAACATAAATGAGAGATCTTAAAAAAAAACACACACACACACACCTCTTTTTATTAAGAGTAAACTTCTGTTTTGCTCCCTATGGTTTGGTCGTTTTAACGGTTTTGTCACAATCTTTTAAAAATAGTCACTTTACTCCCTGATCTATCAAGCTTATCTCTTTTCACTCCCCACCTCTAACGCCATCCAATTCTACTGTTAAATCCTTGTCACATGCCCCTCACATGAGGGGCATTTTAGTCTTTTCCCATCCCATATATTTTAAACATATTTTCTATTTATAAACATTTTACAGTAAAAGATAAGCACCACCCACTCTTAAACCTCTCTTCCCCATTTCTCCATCATCCACTAACCGGAGATTTCAACCTCCAAACCAAACAGTCTAATTCATCCCAATGGGTTCAAAACCAAGAAGAACAAACCAAGAAGAACAAGGCGGCAAACAAACCTAACACGGCGGCGGAGGTTACCGGAAACCGCGTGTTTGGCGTCGGTAACAAACCAATTACTGACAAACGGTTCGCGTTGTCACAAAAGATGTTAAAAATATATGGGATGGGAAATCGGAACCCACCATCTTCATATTCAACCTTAAACAAACAACCACAACCGCCGCCCACCCATCATCGCATGTAGCAGTCAACCACAACTAGCCTCTGCCACCACTCACCGTCATCTCGCATTCTCGCCACCAGCGATTCCAACCAACGACGGTTGGGGGTTGTGATTTACACAGATCTCTTCATCTCTCTGTTTGATTTTAGATAAGATCTCTCCATCTCTGTTCGGATTTAGATATGATCTATACAGATTTATGGTGGCTATACATGAAATTAGGGTTCAGAGTTGTGGTGGTGACTTAGGGTTCAGACGGCGGTTGGTGGTGGCTGATGCGATGGCAGGTGATGGTGGTAGTTGCTGTTTTTGGGTGTGGGTGTTTGTGTGTGTGTGTGTGGCAGAGAGAGAGAGAGAGAGAAACGGGAAAAGATAAGAGAGAGAGTGTGTAGTTGTAGTAATATCTTTGATTGTAAAATTACCAAATTATCGTTACTTTATCCATAAAATTGCCAAAATACCCTTTTAGCTAACAAGTATTTTGGATGAAGTTAGAGGTATGGAGCAAACTGGCAACAAAACCGAAACATCAGGGAGTAAAATGAATATTTTTAATGGATTGGAGCAAAACCGTTAAAACGACCAAACCACAGGAAGCAAAACGGAAGTTTGCTCTTTTATTAATATGTGATCTTAAGATGATTGTTATTGTTGTCTAGATAAATAAGCATTGCATAGACCTCACGTTTCCATTGAGTTATTACCACAAAATGTCCGGTGCAAACCAATGTTTTAAAAACTGGTTTTTAAATCATATCGGGATGAGCTAAAAATGGTTCAACCAGTAGTACCGGATTATACCTGATGGTTCAATCGAGTGAACTAGTTAACCCTAAAATTTTATAAACATACATACATACATATATACATGAATTATATTGGCACACTCACCAGTTTTATTTTTTTCACACTCATATAAATTATAATATAACTATCATCATGTCCTCTTTCTTTTTCAAGTTTCAAATTACAATCTCTCACGAACATTGATTTACCCATATAGACATACATATGGAAGGAGAGAGATACATACATCAAGTTGCTTCAAGTCTGTCACTTTTTGACCCACTTGTGGATCTATTTACACCCAAATTATTTTATTGAAATAAGTAAAACTACCGACGAAGATGGAACTGGAAGCATGATGAAGATGGAGGGATGAACCGATGAAGATGGAGCTGGATCTTGTGGATGAAGTGATGAAACGTAAGTGATGATGGTTTTAAATGTTGATTGATGGTATATGTATGTGATGGAACTCCGGAATACAACTAAAATAACCATGTGTCGGTACTGGTATTACGGTTTAAACCGGTATACCGGATTTTATAGCCGGTACGAACCTTATGCCATTTCACTTTTTTACCGGGTTGTTTCGTACCAGATTTGCATCCGCCACCGGAAATACCGGTATAACCGGCCGGTATTTACCTTGTTTTAAAACATTGGTGCAAACTATAACATTACAAAGAAATTCATTATTACAAAATAACCTAAAAAGAAACTTGTCAGTTCAAAATAAAAAACGAAATAATCGAAACATTATACTATATTAACATTTTGCGTATGTTCTTAAGTACAGTTACGGTTTCCAGTTGCTTTTAACCTACATCTGCCGGTCGACCGCTAATACCTCTAATTCCGGGGTTACTAACCCTAAACATGGTTGAATACATCAGCGTATGAAGATCGATCGGAAGTAAGGACCATTCCCACCACCGCAATACCTCTATTCTTGCTTCACCCTCATGATATTCATGGTAAGATGATGCTCTAAGTTTGGGATTACAAAGGCTAGACATGGTGGAATATCATCGGTGACGTCGCCGTGGTGTAAGGTTGTTTGTGGTGAGTCAGAATCGGTGACGGTTATGCGGATTGGTCGTGACGTGGTGCTAGAGGTGATTTCTATTGAAGATCTGGGGACAGGGAGCCAAGCTGATGTGTGTAATTAGAAGCCTGTGTGGAGTCGTGGATGTGGTTAGTCCGGTTATGGGTGCGGCTTGGCATGCATTCAGTGAGTCGACTAAACCTACGCTTAATTCGTCTTCGTAGCAGTTATTAAAAGTGCTTTAGTATTCTAATAAATTGTTTAACCGGTAGGAATTTGGCAAATTGAATACGCTTATTTATGTATATAGATGAAAAACTGAATTGAAGTATGTTTGTGCATAGTTCATAGTTGTATATGTATAAGTTTAGGATACTTATGAATTGCATTGCTCATATCTTGGTTATTAGATTGCTAATTAAGTGAATTGGTGGTTTTGTTTAGGGGGTTACAGCTTTATTTTAGATATGATGACTGTATACATGTTTTGTGTGTGCTTGCCTCCCTTTGTTGCATTATAGGTTACAGGGAGTACATCTCCATTACATATACAGGCAAATGCATATAATTTGAATTCTACTTCAACTACAAACCATGTTTGTAAATAACATTATCTACCTAATAGAACTGAAATACCCGCTGCACCGCGGCCACAAGGCACTTTAGGTATTTCATCTCCAGGTCCTACACGGATCCACGTTGTTTCTTCTCCTGCTACAGCTCCCTGCCATCTAACCCTCATGCTGTCACACCCCAACCGATGGCGGAAACATCGGGGCGTGGCAATGAGCGAAACAGATTGTCCAGAAGTTTCCATAACAATTATCATTACCAATCAATTTAAAGTAACATGTCCCATACCATGTCTCAAAAGGTAAACAAATTATTACAGACAAAATCTAGGCAAATAGTTCTATTCCGACAACTCAGATTTTTAAATAGAGCAATTGTTTATCTGCTTCTAGAGACCCTTGATTTAATTTGTACAGACAACTATTTGTTGTCCTCTAGAGCCTTATTCTAGCCTCGATTTCCTAGCAGATGTGCATCCTAAGCACCTGTCACATACGTTAAAATAAAGTCAATACATATAATGTAAAGGTGAGCATACAAGTTTGATAATAGCATATAGAGTTTGAAATTCGTTTACGCATAACCAGCACGTACACATAGTGAAATGAAGCACGTTAGTTATCGACATAGATCCATCGATACCAATGACTGCGGGTTGCCTGCCTGAGGCAGTTCGCAATACATGATTACCACCGTAATCCATGCAAGTAATTGTCCTTAACAACCCCTGCGAACAGGTGCTGAGTCCAAACTATAGTACTATCGTTGCTAAGGCAGGTAGACAGCATTCCATGTGTAAACATAACAAACAAGCAATCATAAGCCACGTATAACATGCATTAACGGTTAGCGTTCAAATAGTATTGAGTAGTGTGTTGATTGTGATTTGAATATTCGTAACGTATGTAACACCCAAAAGTGTGTAAAGCAAAAAGGGATCGAGTATACTCACAGCGATGATGGATTGAAGGGAGCGCTAAGAGCGGAATTAGCCTGATTAGAACGATAACATAACGATAAGTGACGCGTAAAACGATGCAAGGGGTAAGTGGCTCGGACAGTAGCTCGGTCGGATTGGTAATCCGATCGGATGGTCCGGTCGTGCGGATGACAATCCGTTCGGATGGTCATCCGGTCGGACAGGTTATCCGGTCGGATGGCTATTCGAGTGGATTGTTTCTTCCTTTGATGTGTTTGTGTATGATGGCTTGTCCTTTGAAGTTTTTCGTTGTAGCATTTTGAAAACATTGAAGTATCTCTACCTTTCAAGTCGGTCGATTGGACTGTTTGTCGTGCGGACGACAATCCGCTCGGATGATTTATCCGGTCGGATGGCGACTCAAGTGGTGAGGTTACTCAGTGAGAACAAATCCACAACAGGTTGTCACTCGATCGGACAGCACGGCCGGGTGACATCCTTAGTGCATTGAACACGTTGAAAATTGTTCGATTGTTGAAGTCCAAGTATCTCATTATCCGAAGAGTAATCCGGTCGGATTGGTAGTCCGATTGGATAGCGATTCGTTCAATACTCAAACTTCAGATAAAGTTGGTTAAGTGTGGGACCCAAGGTGCAGTCGTTCGGATGACCTAGTCGCTCGGATGGCTTATCTGTGCGGACAGTTGTCCGGTCGGATAGCACTCCGTGCTGGTCGTTCCGTTCGTCCTTCACTTGGCCGTTTTGATTGTTTGTTGCTTTTATCGAGACGTTTTGACAACGTGCTAACCAACATAACCCCATCTTGACCCAAGTGACCCGATCGACCAGGAATCACCCTAGTTTGACCAGTTACCCGGTTCGAGACGGTAGTTCTTGGTTAACCCGAAATCGGTGGTCTCGTGAGTAGAATCCAGATCTTGAGCTAGCACAACACTAGGAATAAGTAGAAGACTAGGACAAGGTCCGATTCTATAAGGGTTTGAGTGTATTAAGTGCAAAAGAGTTGAAAGAAAGTTAGAAACCATCTTTCAATCCTTTTTCACCATGATTAAGTTTAGATCTATGCAAGATCTTTGTGTATTCGTGTGGAAATCGATTAGATCTAAGTTTTACTTGGTGGATTGGAGTCAAAGCATGAAGTTCATAAGAACACCATGATGACGTCATCCTAGAACACCTCAAATCTAGTGATCTCATGGTTAAAAGTTAAGACTTAAAAGATAGAAAGGTGTAGGAGTGCGTGTAGATCAAGAAAGTACAAGATTTAGGACGAGATCTTACCGGAATCGAGAGAAATTGAAGAAAAGATGAGGAGAGCGTGCTGTTCGGTCAGAGGGTTGCCAAAAGTAGAAAGTTTGAGAGTGACATGGGTATTTATAGAGTTACCCAAAGAGGAAAGTGTAGGTCGATCGGATGGCATCTCGCCCGGGTGACTTGTCCGGTCGGATGTCATCTCGGTCGGATGACATATGGCACCAGATCAAGTGTCAGCCCGGTCGGATGGCAATCCGGCCGGATGGCACTTGGTTCGGGTGTTCGGCGCGACGATTTTTGCTATTTCGATTGTAATTGCGAGCGATGCGATAGATTTTCCTAGTCAAATTACTTTTAATCCCAACTATTCATATCTTGCACTATCCCTTCTCCACTAACTATCATAGTTCGATTTCGATTGAGTTCGATTGCATTTCGATTGTGATTCGAGTTTCGATTGCGTTTTCGATTGATTACCACAACACAACATAAATAAACATGCACAAGTAACACGTAAGGCACACACACGTATAACAATAAACAAAATGCGTAATTCGAGTTGCGAGTGCGATTGTGATTCGATGTCGATTAAATTAACTTTATCGCATTGTTACTTCCTATAGTTCACAGTCGTAAGTTGATTAGATTGCGAATAACATACGTCGATTATTATATTTATTGACACTTACTCCATATAATATAACTAAAATAAACACCTAAAAGAAATTCACTACTAGTCAAGTCGTGCGAAATCGGTCGTTGACTTTGACCTTGACTTTGACTTTGACTTCAGAAACACGGGGTGTTACAGCCTCCCCTTGTTTAGGGAATTTCATTCCGAAATTAGGCCGAAGCCGTAACGAACAACTGCGGGTACTTCGCCTTCATGTCGCTTTCGAGTTCCCAAGTGAACTCTGCGCCTCGTTTGCCTTCCCATCGGACTTTCACAATAGGAATGCGCGAGCGTCTGAGCTGCTTGGTTTGGCGATCCATGATTTCGACAGGCTTCTCCACGAAGTGTAGTGTTTCGTTTACTTGAAGGTCATCGAGAGGCACAATTAAGTCATGCTCAGCTAGGCACTTTCGGAGGTTTGACACATGGAAAGTAGGGTGGACGTTACTAAGTTCCTCCGGTAGTTCGAGTCTGTAGGCGACTTTTCCGATCCTTTCCAGAATCTTAAAAGGTCCAACATATCGAGGCGCTAGTTTCCCTTTCTTGCCGAATCTGACCACACCCTTCCAAGGTGATACCTTTAGGAGTACGTAGTCGCCAACGTCAAATTCAAGGGGCTTGCGTCGTCTATCGGCATAACTTTTCTGTCGATTCCGAGCTTTCGTTAGATTGTCTCGAATTTGGAAAATTTTGTCTGTCGTTTCTTGCAATAGCTCGGGACCAGTTAATTGCAAATGCTCGAACTCGTGCCACACAATAGGCGATCGACATCTTCTTCCGTATAAAGCCTCGAATGGTGCCATCTGAATGCTGGAATGATAACTGTTGTTGTACGAGAATTCGACTAACGGCAGGTATTTATCCCAATTACCACCGAAGTCTATGACACTCGAACGGAGCATGTCTTCAAGAGTACGAATCGTTCTTTCAGTCTGACCGTCGGTTTGAGGGTGGAATGCGGTACTTAGATTAAGCGATGTACCGAGAGCCGTTTGAAACGTTTCCCACAGTAGCGCGGTAAACCGAGCATCACGATCAGAGATGATGTCGCGAGGCGTCCCATGATTACAAATGTTCTCATCGGTGTAGATTCGGGCTAATCGTTCTACCTTGTAATCTTCCCGTATTGGCAAGAAGTGAGCTGATTTGGTCAAACGGTCAACAACAACCCAGATGCTGTCGTGACATGATGACGTGTGCGGAAGCTTTGTTATAAAATCCATAGCTATACTCTCCCACTTCCACATAGGGATCGGTGGTTGCTCGAGTAAGCCAGAGGGTCTTTGGTGTTCAGCCTTGACTCTTGCACAAGTCAGGCACTTCCCAACGTAGAGAGCAATATCCCTTTTCATGCCCAGCCACCAGTACTTGTAGCGAAGATCCTGGTACATTTTGTCAGCACCTGGATGAATAGAATGCCGAGATTTGTGGGCTTCTTCCATCAGAATCTGTCGCAAATCGGTTCGTTTAGGGATCCAAATTCGGTCTAGAAAGTGGAATATCCCATTCGACTTGCTCACAAGCTGGGCTCCATCGTGGTAGATTCTTTCCTTCTTCAGAGTGCGTTCATTAAAACATGCATGCGGGGATTTACGGATGAGGGTTTCGAGATCATATTGGGCTTGAACATTACGAGTGCTAAGCAGATAGCTCCGTCAGCTAAGTGCGTCGGCAACAACATTTGCTTTGCCTGGGTGATAACGAATCTCACAGTCGTAATCGTTGAGAAGTTCTACCCATCGGCATTGACGCATATTAAGTTCCTTCTGATTGAAGATATGTTGCAGGCTCCTATGATCGGTGAAGATCGTATACTTTGTACCATACAGGTAGTGTCGCCAAATCTTTAATGCAAAAACAACTGCGCCTAGCTCGAGATCATGGGTTGTATAGTTCTTCTCGTGGATTTTGAGCTGACGAGATGCGTAAGCTATAACCTTGTCTCACTGCATAAGGACGCAACCAAGACCAAGGTTGGAAGCATCACAATAGACAATGAAATCGTCGTTTCCGTCGGGGTAATGTGAGAACAGGAGCATTGCAAAGCATGTGCTTGAGGGTTTGGAAAACAGTCTCTTGTTCAGTTCCCCAAACAAAAGGCTTGTCTTTGTGCGTGAGAGCGGTAAGCGGCACATCGATCTTTGAGAATCCTTTGATAAATCATCGATAATAGCCCGCTAGTCTGAGAAAAAAACGGACTTCAGACGGGTTCTTAGGTGTAATCCAACTCTTAACGGCTTCAATCTTCGCGGGATCGACGTGAATACCTTGACTATTAACAATGTGACCCAGAAACTGAACCTCCTCCAACCAGAATTCACACTTGGAGAACTTGGCATAGAGTCGATTCCCCTGGAGTAGCTCGAGAACCAAACGTAGATGTTGCGCGTGTTCGATTTTTGACTTGGAATAGATCAAGACATCGTTGATGAATACGATGACGAAACGGTCGAGATATGGTTTACACACGCAAGTCATCATATCCATGAAAACCGCGGGTGCGTTGGTCAAACCAAAGGGCATAACAACGAATTCGTAATGGTCGTATCGAGTGCAAAACACGGTTTTGGGTATATCGTCCTCTTGAATGCGTAGTTGGTGATAGCCTGAGCGTAGATCGATCTTCGAGAAACACGTAGCACCTTGTAGCTGATCAAACAAATCATCAATGCGGGGTAGGGGATAGCGGTTCTTGATTGTTAGCTTATTCAATTCCCGATAGTCGATGCACATCCTGAACGACCCATCCTTCTTTTTAACGAAAAGGACTGGCGCGCCCCAAGGAGAGGTGCTCGGGCGAATGAAGCCTTTCTCAAGTAATTCCTGGAGTTGGTTCGAGAGTTCACGCATTTCGGACGGTGCGAGTCGGTAAGGAGCTTTGGCAATAGTGTTGGCTCCAGGAATGAGGTCGATACAAAAGTCGATATCACGACTTGGTGGTAAACCTGGAAGATCGTCAGGGAAAACATTAGGAAATTCGCGAACCACAGGAACGTCTTTCACCTCTGTCTTTTCTTTCTTTTCCTTCTCCGCTACTACAATGTTAGACAAGAAAGCTCTGTATTCCTTGCGGAGATACTTGCTAGCTTGGACACATGACATGAGTTTGAGGCCTATCGAAGCAGTTTCGCCATAAACACACAATAGATCACCATTCGCGAGCGAGAATCGAATCATCTTATCGAAGCACACAACTTTCAAGTCGGTCGATCGGACTGTCTGTCGTGCGGGCGGCAATCCGACCGGATAAATCATCCGAGTGGATTGTCGTCCGCACGACAGACAGTCCGATCGACCGACTTGAAAGGTAGAGATACTTCAATATTTTCAAAATGCTACAACGAAAAACTTCAAAGGACAAGCCATCATACACAAACACATCAAAGGAAGGAAGAAACAATCCACTCGAACAGTCATCCGACCGGACAACCTGTCCGACCAGATGACCATCCGAACGGATTGTCATCCGCACGACCGGACCATCCGATCGGATTACCAATCCGACCGAGCTACTGTCCGAGCCACTTACCCCTTGCATCGTTTTACGCGTCACTTATCGTTATGTTATCGTTCTAATCAGGCTAATTCCGCTCTAAGCGCTCCCTTCAATCCATCATCGCTGTGAGTATACTCGATCCCTTTTTGCTTTACGCACTTTTGGGTGTTACATACGTTACGAATATTCAAATCACAATCAACACACTACTCAATACTATTTGAACGCTAACCGTTAATGCATGTTATACATGGCTTATGAATGCTTATTTGTTATGTTTACACATGGAATGCTGTCTACCTGCCTTAGCAACGATAGTACTATAGTTTGGACTCAGCACCTGTTCGCAGGGGTTGTTAAGGACAATTACTTGCATGGATTACGGTGGTAATCATGTATTGCGAACTGCCTCAGGCAGTCAACCCGCAGTCATTGGTATCGATGGATCTATGTCGATAACTAACGTGCTTCATTTCACTATGTGTACGTGCTGGTTATGCGTAAACGAATTTCAAACTCTATATGCTATTATCAAACTTGTATGCTCACCTTTACATTATATGTATTGACTTTATTTTAACGTATGTGACAGGTGCTTAGGATGCACATCTGCTAGGAAATCGAGGCTAGAATAAGGCTCTAGAGGCCAACAAATAGTTGTCTGTACAAATTAAATCAAGGGTCTCTAGAAGCAGATAAACAATTGCTCTATTTGAAAATCTGAGTTGTCGGAATATAACTATTTGCCTAGATTTTGTCTGTAATAATTTATTTACCTTTTAAGACATGGTATGGGACATGTTACTTTAAATTAATTGGTAATGATAATTGTTATGGAAACTTCTGGACAATTTGTTTCGCTCAGTGCCACGCCCCGATGTTTCCGCTATCGGTTGGGGTGTGACACATGCCTCATCAACAACTTCTCACTAGAGTAGAGACTTAGAGTGCAATTGTCAAAGCTATATCAACCTTTAATCAAAAATAAAAATCATATGCGGGAGTTCACAAATCGAAATCCAATACCAGTCATAATCATCAAATCATTGCATCACCTATCTTCTTCATCGTGTTGACTCATCCTCGCGGAGGACGAAGAGAGGGAGTGGCGGAGAACACTGGTCTTAAAGCAAGTCTGATTGCCGACTTCCAATTACAATTTTGAAGCAATTTCGAGCCAGTTTTAGTTATCAAATTCCGATTTCTGGTCGATTTCAAGCTTCTCCAGGTTTGACTTATGCTTCCCTCTTCTCATTACTTGTCAATTTCATCTTTCAATACCAGTATTTTGGTTAAGTATACATCTGGTGTATAATTTTAGGGCCTTATATTGTGCATACATGTTAAGTTAAACGTTATACGTGTTTGTTGTTGTTTAGATATTGTATTCTTTAGTTTAATGTTGTGTGAATAGTTATTGTTTTTTTTTTTGTGGTCGGACTTGGCGGTTTTTTCCGTCTGGTATGTGGCCAGATCTCCAGAGAAAACTTGTAATGTTAATATATGCGAATATATTTAGCCATTGAATTTGATGAAATTTGGATTTTCTTTCTATATGGTTTTGTTGTCTTATATATTTCGCCATTGAATTTGATCAAATTTGGATTTTCTTTATAAATGGGTTTGTTGTCTTATCCGAATACCGATAGTCAATTTAATTAATTTTTTATTAAGTTATTTCATAATATGATATACTCAAAAGTGGGCACCAACAATCAATATTTGGTATAGGTTTTGGTGCAGAGAGGCTAATAACTGTCGACGTGATGGTGAAACGTTGGTTGTGGTAGTTAATTGGAACGGGGTATATAAACGATAACCAGAACAAGGGTTCTGGTGGTGGTAGTTTACGAGGGCCACCTGGTATAATGGTTTTCATTAGTAAAGATGATTTGCTTTGGAAAAGATGAGTACTTAAGCCCTTTTTCTAGATTTTGACAGCATGAAAAACCAAAAGCTAGCCCTTAGAACGTAGTCAATAGCAAAAAAATGACATATTCTTTGGGTATGTGTAAAATGTAAATGGTATAAGGAGCAACTCAAGGAAAGATATTTTGGTTTGCTCACATTTTTCTAGTGCTACAGTGACGTAGCAAAAGGGGTCCTGTAAACATAGCACTTTTTGCACACTTTGATAAATGTTGGTGTAATCTGCATAATCTTTAATTTGATGAACATGACATATGAGTAAATCCCCCCTTTGAAACCTGTAGCATTTTTGTAATTTTTTTTGGACGACAGTATGGGCGCTAACCAAAATCCCCTTTGTAAAATGGCTATAATATCAGCAACAAATAAGTATTTACGCTTTTCCTTGGTTTTAGTTGACGTTGGGTTCCTACTTAGCATGTTTTATGGCCCCACCTCTGGAAGCACAGTTTACGCCCCGCAACGCGGGGGCTCAATTCTAGTTATTAATATGTTAAAACGAAATTCATATGTTTAAAAGATATATGACAAAATAATGACCAAAACATTACATGGGCTTTTCTTGGGCCATGGAAACAACAAAACAAAATAAAAAAAAATACAAAAAACGCTACAAGTGGGATTTGATCCTAGGAATGGAAAGCAAGAAATGGAGAAGTTTGCCGCTAAACTACAGAGATATTTCGTTGTCAATTAGTTACATTATTCTTAATATGCACATTACATTGCATAATATATATTGATTTTTTTAAACGAAGGCCCCAAAAACTAGAGGCCGTAAGCCGTAGCCTTGGTTTAATATAGGGTTGGGCCGACCCTGCTAGCTGCTACGAACCCATAGCTAATTTATAATTACTTATTATATTTTTCATACAATCTATACAAACTCTGTTACCATTAGGCTACGAACCCATAGCTATTAATTTATGATTACTTATTATATTTTTCATACAATCTAGACAAACTCCAACAAAATAACCATGAAATTTTTTTCCATTTATGTCTATATATATTATTTGATTATGCAATCTTTAAGCGAAACATGCAATTTTTTTTTTAGTGATTGCTTGTTATATTCTACCCAGATTATATAAATAGGCATGATAAATTGAAAAAATGAAAAGTTTCATGATTTTTGCTTAAATTAATCCTTCTTTATTTCCAATGAGAAAAATCAGGCCCATATAATTTACACCCAATAATTCTCTGCCATCTTCAATAGATTTTAAAATTCTAAACATACAATCAAACATCCGATAATACCTAAGTCCTAACCCTAGTCGATTACAACCCGAAAGGCGAAACCACTCATAAGATATCACCATATACTTTCAATTTCAAACAGACAAACATGAGTACTATACCATAGTTTAGTTATATATATGACAAATTCAACAGTTTGACAAGTTAAACATAGCATGACACCAACACAAACCTCAATTCAGGCAGAGATTGCGTTGATCGTTTCGTGGCCGTCGGAACGCATGTGAAGACGTGAAATTAGCTTGAGATGGTGATTCGTTGCCCTGCTTGAAACTTTGATCGTTGGACGTTGTTTAATTGACGTGTCGATTATAATTTTTCGCCGTCGCTTTGCTAGTTTGCTTATGTGTGACGTTGTGTAATTGTCACTTCACCTTTTTTCCCGCTCACAACTTTCTATCACAATTCAAGGGTCCAACACTCCCAAAAGGCCAACAACTATAATTATTAATTAGGTTACAATAATGTAAAATTGCAAAGGCTCAACATAGAATATAATATAATATATAATTACTTATTAAATCTGGGCCCTTAGGAATTTTGGGCCTGCGTCCATCACTCTACCACGCTAATCACCAGACTTGATATTAACGAACCAACAAAACTGTTGAAGAACAATATGTGCTACCCTATGTTAAGCTAGGGTGGATTAGGCTTAGCAAATATACATGTGATGTTAGAGCAGTTTCTTTAAGGTACCTTTTATCTTATAGCATATAAACTTATCAGGGCCGGTTCAAGCATTTTGGAGGCCCTAAGCAAAGTCTAAAATTGAGGCCCTAGAGTCTTACTTTGTTTACCTTTCTAAATGACCTTCATAAGTTTTGATTTTAAATTAAAAAGATATGATCGTATAACAATTATAAAAGGATCAATAATTCAATATAAACATCTAACAAAGAAGTGTCAATACAAACAATAAAAAAAATAAAGCACAAATAGGCAAGTTGGCAAATAGTTATTGACGTAAATTAGCAAATTTGTTAAGCCAAAAGTTATTAGTGCTCATTGCTTCTCTATCTCACTCTAAGCTTACTCGCATCTCAATACAAATATATACACAAGTTCATCAACCTACAAATGAAATGTACATTAAGTCCACAACAAACAATTGTGAATACAAAACAAGATTCGATATTTACACCATGATGCATGAACCGAAAAGGTGACTACCAACCTATTTGAAAAATGATGTCGCTTTTGGAAATATTACAACAAACTTTTTATAGAGTTGGAAGTCTGGTAAATTATGAAAAGTGAAATCCAAAAATACGAGTACAGACTTTTTATAGAGTTAGAAGTCTGGTAAATTATGAAAATATTTGAAAAAGAAAAAATAGATTCAGCCTAGTTATTCAATTTAGTTAAAAAGTAAATTAATGAAGCAACCTCTTTTAGAGTTGGAAGCAACATATTTTTTATTTGAAAGAAGATACTATAGGGCCTAGATTCTGATTTTTTTAAAAATATCCTAAGAAGTTTCGAACTGGTAGTCTTCAAGGTGAAAATATAGGGAAGTTGCCAGCAAGCCAGAAGAGGATTTTATTAATAATTGATCAAAGTTATCCTTATACCACATTCTATAATGCATATTTAAACAAATGGAGGCCCTAAAATTTTGGTGGCCCAAAGCGGTTACCTAGGTTAACAATGAAGATGCGCTGGCCCTGAAACTTATGATGAAATTCAGGACTCGATGGTGTTGAATTCGTGGCAGCTAAATATTAATATTAGGAGTGTTTCTAAAGCATGTTTCCATTGCACATTGTATTAGATGCAACTTGGGAATTTTTTTCTCTTTTTTTTTTCGAACAACTTTCATTAAGAAAAACGGACCTAGCAAGCTGCTAGGGCACAAAACTACAACGAAACAAACTAACAATTACAACACAGAATTACACCAATCCTTCATCGATTCTTGATCCACACGTATCCCAACACCGTTATGTTTTTCCTTTATTTTGATGATGTTTGCCTTCTATTTACAAAAAATAGTCTCGTTTCTTGCTTTCCAAATACACCATGCCACTGTGAAAATACTCGCTTGAATACACTTCTTGTTTTTGTTTCTCATCTGATGATGCATCTTCACTAGATCTCTGATCGAAAACGCAAAGAAGTTCGGTATTTTACATTAGCAACTAATTGCTTGCCAAATACCCGTAGCAACTATACAAGCTGTTAGGAGATGATCACTGTCTTCTTCTGCCTCTCCACTTAAACTGCATACGGTGTTTGTGATGTTTACTCACCTTCTTTTCAACACGACTAAGGTTGGAAGTTTGTTATCCAAAGCCTTCTACATAAATGTGTTCAGCTTTTTCGAAACCCATCCATTCCATCGTCATCTGAAAACCTTATGATTTTTCTAAGCTTGCTCAATCCCGCTTTCATAGAAGAAAACGTAAAGATACCTTTGTCATCCAATTTCCATTCCCAACGGTCTGGGTTCCCCAACAAACTAACTTGAGTCACCACATTTTCTAGTTCTTTTATGTCATCTGAGTATTTTTGGGAAATGTTTTGCCTGTTCCATCTCTACTTCCATGTAACATTTTGATTATCTATCATAACACAATCTTGTATCGTCACTTCTTTATTATTTTTTTCCAACTCAAACAGATCCGGAAAGCTCCTTTTGAGTGGAGCGTCCCCCACCCAACGATCCCACCACAGCCACACCTCATTCCCTATGCCCACTATCCATTTAAAACTATTTTCCAGCTGCAAATTATGTTGTTTCAGGTTGTTATCCAACTCAGCAATGACTTTCCAAATTCCCGCAACCGATTTCACCAACGACATGTACGACACTCTTCTATTATTGTAATGTACCGCATCAACCACTTTTATCCAAGAGCGTTTTTTTCTGTTTTATAACGCCACCACCATTTGGACAATAATGCAAGATTTGCATCCTTTAAAGGCGTAATACTAAGCCCCCTTCTTCTTTAGGTCTCGTCACATTTTCCCACTTCACTCAACACATCTTATACTTCACCTTCATTCCTCCCGAATAGAAAGTTCGTTGTTTTGCTTCAAGTTGATTTATAATTTTAACGGGTGCTTTATATAGTGAGAAATATTAAGTTGGGATGGTCTCCTTAACTGCTTTGATTAGAGTGAGACGCCCCCTTCCGAAAGAGTAGATTATTTTTTCCAAATTGCTAACCTTTTGTCAAACACTTCCACAACCGAATTCCAATGAACAATCTTCTTCATATTGACTCCTATCATAAGTCTGAGATAAATACAAGGGAGATTCCCCTTTTGACACCAAATCTCTTTGTCCATCTCCTTTAGCTCCTCTTCCAAAACTCCAATCCCCAATAAATATGATTTGCTATAATTAATGTTTAATCTCGAGGCAAGATTAAAACATCTTAGCAATCGAGCCATATATTGAGCATTTTCCCTCCTCCATTCCCCCACCAAAAGAGCATCACCCGCAAACAATATGTGAGTAATTAAAGGGCCACTACTCGATATTTTAATACTTTGAAAAATGCCTTATGTCGCCGCCTTTTCCATCATTAAAGAAAACGCTTCCATTCCAATGAGAAAAAGAGAGGGAGATATTGGATCTCCTTGTCTAAGACCACGAGAGCATTGGAATTCAAACGAAGGAGAAAAAGCAGAGGCTATTATTGCTTGAATCCACCTTCGCCATTTTGAAGGGAAGTTCATTTGCTCTTGAATCGACTCCAAAAAATCTGAATTTATGTGGCCATACGCTTTTTCAAAGTCAATATTAAACATCAACATCTTCTTCTTCTTTTTGTTCCATGCTAACAATTCATTGATAATTAGAGGCCTATCAATGATATTGTGATCTTTAATGAAGGCGGATTGATTCACCAAAATAACCGAGTTGAACATCCTTTTTAAGTCTCTCGGCTAGCATGTTTGATATAACTTTACTAATGCACCCAACAAATTAATGGGCCGAAAATCATTGAATCCCCAAGGATCCCTTTTTTCGGTATTAAGGCTACTAAAAAGAGGCGCAACCTTGGGAGATCGTCTTTGTATCATAAAATTCGTGAAGTACCTGATAAAAATCCTACCCCAACTTTTGCCAATATCTTTTAAGGAAATGGAAGTTGAACCCGTCTGGCCCTGGAGCCCGATCATCGTCACAATTCCAAACCGCTTGCTTGATTTCTTCATCCGAAAATGGTAAAATCAAGCTATCGGCTTCCATAAAAGAATGCCGATTAATATTAGGGCATTGAATCCTGGGTCTTGTGTTCATATTTTCTTTAAACCTTGATGCAAAAAACTTTGGAGCTTCTCTTTTTACAATCTTCGGGTTGTTGCACCAAGCCTTATTAACCTCCACCCCATGAAACCAATTTTACACTTCTTTACTTTTTATTATACCATAATAGTAGGATGAATTATCATCTCCGTATGCTGCCCAATTACATCTCGGTTTTTGCTTCAAATCTCTAATTCTTATATTTTCTTCTTCAAGGATCCCAGTGTTGCATTCAGTGTAAATCCATACCTCCTCATCATTAAGATCCCTATTTTCCCATTCCAAATCAAGTTGATTAAATTAGCTCTTAGCATTTCAAGAACTTCCCCTTCCTTCAAGCTCGTCTCTTTAATCCATGATTTCAATCTTCCCTTTATGTGTTTGAGTTTATTATCAAATATCACATCCGTTGGCCCCTCCATGTTAAAAGTTGCACAAGCCGCGCCATCACCTTGTTTATACCTTTCTTCTCAAGCCACGAGTTGAAGAATTAGAACGATACCAGTCCAAAATCCACTGGATTTGTCATTAAGAGAATCGACGAGTGATCCGAAAGATACCTTGGTAGAGCCAACCAACAAGCGCTTGCCCAGTCATTAATAAAATCATGATTAACTAAGTATATATCCAACTTATTTAGTGTAACATCCGCCAGAAACGGATCCTAGAAACCCGGCCCGTTTGTAAACTGGATTTAAATCGTAATAAATAAGGATATGAATTTTTATATTCCTTGTTATTATTTATTGTTTGATAATTCTTAAATATTGTTGGTTATTAAGTTAAACAATAATGTATATCTAACTACATTAGTCGCTCTCAAACGACAACACTTAAAAAACTCTAGCCCAAACGACACCAACATCACCATTCTAAACGATATCACCTCAACATCCAAACAACATCATCTTTTTACCCCAAATGACATTAGCTCACCTCTAAACGATATCTCCTAAATGACATGGGCCATCATCAAACGACATCGGCCCAAAACTCCAAACGACAACACAAACAAACAAAACGACATGTACCTGTGTTGTCTTCATCTTCCCAAACAGGACCCACCGGTTCTAATTCTCTCATTTTGCGAACTTTTGACCATATTTTAGTTACAAATGATTGGTATCAGTGGAGATATTAATTCATTATCATAAAGTCGATCATTACACGCCTAATCAATGTAATTAAACCCCATTTGATAAAACCATTAACACATCTTAGAACACAAATAGTATTCCTAAAATTAGCTAGCTACAACACCTCTTATTGGTTTTTACACACTATAGCCCACTTTTAAATTTTTCTAGCACTCGTTTTGATCCGTGAGTTTGAGGCAAGAAGAATCTAGGGCTCATAACGTATTCTAATGATATCTCCTTCAATCCGAGGCCAAATCAGGTGATTCTTGAGCCTAGACTTATTAATTTATCATACTCTACAAAACTCTTCTATCCATTTCTGCGATAGAAGGGCATACAAATTCGAATGTAATTTCTTGTTTAACTAGGGTTCTTAGACATTAGAATTTGGGGCTTTTTATCTTCGGTGCCTGTTTTGGTGAAATTGAAATTAACGTTATTGTTCATTATCATCTTAAATAAGTTTGTGTAATTTTTGGGAATTTTTGGACATAATATAGATTTATTATGAATTTTAGTCATGTCATATCATATAGAAAATTATATAAAATATAAAAAATTATAAAATTAATTTTATAAATATTGATTTTGATTTTCTAGAAAATATATAAGACATGGAATCTTTATAGCAAATTTCATGACTCTTGGTAACTTATTTTGTAATAAAAGAATTATTTAAATTATAAAACTAATTATACCTTTTTATAAAATTAAATTATTTTTTTAATAGAAAAATGCAAGATAATGATAATTGTCTAGATTATAGATTTATTTGTTAAGTTAGTTATAAATTAACTAAACGTAGCATATACAAAAACAAATGTATAAATAAGACTCAATTCCAAAGTTTTGTTATGTTGTCCGGTTTTGTTTAAGTTTTATTATTTATATTTTTAGTGTGATTTTTGTCATTGGGAATTATTCATTCTTTTCGTTGTAATAATGGTGGATCAAAATACACAAAGTGTGAATAGATCTATTTCCCTCTTTTCATATTTAATATTTTTTTGGGTGTATCATGAGTGATGCAAATTTGACATATTTATTCTAATCAATTATCAAAGCATGCAAATTCATGGTGTGGTTTATGTGTTAACTGCTATTTGTTTATTTGGTTACTTATGTTGTTGAAGTTAATTTTATGCAAGGAAGTCAAATCATATTATGGATCAACTGGCTGGCCTTTCCTCATTGCATTGGGATGTTAGTATTGCCATCATTATTTAATCTCGCTCTTCGGGGCTTGAGACTCACGCTTTGGTTTATTTCATTTATGGGTGAAGGTTCATTGTTTGTTATTATGAATGCTTACTAACACATGAATTGCATGTTTAATTTTTAAATAAATTATTTTTGCTAAACATAGATTTACTCATCAACTTCCTTTAGTTGACCTAAATGTTTTACAATTAATACATGAAATGATGGTTGATGATGCAAGGATTAAATAAAAGGGATTTTCGTTATGTTTATGTTATGAATTATGTTTGGATTATTTGGAAATTTTGTTATGTTTGTGTGACATTTTATTCGGTGACATTAATTTATATTGAAACATTTAATAGTGTCATAAGTTTTGGACAATTATCTTGATCCGACCGATAATCCGTTGCGGGTCGGGGTGTGATAGATTAGTATTAGAACCAATGGCTATAGGGATTTAGGTTATTATACTTTTAGCCTTAGACCTAGACTATGTGCATGTGCTTAATTGTTGTCCTACCTTACTAGTATATAAATGCACATGTTTAAAATTTATGATGTCAGACACACACATATTTATGAGATCACTTTTAGTTGCTATACATACTAAATGTTGTGTGTTTACATGTTATAATGTGATTTATTACTATTATATGGTTTATTTTAAATGTCACACTTGCACACACTATACTATATAAATGTTAAATGTCTTATTTATTTCATTTCCATTCTTATTTCAATAAGTTTTCAATCAATTTAACTTTCAACGAAATTTATTTATTCTTGGATATTTTTTATTTCACTTTGAGTTTTTGGTTTCATTCGAATTTTCAATCTCCTCAAATTGAGTACTAAAAATAAAAAAAAAACCATTCAGTGACACATAATGGTGACATTTAGCTTTTGTGTCACTAATTTAAGTTTTTAGTAGCAATTTGTATATGCCATAATTGTATAGCAAACACTTTTTTGTGGTACTTAGCTTCTATGCCACTAGCTAAAGTTTTTAGTGGCACTTTGTATATATCACTGAAAAGTTCTAGCACTTATTCTAAAATTTCACCCTTTCCTTCCTCTAATATAAATCCCCATTTCCTTGCCCTAAAGTTTATTCCATATTTCGCTCTCTCTTCCTTATGTGTGTAAACGAAGAAACCTACTCGTAAGCTACTCAAGATCAGCTCGTTAAAAACTCGAATGGATCAGAGCTTATGCCTAACTTTTAAATTTTTTATTTAATATATTTATATAATAACTATTATTTATATAAAATTATCTTGCATGATAAATTTATCTTATATAGAAGATTTTCATTATACTTATACATGTAAATCATTATAAAAATATACAAATAAAATAATTACATAAATAGCATATCGAGCTTGAAAGTACTCATGAGGCAAGCTCGAGCTCTAGAAATAGAGTTCTAGACGAGTAGAAATCAAGCCCTCGTAAGTTAAAACGAGCCAAGCTCAAGCTCGACTTGTTTACACTCCTACTCACCTTTAATAAAGAGTCATTATGTTTCCACTAAATCCACAACTATATAGAGTGTTGTTTCCAAGTACAAATGTTTACGATAATAAGTCAAAAGCAAGGGTCGAACAAAATATTAACCATCACAAAAAACAATCATAGGTCAAAAATTGATCACCCTACCCCCAACTTAATTAGTCGAAATCAGTCAATATGAAAAGATCCCCAGGAACGGGGCAGGATAAACAAACAGACACGAGTCTTGTTTTAGAATATATTCAAATCTTTCTAGTTTTTCTCTTTTAAAATCAGTATATATCAAACTGATATAAAAATGTAGGATATACGTAGAGGCCCGGGTTGCTCCAAAGACAAATTGACAAATGAATAATCAACGGAAGATACCAAACCCAAACCATGTAAGACATGGGTCACAATTTTATAATAAAAATTATATAAATAAATGTAAAAATTGTAAAGATACTCTCTTTACATCATTTTGGGAAATTGTAGTACATGAATCGTGTACAAATTCAAACGAAAATAAATATGGACTACTAACATATTTAATACATCAATCGATTCACACCAATATCTTCAAAAGATAAAGTCTTGAACTTGATCTTTAGTAAAGTATTCTTGTAGTCTCCTTAGCAAGATCTTCAAAAGATAGAGTAATCAACTTTGTGCTCAAACATGGCCGTCATGTAGTATTCCTTGCTGCAAGAAAGAACACACGATGTTGACGGTTGTGGCTGAGGCACGTGTTCAACGCGCTTCCCATAAAACAGATTTCGCGCCTCTACCAAAGATGACACGTCTATCTCCCATGGTACAATAGCCGAAGCAGTCTGTACTGCTGGAGATGGACGGGCGCCCGAGGTTACACCGGATAAAATTATAGTGTTAGAACTTGTGGAAAAATAAGGATACGAAGGTGATGGAATCGAGTAGAGAAAACTTATCTCTCTAAGTACCCAACACATGAGCCTTCAAGTATCTCCAAGAACTCTTCTAATTTTTCTTCTAAAATTCCACTTTCAATTCTCTACTTGTAATAATTTTCATAAAGTTAGGCACATAACCTACTTTGCATTGTAAGACCCTAACACGTTTAACCTTAAAACGACGCAGCGGAAAATACGAGCCTTAAAATTCCTTTTCTCAACAGTCATACAACTTGTTAATAAGCCATTCGAATCGACTTAATTTAAATCTTTTATCTCATTCATACATAATCAAGAAAAATATATTACAAACAACTTCCAACATGTGATCACATCCCCGTACAATCCTTGTTCTTCGACTCAATCCCCGTTGATTTGTTCATCATGATAATCCGATTATCTGCGATCACCATAAATAACCAACATGTAACGAATAACCACATACCCGTCTATTATTGTAATAAGCTTTCATAGAATGTTCTTCGGATTCATTCCTTACACCGAGCCTTAAATCCTTGAGAGCCCGACACTTACGTACCTGCATTTGTAATTTCATTCTCGATAACAAAACTGTTAGCAACACATACCCTCCAACGTATTTGAAGATTCACATTCTCACATAAATACATAACATCGACTTACTTTTATTAGATCACATTGCGCGGAAACACTTTGTAGGATCGTTGTGCGACCTGAATGAGTCGTTCAGAAGAGTTGTTTATCCGAATCAAAGGCGGAATCAATGAAACGGACACTCGATTCAATTTAAATGTCTCTTGTATTAATATAATAGTCTTACAGCACCTGGAGATAATTCGGCAGCACTTCGTTACCGAATTACAAGATCTAATTCCGTTTGAAATGACAAACCAAGCACCCCTATATATACTAGTTGTAATTCCGTTTGAAATGACCAAGTGTCATTTCAAGCGAAATTAACTAAGTTAATTTCGTTTGAACTGGCCCATGGCTGTTTCAAGCGGAATTAACCTATTTAACATGTTTTCTCATTTCTAGCAACTCGAGCACTGGTTTATCCTATCCTATACATGACTCAATACAAGACGAAGTCCACAGACATAATGCACTAACAGACTCCCCCATGGATGTTGACGAAGTCCTCAGTGTCGAGTCTTTATCATGACACATCTTCAGTCTTGATCAGTCATCATGCTCTTTCCAAATTGTCTAACTCTGTAAGCATCCTTCAATCTTTATCTTCTTTGATCAGCTTCTATCTTTGAATGTTGTACCAGAATCTGTCTCTGGCTCTAACATTAACAGCTTCTTCAGGCTCTCCCTTTCGTCAAGCTTCCGTGCTTTAGGGATAGACACCTTGCTTTTAGGTTACAAGCTCCCCCTTGCTTTGAGCTCGACTTCAGACTCCCCCTTAGACTCAGCTATCAAGATCGTAGTCTGGAATCTCATCTGCAATCACTCAGACATTTATAAGTAACAACATTTTGAACTTCCAGAATTGAAAACCTGGCTTTTTCAAACTTTCTAAACTAACATTTTTTAACCAATTTCATGATTTGGCAGTTTCAGCGAACAGGATCGGAAACTGGCTCTTTAACAATATAAGCATCCAAATCCCTCACAGTTAGTCATCCAAGTCCAAACTAATGACCTTGGAGATATCACAAACTGTTTTTTTATTTTTGTATTAAAAACTTCAAGTTTCAAATTAATGAACTTGTTTTATTTTCAGAAACACAATCAGCTTACTTAGATTTTGACACTCAGCATTTCAGACATCGGTTGTCGAAAATAAAGTAGAATCAAAAATCTTTTTGTAATTTTCTGAAACATAAAGCAGTAAAGAAATATTTACAAACATATATACATACAATATTTTTGTTTAAGTTCGCATCAGAGGATCATATCAGTTTTTGACAAGTCACAAGTACCGTTGAGCTTAGTTACACATTAAGAATTAAACAATTCACTTAGATTGTCGATATACTGATCCACTTAAATTTTCACACAAACTTCAACTGATTCAGGATACGAATTAGGTGTTTTAAGAACTTAAACTCATTCATGTGTCCCAACTCTTGAATATACTCTCGTATCCGGATCCCAATATTCAGTCTTACAGGTGAGTATACCTAGATGATATTTGTAAGGGGTTAAATTGCGAGGGCCGTGAGAGCTCAGGTCAGAACTTCCGTTCAGCAGAGAGATGATGGCTTTGACTTTTGGTGTGTCCCCTTTAAAGGATCTTTTCTTCAACAGCACATGATTAGCATTTTTCAATGTTTCATCATTTTTATGCTGAGGGCAGCGCTATATTTCAAGCAAGCAAAAAGTATTATACAGGGACTAGGCCATTGCTTCCGCAAAATCAGAAGTCCCGGGATAATACCCCAGATATCACTAAGCATAAAGAACTAGTATCTCTGAAAGAGGGGTCCTTCAAACGAGATTTCAGGGGTTACCTATATATCCAAGTAGTGTTCCCCACAAAATAAGTAAGTTTGAATTTAAGTTTATATCCCGAAAAAGTTTACTAAATGTATAAAAACCTATCGGCATATCATCAGTGAGACCGTTTAACGCTATTTAATCATTACTTTTCTTTAGCATACTGTAACTGTCTACTGATGTACTATCATTTCCTCTTTATACATAAAAACTCAATTTTTGAATTTTATCATGTTTTTGCCTTTTTCAAATTTTCAAATGTTTTTGTATTTTCTAACAACAATACTCCCCCTAAAATGCAAAACCATTTTAAAGAAAATTTGACAACCTGATACTGATAGCTTTGTCTCGCCATCCATTTTCTGCTTCTTATGTACTGATTTGTAGAAAATCTTACATATAAAACAGCAATTACCCCCATGATTTACAACACACTGATATTTTACAGCTTGAAAACCGTTTTTCAATCTTGTGAAATTAATCATGTTTGTTCCGCTGTGAGGGTTTCGGCATATTCAATTAACATATTTTTGTAATTTTTGATTTTTTGACAAATTAAAAAAACATATTTTTGATTTTTAAATTTTTCAATTTTTAGGGTTTTTGAAATATTGTTTATTTATATACAGAAAACAAACAAACTCCCTGTTTCAACCAAACCAGGGTTCAGCAGCCTCTTCCTCCTCTCGTTGTGTCAGGCTGCTCCGAAATCCATTTTCACAGTCTTTGGTTTCCTTGAGCACTTGCACATTTACACTTACTCAATTACTTGAACAAATTAGCCCAGGTCTGTTGAACCTTAGGCATTTCAACACAATATGCATCACTTAATTTCGGAAAATCTTTGTCATTTTGAACAAAGACTTTTTCAATTTTGACTTCAACTTTTTCATTATTTACCGAAGTTACTTGTTTCTTAGCACTCCATGTTTGACCTTAGGAGTACCTCGTTTGTAAAAATGTGACTCTTTTTGAACATTTTGATTTTGAACAACAGTTGGTTTCCAAAACTGTTTGAGTTTTGTCATATCAATAGATGTTTGCCAACTTTGCGTTGTTCTGAATCTGGGTGTGTGAGAATTCCAGGTTTGTCTTGAAGCAAACCTATTCGGGTTTGATTTCCAAGTTTGATTCGAAGCAACCTTGTTTGTGTTATACATCCAAGTTTGTTTTGAATCAAATCTGGTTGACCTGTGTTTCACATCCTCAGATTTCTGTTTCTCAACATTTTCAGACTTCTTTTTGTTAACATCCACAGGTTTCAGATTTGGACACTTCTGTGCAAGATGTCCAATTTGATCACATTTAAAACATGTTCTTTTTGAAACATCTTTGACCTGTGGTTGTTGCTTTTTCTTTTGAGCATATAATTCTTCATTAGACTGATGCCTAAATTGGAGTTCTTTCTCTTCTTCAGAACTTGTTCCATAAACAAAATTCATCTTTGCCTGAAAATTTTGTGTTTCATTTTTCTTCCAATTCTGTTTCCTTTTATAACCCAACCCAGCCTTCATGTTCTTCTTCTTGTAACCAGGTTTGTTATAAAAAGTTTTCTGACCTTTTCCTGCAAACTTTGAAATATCAGATTTATCAATTTCAACCATCTTGAAAACTTTATCAACCTTTTCTGAAATCACATTCTGAATCGGGAATACAACATCTAAGATAATTTGTCCGATCCAATTATGGTATAAACCAATCCTTTTGAATCATCATCCAGATTTTTCTCAGATTTTGAGTTTTTCAGATATCCATCATGAAAATTACCTTCATTTTCATCCTGTGATTCAGATTTACCTGTATCAACTGACTCTTCTTTCAACACACTTTCAACGACCTTACCTACCACCTCTGAATCACTACAATCATCAGATTTGGAATAGGTTACGTCAATGTTATCTAGCAATTGATCTACCATGTTGAAAGCTTTTTCGACCTTTTCATCATCATAAAATACAAACTTTTCCGGTGGTGGAACTTGATGAAACTCTGAGCCAATACCTTTCTTGTTTTGCTCAGAATCTTTCCCATCCGATTTTATATTGAAAATCCTTTCAAGCACATATGACGACGCGTGATAACTTTTTAACTTGTTATTATCCTGTTCTAAATCAGCAATCTGACGCTTAAGTTTAGCAACATCCTCAATATAAGAATTAACAACTTGTTGCTTTATTTCATATTGTCTCTTAAACATATCAGTTGTTTCAGAACAATATTTCAATCTTGATTGAACAAGTTTCATTTCACTTTTTACTTTTTCATATGATTCTTTTGTAATATGATAAGCCAATTTTATTGAATCATACTCTTTTTTCATTTCCTGACAAACTTTTTCTTTTTATGAACATTCTTCTGTCATTTTTGAAACATTTTCTTTCAAAACTTCATTTTCTTTTTCTATCTTTTTACATTTTGCTGAAAGCATTTCATTATTATCTTTTAAAACCTTTTCATTTTCTAACATTTCTTTGCATTTATTTTTGAAAACTTCTTCTATTTTATTGAAATCAAGATCTCTTGTTCTGATCTTTTCGTCTTTTTCAGTACAAGCACTGCATGGTTCCATGCACTTCTGGCAATGTTCAACGGTTTCAGTTAAAATGTTCGAATCAGAGTTTACCTCAGTGATTGGCACCTCGGTGTTTACTTCAGTTTCTGTCTGATCAGCTTCTTTCTGCTGCTTCTTATCAACAGCTTCAATATCAACACCAACATCACCAGCAACATCAGCAGAACTATCAACCTTTACTTCAGCTTCTTCAACTTGCTGTTCTTCAGTAACAGCTTCTTTCTCAACAACTTTTTCTTCCAACTTTTCTTTCTCAGCTACCTTCATACCTTCCTCTTTAGTAGCTTCAATTTTAACTTCTTCAACCTTGACCTCCTCAGCAACCTTCTTTAAATCATCAACCAGATTCTCAATATTCTTCTTCATTCTTTCTTCATTCCTCTTCCTCAGACTTGATGTCATAGCATCTCTGATGATTTTATCCAGCCTTTTTGCATATGTTTTGTCTTTTGCAGCATTTGAATAATATTCGCCGGATCGAGGAATTACTAGAAGAACATCATCATGAACTATGTCACTCCTGGGAACAACAGGTTCACCTTCTTTGTTGACAAAACATTCTTGTTTCTTATCCCATCTTTTGTTTCTCACAACATTTTCATCTTCTTCCTGCATCTTTTCCATTTTGCATACAGCAATGAAAATTTCTCTCTTAGTTTTCTCTCTCAAAATCTCTTCTCGAGTTTTCTCTTTTATCTCAGCAACAAAAGCATAATGATCATGTTTTTTGTGAAGAGTTTCTGCATCTTCCTTCGTTCTAATTCTGAATCGATAATCAATACGATCTTCTTCTGGAAGAATTTCACTCCAGTCATATCCTTCATCATCATGAAAAACTGCACAAGCTCTTGCCTTTTCTTTTGTATTGTTTTCAATCAATTTTGGCTCTTCGTTGCTTCGGTGGTAGATCGCCTTTCGATAATAATCATCATTGAAAGGACGTTCATTTCCTCCAACTGCAGAATTATTGCATTCTCTCTTGAAATGACCTTTTTGCTTGCATCTGAAGCAGGTCACTTTGGATTTATCAAAACCCAATTTAGTTGAAGCACCACCAAGAGATTGTTTCCCGGTAATCTCCATATATCTCTGAGCTCTACGAATGCAACTTGCCAAACACCAGCGAATGTCTATGAACTCCATTTCTTCTGGATCAATCTGGTCGTAGTCTTCTTTGGTCAATTCAGAGTTTCCTATTTTGCCTGCAACTAGACCTTCATATGATTCCAGAACTGATGCAAGAAAGCTCATTTGCTGTTTAGCTGCATTGATGCTCATAGCTGGAGAATTTTTCAGTTTAAGAGCAATGTTGCAAAGAATTTCTTTAGAATCTTCAGGACTTGCTTTTGAAGATGAATGATATCCAGAATTGTAGCTTGATGAGGTTATTTGTGGTTCTTTCATCTTCTCACCACTGAATGCTGTCTTTGGTGAACTATCAGCTTTCACCGAAGGTAAATTGCCTTTGTAATACAGACCAACATTCTGATGATGTGACGAACTGCTCATCTTGCTTTGCTTTTGTAACTCAAGGTCATGACTCTCAATTTTTTCTAACAAAACATCAAGAGAAATTGAATCATATAAAACATCATTTTTCAAAATAAACACAAACGTTTGCCACTGATCAGCTCGTGGTAACGCTTCAATTACTTTGTCAATTGTTTCTTCTCTTGTTTTCACAATTCCAAACCTTTCAAGTTCAATTTTTAAGTGACAAAAGCGTTCAATCATTTGTCTAACAGTCTCTCCTTTCAAACTATCAAACAAATCAAATTCCTTTTTTAATAATGCAATTTTGTTTTTCTTAATTTGTTTACCCCCCTCAGCTTTCACCCGCAAAGCTTCCCACACAGATTTTGAAGACCCATCATGAATTAACAACGAAAAAATATCATCTTGAATCGATTGTTGAATCAAGGCGATCATTTTATGCTCATATGAGAATCTTCGTTTGTCTTCTTCTGTAAAACTTTTGAGCGGAATTTCTTCTCCTTTGTCATCAATAGGTTTATCATAGCCAAACTCCAAGCAAAACCAACTTTCATGTGCGTACGCTTTAGTCCAGTTGATAAACCTTTCTTTCCACCAAACATAATCCTCAATATTATCAAGCTTAGGTGGTTTCGAATAGGTTCCATAAAAATTGTCATGTTTAATATTGTCTTTAATTGATTTTGTTATCGCTTTGGTTGCAACATCTGAAACTTCCAACGTATCTGAGGTAAACGCGTTGTAGAAAGTATTATAAAATTCTTCAGCCATGATGTGATCCTGAACACAAAACAACAAACACAATCAGTTTCAACAATATCAAATAACCTGAAACAGACTGACACATGACTAGTACGAAATGATCTTGACACGAAATGAGGTTTGGTGCGAAATCAGCTTTCAAGCGGAATTAGTCTTCACGCGAAATCACTTTGGTGCGGAATTAGTTCGAACGAAATACCCTTTCACACGTAGTAACCCTTTCAAACGAAATCACTTGGATAACACTTCAAACGAAATCAGAACTTGAAGCGAAATCAGAACTTCAAACGGAATCAGCACTTTCAAACGAAATCACTTGTTTCAAACGAAATCTTCAAGCGGAATTACAATTTGAAGCGGAATAGCTGATTCCGTGTGAACCTTTTCAAACGGAATTACTCTTTTCAAGCGGAATAAGATGTAATTCAAACGAAATTAGTAATTTCGTATGAAATTGCCTCAATTTTTCAAGCGGAATTACACTGCTCGTTCAAATGAAATTAGGTTTTTGGTCCATTTTAGTCACTTTTAAGCTGAATTTAGGTCTGATTCTCTCAAGGCTTTGTTAAAACACTGTTTCGCATGTAATGTGTGAAATTCAGTCCATTTTGACCGTAAAATCTTGTGAATTTTGAAAAAGAAGGTGTAGAAGTCAGAAAACTAATGAAATCAAGATGAACTCTTCCTCCTGAGCTCTGATACCACCTGTAGGATCGTTGTGCGACCTGAATGAGTCGTTCAGAAGAGTTGTTTATCCGAATCAAAGGTGGAATCAATGAAACGGATGCTCGATTCAATTTAAATGTCTCTTGTATTAATATAATAGTCTTACAACACCTGGAGACAATTCGGTAGCACTTCATTACCGAATTACAAGATCTAATTCCGTATGAAATGACAAACCAAGCACCCCTATATATACTAGTTGTAATTCCGTTTGAAATGACCAAGTGTCATTTCAAGCGAAATTAACTAAGTTAATTTCGTTTGAACTGGCCCATGGCTGTTTCAAGCGGAATTAACCTATTTAACATGTTTTCTCGTTTCTAGCAACTCGAGCACTGGTTTATCCTATCCTATACATGACTCGATACAAGACGAGGTCTACAGACATAGTGCACTAACACACTTCCATATATTCACCAATTTATATACATGTTCCATTCTTATATCTTTCGTTAACTACAATGCCTAACCTTCCCCCTACTACTGAATATC
The DNA here is from genome assembly GCA_030545235.1 of Helianthus tuberosus. Classification (NCBI taxonomy): domain Eukaryota; kingdom Viridiplantae; phylum Streptophyta; class Magnoliopsida; order Asterales; family Asteraceae; genus Helianthus; species Helianthus tuberosus. Next base: position 3,113,455 of record CM060387.1, read on the forward strand.
GTCATAGATGTATTCGTGTCATAACCCCTTATTCACAATTAATTGTTTTACTTAGTCATGTGTAATAATAAATTCATCCATACTTATACTTATCCAGAACCCCATAACAATCACTTATATTCAAACCAACTTAAACATTAGTTACGAGGCCTTGAAAACCATCAAAAACGAGTTCCATGACAAACACAAATAAAATCAAATAAATTGCCAGCAACAGGGTCTCTCGCGGGCCGCGAGAGACTAGAACAATATTGTCGCGGGGCACAACAGCCTCCATCATAAGCTACGGTGGCTGCAGTAGCCTATGACGGCCTTAAATGTGGTTATGGTGAACAGGGACTGCCCTACGGTGGATGTACGGTCGTCAGCACTTACCGTAGCCTACGGTGGGCACCGTAAGCTACAGTGGTACCCAGTTCAGCCTTCATTTTTAATACCAAACTCTCATAACTCAACCATTTCACATCCAAATCACTTGAAACTTATTTCCATTTGTCCGTAAAACATAACCTTACATTATTGGATAAATATCTTTACCTCGGGTCCTTAATCTTTACGAGTTTCATTAACGTTACAAGAGTTATGTGCATTTATTCGACCTGTTCATGCTTTTACCAACAACTTATTTGTTTAAACTCAAAAACTCACTTGACATCTTTACTATAATACTATTACATTATTCGGAATTCCCGTACATGGGGTTTACGAACCCAATCCCCGGTATGCGTTAAACTTATTTGTCTTAATCGATTTTACATAAATGGAATTTATTAACCTGTGACCCCGTTTCTCGGTTAGCGCACATGTAAGACATTCTACCATTCCCGGTTATGATATCGTCGTCATTACTTAAGCAATCGTTCCGCAATGAAATAACCCTCATTCTGACCTGTTTGGTCTACTTAGCGGAAACCTTCACTACTATATACCCTAACTTTATTAGACTTCGATTTTCATACTTAAATAACTATCACATGACCTTGCTTAAATAAATTAAGAAGTGATTCCGAAAAATCACTTACTTAATACTACCACTTGATATCATCATCAAAAATGCATTACAACATAATTACTAAGAATTATCATACAGTTAATCTCTTTTCTACTAAAGGGGGAGTCCGAGAAATTACTTACCTTACGCATCCGTATTTATGGTCGCTTCCTCATGTCCTCTTAACCCGTTAGCCCTTCATGCTTCCATCCAAGTTGACATGATATCTATACTTCCATTTCATTGCATCCACATTCTTGTTAGCATACAAAATTATACATATGAACGATCATATCAATTTACATTTGACATTCGGCTTTCATTAGTAAATTTAACAAGCATATTATATACTCATAATACAATACTCATTCAACCATATAATCACTTAGTTACATTACTTTCATTAATCAATCATTCACTAACATGCATAACTCAATTCACTGAAAATAGGTTGTTTTGGGACGTCCGTTTACTATACTTACAAGCTTGCAAAAATTACAATCTTTTTCTGTGACGTGCCCCTTGGAGGGGTTATCCTTGTGTTAAATTTTTAGAGTCTAACTCCGTACCAAAAATTCATAAAAAAATCATTTACTAAGCAGTAATCAGATTCGTCACTTTCTGACTGCATCCCATGGAAAAATTCATTTAAAAATCCTCGGTTATCCGATTGACATAATTCCAGTTGGAGTTTTTGAAAACCTCCTGAAGCTACTACAATAAAAATTTGAGATCATAACTCAATTCATAAATTGAGTTATGACATTCGTAATGGGCTGCAAATTCTGCCAGAAAACGTAGCCTGAACCTTCGATACGGAAAAATTCATAAATCGTTCATTTTTCGTCGGAAAAATGCTATTCCAGTTGGGTTTGAAAGGTTTTTCCTGGGATTTCATTACAAACTCAATAAAGATTGGTTTCTTATAAGATTTGATCCGGTTACAGCCGATTAAAGTCGGCTATAACTTTCTGGACAGATTTAGTTTTCACCAAATCTTTTCTAAATATCTGACATTCTAACTTCACCTATACATTTTATCGAATACCTTATGTGCATCAGTTTTAAATCAACTTAAACTCATCCTCATGAGTTTCAAATCACCTAGTGAGTGGTAACATTCAAATCCTATGATTATTTACCATATCAAACATCATTCTTTCAATTTTCTACACCATTTAAACTTACAAATTAGTCATTATTCAACCTATATCAAGTTATTACTCCATAACCCCACCTAGGGCATAAGTTCATATCCTCATATACCAAAATTTGTAGATTTTGAACATGCATCCATCAAAATCTAGGTATAAGATACTAAAAGCATAATCACATTATCTATTTCATCAAATTTCATATCATACCAAGTTTCTACCTTCACCCTAAAGTGCAACAATACAAGAATTTACATACCTTGAGTTAGTAGAGTGTTAGGAACTTTATTTCACACATAGAACAACCCCAATTTCGGATTATACAAGGGTTTTGGGACTGATTTGTTTTGAATTTGAGTTAGGGTTCTAAACCCCTTTTTCTCCTCCTCTTTTGAACGACCTCAACACACACTTGTGTGTGTGTTTATGATGTTTTAACACAAATGCAGATTTTTAATTTAAATTTCGAAAATTGGCAACATTAGTCCCTCAATTTTACATTTAACTTAACTAATCATAATATGTGGTGCCCGTTTTAACTAGGTTAATTTTTCCTAGTTATTACCTATAGGTAAGCACCAAATAAACATGGTAATTTATCTACTAAGTTCTGGTATGTTGCAACCCAACTTAGATTACGCCCCGATACCCCAGGCCTTTTACAACTTTATTTCATAAAACCTTTATTTTCTTTTTCTTCCTTTTTTTAACATTAGATTTATTTCTTTAAATCCTGATATTTGTCGGTATAAATTTACCACAATGGTAATTTATCCGCTTATCCTTAACTAATTTGGTATAATTCACAAACCCGTTTTTGGGATGTTACAAGTCTACCCCCCTTAAAAGGGTTTCGTCCCCGAAACCTTTCTTACGTAGTTTCTTGGGCCTAACCCAAGGAAGGTAGTTTCGGTTCTCACTTACATAGGTATCAAAATGTAAAATAATACCTTTTAATCTCCTCTTTGGATACTTGAGCAGTGTCCGCCCCTTTTTCCGTATCATCTACCAGGATGAGTCACCTTCCGGCCACTCGATCCTATTAGTCCTGTCATTTTTTACCCATCATCCGGGTATTTCCACCTAGCCTTCAAAAGGCTTTAAGGGCTTTATTAGCCTCTTTCCCGTAGTCTAACTATGGCATAATCTTATTCCAGATTATATTTCTTGAACATGATCATATCACGTCATGTTCAAGTTTCTATCAAATTTTCATTTAAGGCCTCTATATCATCCTCTTAATGACATATATACTTTCTTATTCTGGCCATTACTCGTCGAACATTTCATACTATACCATAATTATCCTACCATTTATTTCTCTCACACGTACCAATAAATTTACAGATTCTTACTTATCAATCAAGAATTAAACATTTTACTAACCTCGCCTTCATTGCATAGATCAGTGATCTGTGAGCCGGATCGATCCGCTTCTTTATAGGTACCTTCCGTATCAGAATTGGTCTGATTCATTCGTGAAATATGCTCCCACTCGTGAGTATCCTTCCAACAACTTTATTACTATCATCTTAATAAGAATTTCATCATTCTTATCTGTAAAATCGACGGTTAGCACATGACTTTTCATAATTGCATTCTACATGGTGTTTGTTCGCCTATGACTCTTTCACAAATTTCTTACGTACATGCTTAAAACATATCACACATTCCATTTCTTACATACAATTTTTTCATTTTATAGGTTATTTCGTCCGCTTTTGCAGTTTGACTTACCTCTTACTTATCATAGACGTATCGAAGTACACGTTCGTACTTCTTTTCCATTCGTGCATACTTATCAAGACTTCATTACATTATTTCAGTATTCTTGTCAAACCTACCCTTCCCGTCCACTCTTAAGTTATTGTCCGGGTCGTAACCTGTCATTCATTCTGACCCTCAAGAGTCATTTAATAATATGTCTAACACGTAACTTATTTCAAAGTTTCTTTCTTTCAACTAAATTTTACTACAACAACCGTTTTCAACGGTTATGCTTACTTATTTAAGGGACCAAAAATTTTCTTTCTATTTTTCTATCACTTGCCTTATTAATTTTTTTTATTTTACTCTGTTTGACTTTTCGGAAGTCTAATTTGTAAATACATTCTCACATATGTGTATCAGTTATCCTATTCTGACATATCCTTCTCTAGTCGAGCCCTAAACTCCAATTAAAATATAACCTTTTTATACATACCTGACGCGAGTCAAATCCTTGACTCATTATCCATACCTTGCGATGGTTATTTCTTTCCAATTTGTGGCATTGCATGACCATACGTTATGCTCATCTATAAGTATAAGACTTGACAATTCAAAACATTAAATACCGGGTTCTAATGGCGATCACCATTTGACCCATATGACTCGTTTGTCCTTTCAACCATTCTCGCATACCCGTATTTACAAATATATATATATATATATATGTATATATATATATATGTATATATATATATACATAGGTAAAGTGTAAAATACAATATCCCTTAACGTACAATACGTACGATATAGTGAAATTGCATGTTATAAAATAGCATGGATGAATTCACATGTGATAATTTTGATGAAATTGCATGTTGGGTTTGTTAGGGGAGGATTTTCCAATGATCAGTGATCCTCAATTACTGCCGGGCTTAGGGATCCTCAATTCTGTTTGACTTAGTGATCCTCAGAAAGTATTGTAGGATCAGGATCATGGATCATCATAAGGATCCATACACTAACGATTGTCTGCTTTGAATATGATGTTGTTTTGCAGGAGTACGAGCTTGGACTTGGTCTTGGCGATATTCCTGGAGCATATTCTCTATTTATTCCGCACGTGCTTGACTGAAATGGACGTTATGGAGGTCGTGGAAGACTTGCACGAAATGCAGATAGTTAGTTAGCTTAGATATTTTCCATTTTTAAAAGGGGATAGCGAGTTAAATTAGAACACTTGGCTAATTTTAGCTTAACACACACACTCGCAACTGCTCTCATCAGCTCTCGACGGTTTACTTGGCGATTACACACTTTTTTACACATTACACTCTAGTGATCCTTGTAACTAGCTCGCTATCATCCAAAGTTGTAATACCTTGTCTGTTTAATATGAGTTGGTGATCGGTAGTTTCCATCACCCGAGGTTTTTTATGCCGGAGATCAATTCTTGATCAAGGGATTTTTCCTCGTATAAATCTTTGTGTCATTTGTTCATTACATTACTGAGTGATCCTTAGCATTGTTCATTGATTCAAGCATCACACCTCACAACAGAAAGTTTGGTTGCATTATCTTAGCTTGATTTTTGACCAAAACAGTTTGGCGCCCACCGTGGGGCAATTGGTGCTTCATTCCTAAGAAGATTCATATTTTTGTGGTCATTTCGGTTCGTTATAACCAAGCGGATGGCTTCCTCAGCGAAGAACACTTCAAGTTCAATGTCGGCAATCAGTTCTTCACAAGGCGTTCCACCTTTGCCTCTACCACCTTCTGGATCCCAGAAGAATGCTGAAAATGCTGTGAAGAGACAAACCCCCATTTTCTCAAAACCACCAACTTCTTCTGTTTCCACTAATCCTACTACTAATGATCTTTTTAATCTGATTTTGCAGATGAGGGATCGCATGCAAGAGCAGGACAAAACCAATGAACGGATCCTCCAAGAGATTGGTGATATCAAAAAACAGAAGAAATCAGTGGAGGATCACTCTCCTCTGATGCCAAGGTCATTGAATTTTGACACTCCAATTGTAACTACCCTACAATCAGCAGTTCCGGGCATCCAGTATCAAAGTGGTCCATCAGAAAGGCGTTATGGAACAGCAACTATGAGTCAAGCTTTTGGCTCTCATCCCCAGCCTCAGGGATCCTATTTTCAGCCATCGGGATCCTCTTTTCAGCATTAGGGATCATTCGTCAGCTCAGGAGGATATTTGGGAATGCACACGGTCCAAGGATCCTCCCAGGTCCAAGGATCCTCCCAGGTCCAAGGATCCTCCCAGCCTCAAGGATCCAACATCTTTCAGGATCAAGGATTCTTAAGAAGTATGCAGCCCCCAAGCTCGGATGTTCATCAAGGAGACTTCATACCAATGCAGACCATTGCTTCCTCTGGTCCTTCAATCATACCAGAGTCCTGTCAATATGGATTCACATCTGGAATTCAAAACACGAATCCTCTGGGAGGTAACAGTTTTAATAATTCATATAACACTAACCATGGCTCTATGCAGGATACAGGTATCAATCAAGCTATGGCTAGGGAATTACAGAAGCTTAAGGATATGATATCCAGTGTTCCAGGAGTGGTCAAGCCCATTCCTGAGATCGCAGATGGTAGCCATAGGATATCTCGCTTTGCACCACCCTTATGTGATGCTGAGATACCCAAAAGATTCAAGATACCATCCATGAAGCTGTATGATGGTTCAACGGATCCAGAGGAGCATGTAGCTCAATACAGGGAGAGGAGGGAGATCAATCCAATTCCTGAGAGGTTAAAAGAAGCATGTCTATGCAAGGGTTTTGGATCCACACTCACAGGATCTGCTCTTAAATGGCTGCTAAGTCTTCCCCCTTACTCTATTACTTCATTTGCCAATCTAGTTAATTTGTTTAATAGTCAATTCTCTTGTAGTAGAAAGTTTGAACGATTAACTAGTGATCTATATAGGGTAACACAAGGTCAAAATGAATCACTTAGAGATTACATCACTAAATTTAGTAAATAATCCTTAGATATCCCTAACCTGGATATAGCTACGGCTGTAGAAGCCTTTAAAATGGGATTGCTTAGGGATTCCTTATTCTATGATGATCTTGTCATGACCCCATGCAGGAATCTTGATGAAGTAAGAACCAGGTCCCTTAGGTTCATCCGCCTAGAGGATGACAAAAGGATCCAGGAGAGATTGACAGGATCCTCCAAACATGAGAAGCAAGGATCCTACTTTAAGAATAACAAGTTCAAGTCCTACAACAAGTCTGACAACCAGAATGTGCATGCAGTGGAACAGGAAGAGGATGATGAGGATTATCCTCCCATTTCTGAATACTGTTTTTCTGTTGATAACAATGAACTAATCCTTGCAATGAAGAATCTAGGTGAGAAAGCTAGGTGGCCGAGAAAAAAGTGATAAACCAGCTGCTACAAAAGATAAATCCAAGTGGTGTGCATATCATGAGGATTTCGGGCATCTCACTGAAGAGTGTATTACACTTAGAAAGGAAATTGGTTACTTGTTAAGCAAGGGGCATTTGAAAGAGCTTTTGGGACGAAAGAAGTCAAGGATCCAGGATCCTGAAAGGATCCTGGAAAAGGCTCCTGCTCCTCTAGCAGATGCACAAGTTATAAACTTCATATCAGGCGGATCAGACATTTGTGGTACTTCCTTTTCAGCAGCCAAAAGACATGCCAAGGAAACCAAGATGGATAATGGAGACAGACCCATCCGGACGTCCACTGTCACCGAGGATAAGATCATAACTTTTGATGAGGATGATCGTCTTGATGTTCAGGATCCTCATCATGATGGTCTTGTTATTACCCTGTTTATTTCTAATCATTTTGTTCACAGGATCCTTATAGATGGAGGAAGTTCTGTGAACATCATTTAGCTTGATGTCCTCAAGAAGATGAATATCCCGGAGTCTGATATTGTCCCAAGATCCTCAGTCCTTGTGGGATTCAATGGGGAAACCAAGAACACACTGGGGGACATCAAACTCCCTATTTATATTGAAGGACTCCATTCTTATCAGAAGTTTTGTGTTATAGATTGCTTATCTTGTTGTAATGTTATCCTTGGCAGGCCATGGATACATGACATGAAGGCAGTTCCATCTACTTATCATCAGTGCGTGAAGCTTCCTAGTCCATGGGGAGTGGTAAAAATTGAGAGTGATCAACAAGAAGCTAAGAATTGCTATACCTCATCAATGAAGCCAGCCTCAAGACCAAGGGAGCAATAGCAATTAAAGATCTAGTATCCTTCCTTAAAAGAAGGAAAACTACCTTTGCCTGGAAGCATGAGGATATGACAGGTATATCTAAGGATATAATTACTCATAAGCTTGGCATTGACAGGTCATTCAAGCCTATTCATCAAAAAAGAAGGAAGTTTGCACCTGAAAGGGATGCCATTATCCAGGAGGAGGTAGATAAACTACTTCGGGCAGGTATGATAAGAGAGGTTAAGTATCCAAGGTGGCTAGCCAATGTGGTTGTTGTTCAAAAGAAAAATGGAAAGTGGAGGGTATGTGTCGATTTTACTGATTTAAACAAGGCATGTCCCAAGGATCCTTTCCCATTACCCCACATTGACTCCATGGTGGATGCTACCGCGGGTCATGAGTTGTTGACTTTTATGGATGCTTCATCTGGATTTCAACAAATTTAGATGGAACCATCTGATCAAGAGGATACAGCCTTTATGACCCCAACTGGTATATATTGTTATATTGCTATGCCATTTGGACTAAGGAATGCAGGTGCTACTTATCAAAGGCTAGTCAATATGATGTTCAAGGAACAAATTAGACACACTATGGAAGTCTATATAGATGACATGGTGGTTAAGTCCAAGAAAGCTGAGGATCACCTTAATGACTTGGAGGAAGCATTCAATATCCTTGATAAATTAAATATGAAACTAAATCCTTCCAAGTGTCCTTTTGGTGTTAAAGCAGGTAAATTCTTAGGCTATATGGTGACAAAAAGGGGCATTGAAGCAAGTCCAGAGCAGATTAAGGCTATTATGAACATCAAATCTCCTGCCAATGCCAAGGATGTGCAAAGATTGACAGGCAGGATCGCAGCCTTGAACAGGTTCATATCCAAATCCTCAGAAAAGTGTAAGGAATTCTATGACATCCTGAGGAAGAACAAGAAATTTGAATGGGCTGAGAAGCATGAAAGTGCCCTCAAAGCTCTTAAGGATTACCTATCCTCAGCCCCCTCCTTGATGAAACCAGAAAAGGGGGATATATTATCCTTATACCTAGCAGTATCCTCAAAAGCAGTAAGTGCGGTCCTTGTTAAGGATCACCAAGAATGTTCTCAGGAAACCTGAAATGTCAGGAAGGATGGCTAAGTGGGCAGTGAAGCTCAGTGCATATGATATAAGATATGAACCAAGGACTGGCATCAAATCCCAGGCCTTAGCTGAGTTGGAAGTCCAACAGCTAGAAGAAACTAAGGATCCTTGGATACTCTTCACTGACGGTGCTTCTAATGTCAAAGGAACAGGGCTTGGAATACTACTAAAATCGCCACAGGGGGACATAATACCCCACTCCATAGCTTGTGAATTTCAAACTACCAACAATGAGGCTGAGTATGAAGCCTTGATAGCTGGTTTGCAAATTGCCAAGCATATGAGGATCAGGTATCTTGAGGTACATGTGGATTCATTATTGATCACTAATCACTTTAATGGATCCTATGCTGTTAAAGGTGAAAAGCTAATCAAATATTTAGAGATAGTCAAAGAATTGGCACTCTCTTTTGTTTCCTTTAGTTTGACACAGGTACCAAGGGAAGAGAATGCAGAGGCTGATGCATTAGCCAACCTAGGATCATCCTTGAAGATCCCGGAGGATATCAAGATCCCTATTATCCACATCCTGACCCCTGCTATCGAGGATCATGTAGCTATGGATGTCACACCCTGGCTTTGCGGAAGCGTGGGTTTATTTGGTGTGACTTCTTAATACCATAGCAACAATCATAACCATACTATATGATAAAAACATGAGATATTCATCCATTAATAAAATTAGAAAAATCCCATTTTTCAACAATCATAAAATAAGTTACAAACCTCAACTTGATTTAATTGAGTTTATAAAGAGTTAGCAAAAGACTTTAAACAATACTAGGTTTAGAGATATGTAACCCATCCAGGAAGAGGTTACACCTTCTAAACCCTGGATGACTTCTTTATTCAAACGCAGCTTGAAAATACGTGCATACCGTGCCAGATCCGTTAGTTTCCTGAAATACATGTAGTTTGAAAAGTCAACATAAAGTTGAGCGAGTTCATGTGTAAGTGAGTATGTACAAACATTTGAAAATGTTGTAAGTATGTATAAAAGTCCCTGGTATGTAGCAATTAAGGAAAAAGAGATCATCAATGGTTTACAAGGCCATTGATATGTGTGAAGTGCCGTAGGAAGACTCAAACCTAGCGGATTTTGCGTCGGGCTCAAAGTCACCACCTGGTCCACTAAGCGGGCTCAGGGGTTGGGCTCGCTACACCCAGATAGATCTACCGCTTACGACCCTCGGTCCTACAATGAGGATTAATGGCCTCCAGTTGCGCCTACTCACTCACATGATCTAAGTAGTAAACCTCCTTACGCTAACCATACCATGTAAAAAGTACTCGTAATCATAGTAACATGTATTTCACCCCCGCAGTATAAAAACTGAAAACAGTTAAGAGAAAAGGGGGACATGAACTCACAGAAGTGCGTCTCGAAATAGCAATCTCCCAGTCAACCTGCTGCGTAACGACCCACACGTACTAACTTCTATTAGACGAACGGCCGTGCCTTGGCTTAAAGTTTAATGTTTTTGGGAAATAGTTAGACAACTATTTCGTGTGTACACTTCTTAATTATTTAGTAATTTTATTCCTTCCCAAGGATTGGGGTTGCGATACATGTGCGTTTTTATATCCTTGAAATATATTATTAAGTCTCACTTAAAATATATTTTAATTCATTTATCTAAAATATTATACCTCCAAAATATACATATTTTTCCCAAAAATATTATATTTTATTCCATACAATTTCCAAAATAATATTTTGTCAAAATACACTTTTAAGAGTATTTTCCGAAAAATACGTAAGTTACATCTTACAGTTCGCGTGGTAATAATAATACCGGTGTAACTTAAATATTTATTTGTGATAGCGTTGGTATTATTTTGGAGTCGTGCTTTCACAATGTATTCCAGTTATATTATTTTTACCCTAAAAATAATATATAGTTCGCAAAATAATCATAAAATCACACATGTGTTTTACTATGAAATATATATTCTAAATATATATTTAGTAAGTTTTACTTACGAAAATCCACCTCCGAATACTTGGTTATTTTGTAATAAAAATCATGGCGAAATTTATTTGGAAAACAAGTCAAAAATATTATTCATAACACTTGTTGTAAAAATATTTTCCAAGTGTTATATTTCTGGAAAAATTTCGCCAGAGTCTCCTCTGTAACTGGAGGTGGCCACGCTTTCATGCGTATCATTTTCTTTTAAAAATTCAACCAATCAATTTTCCATCATCAACAAACAATATTCAACATTGAACTAGTCAAAACAAGTATAAATCGCAACACATGAACTTGCAAGTTGTGTAAAAATTATGTAGTAACTTTTCAACACATTTAGTGGATCTTTCCATCTCTAAAAATAAGATCATTTTCTTGAAAACTTTATTTTTAAAGAATACGAAGTTTTACAACTTCTAGTCGGTATTTACGAAAATATTTCCTTGTTAAATCCTTTCGTTACACAAGTGTCCACACACTTGTTTGTTCACAAAAACACTTTTGGTTCATGTAAGATCCGGCTTTTAAACATGGTTTGTATCATACACTTGGTTCTTCGAAAATACCACTTGTAGATCTTTAGATCTACTAGTTTAGAACTCCATTTTACTAGAAAAACTCTTTTTACACAAGTTCATGTTTGTGAATGAAAGGGTTCGTCATCTTTTAACATTTCTACTTTACATAATGCTAGTTCATGTTCCATGAACTAGCGTGGTTAGATGGCGATCCGTTCCATTAATAGAAATCAACAACATAAACTAACCATAACTAAACAAGATTCATGAGTTTTACACCACTATTTACTCTTTAACCATCTTGTTCATCATTCTTACAAGACTTTTAGTTTTGTTTTCGCATGTTCATGAATTTTATCCGTTAAACTTCTCATTAACCACTTTAAATATGAACAAGAAGATGTTTAGAATCACTTACAACTAGCTCAAGGCTAGGGAAGAAACTAGACGAAAAATGGGTGGTTAATAGCGTCGTAGAGAGGTCCTTGTGGTTCCGTAAGCACCGGGTCTCCTCGTATGAGCTCTAACACACTTGTAAGTATGTAAAATGGCTTGATTGAAATTGGAAGGTGATGGTGGGTGGTTTGTGGTTCTCGGCCGAGAGTATCAAAGAGGGAGAGAGATGCAAAATTTGCTAAGTGTTTGAATAAATGAAATGGTGAACTCTTGTATATTCTTATAAACCAATCACAATAATTAACCACAAGATAATATGCCCACTAGATATGAAGAAATTGGATTAAAATAGTCAAAAGAATGTGGTGTGTGTTCCCTAGGGGGAACCGAACGGTTAGAGGGGGGGGGGTGGGTAATTTGGTTTGTTTTCAACCATATACTTAGTAACTAGTTAAATTAGTTAGGAGTCTAAATTAAGTTATTAGTGTGTTATAAAATATAACGGGTGTTAGGGTGTTCGGGTACCCTAACTAGCTCAGAAAAGGAAAAACAATGTCAATGTCAATATTTTTATGTTCCGGGTAAAGTCCGGTTGCTCGGTTGGATATTAATCCGTTAAAGTGCTAAATAAGCATTTCAAGTGTCGTTAATATTATTTTTAGTGACACAATGAATTCCCGACACTTTGGAAAGTGTCCAGTATTATTTTCCCATGTTTTCGCACTTTACTAGTTAGCTTAAAAGCTGAATTTTTATATTAAAGTGCAGAATTTTATAGTTAGAGCATGTTTTAGGCACATCCGGTCACTATAACTATCACCTAGTGACGCAGTTCTACAATCCTCACCTCCCTACACTCCCTACTAGTTTAGTAAACTATTCCCGACTCATACTGGCCTCAGAGACAGTGCCTGTCTGATGCTGGCTATGTCAGCATGTTTACTGGGTTATCCGTTCTTTGTGCTACTGTTCTTTTGTGCATCAAGTTTGTCACTATAGTTCTGTGTAAATAATGGAGTGACAGTTATAAAGTATGATGCATGTATATGTACGTATCAGAAATCAAGTAACAGTTTAATCACAACTGTAAGCAAGCACAGTAATTAATCATTAATTAAATATTAATTAATTCGTACGGATACCTGATTTGGTGAGGGCACTCACATTCTCCCCTCGTTAAAGAAATTTCGTCCTTGAAATTTGTACTACCTTACTCCTTATGGTTAAGTCACACACGTATGTATATGAATAATACTGAAGTAGATAACCATCAAATCGAAACAAACATTACTCACATTAGGTGAGTCCAAGAATATATAACAACCCGAATCCTAGGGTTGAAAGGTGTGTGCTTCTAGCGTTGGATGTCAAAGGTACAAGACGCATTTGACGTATAGTCTAGTGTAATCCAGCTAGTGGAGTTTTGACTAATAAGATTTTTAAACGATCGGTTGCAATATGTAACGAGTTTTCACAAACCATAGCACCCACTATGAACTCAAAAGCAACAACTCAACGTAATAGTAAAATGATCTGTCAACTCCTGAATAAATGTCTGGTAAGGTTTAGTGTGTTGACATTTTTGAATGGTGAAGATACGCCGAATGGAATACAAGCGAATCTGGTGTATCATTGTCTTGATTCGTAGTTGCATCAGAAATGTTTAAATGATAAATCAAGCAAAAGTATGTGTGGTCTCGTGTGAGACGGTTAACCATGATTAGCACAAGCTACAAGTTTATGATGACACCACAAGGTGTCGTAATGGCATTATCCAATAATAGTGGTGACTGAACAAGTTCACCGCGTTTGAAATCAAATGAAAGTGTACTGAGACAATCTGAAGATTTGATTTATACCATGTTATAGAGTTTCCAATTAAATACGGAACATCAAAGAACCACTGTTTCCAATCGAAGATGAAAAGTAATAAGTATCGCAAGGCATTTGATTGACAACGAAAGAATCGTTAGGAGGTACATTGTGCTTATGAAATGAATATATGTACCATTGCCTTAACACACAATTGTGTTGAGACCGCTTTGATCGTGAAGATCCAAAATGGATTGTTAACAACTAAATAGGGAATTGAATCCGTGTACGAAGTGAGTAACCAAATTAGCGCAAGCTTCAATCTTGTGAAATTATCACCGCAAGGTATCGAAACAAATCAAACGTTTTAGTGGAGTCGTGGGCCAACCAAATCTACTACGACTCGAAATGAAAGAATCTCTGCAAAAATAGTTGAATATGATGCTCCCAATACATCATATAGCGTTTCAAGTTAAATCTATGAACTGGATAAGTTCAAGCAATTGAACTGGGTTTCAACGTAACCCGACAATGTATGTATCAACAAGGAATTCTCGGCATGGTAGTAAAATAAACCATGAATGTGCGTTGAAAGAAAACGGTTTCAAGAAAATGTGTTGGCTTGGTAGCAAAAGAGCCAACAATAACAATAACGTAGGTTACTCGAATCAGGAATCAGTACTTAGGTTTAGCAAAATAATATGTGAATTCCAATGAAGTGTTTGTTCAAAACGAAATCACATGCGTAGCAAATGATGCATGTATGCCAGGTAAGTTTCCAAGAAAAGGAACAACGAGTATCTGCTAAAGTGAAGAAATGACCAGATATCGAAGCAAATGTGTGTTCGCTCTCAGCGAGAAAATTATTGTGATGCAACTACCATTAAGGGGAGTAGAGATGCAAACATCTACTCGTCAGAAGTAAAAGAAATCCAAGTACTCTTTGTTTGGTCAACGGAACTGGCATATGCGCCAGGTTAATGATGGTTGAGTGAGTTGACAGATGTGGTTCTTAAATAAAAACCCTTACGGGTTTGGACCTGGATTCCCAGAGGTCCTAAACATATGTTTTTCTAAATCCTACAGATTTCGTATCCCGTGTAGATCCGGTTTGTACATGGTGTAGGAAGCACCGTTTTTGTGTACGTCTAAGAACTAGTCATTGTCCCACAATTTTCATCGATAAACTCTCTTCTTGAATTCACTACTAACGACGCTCGATTGTCGACCAGTCGTGTAATAGTAGTTGGGTCCTCACAGTCAGTTATGTAAGGAGTTCGTTAGTCCTCAGCAAGAGCCACCGACTCTGGTTGGCTAGCTCGTCCGACTCCCGGTCATTTGAAAGTCATTCGTCCTTTCTTTTGGCGAGCAGAACTGAGGTTATCCAAAACAAAAGTTTTGGTCTGTTATCTTCCTTCTCTATCAACCACTGAGGTTGCACTGTCAATCCTTGCATCTCCGGAAGTGTAAGTCACTACAATGCATCGGCTACAGGCGTGGTGCCTGGGATTAAATCGATGCGAGACTCGACTAATCGTTGAGGAGGTGATTCCGGCAAGTCTTCGAGGAAGACTTCAGGATAATCTCTGATCACGGTGGTATCTTTGAGTTTTAGTTCTTCGGCTCCCTTGTCCCCGACATGAGCCAAGAAAACAACACATTCTTTACGCAACATCCTTTGTGCCTTAAGCAATTCGTATTCTGTGGTGGCGTATCCTGCTTCGAGAGCCACGATCGTTCCTTCATTCATCATCGAGGTGCGGATATCAACCTCCGCTCGACCGCTTGGAAATAATACATTGAATTGCCACGTTAAAGCTTCCCACCTCAACTGGCAATAGATCTAGCGTAAACTTACGCTCTCCGGGTTCTATCTTGCCGATTCCAGTTACTGCGTTGGCTTCCACTAGCTTCCCCTAAGCTAGTTCTAATGGGTACTGGAATATCTACTTACTCGCTACTTAAACCAATTATACTCTCGAACTCTAGAGGTGCGAATCGTAAAATTTGCAACAGTATTTGGCAATACAGACGCATAACATTAAGTAATTCGGGACGTACCGATATCCATACTTGAATCCCTGGCGTGTCTCCCTAGCTCTGGTGGGGAGCTTTCATCCTTGTGCCTGATTGTTTTTAGGGCAATATCTTCTGAAATGCTTTTTGCTTCCACAGTTTAAACATCCTCGAGCACGTTTCTGTTTATCACTCATTCTGCCTCGACAATTATCATTGTCGTTGTCCCCTTCGTGATTCTCACTACCGTCTTGGCCCCCATTACTATGTTCAGTATTTTGCCAACAAGTTTCCTTGACATGTCCCACCTTGCCGCAGTTACCAGAATTTCCATATTTGCATCGCCTGACATGATAACGTAAACAATTGTCGCAGTTAGGTAGGATACCCTTGTAATATTTTCCCTTCTTGGCCTTCTTCTTGCTACTCCCCCGAGTAACCATCGTGAAATTTGCGTGCTTTCTCTTGTTATCCCCAAATGCCTCTATAATAGTCTCCTTTTTCTCCTCCGCAGTGGAAAATTCTCCTCGTCTAACTGCTTCTTCCGTGAGTGCTATGCTTATGTTGATAGCCTCGGTGATCGTTGAAGGTTTTGATGTTGTTACCAGGCTTAGAATCTGAGGTGCCAATCCCCTTATGAACTGTTCATTTCTCTTAAACTCTGGTGCCCCCAGGAGCATGGCAACTTGTGATAATTCGTTAAATCTCTGCACATACTCTGCTATCTTTGGTCCTTCCATTTTCAAGTTCCACAGTTCTGTTTCCAACTTCTGGACTTCTGCCCTCGAGCAATATCTCTTATGCATCAGATCTTTCAGTTCGTCCCACGTCATAACATACGCAGCGGTCTCGCCCATTGTCCGAACTTGATGGTTCCACCATGACAGAGCCTCATCCCCCAGTAGTCCAGTTATATACTTGACTTGATGTTCGGGGTCACATTTGCTCAATCGTAAAACAGAATCTGTCTTTTCAACCCAGCGCACGAAGGCTAAGGCACCCCCAGTGCCGTCAAACTCTCGAGGTTTGTGGTCCAAGAACTGCCCGTAAGTACAACCATTGGGTGGTTTATTTCCTGAGGTACCTCCGCCGTGTTTGGAATGAAAGGCCTCGAGGTGTGCGATGGCTTGCGATAGGTGCCCTTGCAGTTCTGACTCTGTTGTAGGTAGAGGGTTGTTGATATCGGTGTTCCCTTGAGTCGACATCTTCCTAGAAGAAAGTCGGTTAGGTCAGGTCTAATTTGCTTCGTGCATGCATTTGGTTGTTTAGTGGTCATAAGTACATACACATAACAGGTTACCATACCAGCCAATTAAATAATAGTTTAATCATAGTATGACCAAGTAATTCGGTAATTATGTTTAATGAGAGCATAGTAAGTAAGCATGTAGTATTATAATTATAGCACACACACATAGATCAATGACGTGCTTAGCGAAGACCTAGCGACTGAGCTTTCATTGGTTATTGGCCACAAAGTGTTGTCGCATGTTTGATGATTGGCTCTCATTATTCTCCGACCGAAATTGCATTGTCTTACAAAGTATATCATATCAAAAGGGACACAGGGTCACCCTACCCTTGTCCGTTAAATATATTAGTGTATCAAAATTACGTAGTCAGATGTGGTCTTTAGAAGTTTCCACAATCTCGGCTTACCATAAATGTCCTACCCAAATGCAATGCAATGCGATCCGCATAATCCAGAAGCCAACTATACTGGTGACTGAGGTGGAGGAGGAAAGAAAAGTGACTGCTAACATGCGTGAGTCCCTCCTCGAGCTACGTCGGAGTAATTATCAAATCAAAGTATGCTGTCAATAGACAGGGTGGAGGACGTGGTGTCTAACATAAACTTTTCTGACAAAATGCTGTCTTGTGATGTAGACACTTAACTCATGTTTTCGGTTATGTAATGTTTTGTATTTGAAGTTGCCAATTGTGGCGTCAGCTCAAGCTCCAACATTCTGCGACTTGTATCCTCAACTGTAGTTGGTGTTACAGGAGCAACTCATCTCGTATGTGGCCTCCACTACGTGAGGGATAGTAAGGGTCTAAAATCTGCATAGTGTATTATAGGATCCATCAAATCGGCTCGTACAGCGATGTAGGGGTGAAAGGAGTAAATGGTGCGGCTTGTAAGGCCGTAGAAAATGCTGCTGTAGCAAAAGGATCGTTACGTGGGTACTGACCTGGAGTACCTTTCTGGGACGCAGGTATGTCTTGAAAGAAAGCGATAGGCGCGTTGGCGCAAAGGACGTTGGTCTCCATAGGAGCAACATCAGCAGGTGAAGGTGCAGGGGCAAACGTCTCAACCGATAGGGAGATCTTTAGGTGCAGGTACTGGGTCGGGTGTAAGGGGCGTAATGTCTTAGTAAACCAAAAGTATCAGGGTCACAATCAAGCAAGGGTGTAGGGCCAGCAGTTGCAACATCAGACTGACTCAAAAGGTGCAGAAGCTAGCTCAGCAGCAGGCCCTGGGTCGTGTAACGGTGTGGTGCCTCGAGCAGGTGATAGTGCAGCAGCCATGTCGTCATCGTCTTGTGTCAGTAGTAGAATGTTGTACTCCAGCTGTTTGTAAGGTTGCAGGTATCACAGACTCAAAGGAGTCTGAATGCATGCTAGAATCAGAGGATGGCTTGTTAACAGGGGTCTTAAGAAGTGAAGTTAGTATCAGTGTCCTCATCTAAATTTCTATCGTCATGGGCGTCGGCAGGAGGACCATTGATAAGCATGCCAACGTAGTCATATATTGTTTGTCGAGTAGCCAACCTTCAGTAGAGATGTCCGCAGGAGGCGCATCATCGAGGATTGGAGCCATGGTGTGTTCATCATTGGGATGACCAGTGATGGAGTGGTCATGGATTGAAACAAGAGTGACAGAAAGATTCTTGTCAGAGAAACCATCAGCAAAGATGAAGTATCACCAAAATCTGGTAGCACGGACTGTTAGAAGTCGTCCTCGCCCTTAGTCAGCATATCACGATCACTCTCAGTATCTGACGTAATTGTCTCTGGCGCAGATGTAGTTTCATTATCTATGGCGGTGGTCGCAGGGTTATCAATGTCTGATAACTCGTTCTCTAATTAGAGTGACATGTGTGCCGGTGCGTAACATGTATATCCATAGTAGTTACTAACAATTAGTGTATGCGAATAACTACCGCATATGTACGTACATCAACATTAAATCAAATAAGCATGTAAGTCTCAATTAATGAAAGCAAGTAACCATCCTAGTCTTCCCCAGACTATCCTCCCAGTTTCTCAAACCGAACTCCCTAGTCTCTCAGACTATCCTCCTAGCCTCTCAGACTGATCCTCCTAGTCTCTCAGACTATCCTCCCAGCCTCTCAGACTGAATTCTCAATCTCTCAGACTGACTTCCTGGTCTCTCAGACTAAAATCTCCCAATCCCTCAGATTGAATTCTCAGTCTCTCAGACTAAGCCTCCTAGTCCCACTAGACTACTCCCTCAGCCTCTCAGACTGAGCCTCCTAGTCCCACTAGACTACTCCTTCAGCCTCTCAGACTAAATCTCCTAGTCCCACTAGATTAACTTCCCAGCCTCTCAGACTGAATCTCCTAGTCCCACTAGATTAATCTCCCAGCCTCTCAGACTGAATCATAAATTTAAATTTGGGAATGTGTATTTGTGCCCTTTTTGTTTGTAAAAAGGTCTGTTCCCTGGATCTGGACGTGTAGTGTATGCAATGTAAAAGTGTTTGAAAACGTTTTCGTGAGAACCATGATGATCATAGTCTAGACTCGAGAAAGAATCCTAGTTCGCTATGATCGAGGCTCTGATACCAAGCTATCACACCCTGGCTTTGCGGAAGCGTGGGTTTATTTGGTGTGACTTCTTAATACCATAGCAACAATCATAACCATACTATATGATAAAAACATGAGATATTCATCCATTAATAAAATTAGAAAAATCCCATTTTTCAACAATCATAAAAAAAGTTACAAACCTTAACTTGATTTAATTGAGTTTATAAAGACTTAGCAAAAGACTTTAAACAATACTAGGTTTAGAGATATGTAACCCGTCCAGGAAGAGGTTACACCTTCTAAACCCTGGATGACTTCTTTAGTCAAACGCAGCTTGAAAATACGTGCATACCGTGCCAGATCCGTTAGTTTCCTGAAATACATGTAGTTTGAAAAGTCAACATAAAGTTGAGCGAGTTCATGTGTAAGTGAGTATGTACAAACATTTGAAAATGTTGTAAGTATGCATAAAAGTCCCTGGTATGTAGCAATTAAGGAAAAAGAGATCACCAATGGTTTGCAAGGCCATTGATATGTGTGAAGTGCCGTAGGAAGACTCAAACCTAGCGGATTTTGCGTCGGGCTCAAAGTCACCACCTGGTCCACTAAGCGGGCTCAGCGGTTGGGCTCGCTACACCCAGATAGATCTACCGCTTACGTGTCACACCCCGACCACGTAAAACAACAAAACGTGGCGGAAACGTCGGGGAGTGTTGTAACAGAATCATTGTTTCATAACACATGGAAATTGAAATATTGTTTTATTAAATAAAAGAGTTACATTGTCTTGACAATCAAAGAAACATAACATAAATAACTAGTCTTGCAACTTTTATTGTCACTAACGCCCAAGTCCGCCTAAGTGTATCTTGATAAATCCTATGCATCATATCCTGAAACACATGTGAAAATAGGTACGTCAGCATAAAAATGCCTGTGAGATACATAGGTTTTGTGAAAATAGGATTCATGACTTGTAAGTTTAGAAAAAGGTTGTTTAGCAAAAGCCAGTCATGAACCTTGTAAATTGATTTGTTTTGTAAATCGTTTGAAAAACAATAAGTTCAGATGATATGTATAAATAAGAGAATAATGTATGGTTAAATGAATAACCAAGTAAAATGAGTTTGTATAAGATAAGTTGTTTGTAAAACAATGTCTTGTGAAAAGTATGTTATTTGTATAAAATGTTATATGTCTCATATTGAAATGATTCAAATAACGCTACGATATGTAATACCATACAAACACTTATATATAGGAAGTACCAGCGGCGTATCCACCATGCTTGTATCATATTACACACGCCTCGTTACTTAAATCACTTACTCAAACCAAACCACCAAAGTAAAATGTTTATGTATAATCAAATGTCAAAATGTTTATGTGAAAACCATGTCTAATGTCTATGTCTATATCTAATGTTTATGTCTAATGTAAATCACGAATTGTGTATGTAAATGTCAAAATGTTTATGTATGGTAAGTGAAATATATCAACTAAACCATATGTAAAATGCACAAAACAAGGTATTGAAGTAAAACATGGTTTAAATCAAAGTTATGTTTTGTGAAAAAGAATGCATGCTATACTGATATAAACATCTATGCGGTATTGTGAGAATGTATACATCTAAGCCTTGAGACTGAGGCGATAAACCCTTAAACAAATTAAAGGTTTATCTAAGTTATGAAAATCGAATTCGGTCATTCCTTTCATCCAAACCTACCTAGGATGTCCGGAACGGGAGTTGTCAATTCCTATGGTACCACTACCTACTAACGAACGGCGTGATCGGTGTTAATGAATGTATATTGATCCATCAAAACAAACCAAATATCATATCAAAATGTAAGCATGTGATGAATAATAAATGTACTAAGTATGCACACAATGGGCATACATAGCATAGAATGTAAAGTAAAATAATGTACTAAGTACGCACACAATGGGCATACATAGCATAAAATGTAATGTAAAATAATGTACTAAGTATGCACACAATGGGCATACATAGCATAAAATGTAATGTAAAATAATGTACTAAGTGCGCACATAATGAGCATACATAGCATAAAATGTAATGTAAAATAATGTACTAAGTACGCACACAATGGGCATACATAGCATAAAGTGTAATGTAAAATAATGTACTAAGTACGCACACAATGGGCATACATAGCATAAAGTGTAATGTAAAATAATGTACTAAGTACGCACACAATGGGCATACATAACATAAAACACAATGAAATCATGTACTATAAATATACTAACGAACATAGCAAGTATATGATGTGAAAACAAGAAAGCATGAAAGTAACAAGTAGGCACATGTGTTCCACCCCAAAATGTTTAGAAAACAGTAAAAGAGGGGTCTATGTACTCACTTGAGATTGCTTAGTAGCATTGAGTAACAACCAAACAATGCTAGAGATCTCGGATATCAAACGGCACCTAATATAGGTAACTATGTTAATATACCGGACCTAAATCGGAAGATCGGATAGAATGAGGTTCGTAAACCAAATGCGTAGGGGAACTCATGTAATATGGTTTAACAAGGCCTACATACTACAATGAAACCAAACCTAAGTGCTTACGACCCATTACGACCCGTTTAGGTAGCTTATGCTACTTTAACGCGTCGTTCGCGTAAAACGCGTTCGGAACGCCTAACTAGCCCTATGATAAGTAAAATATGCCTTAACATGTCTAATATTATTACCAAATCAGTTTAGATACCAAAAGTTATGTTACATATGCTTAAAATGAATTTTGGTGTAAAAAGGGCATTTTGGTCATTTACCTAAGGCATATAAACTACCTATCATACAACTAACTAAACATCGTGACCATAAGGTATAACCTCGGAAGGTTATTCCCTATATACTATGGTCACCTAATGCGTTTGGTCGGATCCTAATGATCAACCAAACGGGTCGGGTTCGAAAGTATAAGCGATTGTTTAGATCACTTACCTTACAACCCTATATAAGCACTAAACTAAAAGTGACGAGCTAAGCATGTTAAAACATGCTTAACTAAGTTTAGAAAACATGTTTGGTATCAACACAAACGGTTTTGACACCTCAAAGTAGGTTGGTTACAAAATACCCAATAACACGCATTTTGGCCGAAACTACGACTCGTCACTGAGCCTAGATAACGTGGTAATCAGTAGGTATAGTCTCTAGGGACTATAACCATCGTGATCACGCTCACATTATGAAGTTCAAACGAACTTTGCATTGACCATAAACTGGTCAATGCAGAAAGTCAAACGCAGTTTGACGTTCAAGCTAAAAACGCATAAAAGCATGAAAGAGGACTTACAAGAGGTCCAAGAATGGAAGTTTGATCTGAAATTCCCAGGTATGAAGTGTTGCAACTCCAACTTAGGGAAATGATCAGATCAAGGGTGAGTTTGAAGCAAATGGGGGTGGGGTATTTATAGGAAAACCAAGACCGTTAGGATCGTTTCTTGAAAAACGTGCTTCGATCTAGGCCGTCCAAGTGTTGAAAAGTTATGGTATGTCAATTTGCCCCCACCACCAGAGATTGGCATGTGGCATTGGCCTTTGGAGTGTTTAAAAGCCATTAATCAGCAGCCAAAATGATTTTCTGCATCTGACCCCTGCTTGCGCACCGTAAGGTCCTGAGTGTTGAGGTGCGCAAGGACCATGCAGACCAGAAAGTTTGAAAAATGGCAGAACACGCCCATGAAGCTCCAAACTTGCTATTTGATGCACTTTTGACACGTTTAAGCCCCGTTAACCCCATTTCAAAGCTCTAAAATGAAGTTAAAGTATAGCGAACTTAAAATGTGCTCAAAAATATCTCGGATGTCGGTTCGTTTTCCCGTACGATTGCGTTGTTCGGTTAATTACGACGGAAGTCGTAATGAACGCAAAAACGGTCCAAAATGCGCGAAGAATGGAATTTTGACAAGCCAAACACTAAAATAAAATATTTTAGAGCTTACATAAATTTTTGGATGTCCAGATGTATTCAGAACGTAAGATATGCGTGAAAGTGCAAACTTGTGCACTTTTTGACGCTTTTAGTCCCTGAATGACCCAAAAGTTTATTTTAGCACACCGAACCCCTCAAAGCCTATTTCTAAGCTATGTAAAGGATATTTATGGTATGTTTAAATCATGGTCATGTTCCTGAATGTCTGTTACAGTTCAAATCGGCATACTTTCGCAGTTTGTCGAATTTAGTCCCTGTAAGCGATTTAACTCGATTTTGCCATACCAAATCCTTCAAAACTTATTTCTAAGTTATGTAAAGGTTATTTAAGGTATGTTAAGCCTATTTCACTATTCCGAAGTGTTCGTTGCATTAAACGGGCTATATTTACGCATCAGTGCGCGTATAACCTTCCAGAAAGCGATTTAAAGCTTGAAATCGAACAAGAATTGATATGTGCAAAGGATACACATATTTATACATGTCCCAAGTATGAAATACAATATTTCATTGATACAGTATTTGTTTGATGGTCGTGGAGGCACAGGTGTCACAGTCTCCCCTACTTTAGGAAATTTCGTCCTGAAATTTTATTTAGAGGAAACTTGTGAGAGTTTAAAACATGAAGTTGAAAAGATCGAACAACATTGGTTAGGGTTTTGAACTTCTAGTAACTTTAATAACATCATGCTTACAATGTAAGAGGGATACTTATATACAAGTATATGAAGCGTCATTGGTGCGTCCACCATACCTCCTGTACATTGTTCACATTTCGTTATTGTTGCCACTATCGGTTTTTACACATAATAAATCTTACTGTGGTTTCCGTGCACTGAATTTCATAATTATGTACGCGTCCATAATTAGATAATTCCTTGCATAGTTCACACAGTCTATTTTATAATGTGTAGGGGAAAACCAAATGAACAAACCTGTGATGAGTGTGACTAGACCACCATAGGGTCCCTTTTATTAAATCATCAATAAATGATTTTAATAGACAACCAAGGAGTCTTTTCAGCTTATATCATCACATGTCATTCTTAACCAGATTTTTGAATCAATCTTTTTGACTAGACCCCTAAAAGGGTCTCTTATGAAACATGGAATGGTACTATATAACCCAAGGGTCTTAACTATTACATAGAAGCCCAATAAGGATTTAAAGTAGTACCTTTTTGAATATCCTACTACGAATCCCTCATATGAAGATATGAAAGATTCTACGAGGATTTGGATAACGAAAACCCAGAGTATAAAACACAAAATGCATAAAAGAAAAACACAAGATGCATAAACACATAGTCATATAACCACAAAGATTGTTTATCTAGATCTTTAAATTTGTTAATTTGTTTTGCTAACAGAGCACATGTATTTAAAGCACACTAGGAATCCATCTCGTGGATTTCATTTGGTACTTTAAACATTATCAAGAATCTAACTATAAGGATAGAAAGATTTTTAAAAGAAAAATTCGATTTCGATTATAAGGAACCGAAATGTTCGAATTTAGGTACATAAGGAATCCAATTAAGGACTCTGATTTGAATGATAATCATCCACAAGGGTCTAAATGTGAAGATAAAAAGATCCCATATGGATTTTAGAAGTTAAAGATGTTTTGAAACCTTGATCTGGATGTGTTTATGTCAAAACATGAAGTAAAATGCTTATGAAGTTGAGATGCTAGATATGTCAGGGCGACATATGAAGCAGAATCTAAAAGTTAAGTAAATGTATGAGGAAAAATATTTTTGAAAACTATGCATGGGGTTCTCAAGAAAATATGTTCAATGTTTTTGAAACCTTATATATAATACCTTTGAAATCATAAAGTAGGTGTATTAGGTAGGTATATTTATAAAAATGTTTTAAAAATCATGCGAGATGAATTTTGAAATTATGTATAAGGTTTTTGAAAACATGAATGATGCTTTTGAAATCGTGCACTTGATAAGAAAATGTACTGTGTTAATATTGTTTTCAGACTATATGAAACATTTTGAAATTATGAAGGTTGTTTTTGAAAACATAGCCAATGTTTTTAAATAACATAGACAATGCATTTGAAAAAAAATTTGTTTTCAAACTATATGAAATGTTTTGAGATCATGAAGATTGTTTTTGAAATACTTGTACTGTGTATGTTGAAAAATCAAAATGTAATGGGTATGAGTTTTGAAAATACCCTTAGTTATCTAACCAAGGATTCAAAGGCACAGATGTGCAGAAGTATGATTACTCATAATGTCACTTTATTTTCTATACTTCGTATCTTAGAATGAAACGAGTACTTAGAATTTGTCCAAGGGAATCATGAGCAAACGCAAGAATGAGAAAAATCGCAAGAGTAGTTTGTAAGGAATATAGTTCCTTGATGTTGGTATCATAGGAAAAGTCACACACATATGTAACTACACTCGCATATCAGAATTGTGAACAATAATTTATTTATAAACTAAACAGATTGTTTCACATTACAAGAAACAGAAGAAACAAAAGCATAAGACAACAACATTTTCTAATCAGCCAACTGCTCATCCGTGGGTTGGATTTGCCTTAGCAAGCTTCGGGCATTTATTCACGAAATGACCCATCTTGCCACAGTTGTAGCACGATCCAGGCTGAAAGCAAGCTTGAGCAGGATTGGCTTGTGGTTGATTTGGACCACCTTGGTTCGGGTTACATCGACAAGCACTTGCCAGGTGACCAATTCGCCCACATGATACACACAGACGACATTGTAAGTGAGCTTCGTGATGCCCATTACATTTGTCGCATTTTGGTGCAGTACCGGCATAAGGTTTCCTAGCAGGAGGTTGAGCAGGTTGGTTGGGGACGGCTTTACCATTGTGAGCGACCATGGCGAAGTTCTGAGAAGCCTTTCGCTTCTTTGACTTCTTAGGGGATCGTTCATCCATGGTCTTTGATTCCTCAGTTGGTTTCTAGGCTGGTGGTGCTGGCTTGACTTCTGCTCCCTTTGGTGACTCTCGAGTGGCTTCATTGTTGAGACGAGACATGGCAATTCCTAATTCCACAGTCTTCAGAATCACTTCGCCTATTTGCTGGGCAAATTTGGCAGTTTGCTCGGACATTTAACCGTTGCTGAGAGGAAGAGACATTCTAGAAGAAAATGAAAGACATTGGAAGAAACAAGTGAAAGGTTATCAGATAATCAAAACAGGATGGCAATGCATAAAAATTGCGATCATTTGTTTGTTACCTAAGGCAAACAAATGAGACGGTGACAAATCAAAGTAAACGGATCATATTAATGTATCACTGAAGACATGCTCGCCTATAAGTGAACACTCACCCCAAAAGTTCCCAGGTAAGAGTGACTGGTCCGATACTGCGGATTTGTACGAACACTCTAGCCTTCGACAGAAAACTCAGGGTACAGGCATTCACTCTTCCAGTTTGCACGTGTTCACATTATAAGACCCAAACTTTGACGAGATTTGAAAACTCAAAGGGGTTCAAAACCTTATAACAGAGGGTTCAAAACCTAGTAATCAATCATCCTAGAATAGATGATTAGATTTCAAAGCGGTTTTGAAATTTGTGTTCTTGTTGTGGTCGTCGCCTAAGGATAAGTGACGGTATTGTTTAATGACTAAACGCAAGTAAACTCGCGTTAGGGTCCTAGGAAGGTTATAGACTAGGTCAAAGCATTACTAATAACCTAATTCCCTATAACCATGAGCTCTGATACCAACTTTTCTGTCACACCCCGACCACGTAAAACAACAAAACGTGGCAGAAACGTCGAGGAGTGTTGTAACAGAATCATTGTTTCATAACACATGGAAATTGAAATATTGTTTTATTAAATAAAAGAGTTACATTGTCTTGACAATCAAAGAAACATAACATAAATAACTAGTCTTGCATCTTTTATTGTCACTAAGGCCCAAGTCCGCCTAAGTGTATCTGGATAAATCCTATGCATCATATCCTGAAACACATGTGAAAATAGGTACGTCAGCATAAAAATGCCTGTGAGATACATAGGTTTTGTGAAAATAGGATTCATGACTTGTAAGTTTAGAAAAAAGGTTGTTTAGCAAAAGTCAGTCATGAACCTTGTAAATTGATTAGTTTTGTAAATCGTTTGAAAAACAATAAGTTCAGATGATATGTATAAATAAGAGAATAATGTATGGTTAAATGAATAACCAAGTAAAATGAGTTTGTATAAGATAAGTTGTTTGTAAAACAATGTCTTGTGAAAAGTATGTTATTTGTATAAAATGTTATATGTCTCATATTGAAATGATTCAAATAACGCTACGATATGTAATACCATACAAACACTTATATATAGGAAGTACCAGCGGCGTATCCACCATGCTTGTATCATATTACACACGCCTCGTTACTTAAATCACTTACTCAAACCAAACCACCAAAGAAAAATGTTTATGTATAATCAAATGTCAAAATGTTTATGTGAAAACCATGTCTAATGTCTATGTCTATGTCTAATG
This sequence comes from Helianthus tuberosus, assembly GCA_030545235.1. Lineage (NCBI taxonomy): Eukaryota > Viridiplantae > Streptophyta > Magnoliopsida > Asterales > Asteraceae > Helianthus > Helianthus tuberosus. The sequence goes on from CM060387.1 coordinate 3,141,651, forward strand.
TTTATGTCTAATGTAAATCATGAATTGTGTATGTAAATGTCAAAATGTTTATGTATGGTAAGTGAAATATATAAACTAAACCATATGTAAAATGCACAAAACAAGGTATTGAAGTAAAACATGGTTTAAATCAAAGTTATGTTTTGTGAAAAAGAATGCATGCTATACTGATATAAACATCTATGCGGTATTGTGAGAATGCATACATCTAAGCCTTGAGACTGAGGCGATAAACCCTTAAACAAATTAAAGGTTTATCTAAGTTATGAAAATCGAATTCGGTCATTCCTTTCATCCAAACCTACCTAGGATGTCCGGAACGGGAGTTGTCAATTCCTATGGTACCACTACCTACTAACGAACGGCGTGATCGGTGTTAATGAATGTATATTGATCCATCAAAACAAACCAAATATCATATCAAAATGTAAGCATGTGATGAATAATAAATGTACTAAGTATGCACACAATGGGCATACATAGCATAGAATGTAAAGTAAAACAATGTACTAAGTACGCACACAATGGGCATACATAGCATAAAATGTAATGTAAAAAATGTACTAAGTACGCACACAATGGGCATACATAGCATAAAATGTAATGTAAAATAATGTACTAAGTACGCACACAATGGGCATACATAGCATAAAATGTAATGTAAAATAATGTACTAAGTACGCACACAATGGGCATACATAGCATAAAGTGTAATATAAAATAATGTACTAAGTACGCACACAATGGGCATACATAGCATAAAGTGTAATGTAAAATAATGTACTAAGTACGCACACAATGGGCATACATTGCATAAAACACAATGAAATCATGTACTATAAATATACTAATGAACATAGCAAGTATATGATGTGAAAACAGGAAAGCATGAAAGTAACAAGTAGGCACATGTGTTCCACCCCAAAATATTTGGAAAACAGTAAAAGAGGGGTCTATGTACTCACTTGAGATTGCTTAGTAGCCTTGAGTAACAACCAAACAATGCTAAAGATCTCGGATATCAAACGACACCTAATATAGGTAACTATGTTAATATACCAGACCTAAATCGGAAGATCGGATAGAATGAGGCTCGTAAACCAAATGAATAGGGGAACTCATGTAATATGGTTTAACAAGGCCGACATACTACAATGAAACCTAACCTAAGTGCTTACGACCCATTACGACCCGTTTAGGTAGCTTATGCTACTTTAACGCGTCGTTCGCGTAAAACGCGTTCGGAACGCCTAACTAGCCCTATGATAAGTAAAATATGCCTTAACATGTCTAATATTGTTACCAAATCAGTTTAGATACCAAAAGTTATGTTACATATGCTTAAAATGAATTTTGGCGTAAAAAGGGCATTTTGGTCATTTACCTAAGGCATATAAACTACCTATCATACAACTAACTAAACATCGTGACCATAAGGTATAACCTTGGAAGGTTTTTCCCTATATACTATGGTCACATAATGTGTTTGGTCGGATCCTAATGATCAACCAAACGGGTCGGGTTCGAAAGTATAAGCGATTGTTTAGATCGCTTACCTTACGACACTATATAAGCGCTAAACTAAAAGTGACGAGCTAAGCATGTTAAAACATGCTTAACTAAGTTTAGAAAACATGTTTGGTATCAAAACAAACGGTTTTGACACCTCAAAGTAGTTTAGTTACAAAATACGCAATAACACGCATTTTGGCCGAAACTACGACTCGTCACTGAGCCTAGATAACGTGGTAATCAGTAGGTATAGTCTCTAGGGACTATAACCATCGTGATCACGCTCACGTTATGAAGTTCAAAAGAACTTCGCATTGACCATAAACTGGTCAATGCAGAAAGTCAAACGCAGTTTGACTTTCAAGCTAAAAACGCATAAAAGCATGAAAGAGGACTTACAAGAGGTCCAAGAATGGAAGTTTGATCTGAAATTCCCAGGTATGAAGTGTTGCAACTCCAACTTAGGGAAATGATCAGATCAAGGGTGAGTTTGAAGCAAATGGGGGTGGGGTATTTATAGGAAAACCAAGACAGTTAGGATCGTTTCTTGAAAAACGTGCTTCGATCTAGGCCGTCCAAGTGTTGAAATGTTATGGTATGTCAATTTTTCCCCACCACCAGAGATTGGCATGTGGCATTGGCCTTTGGAGTGTTTAAAAGCCATTAATCAGCAGCCAAAATGATTTTCTGCATCAGACCCCTGCTTGCGCACCGTAAGGTCCTGAGTGTTGAGGTGCGCAAGGACCTTGCAGACCAGAAAGTTTGAAAAATGGCAGAACAGGCCCCTGAAGCTCCAAACTTGCTATTTGATGCACTTTTGACACGTTTAAGCCCCGTTAACCCCATTTCAAAGATCTAAAATGAAGTTAAAGTATAGGGAACTTAAATTGTGCTCAAAACTATCTCGGATGTCAGTTCCTTTGGCTGTACGATTGCGTTGTTCGGTTAATTACGACGGAAGTCGTAATGAACGCAAAAACGGTCCAAAATGCGCGACGAATGGAATTTTGACAAGCCAAATACTAAAATAAAATATTTTAGAGCTTACATAAATTTTTGGATGTCCAGATGTATTCAGAACGTAAGATATGCGTGAAAGTGCAAACTTGTGCACTTTTTGACGCTTTTAGTCCCTGAATGACCCAAAAGTTTATTTTAGCACACCGAACCCCTCAAAGCCTATTTCTAAGCTATGTAAAGGATATTTATGGTATGTTTAAATCATGGTCATGTTCCAGAATGTCTGTTACAGTTCAAATCGGCATACTTTCGTAGTTTTTCGAATTTAGTCCCTGTAAGCGATTTAACTCGATTTTGCCATACCAAATCCTTCAAAACTTATTTCTAAGTTATGTAAAGGTTATTTAAGGTATGTTAAGCCTATTTCACTATTCCGAAGTGTTCGTTGCATTAAATGGGCTATATTTACGCATCAGTGCGCGTATAACCTTCCAGAAAGCGATTTAAAGCTTGAAATCGAACAAGAATTGATATGTGCAAAGGATACACATATTTATACATGTCCCAAGTATGAAATACAATATTTCATTGATACAGTATTTGTTTGATGGTCGTGGAGGCACAGGTGTCACAGTCTCCCCTACTTTAGGAAATTTCGTCCCGAAATTTTATTTAGAGGAAACTTGTGAGAGTTTAAAACATGAAGTTGAAAAGATCGAACAACATTGGTTAGGGTTTTGAACTTCTAGTAACTTTAATAACATCATCCTTACAATGTAAGAGGGATACTTATATACAAGTATATGAAGCGTCATTGGTGCGTCCACCATACCTCCTGTACATTGTTCACATTTCGTTATTGTTGCCACTATCGGTTCTTACACATAATAAATCTTACTGTGGTTTCCGTGCACTGAATTTCATAATTATGTACGCGTCCATAATTAGATAATTCCTTGCATAGTTCACACAGTCTATTTTATAATGTGTAGGGGAAAACCAAATGAACAAACCTGTGATGAGTGTGACTAGACCACCATAGGGTCCCTTTTATTAAATCATCAATAAATGATTTTAATAGACAACCAAGGAGTCTTTTCAGCTTATATCATCACATGTCATTCTTAACCAGATTTTTGAATCAATCTTTTTGACTAGACCCCTAAAAGGGTCTCTTATGAAACATGGAATGGTACTATATAACCCAAGGGTCTTAACTATTACATAGAAGCCCAATAAGGATTTAAGGTAGTACCTTTTTGAATATCCTACTACGAATCCCTCATATGAAAATATGAAAGATTCTACGAGGATTTGGATAACGAATACCCAGAATATAAAACACAAAATGCATAAAAGAAAAACACAAGATGCATAAACACATAGTCATATAACCACAAAGATTGTTTATCTAGATCTTTAAATTTGTTAATTTGTTTTGCTAACAGAGCACATGTATTTAAAGCACACTAGGAATCCATCTCGTGGATTTCATTTGGTACTTTAAACATTATCAAGAATCTAACTATAAAGATAGAAAGATTTTTAAAAGAAAAATTCGATTTCGATTATAAGGAACCAAAATGTTCGAATTTAGGTACATAAGGAATCCAATTAAGGACTCTGATTTGAATGATAATCATCCACAAGGGTCTAAATGTGAAGATAAAAAGATCCCATATGGATTTTAGAAGTTAAAGATGTTTTGAAACCTTGCACTGGATGTGTTTATGTCAAAACATGAAGTAAAATGCTTATGAAGTTGAGATGCTAGATATGTCAGGGCGACATATGAAGCAGAATCTAAAAGTTAAGTCAATGTATGAGGAAAAATATTTTTGAAAACTATGCATGGGGTTCTTAAGAAAATATGTTCAATGTTTTTGAAACCTTATATATAATACCTTTGAAATCATAAAGTAGGTGTATTAGGTAGGTATATTTATAAAAATGTTTTAAAAATCATGCGAGATGAATTTTGAAATTATGTATAAGGTTTTTGAAAACATGAATGATGCTTTTGAAATCGTGCACTTGATAAGAAAATGTACTGTGTTAATATTGTTTTCAGACTATATGAAACATTTTGAAATTATGAAGGTTGTTTTTGAAAACATAGCCAATGTTTTTAAATAACATAGACAATGCATTTAAAAAAAAAATTGTTTTCAAACTATATGAAATGTTTTGAGATCATGAAGATTGTTTTTGAAATACTTGTACTGTGTATGTTGAAAAATCAAAACGTAATGGGTATGAGTTTTGAAAATACCCTTAGTTATCTAACCAAGGATTCAAAGGCACATATGTGCAGAAGTATGATTACTCATAATGCCACTTTATTTTCTGTACTTCGTATCTTAGAATGAAACGAGTACTTAGAATTTGTCCAAGGGAATCATGAGCAAACGCAAGAATGGAAAAAATCGCAAGAGTAGTTTGTAAGGAATATAGTTCCTTGATGTAGGTATCATAGGAAAAGTCATACACATATGTAACTACACTCGCATATCAGAATTGTGAACAATAATTTATTTATAAACAAAACAGATTGTTTCACATTACAAGAAACAGAAGAAACAAAAGCATAAGACAACAACATCTTCTAATCAGCCAACTGCTCATCCGTGGGTTGGATTTGCCTTAGCAAGCTTCGGGCATTTATTCATGAAATGACCCATCTTGCCACAGTTGTAGCACGATCCAGGCTGAAAGCAAGCTTGAGCAGGATTGGCTTGTGGTTGATTTGGACCACCTTGGTTCGGGTTACATCGACAAGCACTTGCCAGGTGACCAATTCGCCCACATGATACACACAGACGACATTGTAAGTGAGCTTCGTGATGCCCATTACATTTGTCGCATTTTGGTGCAGTACCGGCATAAGGTTTCCTAGCAGGAGGTTGAGCAGGTTGGTTGGGGACGGCTTTACCATTGTGAGCGACCATGGCGAAGTTCTGAGAAGCCTTTCGCTTCTTTGACTTCTTAGGGGATCGTTCATCCATGGTCTTTGATTCCTCAGTTGGTTTCTAGGCTGGTGGTGCTGGCTTGACTTCTGCTTCCTTTGGTGACTCTCGAGTGGCTTCATTGTTGAGACGAGACATGGCAATTCCTAATTCCACAGTCTTCAGAATCACTTCGCCTATTTGCTGGGCAAATTTGGCTGTTTGCTCGGACATTTGACCGTTGCTGAGAGGAAGAGACATTCTAGAAGAAAATGAAAGACATTGGAAGAAACAAGTGAAAGGTTATCAGATAACCAAAACAGGATGGCAATGCATAAAAATTGCGATCATTTGTTTGTTACCTAAGGCAAACAAATGAGACGGTGATAAATCAAAGTAAACGGATCATATTAATGTATCACTGAAGACATGCTCGCCTATAAGTGAACACTCACCCCAAAAGTTCCCAGGTAAGAGTGACTGGTCCGATACTGCGGATTTGTACGAACACTCTAGCCTTCGACAGAAAACTCAGGGTACAGGCATTCACTCTTCCAGTTTGCATGTGTTCACATTATAAGACCCAAACTTTGACGACATTTGAAAACTCAAAGGGGTTCAAAACCTTATAACAGAGGGTTCAAAACCTAGTAATCAATCATCCTAGAACAGATGATTAGATTTCAAAGCGGTTTTGAAATTTGTGTTCTTGTTGTGGTCGTCGCCTAAGGATAAGTGACGGTATTGTTTAATGACTAAACGCAAGTAAACTCGCGTTAGGGTCCTAGGAAGGTTATAGACTAGGTCAAAGCATTACTAATAACCTAATTCCCTATAACCATGAGCTCTGATACCAATTTTTCTGTCACACCCCGACCACGTAAAACAACAAAACGTGGCAGAAACGTCGAGGAGTGTTGTAACAGAATCATTGTTTCATAACACATGGAAATTGAAATATTGTTTTATTAAATAAAAGAGTTACATTGTCTTGACAATCAAAGAAACATAACATAAATAACTAGTCTTGCATCTTTTATTGTCACTAAGGCCCAAGTCCGCCTAAGTGTATCTTGATAAATCCTATGCATCATATCCTGAAACACATGTGAAAATAGGTACGTTAGCATAAAAATGCCTGTGAGATACATAGGTTTTGTGAAAATAGGATTCATGACTTGTAAGTTTAGAAAAAGGTTGTTTAGAAAAAGTCAGTCATGAACCTTGTAAATTGATTTGTTTTGTAAATCGTTTGAAAAACAATAAGTTCAGATGATATGTATAAATAAGAGAATAATGTATGGTTAAATGAATAACCAAGTAAAATGAGTTTGTATAAGATAAGTTGTTTGTAAAACAATGTCTTGTGAAAAGTATGTTATTTGTATAAAATGTTATATGTCTCATATTGAAATGATTCAAATAACGTTACGATATGTAATACCATACAAACACTTATATATAGGAAGTACCAGCGGCGTATCCACCATGCTTGTATCATATTACACACGCCTCGTTACTTAAATCACTTACTCAAACCAAACCACCAAAGAAAAATGTTTATGTATAATCAAATGTCAAAATGTTTATGTGAAAACCATGTCTAATGTCTATGTCTATGTCTAATGTTTATGTCTAATGTAAATCATGAATTGTGTATGTAAATGTCAAAATGTTTATGTATGGTAAGTGAAATATATCAACTAAACCATATGTAAAATGCACAAAACAAGGTATTGAAGTAAAACATGGTTTAAATCAAAGTTATGTTTTGTGAAAAAGAATGCATGCTATACTGATATAAACATCTATGAGGTATTGTGAGAATGCATACATCCAAGCCTTGAGACTGAGGCGATAAACCCTTAAACAAATTAAAGGTTTATCTAAGTTATGAAAATCGAATTCGGTCATTCCTTTCATCCAAACCTACCTAGGATGTCCGGAACGGGAGTTGTCAATTCCTATGGTACCACTACCTACTAACGAACGGCGTGATCGGTGTTAATGAATGTATATTGATCCATCAAAACAAACCAAATATCATATCAAAATGTAAGCATGTGATGAATAATAAATGTACTAAGTATGCACACAATGGGCATACATAGCATAGAATGTAAAGTAAAATAATGTACTAAGTACGGACACAATGGGCATACATAGCATAAAATGTAATGTAAAAAATGTACTAAGTACGCACACAATGGGCATACATAGCATAAAATGTAATGTAAAATAATGTACTAAGTAAGCACACAATGGGCATACATAGCATAAAATGTAATGTAAAATAATGTACTAAGTACGCACACAATGGGCATACATAGCATAAAGTGTAATATAAAATAATGTACTAAGTACGCACACAATGGGCATACATAGCATAAAGTGTAATGTAAAATAATGTACTAAGTATGCACACAATGGGCATACATTTCATAAAACACAATGAAATCATGTACTATAAATATACTAATGAACATAGCAAGTATATGATGTGAAAACAGGAAAGCATGAAAGTAACAAGTAGGCACATATGTTCCACCCCAAAATGTTTGGAAAACAGTAAAAGAGGGGTCTATGTACTCACTTGAGATTGCTTAGTAGCCTTGAGTAACAACCAAACAATGCTAGAGATCTCGGATATCAAACGACACCTAATATAGGTAACTATGTTAATATACCGGACCTAAATCGGAAGATCGGATAGAATGAGGCTCGTAAACCAAATGAGTAGGGGAACTCATGTAATATGGTTTAACAAGGCCGACATACTACAATGAAACCTAACCTAAGTGCTTACGACCCATTACGACCCGTTTAGGTAGCTTATGCTACTTTAACGCGTCGTTCGCGTAAAACGCGTTCGGAACGCCTAACTAGCCCTATGATAAGTAAAATATGCCTAAACATGTCTAATATTGTTACCAAATCAGTTTAGATACCAAAAGTTATGTTACATATGCTTAAAATGAATTTTGGCGTAAAAAGGGCATTTTGGTCATTTACCTAAGGCATATAAACTACCTATCATACAACTAACTAAACATCGTGACCATAAGGTATAACCTCGGAAGGTTTTTCCTTATATACTATGGTCACATAATGTGTTTGGTTGGATCCTAATGATCAACCAAACGGGTCAGGTTCGAAAGTATAAGCGATTGTTTAGATCGCTTACCTTACGACCCTATATAAGCACTAAACTAAAAGTGACGAGCTAAGCATGTTAAAACATGCTTAACTAAGTTTAGAAAACATGTTTGGTATCAAAACAAATGGTTTTGACACCTCAAAGTAGTTTGGTTACAAAATACGCAATAACACGCATTTTGGCCGAAACTACGACTCGTCACTGAGCCTAGATAATGTGGTAATCAGTAGGTATAGTCTCTAGGGACTATAACCATCGTGATCACGCTCACGTTATGAAGTTCAAAAGAACTTCGCATTGACCATAAACTGGTCAATGCAGAAAGTCAATCGCAGTTTGATTTTCAAGCTAAAAACACATAAAAGCATGAAAGAGGACTTACAAGAGGTCCAAGAATGGAAGTTTGATCTGAAATTCCCAGGTATGAAGTGTTGCAACTCCAACTTAGGGAAATGATCAGATCAAGGGTGAGTTTGAAGCAAATGGGGGTGGGGTATTTATAGGAAAACCAAGACAGTTAGGATCGTTTCTTGAAAAACGTGCTTCGATCTAGGCCGTCCAAGTGTTGAAATGTTATGGTATGTCAATTTGCCCCCACCACCAGAGATTGGCATGTGGCATTGGCCTTTGGAGTGTTTAAAAGCCATTATTCAGCAGCCAAAACGATTTTCTGCATCAGACCCCTGCTTGCGCAACGTAAGGTCCTGAGTGTTGAGGTGCGCAAGGACCTTGCAGACCAGAAAGTTTGAAAAATGGCAGAACAGGCCCCTGAAGCTCCAAACTTGCTATTTGATGCACTTTTGACACGTTTAAGCCCCGTTAACCCCATTTCAAAGATCTAAAATGAAGTTAAAGTATAGGGAACTTAAAATGTGCTCAAAACTATCTCGGATGTCAGTTCGTTTGGCCGTACGATTGCGTTGTTCGGTTAATTACGACGGAAGTCGTAATGAACGCAAAAACGGTGCAAAATGCGCGACGAATGGAATTTTGACAAGCCAAACACTAAAATAAAATATTTTAGAGCTTACATAAATTTTTGGATGTCCAGATGTATTCAGAACGTAAGATATGCGTGAAAGTGCAAACTTGTGCACTTTTTGACGCTTTTAGTCCCTGAATGACCCAAAAGTTTATTTTAGCACACCGAACCCCTCAAAGCATATTTCTAAGCTATGTAAAGGATATTTATGGTATGTTTAAATCATGGTCATGTTCCAGAATGTCTGTTACAGTTCAAATCGGCATACTTTCGCAGTTTGTCGAATTTAGTCCCTGTAAGCGATTTAACTCGATTTTGCCATACCAAATCCTTCAAAACTTATTTCTAAGTTATGTAAAGGTTATTTAAGGTATTTTAAGCCTATTTCACTATTCTGGAGTGTTCGTTGCATTAAACGGGTTATATTTACGCATCAGTGCTCGTATAACCTTCCAGAAAGCGATTTAAAGCTTGAAATCGAACAAGAATTGATATGTGCAAAGGATACACATATTTATACATGTCCCAAGTATGAAATACAATATTTCATTGATACAGTATTTGTTTGATGGCCGTGGAGGCACAAGTGTCACATTACGACCCTCGGTCCTACAATGAGGATTAATGGCCTCCAGTTGCGCCTACTTACTCACATGATCTAAGTAGTAAACCTCCTTACGCTAACCATACCATATAAAAAGTACTCGTAATCATAGTAACATGTATTTCACCCCCGCAGTATGAAAACTGAAAACAGTTTAGAGGAAATGGGGACATGAACTCACAGAAGTGCGTCTCGAAATAGCAATCTCCCAGTCAACCTGCTGCGTAACGACCTACACGTACTAACTTCTATTAGACGGACGGCCGTGCCTTGGCTTAAGGTTTAATGTTTTTGGGAAATAGTTAGACAACTATTTCGTGTGTACACTTCTTAATTATTTAGTAATTTTATTCCTTCCCAAGGATAGGGGTTGCGATACATGTGCATTGTTATATCCTCGAAATATATTAAGTCTCACTTAAAATATATTTTAATTCATTTATCTAAAATATTATACCTCCAAAATATACATATTTTCCTAAAAATATTATATTTTATTCCATACAATTTCCAAAATAATATTTTGTCAAAATACACATTTAAGAGTATTTTCCGAAAAATACGTAAGTTACATCTTACAGTTCGCGTGGTAATAATAATACCGGTGTAACTTAAATATTTATTTGTGATAGCGTTGGTATTATTTTGGAGTCGTGCTTTCACAATGTATTCCAGTTATATTATTTTTACACTAAAAATAATATATAGTTCACAAAATAATCATAAAATCACACATGTGTTTTACTATGAAATATATATTCTAAGTATATATTTAGTAAGTTTTACTTACGAAAATCCACCTCCGAATACTTGGTTATTTTGTAATAAAAATCATGGCGAAATTTATTTGGAAAACAAGTAAAAAATATTATTCATAACACTTGTTGTAAAAATATTTTCCATGTGTTATATTTCTGGAAAAATTTCGCCAGAGTCTCCTCTGTAACTGGAGGTGGCCACGCTTTCAAGCGTATCATTTTCTTTTAAAAATTCAACCAATCAATTTTCCATCATCAACAAACAATATTCAACATTGAACTAGTCAAAACAAGTATAAATCGCAACACATGAACTTGCAAGTTGTGTAAAAATTATGTAGTAACTTTTCAACACATTTAGTGGATCTTTCCATCTCTAAAAATAAGATCATTTTCTTGAAAACTTTATTTTTAAAGAATACGAAGTTTTACAACTTCTAGTCGGTATTTACGAAAATATTTCCTTGTTAAATCGTTTCGTTACACAAGTGTCCACACACTTGTTTGTTCACAAAAACACTTTTGGTTCATGTAAGATCCGGCTTTTAAACATGGTTTGTATCATACACTTGGTTCTTCGAAAATACCACTTGTAGATCTTTAGATCTACTAGTTTAGAACTCCATTTTACAAGAAAAACTCTTTTTACACAAGTTCATGTTTGTGATTGAAAGGGTTCGTCATCTTGTAACATTTCTACTTTACATAATGCTAGTTCATGTTCCATGAACATGAACTAGCGTGGTTAGATGGCGATCCGTTCCACTAATAGAAATCAACAACATAAACTAACCATAACTAAACAAGATTCATGAGTTTTACACCACTATTTACTCTTTAACCATCTTGTTCATCATTCTTACAAGACTTTTAGTTTTGTTTTCGCATGTTCATGAATTTTATCCGTTAAACTTCTCATTAACCACTTTAAATTTGAACAAGAAGATGTTTAGAATCACTTACAACTAGCTCAAGGCTAGGAAAGAAACTAGACGAAAAATGGGTGGTTAATAGCGTCTTAGAGAGGTCCTTGTGGTTCCGTAAGCACCGGGTCTCCTCGTATGAGCTCTAACACACTTGTAAGTATGTAAAATGGCTTGATTAAAATTGGAAGGTGATGGTGGGTGGCTTGTGGTTCTTGGCCGAGAGTATCAAAGAGGGAGAGAGAGATGCAAAATTTGCTAAGTGTTTGAATAAATGAAATGGTGAACTCTTGTATATTCTTATAAACCAATCACAATAATTAACCACAAGATAATATGCCCACTAGATCTGAAGCAATTGGATTAAAATAGTCAAAAGAATGTGGTGTGTGTTCCCTAGGGGGAACCGAACGATTAGAGGGGGGTGGGTAATTTGGTTTGTTTTCAACCATATACTTAGTAACTAGTTAAATTAGTTAGGAGTCTAAATTAAGTTATTAGTGTGTTATAAAATATAACGGGTGTTAGGGTGTTCGGGTACCCTAACTAGCTCAGAAAAGGAAAAACAATGTCAATGTCAATATTTTTATGTTCCGGGTAAAGTCCGGTTGCTCGGTTGGATATTAATCCGTTAAAGTGCTAAATAAGCATTTAAAGTGTCGTTAATATTATTTTTAGTGGCACAATGAATTCCCGACACTTTGGAAAGTGTCCAGTATTATTTTCCCATGTTTTCGCACTTTACTAGTTAGCTTAAAAGCTGAATTTTTATATTAAAGTGCAGAATTTTATAGTTAGAGCATGTTTTAGGCACATCCGGTCACTATAACTATCACCTAGTGACACAGTTCTACAATCCTCACCTCCCTACACTCCCTACTAGTGTAGTAAACTATTCCCGGCTCATACTGGCCTCAGAGACGGTGCCTGTCTGATGCTGGCTATGTCAGCATGTTTACTGGGTTATCCGTTCTTTGTGCTACAGTGCTTTTGTGCATCAAGTTTGTCACTATAGTTCTGTGTAAATAATGGAGTGACAGTTATAAAGTCTGATGCATGTATATATACGTATCAGAAATCAAGTAGCAGTTTAATCACAACTGTATGCAAGCACAGTAATTAATCATTAATTAAATATTAATTAATACGTACGGATACCTAATTTGGTGAGGGTTGTCACAATGGAGATATGAGAGGATTCTGCAATCATCCCTAGTGATGATACTTGTTAGGGGTCATTTTCTTAACATACGTATCCTGACCAATATCCTGCCTTTGTTTGTTTATTTGTGATCAGAATGCTGGAAGAGGATATTGCTAACATCTTGGGCGATATCCTGAGGCTTATTGAATTAACCACGTGCAGGTTAAGGGCTGAGGCTTGCTAACGGTCAAGAGGACTTCTTCTCCTCAAGACTCGGACGAATTTGTTGAGAAAGAGACGTTGAGCCCGAAAGACCAGGTCTACAACGTTCCAAGAAGGAATATTCGGTGGATCCCGCAAGTTTAGGGTAGTTAGTTATTTTATCTTTACTATAAATAGATGAGGTCGGATCAGCTTAGAACACAACAATTCACACTTACACTCTCGAACACTTTCACTCTCTAGCTAATTGCAAACACCACACTTGTATTTCATTTTCATTGTAACACTTAGTCGATCCGTACCACATCCCGCACTGTATCCTGATTTTTGAAGCAATTGAAGAACAAGGCAGCTGCGATTGTCAGCTCCCGAGGTTTTATGCCGGCGATCTAGATTGATCAAGGGCTTTCCTCGTACATCTCGTGTCGTTTACTTTATTTTTGCTCATTGTTTGATCATAGATACAGCTCAATATCCTGAGCCGTATCCTGAGTACTGTTTTTCCAAATAACTCAACAAGTATATTTTCAACACACTTTCTAGCACACTACCTCACTTAACTAATTTGATCACTTAATTACTTCGGTAATTTTTGACCAAAACAATTTGGCGCCCACCGTGGGGCAAGTGGTGCTCTCTTTACTAAATTTTTTTTGTCAAATCGCTAATCGGTTTTCTATTTTCAAAACTTTTTGCCACATTGTCCATAATGGCCTCAAGATCAAACATGAGTTCCTCTATTGTGTCTGCTATGACTTCTGCTACTACCGGTTCGGTGCTTCCACCACCTCCTCCAAGGATGCCAGCCTCTACACAATCTCAAGATGTTATCCCAACTCGGAGTATCCAGGGATCTGCTCCCGTTTTAGCTTCTAATGATGAAATTTTAACCTTATTTGGAAGTGTGCAGGAACAAATGAGGCAGCAACAGGAAACAAACCAAATGCTTTTGAGGGAAATACAACTCCTGAAGGCTGGCTCGAGCAGATCTGCGGAGGACAATGTCACTCCGTTACACCCCAGAGCGTTGAACTTTAGTTCAGCTGTATATACCGAGGATAATAGGGGGAATATCGTGCCCAGTCTTCCTCAGAATCATACTCCTGAAATACCCTCCTTGGTCAGGATGTCAACCATAAGGAGCTCAGGATATGCTTCAGGATATGGGCAGAATCCTCCAACTGGTAACGTGTCTAATTATAATAATACTCATGCTGCTAACAGTGGTGGATCTTTGCAGGATACAGGTGTGACATCAGCACTTACCAGGGAACTTCAGAAGTTAAAGGACATGATATCTAGTGTACCTGGGGTGGTCCAACCGATCCCGGAAGTGTCTCAAGACAGCCACAAGATATCTCGTTTCGCGTATCCTATCTGTGATGCTGAGATCCCAAAGAGATTCCAAACCCCCAACATGAAGCTTTATGATGGGACTACGGATCCTGAGGAGCATATTGCCCAGTATAGGGAAAGAATGGAGATTAACCCTATCCCTCCGGAGCTCAAGGAAGCGTGCTTGTGCAAGGGATTTGGTTCTACTCTAACAGGATCAGCCTTAAAATGGCTGTTAAACGTTCCTCCTCACTCAATTACTTCATTTGCTCATTTGGTTAATTTATTTAACAGTTAATTTTCTTTTAGTCGGAGTTTTGAGAAACTAACCAGTGATCTTTACAGGATAACTCAAGGGCCTCAGGAATCCTTGAGGGATTATGTGAACAAATTTAGTCGAGAATCCTTGGATATCCCACATCTTGATGTTGCAACAGCTGTGCAAGCTTTTAAGATGGGATTACAAAAGGATTCTCAGTTTTATCAGGATCTTGTAATGAATCCCTGCAGGAATCTCGATGAAGCTCGTAACAGGGCTTTGAGATATATCCGTCTGGAAGATGACAAGAAGATGCAAGAAAGGATGAACTCATCCAACACTTATGAATCGACTAATAGGAAGTCAGAATCCTCATTTAAGTCATATCGGCCTAAGCCATATGGTAGAAATGAAAACAAGAGAGTGAATGCTGTCGAAGATGAGGATCCTGAAGAGTATCCTGAGTTGTCTGAATATTGCTTTTCTGTTAATATTCCTGAATTGATGTATGCTATGCAGGGTCTAGGAGACAAGGCTAGATGGCCTCGAAAGAATCAACAAAAGGCTGACTGGAAAGATAAGTCAAAATGGTGTGCTTTCCACGAAGATTTCGGACATATGACTGAGGATTGCATTGCTTTGAGGAAAGAAATAAGCTATCTTCTAAGCAAGGGATATCTGAAAGATCTCTTAGGAAAAAAGAAGAATAAGGGTCAGGATACTGACAAGGATCCTGAACGAGCAGCATCACCTCCCTCGGATGCCAAGATAATCAACTTCATTTCGGGAGGATCCGACATTTGTGGGACCTCGTATTCGGCAGCAAAGAGACATGCAAAGGAAGCTAAGGCCGAAAGGGGAGACAGACCTGTCAGGATGACTACCCTCACGACTGACAAAGTGATCACTTTTGATGCAGATGACAGGGATACTGTCCAGGATCCTCACCATGATGCTCTGGTAATAACGTTATATGTGGCTAACCATTTTGTACGCAGGATATTGGTTGATAATGGCAGCTCCGTCAACATAATCCAACTAGAAACTCTGAAGAGAATGAATGTATCTCCAATGGATATCACTTCAAAGTCTACCGTGCTTGTTGGATTCAGTGGAGAGGCTAGAAACACAGTGGGAGAGATAAAGTTGCCAGTATACGTTGAAGGAGTCAATTCGATACAACGTTTCTGTGTGATGGATTCTCTATCCTGCTATAACATCATATTGGGAAGACCGTGGATTCACGATATGAAGGTCGTGCCATCAACATATCACCAATGCATCAAGATACCTACCCCTTGGGGAGTGGTCAAAGTTGATAGTGATCAGCAGGAGGCGAAAGAGTGCTACTCATCCTCGATGAAATCCTCAGCCAAACCTAGTGCAGCATAGCAATTAAAGACGCGGGCCCAGGATATTGTGGAGGATCCGGAGCAGGATGTGAAGAAAGTTATCCTGGACCAGGATAACCCCGATATTTCGGTGCTCGTAGGGACCAATATCCCTCAGGATATTGAAGAGCAGTTAATTAACTTTTTAAAATGCAGGATGTCAACGTTTGCATGTAAGCATGAGGATATGACAGGCATATCCAAAGATATTATCACTCACAAGCTTGGAATTGATAAGTCATTCAAGCCTGTGCAACAAAAAAGAAGGAAGTTTGCTCCTGAGCGGAACACGATTATCCAGGAGGAAGTTGAAAGATTGTTAAAGTCAAGAATGATCAGAGAGGTTAAGTTCCCAAGGTGGCTAGCAAACGTGGTTGTAGTACAGAAGAAGAATGGGAAATGGAGAGTTTGTGTAGACTACACAGACTTGAACAAAGCTTGTCCTAAAGACCCATTTCCTCTTCCCCATATTGATGCAATGGTAGATGCCACTGCCGGGCATGAAATGCTGACCTTCATGGACGCATCCTCAGGATTTCAATAGATCCAAATGGAGCCTTTTGACCAGGAGGATACCGCCTTCATGACACCAACAGGTATTTATTGTTATACAGCTATGCCTTTTGGTTTGAAAAATGCAGGTGCAACATACCAAAGATTGGTGAACATGATGTTCAAAGACAAACTGGGGGACACCATGGAGGTATATATCGATGACATGGTGGTGAAATCTAAAAAGTCTGAGGATCACCTCCAAGATATCAAGGGAGCATTTGATATCCTGGATCACTACAACATGAAGCTAAATCCTGCTAAATGCCATTTCGGAGTGGGGGCAGGGAAGTTTCTTGGATATATGGTGACAAAAAGGGGGATAGAAGCAAGCCCAGAGCAGATCAAAGCTATCCTAGACATAAAATCACCCTCAAATATGAAGGACGTACAAAGATTAACAGGCCGGGTAGCAGCTCTAAACAGATTTATCTCAAGATCCTCAGAAAAATGCAAAGACTTCTATGATATCCTAAAGAAGAACAAAAGATTCGAATGGGGGGAAAAGCATGAAATAGCCCTGCAGGATTTGAAACGGTATCTTTCAACCGCACCTCTATTGATGAAGCCCGAAAATGGTGAACCACTATCCCTGTACCTTGCTGTGTCAGGGAATGCTGTAAGTGCCGTTCTTATAAAAGACCATGAAGGTCAGCAGTATCCTGTTTATTATGTTAGTAAAAGTTTGTTAGATGCTGAAACTAGGTATTCTCATTTAGAAAAATTGATATTAGCTCTAGTCATGGCATCAACGAAACTTAGGCATTATTTCGAGACACATAGGATACATGTTAAAACAAATTATCCTGTCAAAAATGTGCTTAGGAAACCAGAGATGTCAGGCAGGATGGCCAAGTGGTCAGTAAAGTTGAGTGCTTATGATTTAGTATATGAACCTAGAAGTGCCATAAAATCTCAGGCTTTAGCTGACTTTGTGGCTGACTTTAGTAGTGACATTCAGGACGAGGTAGACCTAGAAGTTCAACAGTTAGGAGAATCCTTAGGATCCTGGACATTATATACTGACGGTGCATCTAATATAAGAGGAATAGGATTAGGAATACTACTAAAATCGCCACAGGGGGACATATTACCCCAGGCTATTAGGTGTGAATTTCCTGCTACTAATAATGAAGCAGAGTATGAGGCTTTAATTGCAGGATTAGAGTTGGCTAAGAGCATGAGTATCAAAAATTTGCAAGTGTATGTTGACTCTTTGTTAATTACTAACCATTTTAATGGATCCTATGCAGTTAAGGGTGAGAAATTAATCGAATATCTCGATATTCTCAAAAAATTAGCAGGATATTTTGATGTTTTTATACTTGAACAGGTACCAAGGGAGGATAATGTTGAAGCGGATGCCCTAGCAAATTTGGGATCATCGATCAGGATACCTGAAGGGACGCAAATACCAATATTACATGTCTTATATCCTGCAACGAATCCTCAGGATAAAGAAGTAGCTAGTATACAGAATCCTGGAGCAGAACATCCTGAGGAGGATCCTAAATCCTGGACGGCTCCAATCATGAGATATCTCAAGGAAGGACACATCCCTGGAAATGAAAATCCTAAGGCATTTAGGATGAAGGTATCACGATTCACTATTATAAATAATATTTTATACAAGAAATCTCTTGCAGGACCGTATTTGAGATGCTTGGAGGATCCTGAAGCCAAAGAAGTACTTCAGGATATACATGAAGGGGATTGTGGTAACCATGCTGGGGGCAGATCGTTATTCTCAAAAGTATTAAGGACAGGATATTATTGGCCAACAATGAGGAAGGATGCAGCAGAACATGCTCGAAGATGTGACGCATGTCAAAGACATAGTAACATACTGCATCAACCGGCTGAACCATTATATCCTATTGTTTCCCCTTGGCCATTTATGAAGTGGGGTATGGATATAGTGGGAAAGCTACCAAAAGCTCCGGGAGGAAAAGTCTTTTTGCTAGCAATGACGGATTATTTCTCTAAATGGGTTGAAGCAGAAGCATTCGTTCAAGTAAGAGACCAAGAAGTAGTATCCTTCATCAAGAGAAATATCCTGACCAGATTCGGAGTACCAGCCGAGATAATTTGCGACAATGGTTCTCAGTTCATAAGTAAGAGGACTACAGACTTTTGTAAGAGTTGGGGAATCAAAATGATTACGTCTACTCCGGTACATCCTCAAGCAAATGGACAAGCAGAATCCTCAAACAAAATAATTGTCAATAACTTAAAGAAAAGGCTTGGAGCCAAAAAAGGAAGATGGGCAGAAGAATTACCCTTTGTTTTATGGGCTGATAGGACAACGGTAAAGAATGCAACAGGTCAAACCCCATTTTCGTTGGTGTTTGGAGCAGAAGCAGTGATTCCAACGGAGATGACAATACCTACTGCAAGATCTATCTTAAGTGATCCTGAGCAGAATCCCGAAACCTTAGGTCAGGATTTAGACACTATAGATGAAAAGAGAGATGCGGCAAGGCTAAGGATGGCAGCATATCAACAGAGAATATCCAGGGCATATAACAAGAATATTAGAACCAGAAGATTTAAGATTGGAGATTGGGTGTTAAGAAAGGCTTTTCAGAATACTACTAATCCTGCCGATGGCAAGTTAGCCCCAAAATGGGAAGGACCATATGAAGTTGAATCCGAAGCAGGGAAAGGAGCATATAGACTCAAGAACATGGAGGGGGATATGCTACCGAGATCTTGGAATGCTATACACCTTAAGCTCTATTTCAAGTAAGTTAGAATTTAATTTCTAACTCAGGATGGTATGAATTCTACTTCTTTTAAATATGTTTGGTTTAATTTGTTCTTTGTAACCCAATACTGACTTAATCATCGGAGGGGTGTTAGCTAAGCTAACACCCACCTTAGTTTACAATTGTTTTGCAAGATATGTTTCAGGATATAGCTCCAGGATATGTGCTCAGGATAACTCGAAAGACTAGAGGATTGGCCCCCTCTCTCACGTTTAAGGGATACTGATCCCTTCACAGGTTTAAAGGTATTCACCTTTCTTCCGAATTGGGTTTAAACACCCCGCCTGAAGCGCAAGTTATTCAGGGATAGTTCAAGGTGGCGGGACCAGTCCATGTAAAAGTGGCTGACAATTTCGTCACTATTGGCTATATCCTGAATCCTAACGGTATATGAGGATTGATCACCCTCTCTCACGAAAGGGTATTTTCATACTCTCTAAGGTTTAAAGGTTTTCACCTTTCTAAGTCTTGGAGTTTATACACTCCCGCCTGTAGCGCATGAAAAATTGGGATTTTCCCCAGGATACAAAGGATTTATCTCCAGTACATCCTTGGGTTATACCCTCGGGACGTGAAAAATTTCTTATGCCATGGAAACTGACATTAAGTAGATTTCTAAGATACTTGAAGACATTGTACACAGGGGACATCCCTGCCAAGATGGAGGTGTAAAGCTAAAAGAATGAAGTTTGCGACTAATGCACTAAGTACCTTGCACTGGGGACATCTTCATTGGAAGAGTTGCAAAGGGATTGAAGTTCGGTAATAGGTTTATATCCTATGTCTGGTATGATCTTTCCTTTGTAAGCCTCATTTAAGTTTTTAGTAACATTATGTTAAGTATCCTGACATATATCCTCAAAGTCCTTTTAAGGATATTTGATTAGGATGCTTGAAACTAGTATTGGCTTGGAACTTTGATCATCATCAAAACTTGGTTTTGAAGAGATAAACTATTTTTTACTTTCTAAAGAAATTTTTATAAAGTTAAAGGAACGTCTGGAAGATCTATTTAATAAAAGGCTTCTGCAGTATGTTTCTGAGCATACTGGTCAGGATATTTTGTAAAATAACAGTATGAAATTTTTACAAAGCCAAGACTTACATTAAACAATGCAAGGTAACAGAAAATAAGTCAAAAGATAGTTATATTATTAACAAGTCAAAAGTTGTGCTTTTGGTTTCACCTTAAACTAAGGCCCATCCGCCAAAAGCACAATTAGTTTTTACCATATTTGTGTAACGGTTGCAGGATCTGTCTCAAAACAGGACCCGTCCACCTACAACCGTTACTATGTTCAAAACAAGTTATACTAATCGATGACCAAGGGCTTCATCCTAAAACCTAGGACCCATCCACCTTTGGTCATCACATTGTTCTAGTGCAGGAAATGTAAATTGTTCAAAGACAGGAAGAGTAAATTGTTTATGCAACCACAACCATGAAATTAAAAAGTGGGCTCCGGCCTTGGCACGTATATCCATCATCGCCCACTCTGCTGCCTAAGGGGCAGCACCCTCTTGAACAGCAACCTCCTTGCCAGCATTCGCCCCAGCATCACCCTCGGGATTCTTCTCAGCACCATCACCGGTATTGGCAACCTCCTCTGCCACCTTAGAAGGCTCTTCACCAGTATGTTTTGCAGGATGAGCAACGGGATGACCTTCGAGGCCCTTTAGTTTCTCCTCCCAAGCCTTTACATTCCAGGAAGGGCATTCAAAACCCAGATCCATGGCCTCATAAGCCATCCTTATCCTGGCTTGGAGAAGAGAGACGACCACCGAAGCTTTTAGGCTATCCCGGTATGAGCTCATATTCTGCTGGTATTGGAGAAGAGCGGCGTCTAGCTTGGCTTGAGCATCCTCATTAGCTTTGTGGAGGGCGGCTTGATGTTCCTGAGTCATTGCCTTGTATTTGTCTTCATAGTGCTGGGATTTGGCAGCCGCAATGGTTCCTTGGTCAGCTATGGTGGCTTGAGCTTTCTCCAGCTGGATCTGCAACATCTTGTTAAGTCCACAAGCGTCTTCGTATAAGTGCATAAGACTATCCAGACCCTGTCGATAAAGACACAGGTATTAATGTGAAAAATAAGCAGGATAAAGACTAACATACTTGTACAGGATATCGGAAAGAAAATTCTACCTGTTTGAGGAATGAGGTGGCTTCGTTAAACCCATGATTCTCAAGAGAGAATGTTTCAGAAACAGCTGGGGAGTCAATCTCCTTTCTCTTCCGAGAGCTGGATGCCCTGGTCCTGGATGCCGGAGGACCTTTGGGGGTTGAGACAGTCTTTGAGGAGGTAGGCTTTGGTGTAGCAGATGGCTTTGTCTTGGATTCTTGTTTGATGGGTTCAAGGCTGGAGTAGCAATCTAACTCATCAAGTTCGAAACCTTCAAGGTTGACGACTGGTACTACATAAGGGAAGATATTCTTAAAACTCATCATATTTTTGAAAAATAATTAACATATGAAGATGTGCTTACCAGACATTTCTGAGCTTGATTTTTGATGAGGATCTGTGAGAGACAGGGAAAAAGTTCTTTCACTGGCAGGAAGACGGTAGATTTCCTTGATCTTGGATTCGGATTCTGCGCTAGGAGGCACTAAATCTCTGAAATTCGCTGCATAAAAACATCAGAATATAAGTCCGGGATACAGTTTGAAGATATGATTGGGGATATTCCTAAAACCCTAAATCCTACCCTTGGTTGACCATTTAACCGGTAGATCGAAACCCTTATCAATGGAGTCTCTTTTGACGAAAAAGAATTTTCGTCGCCATCGATCCTCATTCTTGGTGGCTTTAAGGACCAAAGGGTTCTTGATGGAGAACAGAAGATAACGGTGATTGCCATGAGATCTCAACCGATATGCTACGGGAAGGTCCTCAACAAGTAGGTTAGGAAAATGACGAGATTTGATTTGATCCAACACTATCAAGATTCGCCAGACCATTGGCATAACTTGGGCATAACTAAGACCGGTGAGGTCGAAAAAGCTGGAGATAAAGGGTGGAAATGGATACCGGAGTCCAAGAGAGAAAGGATAAGCGAAAAAACAAACCCACTCGTCGGATGATGCATCCGATCGGGCTTCCTTGTCAAAGGGGCGAAAGACCGTTCCGGTGGGAAAGGCACCGGAGTCTTTGAGAGCAGCAATATCAGCATTATTGAAGCAGCAAATCTCCTTTGCTGGATCGGTGATAAAGTTTTGACTTATGAGGGTTGAGGCTGACCGGTCTGAGCGGGATTTCGTTCGTGGTGCCATTGAGCAAATTAAGAAAAATTAAAGAAAGGAGATTAGAAAAGAAGATACCTGATGCTTGCTCGCAGATAAGGATAACCGAGACAAGGAGTCCCTCGGTTAATATAGGATGAATATAGGGGGGTAAAAAGTAAATAATGCCTTGGAAGTTGCACCGCTGTCATTTCAAGAGTCTAGTCATATTAATTACCTTAAGTTATGAGATAAGATTTTTTAAATATATCCGTTGGATTGGTATCCCAACTGATATATTTGGGGACAATTGTTAGGGGTCATTTTCTTAACATACATATCTTGACCAATATCCTGCCTTTGTTTGTTTATTTGTGATCAGAATGCTGGAAGAGGATATTGCTAACATCTTGGGCGATATCCTGAGGCTTATTGAATTAACCACGTGTAGGTTAAGGGCTGAGGCTTGCTAACGGTCAAGAGGACTTCTTCTCCTCAAGACTCGGACGAATTTGTTGAGAAAGAGACGTTGAGCCCGAAAGACCAGGTCTACAACGTTCCAAGAAGGAATATTCGGTGGTTCCCGCAAGTTTAGGGTAGTTAGTTATTTTATCTTTACTATAAATAGATGAGGTCGGATCAGCTTAGAACACAACAATTCACACTTACACTCTCGAACACTTTCACTCTCTAGCTAATTGCAAACACCACACTTGTATTTCATTTTCATTGTAACACTTAGTCGATTCGTACCACATCCCGCACTGTATCCTGATTTTTGAAGCAATTGAAGAACAAGGCAGCTGCGATTGTCAGCTCCCGAGGTTTTATGCCGGCGATCTAGATTGATCAAGGGCTTTCCTCGTACATCTCGTGTCGTTTACTTTATTTTCGCTCATTGTTTGATCATAGATACAGCTCAATATCCTGAGCCGTATCCTGAGTACTGTTTTTCCAAATAACTCAACAAGTATATTTTCAACACACTTTCTAGCACACTACCTCACTTAACTAATTTGATCACTTAATTACTTCGGTAATTTTTGACCAAAACAATACTCAATCTCATTCAGGATCATGGTATCTCAATTTACAATATTGAATAACATGTTGTATAAACGATCTCTTGCAGGTCCACATCTAAGATGAATTGAGGATCCTGAAATCCAAGAAGTCCTAAAGGATTTCCATGAAGGAGATTGTGGAAACCACACTGGGGGCAGAGCATTGTTCTCAAGGATCCTGAGGACAAGATACTATTGGCCTACTATGAAGAAGGATGCTGTGGAATATGCCAGGAAATGTGATCCTTGTCAGAGATATAGTAATATCCTTCATCAACCAGCAGAACTTTTGCATCCTATATCCTCTTCTTGGCCATTTATGAGATGGGGAATGGATATAGTTGGTAAGCTTCCTAAGGCACCTGGTGGAAAAGTATTCATGCTTGCTATGACTGATTACTTCTCCAAGTGGATAGAGGCTGAAGCCTTTGCTCAAGTCAGAGAAAAGGAAGTGATATCCTTTATTAAAAGAAACATTATTACTAGATTTGGTATCCCTTCTGAAATTGTTTGTGATAATGGATCCCAATTTATTGGGAGTAGAACCACTAACTTTTGTGACAGCTGGGGGATTAAGATGATAACATCAACACCAGTCCACCCACAAGCTAATGGTCAGGCAGAATCATCCAATAAGATCATCATCAACAATTTGAAGAAAAAGATTGGATCCAAGAAGGGAAAGTGGGCAGAAGAACTACCTTATGTACTATGGGCTGATAGGACAACTCCCAAGAATGCCACTGGTCAAACTCCATTTTCCTTGGTATTTGGGGCAGAATCAGTAATCCCTTCAGAGATGGTGGTTCCTACTGCAAGAACAAGCATTCGTGATCCTGAAGAAAATGCTGAAAACTTGGTTCAAGATCTGGATACTATTGAAGAACTCAGGGGTTTGGCAAGGATAAGGATGGCCAGTTATCAACAAAGGATGGCTGGATCTTACAACAAAAATGTCAGAATCAGGAAATTCCAAGTTGGTGATATGGTGTTAAGGAAAGCATTTCAGAATACCACCAATCCTGCTGATGGAAAGTTAGCACCAAAATGGGAAGGCCCTTATTTGATTGAAGCTGAGGAAGGAAAGGGGGCATATCGATTACTAACAATGGAAGGTGATTTGCTACCAAGTGCTTGGAATGCTGTCCACTTGAAAAAATACTTCATGTAATAAGGATCCATGATCCTTACCTAACAAGTATCCTTGAAGGATCCTTACAGGATAGATGATCCTCATTCTGGTAATATTCTGATCTCAAACTATTTCATTCTTTAACTATCTTATATAAGGATAAGGATCCTGCATCCTTTATCCTCCTTTCACTTGATTATGAGTTTTAAAGGTTCAGGTATCCTTAACAAAGGATTGAGTATCCACAGAAGTATCCAGTTATTTGGGCTTGACCCCAGTTATTTGGGCTTAATCCCAGTTTGGGCTTGTCCCCAGTTTCGCCAGTAGTGCATGATGATCCTGGTACAGTTCATGGCAATGGGACCAGTACTCGCTTTAGGGGCTGACAATTTCATTGTACTGGCTGTATCCGGGATCCTACGTATAATGGTAGACGTACCATACATCCGTTCCTAAGGTTTCTAACATTTTCACGTTAGCTAAGGTTTTGGCATTTTCATGTCACTAAGTTTGGATAGTCGCCAGTGAGGGCCATACTCCAGTTTACACACGATCCTTTGGGCTTGTCCCCAGTTATCCTTTGGGCTTGTCCCCAGTTATTCTTTGGGCTTGTCCCCAGTTATCAATTGGGCTTGTCCCCAGTTATCCTTTGGGCTTGTCCCCAGTTATCCTTTGGGCTTGTCCCCAGTATATTGGGCTTGTCCACAGAATTGTTGGGCTTGTCCCTAGTTACTAACTTTTATCTTATATTGGCTTAGTCCCAAGTTATATCCTATTTCAGGTTTTCGAAGCTAAATGACCAAGGATCCTTGATCCTTACTTTCTATTAAGGTTTGTCTTTTGGTTATCCTGATTATAAGTGTTAAAGGTTAGGATCCTATCTTGGATTCTTAGGTATGATCCTCAATTACTTTGATTCTATTTATTATTTATCTGAGTGACCCTTATCCTTTGACAACTGAACTTATGATCCTTAAACTACATTACTTTTCAGAACTTGTCAACTATAGGATATATGATCCTTAATCATATCCTATACTTTTTGAGGATATTTATTAAATTTTTTCTTTACTTAATAACTTCAGACAAAATATATATCACAACAATTGAAAAGTAAAGTATTCACAAGGATAACAACATGGGAAATAGCCAAAAAGTTAAGGTTTTATTTATTAACAAAACGTTGAACCCTTCAAGGTTGTCAAAATTGCCAACCCACATTTCTACCAGCAAAACGTGGCCCGTCCACATGGGTTGGCAAAAGGTGTCCATTGTTAACGGGTATTAAGAGTGCATGAAATAAAAGATGGCAGGATAACAAGTGGCTTCATCCCCCAAACAGAGGATCCATCCACCACCCATTATCCTACCTATTGTCTGAGGATCCATGATCCATAACCCTAGAAACTATTGTTCAAAATACAACCCAATATTGTTTCAAAACACCATAACCAAAATGAAACTACCAAGTCCTAAAAAATGGGCTCCGGCCGCGTCTAGAAATATCCATCATCGCCCATTTCAGCAGCTTACACCTTTGCTGCATCACCATCACCTTCACCAGCTCCTCCAGCTCCAGCATCACCCCCATGATCCTTCATCCCACTGCTGCCAACCTCAATTGCTAAGACCTCTTCTTCATCGTCCAGCTCAGCCAATCTAGCCTTCCAGCCCTCTACGTCCCAGTTGCTCTTGTCAAAGTCAGGATCCAGAGCTTCTTGGGCCATCTGCAATTGGGTTTTGTACATAGCAATGGCAGCGGAGACTTTGGCATCATTGGTGATTTGAGCCTTCTCTTGGTCAGCAATGATGTGAGCTAGGACAAGTTCCCTCTTTACCAGATTGACATCATTTTCGAGGGAGGTAATCCTCTGATCCTTGGCTAGCATGATCTTCTGGAGGTCCAAACACTTTTGCTCAGCCTCTTCAACACTGCCTACGTAGTCCTCGATTTCAGGAAATTTCTGCAAAAAAGACAATTTAAAGTTTAGGATCACATGATCCTTAAGTGGGCAGGATAACTAAGCTAAGTCAGTGATCCTTACATCAGCAAAGTACTCAAGGAACTGGTGGCGGATTAGAGGCAGGCCTTCTAGATTGTCAGCCTCAGAGGCTTTCCTCTTCTTTCCCTTGGAAGTAGTAGGCTTGGGGATGGCAGTACTTGGGCTAGCAGCAGCCTTTTTCTTCCCAGACCTGGGACCAACAGTGGTGAGATCGGTGACACTGAAACGGGTAGCAGACTTCGATGATTTTCCAGCACCTACACATCCAAAACAGATAAGTATCCTTATTTCATTTTTATTTAAACATTTAGTCATGCATAGAATGGGATACTTATTTGACATCGTAACAGAACCTGAGGATACCTCTTGAGAATCCTGGGTATTTGCTTGAAATGATCTTATTGCAGGGTCAAGCCTCCGGAAAGCAGCAAGCCTTTGCTTCGTTGCAGGTGTTGTAATAAGGTGTGAAACAGTAATAGCTGCAAAATGGAAACAAAAGGATGTTAGTGATCCTCAATAAAAATAAGGTTATCCTGTGATCCTTCTCAGGATCCTCTATCCTACCATGAGTGGTCCATTTTCTAGGCAGATCCTTTCCATCAGGGATAGAATCCCTTCTGACAAAGAAGAATCGTCATTTCCAGTTTGTGTCGTTCTTAGTGGCTTTGAAGATGGGATGTTCTTCACCAGGTTTATGTTTAAATAGATATCGATGAGATCCATGGCTAACAAGGTCGTACATCTCTGCTAATTCCGACATTCCCAGATCAATACCTTCATGCACAATGATTCTTTCAAGGGTATACAAGACCCTCCACATCATTGGCATCGCTTGGATGTAGGAGATGCCGTGAGAGAGAAGAAGGATTGGGTGAAATCAGGAAAAGGATACGAGTATCCTATTGTGAAGGGGGTGACCGGAAAAGCCACCCAGGTTTCAGAAACATAGTCGCTTAGGACGGTGGGGTCAAAAGCTTTGAAAACAGTGTTTGCCGGGAAACAATGGCGGATCCTATCTATCTGCGGATCAGTAAAACAACGTTGTTCCTTCGCAGAGCCTTCGATGATCCCTTGGCTCTTCAAAGGACTGTCCTTTTTGTGATCCTTAGCCGGTGAGGATCTTAACATCATCTTGGTCATGACGGTGGTGAAGAAGAAGAAACAGAGCGAGAAGATGAAGAGAGAAAGGAAAGAGGAGTACATGATCAGATCTTTGAATGAGGATTTAAAGGATGAAACGCACGAATTTAAATGCTCCCTAACCCTTATCTCTAACTTCAATTTATAATGATGATTTTGCAGGATAGTCACTTCAGTGACGTCATGTTGGCAACGGCTAGTCAGGATTCAACGGCTATATATCCGTTGGTTTGTTACGGATAAGAACGAGAAAATATAACTCGATTATTTACACATTACTCCTTATATTTTGGGGGCAATTGTTAGGGGAGGATTTTCCAATGATCAGTGATCCTCAATTACTGCCGGGCTTAGGGATCCTCAATTTTGTTTGAATTAGTGATCCTCAGAAAGTATTGTAGGATCAGGATCATGGATCATCATAAGGATCCATGCACTAACGATTGTTTGCTTTGAATATGATGTTGTTTTGCAGGAGTACGAGCTTGGACTTGGTCTTGGCGATATTCCTGGAGCATATTCTCTATTTATTCCGCACGTGCTTGACTGAAATGGACATTATGGAGGTCGTGGAAGACTTGCACGAAATGCGGATAGTTAGTTAGCTTAGATATTTTCCATTTTTAAAAGGGGATAGCGAGTTAAATTAGAACACTTGGCTAATTTTAGCTTAACACACACACTCGCAACTGCTCTCATCAGCTCTTGATAGTTTACTTGGCAATTACACACTTTTTTATACATTACACTCTTGTGATCCTTGTAACTAGCTCGCTATCATCCAAAGTTGTAATACCTTGTCTGTTTAATATGAGTTGGTGATCGGTAGTTTCCATCACCCGAGGTTTTTTATGCCGGAGATCAACTCTTGATCAAGGGCTTTTTCCTCGTATAAATCTTTGTGTCACTTGTTCATTACATTACTGAGTGATCCTTAGCATTGTTCATTGATTCAAGCATCACACCTCACAACAGAAAGTTTGGTTGCATTATCTTAGCTTGATTTTTGACCAAAACAGGGTTTTTGTAACAATTTCGCATGTGATAATTTTGATGAAATCGCATGTTGGTTTTTTGTAACAATTTCGCATGTGGTAATTTTGATGAAATCGCATGTTAAAAGACCAACATGCGAAATTGTTACAAAAAACCAACATGCGATTTCAATGTGGGATGAAGATCTGACGGCTGAGATGATCGCGTACGTAATGTACGATAAGGGCATTTGTACGTTAACCTGACCCTATATATATTAGTGAAAACGGTGGAAAGTGTGAGAACGGTGAGAACACTTATGGATCGTCCGATTAAAACAATCTATGGGAATAGACTAGATTGGCGCGGTGGCGTTTTCGTAAATAACACGAATTCTATTAAGTTGACGAGCTTCATTAAGGGTAAAAAGGTCTTTACACTTCTATACCAAAACGCCAACTAAAGAATAAAACGCCATTACGGACCAAAACACATCTCTATATAAACAAAAACATACCAGACATAAAAACACACCCCCAGAACCTGAAACGCCATATTTTCTACTATATACCATTCATCTTACAAACGCCAAAATCCCCAAAACATCAAACACACCTACTCAAAAAACGCCATATTTTAATATATAGCAATCATCTTAGAAAACGCCAAAACACCCAAACATCAAAAGATTCCCAAAAATCGACGTTTTTTTAGATACACTATTTCCTCAGTAAAACGCCAAAAATGGCAAATAGCGATTCTTGTATATTCAATATTGTTCAACGCCAAGTTACGGAGAATGCATTCTTCCCTGGGGTGATGTGACTCAAATAACATTTTGCTGCATAAGATGGACAAATCTTAAACAAAAAAAAATGCTTGGGTCAGACTTATGTCATTTTTTGTGTTTTGTTATTGATGAATATTATAATGGCATGAAAAGACGAATGACACTAATGAGTTTTTTGAAGATACACATTCAAAGAAAAAACTTATGTCATTTTGTCTTTCCAAACGGCCACAAAAACACAAGCATGACAAAGCCAAACCGCCAGTGAACATGTTTCAAAGAAGAAAGAGACTGATAACAGTGAAGATTTGGAAGATGAATTGTTTCTATTTTTATTTTTTTAATTTTCTTTTTCTGTTGTTTGTTATGTATTTTTCAACTTAGAATAAAAAATACATTATATTAATAAAACGCCAAACAGTCATAATGCACGTGAAACGCCATAATGCAGTAAAACGCCAAAAAATCCCAAACTATAATAAAAGTAATTTGCAGAAGTATTATTAAAAGCTAAAAATGAAAAAAAAAAACGGCAAAAACTACTTAAAGCCATTAAAAAATGCCAAGCTTGGGATATGGAAAGTCTATGACCCTAAAATCTCATCAAAAGCTGAACAAAAACTGTAAAAATACACACTAACTGAAAAGACGGCTACTTTATTAATATCATTTATTATAAAATAAAATCCCGCCTAAACTAGTTAATTTCATTTGATTAATATCATTTATCATTTATTAATATCATTGACTGTTTGAAGCGAAATAGTTAATTTCGCTTGAAAATCCTTATTCAGAAAGATTTCACTTGAACAGAATAACATCTGATTTCGCTTCAAGTCAGAACATTTGATTTCGCTTCAAGTCAGAACATTTGATTTCGCTTCAAGTCAGAACATGTGATTTCGCTTCAAAACATCAGTCTAGGATTTCGCTTGAACAGAACAGTTGATTTCGCTTCAGAACTGATTTCTTGGGATTTCGCTTGAAGTCATAATAATTGATTTCGCTTGAAAACTGATTAACAGTTGATTTCGCTTGAAAGTCTGTTTAACCTAGATTTCGCTTCAACAACTGATAACTTGGGAGCTCGCTTCAAGTGGTCCATAGTTGTTTTCGCTTCAAGTTGTTGACTGATTGAGTTTGCTTGAAGTTGTTGGTCAAGAGATTTCGTTTGAAGTCTGATTTCAATTCAACTTGGGTTTTCGTTTGAGTTCGCTATTTCGCTTGAAAAGTGAAATTTCGTGTCGAGAACATTTCACGGATACCGAGTGTCAGTCTATTTTCAGTTTATTTGATATTGATTGTACTGATTGTGTTTATTTGTTTGTCTTCAGGTGATTCAAGGTTTACATAATGGCTGAGGAATTCTTCAACTCGTTTTACAACGCGTTCGCAACCGAATCATCTGAGGTTACAAATGTTACACCAAAAACTATCACGAAGGCGTTAAATGAAAATATCAAGCATGATAACTTCTACGGAACTCACTCAAAGCCACCAACTCTTGATAGTATTGATGATTATACATGGTGGAAGGAACGCTTTATCAACTGGGCAAAGGCGTATGCTCATGAAAGTTGGTTTTGTTTGGAGTATGGGTATGAAAAACCAAAAGACGATAAAGGCGAAGATCTTGTATTCAAGAAGTTTACTAGAGAAGATAAAGCTGAATTTGGAGCTGAACAGAGAATGATAGCATTGATCCAGTCCGCAATCAGAAACGATATTTTTGCTTTACTAACTCATGACGGGTCATCTAAGTCTGTCTGGGAAGCTTTACGTGTTAAAGCTGAAGGGGGTAAACAGATTAAAAAGAACAAAATTGCTTTATTAAAGAAAGAATTTGATCTGTTTGATAACATAAAAGGAGAGTCAGTGAGGCAAATGATTGAGAGATTCTGTCATCTAAAAATTGAATTGGAAAGATTAGAGATAAACAAAACAAGAGAGGAATTGATAGACAAAGTGATTGAAGCGTTACCACGAGCTGATCAGTGGCAAACGTTTGTTTTTATTTTGAAAAATGATGCTGTGTATGATAATATTACTCTTGATGCTTTGTTTGAAAAGATTGAAAGTCATGATCTGGAGCTACAAAAGCAAAACAAGATGACTGATTCTTCACATCAACAGAACGTTGGCTTGTACTACAAAAGCAGTGTGCTTTCTGACAAAGGCGTTGGTTCACCAAAAACAGCATTCAGTGGTGAAAAGATGAAAGAACCACAAACAACATCAACAAGTCATCATTCTGGATATCATTCATCTTCATCTTCAAAGACAAATTCTGATGATTCTGAAGAAATTCTGTGCAACATTGCTCTTAAACTGAAGAAATCTCATGCAATGAGCATCAATGCAGCGAAGCAGCAAATGAGTTTTCTTGCATCTGTTTTGGAGTCATATGAAGGTCTGGTAGCTGGCAAAATTGGAAACTCCGAATTGACCAAAGAAGATTACGACCAGATTGATCCAGAAGAGATGGAGCTCATTGACATTCGTTGGTGTTTAGCTAGTTGTATTCGCAGAGCTCAGAGGTACATGGAGATTACCGGGAAACAATCGCTTGGAGGTGCTTCAACAAAGATTGGATTCGACAAATCCAAAGTGACTTGCTTCAAATGCAAGCAAAAGGATCATTTCAAGAGAGAATGCACTAATTCTGAAGTTGGTGAAAGAAATGAACGTCCTTTCAACGATGATTATTATCGAAAGGCGATCTATCATAGAAGCAGAGAAGAGCCAAAGTTGATTGAAGATAAGCCGAGAGAAAAATCAAGAGCTTATGCTGTAATTTACGAGGATGAAGGATATGATTGGAGTGAGGTTCTTCCAATAGATGACATTGTTGATGAAAAGCTCAAAGCTAAAGCCAAACAGGAAGAATTAAGTAAACATTATGCTCTTGTTGCTGAGATTCAAGATGAAAACAAAGACAAAGACATTGCTGAAGTCCATGAAGAAAAAGTTGAGATCAAAGAGAAAACTCGGGAAGAGATCTTAAGTGAGAAGACTTACAGAGAAAGAAACGTCGTTTTAAATAGAATGGATGATATGCAGGAGGAGTATGAGATGGCTGTCGGTAGTAAAAGATGGGATAAAAAGAGAGAATGCTACTATAACAGAGAAGGAGAACCGGTTGTTCCCAAGAAAGACATAATCTTCGATGATGTTCTTCTTGCTGTCCCGTTAAGAGCTGAATACTATAGAAGAGTATTGAAAGATGACAAATATGCTAAGCAATATGAAAAGGATATCAGATATGCCATGTTATCGTGTCTGAGAAAAAGGGATGAAGAGAGAATGAAGAAGAATGTTGAAGAAATGGTGAACAATCTGAAGAAAGTTGCTGAAGAGGTTAAAGCAGAAACTGTTAAAGCAGAAACTGTTGAAGTTGAAGTTGTGAAAGAAATCAAAAGTGAAGAAGTTGTTGTGAATGAAGAGGTTGAGAAAGCTGTTACCGAAGAACAGCAGATTGAAGAAGAGGTGAAGATAGAAGAAAAGAATGAGAATTTGGAAGTTGGTGATGCTGGTAATGAAGCAAGTGTTGAAAAGAAGCAAGATGATGATGATCTGAAGCAGACAGAAGTTGCTGAAAACACCGAAGTGCCAATCACTGAGGTAAATTCTGATTCTAAAAACTTGAAACAGATTGATCAGTGCAAGAAATGCATGGAACCGTGCAGAGCTTGTACTGAAAAAGATGAGCAATTCAGAACAAGAAATCTTGAATTCACTAAAATTGAAAACATTTTCAAAGAAAAATGCAAAGAAATGCTTGAAAAAGAAAAGGTTTTTAAAGAAAATGATGAAAAACTTTCAGAAAAATGTAACAAATTAGAGAAAGAAAATGAAGTTTTGAAAGAAAATGTTTTAAAAATGACAAATGAATGTGAACAAAAGGAAATTGCTTGTCAAGAAATGAAAAAGGAATATGACTCAATGAAATTAGCATATGATATTATGAAAGAGTCATACGACAAAGTGAAAGATGAAATGAAATATGCTCAATCTAGAATGAATTATATGTCAGAAACAACTAAAGAACTTAAACGAATGTATTCTATAAAACAAGATGTTGTTAATTCCTATATTGAGGATGTTGCTAAGTTAAAGCGACAGATTGCTGATTTAGAACAGGATAACAACAAGTTAAAGAGTTACCATGTGTCGTCATATGTGCTTGAACGAATTTTCAATATAAAACCGGGTGAGGGTGAGTCTGAGCAGAACAAGAAAGGTATTGGTTCAGAGTTTCATCAAGTTCCACCACCGGGAAAATTTGCATTTTATGATGAGGAAAAGGTCGAAAAAGCTTTCAACATGGTAGATCAATTGCCAGACAACATTGACATAACCTATTCCAAATCTGATGATTCTCATGATTCAGAGGTGGTAGGTAAAGTCGTTGAAAGTGTGTTGAAAGAAGAGTCAGTTGATACAGGTAAATCTGAATCACAGGATGAAGATGAAGGAAATATTCATGATGAATATCTGAAAAACACAAAATCCGAGGAAAATTTGAATGATGATTCAAAAGGATTGGTTTATACCATGATTGGATCGGACAAATTATTCTTAGATGTTGTATTCCCGATTCAGAATGTGATTTCAGAAAAGGTTGACAAAGTTTTCAAAATGGTTGAGATTGAGAAGTCTGAGATTTCAAAGTTTGTCGGTAAGAGTCATAGAAGTTCGTATAACAAACCTGGTTTCAAAAAGAAGAACATGAAGGCTGGGTTGGGTTATAAGAAGAAACAACATTGGAACAAAAATGAGACGCCGAATTTTCAGACAAAAATGAGTTTTGTTCAAGGAGGCAGTTTAGAAAAAGAAAAAGAACTCAAAATGAAACAGTCTAATGATGAATTTTTTGCTAAAAAGCAAAAGCAACAACCACAAGTCAAAGATGTGTCCATGAGAACATGTTTCAAATGTGATCGAAAAGGACATCTTGCACGTAAGTGTCCTAATCTAAAACTTGTGGATGTTGATCAAAAGAAGATTGATGCTGAGAAACAAAAATCTGAGAATGTGAGACAAAGGTCAACCAAATTTGATTCGAAACAAACTTGGAGGTTCAATACAAACAAGTTTGCTTCAAATCAAAATTGGAAATCAAACCCGAACAGGTTCGATTCAAGACAGACCTGGAATTCTCACACACCCAGATTCAGAACAACACAAAGTTGGAAAACCACAGTTGATATGACAAAACCTCAAGAGTTTTGGAAACCAAGAGTTGTTGTTCAAAATCAAAATATTCAAAAAGTTTCACATTTTTACAAACGAGGAACACCAAAAGGTCAGACATGGTCTGTTAAGAAACATGTTGATTTGGTAAAAGATGAGAAAATTGAAGTTAAAATTGAGAAAGTTTTTGTGAAAAATGACAAAGAATTTCCAGCATTGAATGACAATTATTGTGTTGAAATGCCTAAGGTTCAACAGACCTGGGCTAAATTGTTCAAGTAATTCAGTTAGCTGAATGTGCAGGTGCTCAACAATTCAGAAGATTGTGAGAATGGAGGTTGGAGCAGCCTGTCACAACGAGGAGAGGAGGCTGCTGGATCCTGTGTTGGTTGAAACAGGAAGTTTATATGTTTTCTGTAAATAAATAAACAATATTTTCAAAAACCCTAAAAATTGAAAAATTTTAAAAACAAAAAATATGTTTGTTTTTAATTTTTGTCAAATATTCAAAAAATACAAAAATATGTGTTGATTGAATATGCCGAAACCCTCACGGCTGAACAAACATGATTACTTTCACCAGATTGAAAAACGGTTTTCAAACGGTTAAGATCAATGGGTTGTAAATCATGGGGGTATGTTATATTTTCTACAAAACAGAGCACTTGAAGCAGAAAATGGATGGCAAGACAAAGCTATCAGTGTTGGTTGTCAAATTTTCTTTATATGGTTTTGCATTTTAGGGGGAGTAATATTGTTAGAAAATACAAAAACATTTGAAAATTTGAAAAAGCAAAAAACATGATAAAATTAAAAAATTGAGTTTTTGCGTAGAAAGAGGAAATGATAGTACATCAGTAGACGGTTACAGTATGCTAAAGAATTGGAAAGTTTAAATGTGTTAAACGATCTCACCGTGGATGTGTCGGTAGGTTTTTATACATTTAGTAAACTTTTTCGGGATATAAACCTAAATTCAAACTTGCTTATTTTGTGGGGAACACTACTTGGATATATAGGTAACCCCTGAAATCTCGTTTGAAAGGTCTCTTAATCTGATATACTAGGTCTTTATACTCTATGATGTCTGGGGTATTATTCCGGGACTTCTGCTGAACGGTAGTTCTGACCTAGTCCTTGGCTAATACTTGCTGCAATGCTTGAAACACAGCATTAAACCCTCAGCATGCTGAAACAATTAAATTGATAAATGCTGCTGTTGTAAGCAAAAAGATCCTCTAAAGGGGACATACCGTAAAGTCGAAGCTGATATCTCTCTGCGTATACGGAAGTATCGACCTGAGATCCCTTGGCCCTCGCATACCTAATTTATATACAGATATCATTGTAGTATACTCACCTGTAAGACTGATTATTGGGATTCTGGATACGGGAGTATA
The DNA here is from genome assembly GCA_030545235.1 of Helianthus tuberosus. Taxonomy (NCBI): domain Eukaryota; kingdom Viridiplantae; phylum Streptophyta; class Magnoliopsida; order Asterales; family Asteraceae; genus Helianthus; species Helianthus tuberosus. The sequence continues at coordinate 3,178,077 of CM060387.1, forward strand.
TTCAAGAGGTGGGACACATGAATAGGTTTAAGTTCTTAAGACATCTAATTCGTATCCTGAATCAGTTGAACTTTGTGTGAAAATTTAAGTGGACAAGTATATCGACAATCTAAGTGAATTGTTTAATGCATAATGTGAAAATTAAGCTCAACGATACTTGTGACTTGTCGAAAACTGATATGATCCTCTGACGCATACTCAAAACAAAAATATTGTCTGTAAATATGTTTGTACATATTTCGTTATTGCTTTATATTTTCAGAAAATACAAAAAGATTTTGATTTCTGCTTTATTTCCGACAGCCGATGTCTGAGTGCTGAGTTTCAAAATCTAAGTAAGCTGATTGTGTTTCTGAAAATAAAACAAGTTCATTAAATTGAAACTTGATTTAAAAATTAAAAAAAATTTCAAAAACAGTTTGTGATATCTCCAAGGTCATTAGCTTGAACTTGGATGATAAACTGTGAGGGAGTTGGATTCTTTAATTTTGCCAAATCTATACAGTTTGTTGATAGGGGGAGTGGATTAGAGAATTTGATTGGAATTGCCAGGTTACGATTCCTGGATAGTCTAAAATGTTGTTACTTATAAACGTATGAGTGATTGCAGATAGTCCAGACTACGATCCCGAAAGCTGAGTCTAAGGGGGAGTCTGAAGACGAGCTCAAATCAAGGGGAAGCTTGTATACGGAAAGCAAGGTGTCGATCCCAAAGCACGGAAGCTTGACGAAAGGGGGAGCCTGATGAAGAAAAGAGGAAAAGCTGAAACTGAAGACAGATCCATCGGGATTCTGTTCAAGAAGTCTAAAAGAGAAAGAAAAGTCGCTACGAGTTTGACTACAGATTGACTACAGCAATATCCAAGGGGGAGTCTGTTAGTGCATTTATCTGTCTATTGCCTCCGTCAATCTAGTCTGTAGTAGAAAGCTGAAGAAAACGAGAGTTATATTGTTATATTTTAGGTTTAGTTAGTAAAAAGGCAAGGTGGCATAACTGTAATTAATGGGAAATCTCATTAAATGCCTTGACCTATAAATAGATCTCTAGGGCTTCTAGTTTAGGACTTTTGCCATTTTCACATCTTGGAGAGCTCTAGTTCTAGAGAGAGAAACTAGAGAGAGAAAGTTGTCAAGTGATTCAAGGTTCATTGTACGTTATCAGATTTTATCAAAGAATCACGTTTATATTACGTCATGTGTGTTTAGGTCACGTTCGTGTACGGATTCCGCACGTTTCACGTTCGTTTCGCAATCGTTTCGGAGTCAAACCGGTCCTAACAACTACGTACCAAAAACATCCTATATGAGAAACGTCTCTGCACAATCAACTGATCAAAACCCAAAAAAAAAACGCCATATTTCCTAGAAACCATTCACTTTAAAAACGCCAAAAAAATAATAGTTAAAAAAGTCACGGATGCGGAACATCGTTTCTTCTATATTGAGTATTGTTCTGAATGAAGTTTCATTGAATGGATTCTTCTCTGAGGTGGGTATCTCTATAAGGTTTTGCTGAATGAGATGGACATGTCACTTTGTTCTTGATGGATATATTGATGGCATGAAGGAATCAATACATTAGAGCAGGCGTTGGTCTTCAACATGTCATCAAACAAGTATATATCAAACCACAATAAAGGATTCCACAAAAAATAAACATCTTCTAAAGACGGGCGGTATGTAGGAAAATAAGGATCTACATAAGGTATTCAAAAACAGGTTCAAAACGCCAAAAAGGTTAAAGTAGAAGAGGCTGATGACAGTGAAGATTTGGATGAGAAATTAGATTATAATTTTTAATTTTTTTTCATTTTCTATTGTTTGTTATCTAATTCTCTATTGTTTATTATCTAATTTTCTATTAATAAAAAAATTAAGTATAAAACGCCAAAATCTACAAACACCAAAACGCTTGGATAGTGTGAAAACTGAGAGAACGGATGCAGCAGAGCACGATGTTGCTATATAAAACGCCAAAAACGCCAAACAAAGTATTACTGGAAAAATCAACACTAACTGACAGATGAAATTGAACGAAACAGTAATTGTTAAACAATAAAATGAAGAGACGGTAACATTATTGACAAACATTTATTATATTAAAAGCCACTACATGGAAAATTGAATATATTTATCTTTTCAAAATGCCATAATTGCCTGTCACATTATAAGGCTGAATCCTACTTGATATAATAAACATCAAGAAAATTACTGATGTTTTTTACATTATAGGCCTACATCCTGATCTAAAAAACAACAAAAGCGCCAAAACATACTTAAAAAGCCAAAATGTTTACAATGATCCTGGTCTTAAAACAATAAAAACGCGGCGTATTTATTAAACACCAAAAAATGGAAAGGTGATGAGACACGCGTTTAAAAAAAAGAAATATGAAAGGATAAAAAAGCCCCTCTGCCCTTCTCTATGTCGCGTGACACGTGTTAGGCCAGGATGCGTTCTCACACTTTTGAGCGTTTTCTCCTGGTCCCGTTTCTATATATATATAGAATTCCGCTAAAATAAGAACCACCTCCAGTTGTAAGAACCGTGAGAACTTTTTGATCCGGGACGAGTTGGACCAAATTTTTTTTCATAAACGTAGATGCTTGTATTATAAACACATTTGTAAAAAAAATTCAAAAAAAAAATGTCGTGTGTGTAGTTTTGAGCACCACAAGTTTGTGTTTACGGGCACCGTAAATTTTAAATAAATTTTACGGTATCCGTAAATACAAACTTGTGGTGCTCAAAACTACACACACAACATTTTTTTTATTTTTTTTACAAATGTGCTTATAATACACGCATCTACGTTTATGAAAAAAAAATTGGTCCACCTCGCCCCGTACGGTGTAGTTCTCACGGTTCTTAGAACTGGAGGTGGTTCTCATTTTAGCGGTCCCCTATATATATATATATATATATATATAGAAGTTTAAAACATAATTTGGATAATATCCGCTTCAAAGAAAATTTACTTGTCTTGTCTGTACTTACTTATGAATTTGGACTATTCATTCTTATCATTTCTTCTTACTTGTTTGATCCGTAATTTCTTACAGATTCAAACTTTTCATTCTAGTTTCCATTCCTTTCTATGTTTTGCATCCTTCTCGCGGATTCAAACATATCATTCATACCTTTCATTTCTTCTACGTTTTGAATCCGTCTCGCGAATTCAAACATATCATGCGTATCCTTCATTCCTTCATTGTTTTGAATCCGATTCGCGGATTCAAACACATCATTCATACTTTTCATTTCTTCTATGTTCTGAATCCTTCTCGCGAATTCAAACATCTTTTTCATAATTTTCTTTCATATTTAGTGCTATCAATTTCTTGAGAGTCTTACTACTCCTTTCACCCACACGTCCACCTAGTACCCAATCCTTCCGGACATACCTGCAACAATTATCACGGTCTTACGAATGTCATATGTTTCTTGCGTACTGGCCGGGTACGCAATCCACATACTAGTTTCGTGCCTTCATGTAATCATCGCCTTATGTCCGAATTATTAGGTTTCGACACGTGTAACATTTTCAAAACTTCTTTACCATACCATCATTGTCCTTCATTTACAAATTTTCCTTCCCTTAATAAGTTTTACCAATACATGTATCCACATATTGAATTTACGTACCTGGGTTCAAATTTGTCTTATTACATGCCTTGGTGTCGGTCCTAGACCGCATTCGCGGATCATCCTCTACAAACAATCATGTTATAGATCTTGATCGAGTCTTGGATTGTACGGGTTTCTTGTCACAAGAGCACACGAGTTTGAGTTCAAGTATTTACCCCCTCATACTTGATATCTCTCAAACCTGGGTTCTGATACCAACTTGTAAGACCCTAACACGTTTAACCTTAAAACGACGTAGCAGAAAATACAAGCCTCAAAATTCCTTTTCTTAACACTCATACAACTTGTTAATAAGCCATTCGAATCGGCTTAATTTAAATGTTTTATCTCATTCATACATAATCAAGAAAATTATATTACAAACGAATTCAAACATGTGATCACATCCCCGTACAATCCTTGGTCTTCGACTCAATCCCCGTTGATTTGTTCATCATGATAATCCGATTATCTGCGGTCACAATAAATAACCGACATGTTACTAAATGGTGACATCATATATCTTTAAATAATCACATATTAACGAATGACCACATAGCCGTCTATTATTGTAATAAGCTTACATAGAATGTTCTTCGGATTCATTCCTTACACCGAGCCTTAAATCCTTGAGAGCCCGACACTTACGTACCTGCATTTCTAATTTCATTCTCAATAACAAAACTGTTAGCAACAGATACCCCCAACGTGTTTGAAGATTCACATTCTCACATAAATACATAAAATCAACTTACTTTTATTAGATCACATTGCGTGGAAACACTTCCATATATTCACCATTTTATATACATGTTCTATTCTTATATGTCTCGTTAACGACAATGCCTAACCTTCCCACTCTACTTCAGAATATCGTCATACATGTATTCGTGTCATAACCCCTTATTCACAATTAACTGTTTTACTTAGTCATGTGTAATAATAAATTCATCCATACTTATACTTATCCGGAACCCCATAACAATCACTTATATTCAAACCAACTTAAACATTAGTTACGAGGCCTTGAAAACCATCAAAAAGGAGTTCTATGATGAACACAAATAAAATCAAATAAATTGCCACTAACAGGGACTCTCGCGGGCCGCGAGAGACTAGAAAAATATTGTCGCGCGGCGCAACAGCCTCCATCGTAAGCTACGGTGGCTGTCGTAGCCTACCGCGGCCTTAAATGTGGTTACGGTGAACAGGGACTGCCCTACGGTGGATGTACGGTCTTCAGGACTTACCGTAGCCTTTGGTGGTGCCCAGTTCAGCCTTCATTTTTAATGCCAAACTCTCATAACTCAACCATTTCACATCCAAATCACTCGAAACTTATTTCCATTTGTCCGTAAACCATAACCTTACATTATTGGCTAAATATCTTTACCCTGGGTCCTTAATCTTTACAAGTTTCATTAATGTTACAAGAGTTATGTGCATTTATTCGACCCGTTCATGCTTTTACCAACAACTCATTTGTTTAAACTCAAAAACTCACTTGACATCTTTACTATAATATATTACATTATCCGGAATTCCCGTACATGGGGTTTACGAACCCAATCTCCGGTATGCGTTAAACTTATTCGTCTTAATCGATTTTACATAAATGGAATTTGTTAACCTGTGACCCTGTTTCTCGGTTAGTGCACATGTAAGACATTCTACCCATTCCCGGTTATAATACCGTCGTCATTACTAATGCAATCGTTCCATAATGAAATAACCCTCATTCTGACCCGTTTGGTCTACTTAGCGGAAACCTTCACTACTATATACCCTAACTTTATTAGACTTCGATTTTCATACTTAAATAACTATCACATGACCTTGCTTAAATAAACTAAAAAGTGATTCTGGAAAATCACTTACTTAATACTACCACTTGATATCATCATCAAAAATGCTTTACAACATAATTACTAACAATTATCATACAATTAATCTCTTTTCTACTAAAGGGGGGGGGGGGGTCCGAGAAATTACTTACCTTACGCATCCGTATTTGCGTTCGCTTCCTCATGTCCTCCTGTCCCGTTAAGCCTTCATGCTTCCATCCTTGTTGACATGATCTCTATACATCCATTTCATTTCATTGCATCCACATTCTTGTTAGCATACAAAATTATACATATGAACGATCATATCAATTTACATTTCACATTCGGCTTTCATTAGTAAATTTAACAAGCATATGGTATACTCATAATAAAATACTCATTCAACCATATAATCACTTTGTTACATTACTTTCATTAATCAATCATTCACTAGCATGTATAGCTCAATTCACTGAAAATAGGCTGTTTTGAGACTTCCGTTTACTACACTTACGAGCTTGAAAAAATTACAATCTTTTTATGTGGCGTGCCCCTCAGAGGGGTTATCCTTGTGTTAAATTTTTAGAGTCTAACTCCCTAACAAAAAATTGTAAAAATCATTTACTAAGCAGCAATCAGATCCGTTACTTTCTGAATACAGCCAACGGAAAAATTTATTTAAAAATCCTCGTTTATCCGATTGACATAATTCTAGTTGGAGATTTTGATAACCTCCTGAAGCTACATACAATAAAAATTTGAGATCATAACTCAAAACCTAAATTGAGTTATGACATTCGTAATGGACTGCAAATTCGGCCAAAAACGCAGCCTGAACCTTCGATACGGGAAAATTCATAAAACGTTCATTTTTCGTCGAAAAAATGCAATTCCAGTTGGGTTTGAAAGGGTTTTCCTAGGAGTTCATCACAAACTTAATAAACCTCAGTTTCTTACAAGATTTGATCCGGTTACAGCCGATTAAAGTCGGCTATAACTTTCTGAACAAATATAGTTTTCACCAAATCTTTTCTAAATATTTGACATTCTAACTTCACCTAGACATTTTATCGAATGCCTTATGTGCATCAGTTTTAAATCAACTTAAAGTCATCCTCATGAGTTTCAAATCACCTAGTGAGTGGTAACATTCAAATCCTATGATTATTTACCATATCAAACATCATTCTTCTAGTTTTCTACACCATTTAAACTTACTAATTTGTCATTATTCATCCTATATCAAGTTATTACTCCATAACCCCACCTAGGGCATAAGTTCATATCCTCGTATACCAAAATTTGCAGATTTTCAACATGCATTCATCAAAATCTAGGTATAATCTACTAAAAGCATAATCTCATTATCTATTTCATCAAATTTCATATCAAACCAAGTTTCTACCTTCACCCTAAAGTGCAAGAACACAAGAATTTACATACCTTGAGTTAGTAGAGTGTTAGGAACTTGATTTCACACATAGAACAACCCCAATTTCGGATTATACAAGGGTTTTGGGATTGATTTGTCTTGAATTTGAGTTAGGGTTCAAAACCCCCTTTTCCTCCTCCTCTCTTGAATGACCTCAACACACACTTGTGTGTGTGTTTATGGTGTTTTAACATAAATGAAGAATTTTAATTTAAATTTCGAAAATTGGCAACATTAGTCCCTCAATTTTACATTTAACTTAGTTATTACATATAGGTAAGCACCAAATAAACATGGTAATTTATCTACTAAGTGCGGGTATGTTGCAACCCAACTTAGATTAATACCCCGGGCCTTTTACAACTTTATTTCATAAAACCTTTATTTTTTTTCTTCCCTTTTTTTAACATTAGATTTATTTCTTTAAATCCTGATGTTTGTCGGTATAAATTTACCACAATGGTAATTTATTTCTTTAAATCCTTAACTAATTTGGTATAATTACCAAACCCGTTTTTGGGATGTTACATGCATACAAGAGATATGGGGTAGAAAAGAGTCTCACTTTATTAGAGATTTTATTAGAGACATAAACTCTAATAAAAACTAATAAATTGACATAAAAACTCTACTTAAGAGTTTATCACCCATATGAAGAGTCTAGTAAATAATTATAATTTTACTAAACTAGGTTTTAATGTTGTGGGCCGCGTTGCGGCGCGACAAAACTAAGTCATTGTAAAACTATTTATTGCGACTAAATACTTGGTTGTTATTAAAGTTGTGCTATTTAGTGTCTTATTTTTAAGTTGACAAGTGAAGTTTTCATACAACAGAGCCGTTGGTAGCAAGCGAGTTAGTAACTCCTGGCGATGGCGACTATTGTGATGTGTAAGCATCCACTAACCCAACAAATAAGGAATAAGAATTGTATAAATACAATCAGAAAAACGTGTGAAAGAGGAGAAAAAGGAAGATGACGTGAAGTTATGTAAGCATAAAATGGAAAAAAAAAAAGACCCCATGATTTGAACTTGAGTCACTTTAAAACACATACAACCACAAAACCACTCCACCATGATGAATAATCTACATAACTTTGAAGAAAATGGATATATATACACACTTAAAAACGGTATAGGGGAAAAAAAGTCAACAAAAGATGACTTGAAGTTATGTATATTTACTATTCATGACAACCAATAAGGAAAGTTTACTATTAATTATGATGTGACAACTACTATTCATTAGTTTTGTTTTTTAATATATAGGATAATTATAATTTCACTAAATTAATATCTTTTCACACCATCTAAATTTCCAACAATCCCCCACATGAATGGAGATTGATCAAAACACACAACAATCCAAATGCAACCTCGACAGTTGAGTATTGTAGGATAGGTAGGTATTAGCTTTGAAGCTTCCTTTGTGAAGCATACTTAGTCTCCTAGCGGTGTGTAGACGTGATGTCCTGGAACAAACCCCCATTTGTGTAGACGCCAATACACTTCACACAATACTCTCCTTAGTTGGGTCATCCCCTCATAGTCGTGTCCAATAATGGTTATGGAACACTTTCCTAGTTTTGGGAGAGCTCTAGGAATTGTGCCCCCAATTCCAATTTGAAGTGACCCCACTTCTCTCTAACATAGGTGATTCTCCTTAAATCATTAAAAGCATCATGGTTACCATGATTACACAAAATCATTTACCACATAATATGCTTAGCCTCACAACTTGTCACTGAATTTCATAGAAATGAACTAGGACGTATTGAAACACCCTTTTATCGTTCAGGGGTATATATGACCATATATACTAGCTTATGCATATCAGCTATGCCCCCACAGTGACCACCCTAAGGCATATGAATTCGTTGTCCTATTGAACTTAGATCTTGGGATCTCCAGTCAACTAAGGTAGGTTTCCTTCACACACCCTTTTTCCATGGGCTTTAGTCTCATTCCACAACTTGATCTCTAATAAACCCTCAGGTTGTTAGATCCATAACATTATCTTTGTCTTTGACAAGTCACTAAAGATAACTTTGCAGTTGAGATCAATTGTCATGACGTGTTCGTAACTCGAACATTAGCATTGCCTATTGTTAACTTCTAAGACAATAACCTCAGTGGCCACCGAATCTGGTTATAGTATTTGTCTTAGAATGATACATTTTTCATTTAAGGCAAACACATCTCTATTATGCACTACGACATTTGTGTCCTCTACTAGTCGTCTGTTTGCAATGTTAGATTGGATTACAAAATCCTTATTGCTAAAATTTTATGGTACAAATGCAAGACACCCCCACATTTAAGTGTTATTGGATAACATCTAGATGGGTAGTGAAAACCATTTCTACATACCCTCATAGGGTTGTTTCTTAAATGGATCCTCCCCCATATTTCTTGCCATTTGATCAACATTTCCGTAACTTTACTTATGACGACATTTATACACATATGATTGAACAAGATCAACCTCATTGCGTCAGTGAATTCAACTCATATTGCATTAGCTTACATAAGCTTCCAAGCTGACCAAAGCAACACATGCCATTGTCATAAGTTTGTCACCAACTTAAAATAATTCTAATTTAACATCTAGAATAAGCCTAGACAATGAGTTCTTCTCATTAGCTTTACGAAGAACATCTTCAAAAGTTACATGTCTTTTCCTTATAATGAATGAAAATTCCCCATCAACTTTGTCTATACCCAAATTCTTTTTGTGTTCATACACATTTGAATGTTTAGAGTTGATTAGTCTCCGTCAAGACCCATAATGCCTTGTGGCGCCTAATGATACCAACCTTCCCGTTTTTTTGCGTTTTAAACTTCCAACTTGTGTGTATGCTTCCAATACTCCATAATGCATCAAAAATAAAGTTTTGATTTCTGAATAAAACTATCTCATTCAAATGTTTAATTACTAATCATTTGAGTCAATATTGTATATTAGGTAAAGTGACTCAAGGAGACCGGATGAAGACCAACTTGCATACGTAGAACCGAACACAACTCAAGATCTATGCTTCCGTGTTTTTGTCATTTATCTTTTGAAAACTTAAACTTTATGTATTTTGTTCAATCGAAATCTTTGTTGACTTTTACATTTAAGCGAAGTTGGTATGTGTTAAATAATATTTTAATGTTAAGAAAGATGGGTCTTACACATATCCTTCCTTAAAAGAAGAAAATCAACCTTTGCATGGAAGCACGAAGACATGACATGTATTTCCAAAGATGTCATTACAAATAAACTAGGAAAAGACAAATCTTTCAGGCCTATCCACCAGAAAAGGAGGAAATTTACACCTGAGAGAAATACTATTAATAAACTCCTAAAAGCATGTATGATTAGGGAAGTAAAATATCCTAGATGGTTAGCCAATGTAGTGGTAGTCCAAAAGCAAAATGGAAAGTGGAGGGTATGTGTCGATTTTACTGACTTAAACAAGGCATGCCCAAGGATCCTTTCCCACTCCCACACATTGACTCCATGGTGGATGCAACGGCTGGTCATGAATTGCTCGCCTTCATGGATGCTTCATCTGGATTTCAACAAATACAGATGAAACCATCTGATCAAGAGGATACTGCATTCGTAACCCCCACTGGTATATATTGTTATATTGCTATGCCTTTCGGACTAAGAAATGTAGGTGCAACATATCAAAGAATTGTCAACATGATGTTCAAAGACCAGCTTGATGATACCATGGAGGTCTAAATAAATGACATGGTAGTCAAGTAGGAGAAGGCAGAGGATCACCTCAAGGATCTTGAGGTTGCATTCAACATACTTGATCGGTACAACATGAAGCTGATGTAACATCCATCGAAAACGGATCCCCGAAACCCGGCTTGGATTGTAAACCGGATCCGAATAAATGCGAATTATTTTATAATGTTCTTGTCATTTTAAATGTTTGGTTATGTAATAAATAAATATAGTTGATTACCGAATTTGAAACATATATATATATATATATATATATATATATATATATATATATATATAGGGTCAGGATTTAGAAAAAAACGGCGAAAAGTGTGAGAACGCTTATGGATCGTCCGATCAAAACAATCCATCGACTAGATTGCGCGGTGGCGTTTTCGTAAATAACATCAATTTTATTATGTGGGACGCGCTTCATTAAGGATAAAAGGGTCTTTTACCGCTCATATTCAAAACGCCATCAAATGATAAAACGCCATACAAAAAAAATGCCATTAGAAACAAAACGCCAAAAATTAGTAATAAAACGCGTTGAATACTACAGGAAGATGAAACAACACAATAACTGAATTTCAGTTATTAACATTTATTAGAAGAAATTTCCTCCTAAATTACGCGCCAAAAACATCATTATATAAACAAAGGTAAAACATAGCTTCCATAATCACTTCAATCTATCCATTTTCTGCAAAAAAACATCGTTAACCCAAAACGCCAACTTAACTAAAACGCCAAAAATGGAAACAATCGTTTCGTGGAGATACACTCTGGGAATCAGGCGATACATCCTCCATTTTGACAACAGAAGGAGGGTGTATGTTAAGACGATCAGGGCAATTCTGAAGATGGAAGAAGACATACAGAGGCGAATCTTATCCATTAGCATCGCTCTAGACAACGAATGCCATGAAACGCATATGCTTATGAAAGCATTAACCAGCAAATTTGGACCAATCAAAGGAGATGTGAAGCCAGACCCTGTCATGACATCATGGTGTTTTGATGATGAAACAGACATGGTGACGGTTACATACGACAACGGAGAGCAGGAAGTCTACTGGCTAGAGAACATCATGACAAAGCAGCGTCTGGGTTTCATGGAAGAATTGCATAACGCCACTTGTACCAACACAGAAATAGACACAAAATTGGAGTTAATGCAAGACATGTTCAGGTGGAGGCTTCAGAATCTTCAGGAACAAGAAGCTGATGAAGGTGAATGTGATGACATGGATGAAGACTCCGAGGAGGAAGAAGATGACGCAAGTGATGGATACTATTCGGATAAAGTACCTTCTGACGAAGGATTTTAATTTTTTTCCTCTTTTTTTTTCTTCTATGTAATTTTTTTTAAGATAATTAAATGATATATTTCTATCTTTATTAGCAAAACGCCAAAAAATACTAAAAATGGTTAACCCTAACAAAACGCCAAAAAGAACAAAAAATATTTTTCCTGCTTAATATTTTATTTACTCCGTTATTGTATTTTTTCATAGTGGTATGCATAACGCCATTTAAAAAACACCAAACTTAGAAGATGGGACGTCTATAACCTATAAAACTGATAAAAGCTGATCAACACAGTAAATACAAAAACAGCAACTGAAAAGACAGTTACTTTATTACTATCATTTATTACAATAAAAAGTATCGCCTAAACTACGCGCCAAAAAACTCCTATAAGAGAGGTGTGTATACACAATGAAATTAATCACACCCAGAAAACACAAAAATGCCATATCCTCTAGAAACCACTCCCTTTAAATTGCCACAGATGGCAAAGCTTTCACTGAAATGGATCCTTTTTCTGAGGGGGTTAACTCAATAATATTTTGCTGAATGAGATGGACAAATATTCAAGAAAAAAAGACTGATGACAGTGATATGCCATCATGTGAGCTTTGTTCTTGATGATTAAATGCATGGAATAAAGGGATCAACACAAGTGTAAAATGCTATTTTGGACTCCATTATTACAAATAGCATCAAGCAAGAGTTGATCTTTAATGACATGCCACCAAACAAGAATATCACACCAAAAAACAGGATGCCACTAAGCAGCTTCTTCTGAAAAAGACGGGGTTTATGAAGGAAAGTTGGCATCTAGCTAAATTATTCAAAAAAGGTTCAAAACGCCAAAATCAAATTCAAGAAAGAAGAGGCTGATGACATTGAAGATTGGAAAGAAAAATTATATTACCATTTTTATTATTTTTGTTTTCATTTTATATTGTATTGATATCAAGTTAAATGTTGTTTTGTTATCTAATTCTCTATAAATAAAATACATTATTATATAAAACGCCAAAAACTACAAACACCAAAACGCTAGTAGAATGAAAACTGGGAAAACAGCTGCTGGCAAAGCACCTTGTAAAGGGTATTAAAACGCCAAAAAATTCACTAAACGCCAAAAGAAAATTGGTCTTATTTTAATCTTATGCAAATATTAATGACTCGTAGTGAATTATTATACAAAACGCCACAAACGCCAAAAAAATTAACCAGAAAACGATATAACACCAAAAAATTATATATGTGACATAAAAACAATTAATTCAACGCCAAAAAGTTTAATAAATACAATTAACGCCAAAAAAAACTTAGACACTAGAAAATATAAGAAGAAAATATCTCTAAAACGACCTTTAGGACTCGCTTTGAGCATTACGAGTTCCTTATCATGCCGTTTGGCTTAACACATGCACCGGTAGTACTCGTGGACCTCATGAATCGGGTGTGTAAGCCATACCTGGATAAGATCATGATTATATTTATTGACTACATTCTCATAAGCTCAAAGACCAAGGAAGGTCATGAGCAACTTCTGCAATTCATCTTGGGACTCTAGAGAAAGAACAGTTATGTGCTAGGATGTCGAAGTGCGAACTTTGGATTCGCGAGGTAAGATTTTTAGGATACGTGGTGGATAAGAATGAGATTCATGTCGACCCTGCAATCAAGAACTAAGGAGTCCCAAAGACGCAACTAAGAATTTTTGGGGATTGTAGGCTGTATCAGACGACTCCTAGAAAACCTTTCAAGGACTGCTCAACCGCTAACAACCCTAACCTAGTCAATACCTATCTTGTCTTCACCTGACAATACCAATAGAATTGCGGTTCTTGTGACGCTTCTCGACAAAGTCTCGATTGCGCGTTGATGCAACGAGACCAAGTCATCGCGTACGCATCACGTTGATTAAAGGATCATGAGAAGAAACCTTGAACTAGGTGTGGTGAATTGCGCGTTGAAGTTTTGGCGTCATTACTTGTATGGGAAAACGCTGCATGATCTTTACGGATCACAAAGGATTCGCAGCTCATCTTTGATCATAAGGACTTAAATATGAGATAACGAAGATGGATTGAGCTACTGAATGGGTATGATTGTGAGATTAAGTGCCACCTGGACAAGGCAAGCGTTGTAGCAGACGCCTTGAGCCGAAAGAAATCGCGCAAAGCCTCTAAGGGTGCGAGCCTTAGAGATGACCATGAACACGAATCCCACTACTTGGATTCGTGAAGCTGAGCAAGAGACGCACAAACCAGAGAACCAACGAGCTGAAGCATTACGTGGAATGGGAGTGCGATTCTTGCCTAAGGTAAACGTAACATTTTACTTCATGGAACGACCTTGGGTTCTGTTTCACGACATTTATGTACGCTTATTTTGGGACAAGGCTCATAGGTCAAGGTACTCGATCCACCCTAGATCCGACAAGATGTACCAAGACTTGAAGGAATAGTATGAGTGGCCCAAGATGGAAGCTGATATAGCTACACATGTGGGTAACCGTCTTGCTTGTGCCAAGGATAAGACAGAATACAAGAAACCATCAGGGCTGCTGCAACAGATTTCATTACCAGGCTATCGAGAACCCAAGGAGTGCATGTTATGAATTAGGTGATTATTGATTGGCACACCAAGACTGCACATCTCCTACCGATCAGTGAGGAGGACAGCACAAGGAAATTAGAGGAGATTTAGCCTAGAAAGGTTGTGGCACGTCATGGAGTGCTTGTTTCTATCTTGTCTGACTGAGATGGTCGTTATGTGCCAAGGGTATGGCAGACGTTTCAGAAGGCGTATGAGTCTCGGATGAACCTTTGTACTGCATTTCGCCCTTAGACGAATGGCCAGAGTAAACGAACGATACAGACTATGGTGGGGATGTTACGTGCTTGTGTGATGAACTTTGATAAAAAGTTTGAATACTCACTTGCCCTTAGTGAAGTTTTCCTGCAATAATATTTATCACACCGCCGTTTAGGCTGCCTCGTGTGAAGCTTTATATGAACGTAAGTATCGGTCCCCCTTCGTGTTGGGCGGAGACCGGAGCTAAACGATTTACTGGCCCGAGTTGGTTTAGGAAATTAAAGGCAAGATTGTTCAGATACGACCGATGGCATATCTTGAATTTCGGGACATGAAGACCAAATTAAGCCTAAGTGACCACATTTGATTCACAACTCCCCTACGACCGATGGCATATCTTGAATTTCGGGACAAAATTCTTTTAACGGGGGGAGAATGTGACAACTGGCACTTTTCCATGCAATCCGCACAATAATTAAACAGTAATCTGTGGTTTAATGACTGTGCATGATTTAGTTTACAAGACAGATGAATTTCTGATTACTGTTATATACATACAATGGCATTTCATGTTGCATGACTTTTATCATTGCTACATGCAACACAATATAGTTCTATTAATGCACAGAACAAAGTTAGCATGGTTATCAGACGAACTAGAAGTACTGACGGGAGTTCAGTACTTAGACAGAGTGATATTAAGACACAGAATGAGCCCCAGAACCAAGTGTTACACTAGGATAGTGTGTAGGAAAGTAGAGATTACAAAACTGCCTTCCTAGTGATGACATAGGTGCCGGAAAGTGCAAGAAACACACTAAAACTGCAGAATTCTGCAGAAAAAAAAAACAAATTCAGCAAAAATTCAGCTTTTAACATCTAAATATAATGCAGAAAAGTGGTTAAGTGGTCCAGAATACTTTCCTAAGTGTCGGGAATCAAAACTGTCATAAAAGGGAACATAAAGCACACTAAACTGCGCAATTTAGCACTTTAACGAACAGTAACTAAACGAACAACCGGACACTACCCGAAACACCAAATTTTCACTAGAAGCATTGTTTTACCATTTCCAAGCTAGTTATGGTCCCCGAACATCGTAACACACTATATAACATCCAAATAACTAAACACCTAACTAAATCACTTAGATTTCAACTAAATAACCAACTACCATTTACAAGCTACTCTAGACCCCCCCACCTAGATCATGTCCAACATAAAGGCCCACTTGGGATTTCTTTTAATTAATTAACTTGATTATGTTGAGAATATGCTAAACATAATATGCCTTATACCATTTGATGTTGGAAGACATTTCTTATAAACCAAAAGACCTAACCTCATTATCATTCTAAAACTTCAAAACACTCCACAACTTCTCTTCTTCTTCATACTTCAACCTACGGTCCATCCTCCACACACATACACCATCCTTTTCATTCCATTCTCATACATTCTAAGGAGAATCTAAGGTGTCTTAAGCAAAGTTAGGAAGCTTGGAAGCATTGAAACTTGAAGGACCACTCTCTAGAGCTTTTATCCACCTAGTTTATCATCTTCATCATCTTGAGTTCTTCCCTACCCATAGTGCTAGTAGTAAGCTCCTTTGATCATATTTTTACTTATTATTTTGATGATTAAAAGATTATGTAAGTGGTTAAACTCAAAAATCAGAAAGAAATAAGAAGAAAATCACTAACATAATGTCACCCCCCCAAAATCCACACGCGGAGTATCACTGCTTGGAGGCGTGATTGACCAGGACCAAGCCACCAATCATATTGAACATTGTATGTAGTAAATATAATTCAACCAAACAATATGAAAGGTGTTCAAAACCAAAGCATAGTTAAGTGTTTAGCGGAAGCATAATTGTAAAAACCCAAAGTAAGTATTAAGTACGAAATAAAGTATTGATTATAACATGGCACACAATGCCATGTCCCACAACGACTGCGCCTCCCTGTGCAAGCTCCATGGGTACCTAACGACCTGCAAGGAATGTAGCAATGAATCTACAACAAAGTTGAGCGAGTTCACAGTTGGTTGTTTGGTTATCGTATTCGTTTCGTAAATCGTATATTCGTTTTGTAAACCATGTATCGTGTTAATTCGTATCGTGGTCTCCCAGACATGTTTGCAAAGATTAGTGGGGGCTTCCCATGTGTTACTAGACCACGCGTATCGACTGCTACGAAAATGTAAGAGGTGCCCTAAGTCAATGTCTATCAGCATTGACCCTTTGCCCATAGTCCATTAGTACACGCCCGTCCGACTGGCACGGTGTGAGGTTTGTTAAACCTAATAGCGCTATTAACTAATGACCCGCTCGCCATTGGCCTCGCCGATTAAGTCGATAAATGAGGGACTTCAAGTGATAGAGTTGATGGTCTTATGTTCGTACGTATCCTGTTGTATGGGGAATACGCAAGTTTGTAGTTACTGTTCAGTTCTTTAACCCATTCCCAACCCTTGGGAATCCCATGCCTTGGATAGAGTGTGAAATCACCTTGGTTTGCTCGGCAGATACACAGAAAGGTTACTTGAGTTGTATGTGGTCAACCACGTCCTAACATGGTTACCATACAAGTCAGGTCTAGGTTCAAGTAAAGCACGTTTGTTTACCCAAGCTAACAGGTTGCAAACACATATTGATCATGGCATACACATTAAACAGTCAAGTACACAACATACTCATACTTGTACGATTCAAAAGATTGGGCTCGCACAAGTCTAACAGCCTTGTGCGATTCACCCATTGAAGCCCAAAGATACCCGGCCCAAAAACATAATCAATCCAACAATGCAAACGGCCTAAACAAGTAGACACGAGTCTTGTGCGATCCGGATGGACTTGTGCGATTGTGTTCTAGGCTAATCGGCCCAACAGCATAAGTGAAGTCCAACTGTTGTGTGTGTGGCCCAAGCCTTGTGCGATCGGCACTGCCTTGTGCAATCAACAAGGTCTTGTGCGATCATGCATATCTTGATTGTACTTAGTGTATTAACAGTTGCACTATTCATGTGCGACTGTCTTGTGCGACCAGAACTTGTTCGATCGGATCAGATCTTGTGCGATTCTGATCTTGTGCGACTGACAAGTTTGTGTGATTGCACTTGTGCGACTGGTCTTGTATGATTGGTTATGTATTTCCTTAAATCATGCAATGAGTTACTATATTATTGATAATTTTCCATATTTGTAGTTTATCAATCAACAGTTTCTAACTAACCATATCTCGATCAAAACAAGGTTTTTACCACAAAATTCATATGAATGCTAATCAAAATCAAAACATGAACAATAATCATAACTCATAAACATACTAACATAATTCATATTCTTGATCACTAGCATGCATACTGACATAACAACCCCCCTTTACACTTCATTCGAACATGAACATATCACAGCCGGTTATCATTCATTCGGTTCTAGATCATTAACACATAATCATCAACTCTACATAATTCAAAACATGTTACACATATGAACCGATTTCATGAACATCAAATCTCATCATTCATAACTAATCACATATCATACACAAATCATTGTATAGAGTCATATAAATCATAACGTCATTCAATCATGAAACCACAATAAAACACTAACCGGTTACAAGGTAGAATGAAAAGAAATCCAAACTAGAAAGCTTCGAGAGATGGAGAAGTTGCTGCCGTCAGGTTTGAGAGGGAGAGAAGGAGAGGTATTAGGGTTTTGTGTGTTTTCTTGTTTTGCAACAAATGAGAAGCAACCCCCACACATGGGTGCTTGTATGCGCATAAAAGGGAGTGGGCCGAACCCTCACTTGGGCTGCCCATTGGTTTCGGATTTAAAGAGTGTAGCCCGAATGGGCTTGTGCGATCGGGTTGTGTTGTGCGATCCTAATACATACGTACACACATAACATAACATCAAACATAACATTCAATTACATCAATCAAGATCATATAATCACATAATGTTTTCACTGGTTACATCAAGGTACAAAAGAGGTTTGAAATACGAGTTGTCACATTATCCCCAAGTTGAAAGAAATTTCGTCCCGAAATTTAGCACGTGGTTACTGAGGAAGCTAGTTAAGTTGCATGGTTTTCCTGGGGTGTTACATCCTTCCCCCGTTGGTTTGGAATTTCGTCCCGAAATTTCCCGGTAGCTCAGCCTCAGTAGTGGTTGTACTGTTCTCGAACAATTGGGGATACTTTTGTTTCATTTGGTCTTCGCGTTCCCAGGTGAACTCTGGGCCACGACGGGAGTTCCAACGAAATCGAACGAGAGGTATTCTGGTGTGCTTGAGCACCTTAACGTCTCGGTCCATGATTTCAACTGGTTCCTCGACGAATCGCAACTGATCGTTGATAGTGAGCTCCTTCAAAGGAACTATGAGGGTCTCATCTGACAGACACTTCTTCAGATTCGATACGTGAAAAACTTTGTGAACTGCACTGAGTTCTGCGGGCAGGTTTAGTTTGTAGGCTACCTTGCCTATTTTCTCAATGATTTCGAAAGGTCCGACGTATCACGGATTGAGCTTGCCTCGTTTGCCAAAACGAACCACACCCTTCCAGGGTGAAACTTTGAGTATCACTCGATCCCCAACTTGGAACTCGAGTGGTTTCCGGCACTTGTTTGCGTAGGCTTTCTGACGGTCACGTGCTGCCGCCATGCGTTGTCGTATCTGAATAATCCTTTCTGTTGTGTCTACCACAAGTTCTGGGCCAGTGATTTGGCTGTCGCCAACCTATGCCCAACAAAGAGGTGATCAGCATTTACGCCCGTACAATGCCTCAAACGGAGCGGCTTGGATGCTGGTGTGGTAGCTGTTATTATACGAAAATTCCACTAGTGGCAGATGCTTTTCCCAGCCGTTGCCAAAGTCAATCACACATGCCCTAAGCATGTTTTCTAGAGTTTGGATGGTGCGTTCAGACTGCCCATCCATTTGCGGTTGATAAGTTGTGCTCATATCTAAACGTGAGCCAAAGGACTTGTGCATTGCTTGCCATAGCTCAGAAGTAAAACGTGCATCACGATCTGATATGATAGAGGTTGGCACCCCGTGCCTCGAAACCACTTCCTTCAGGTAAACGTATGCTAGGGTAGAGAACTTATCCGTTTCCTTGATAGCCAAGAAGTGTGTAGACTTTGTGAGTCGATCCACGATCACCCAAATAGTATCATTTCCACGTTGAGATCTAGGTAGGCCAGTAACGAAATCCATGGAAATTTGCTCCCATTTCCATTGTGGTATCTCTGGTTGTTGAAGTAGGCCTGAGGGTTTCTGGTATTCAGTCTTAACTCTCGAACAAGTCAAACATTTGCTAACGTAAGTTGCTATGTGAGCTTTCATGCTAGGCCACCAGTATGTAGTTTTGAGGTCGTGGTACATCTTATCCGCATCAGGATGTACTGAGTGACGAGACTTGTGTCCTTCATCCATCACAAGCTCTCGTAGGTTGCCATAGAGTGGGACCCAAATGCGCCCTGTAACGTAGTAGGCGCCGTCTTCCTTTTGTTCTAACCGTTGCCTTGATCCTCGTAGGGCTTCAGCCCTGACGTTTTCTGGTTTCAATGCTTCTACCTGAGCATCTCGTATCTGTGCAGGAAGACTAGACTGGATGGTGAGTTGTAGTGCTCGCACACGCCTAGGTGTGGTATCTTTTCGACTGAGGGCATCAGCCACAACATTGGCTTTGCCAGGATGGTATTTGATCGCGCATTCGTAATCATTCAAGAGCTCGACCCATCGACGTTGACGCATGTTTAACTCCTTTTGCTTGAAGATATGCTCGAGACTCATGTGATCGGTGTAAATAGTGCACTTGGTACCGTACAGGTAATGTCTCCATATCTTGAGCGCGAAGACAACAGCTCCCAGCTCCAAATCGTGTGTGGTGTAATTCCTTTCGTGAACTTTAAGTTGATGTGACGCGTAAGCAATGACCTTGTCACGTTGCATCAACACGCATCCAAGTCCCTGGATGGATGCGTCACAATAAACCACAAAATCGTCTGTGCCCTCTGGCAGTGAAAGAATAGGTGCGTTACAAAGTCTATCCTTTAAGTGCTGAAACGCCGTTTCCTGTGTAGTACCCCAACGATAGACAACGCCTTTCTGAGTTAGTGAGGTGAGAGGTTGCGCAATCTTGGAGAAATCTTTGATGAACCATCTATAGTAGCCCGCCAAACCCAAGAATTGGCAGATATCTGTTGGTGTACGGGGTGCAGGCCAGTTTTTAATCGAGTCTACCTTGGATGGATCAACGTGAATCCCATCCTTGTTTACCACGTGGCCTAGGAAATGGACTTCACGAAGCCAGAAGTCGCATTTCGAAAACTTAGCATAAAGTTGCTCTGTTCGAAGAAGTTCCAAGATAAGCCGCAGATGTTGCTCGTGCTCCTCCTGACTCTTAGAATAGATCAGGATGTCGTCGATGAAAACTATAACGAACTTATCCAGATAAGGTTTGCACACTCTGTTCATAAGGTCCATGAAGACCGCAGGTGCATTTGTTAGTCCGAAAGGCATAACCAGGAACTCGTAATGCCCATAACGAGTCCTGAACGCTGTCTTAGAGATGTCCTCGCCCCGAACTCTCAGCTGATAGTAGCCTGATCTTAAGTCAATCTTCGAATAGTAGCTCGACCCTTGCAACTGGTCGAATAAGTCGTCAATGCGTGGGAGAGGGTAGCGATTCTTCACAGTCACCTTGTTCAGTTCACGGTAATCTATGCACATGCGGAAGGTACCGTCTTTCTTCTTCACAAATAATACTGGAGCTCTGACGGGTGGTCCGTAGGACAACCCTTTATGATGTTAAAAGACAAGTTTATCCCTCATTTGATTGTGTAATTATCTTGAATTAGATAACTATGGTTGCTTATGTTTCAGGTGCGGTTCTGGAGCTAAAAGTGGATTAAACGCAACATTGGACGGTTTGGAGTTGAATGGGTCGAGTGTGGTACAAAAGATGAAACAAAGCACAAAATTCAGGCTACCACCGTAATTTACGGTACCACCGTAAATTACGGTGGACCTGAAACATGCCTGAATCCCACCGTAACTTAGAAGAATAATATCGTAACACTTTGATGGCCACCGTGACTTACGGTGGCACTGTAAGTTACGGTGGAGGATGCGACAGAAACGTAACTGCCCTCATTAAGTCAGTTTTATGATGTCTTTTCATGTATTCTCATCATTGGACGGTTTGGGAACACACTAGGGGCGAATTTGGCTGTTCTTGCTTGGTTCTAAACAATTTCTAAGATTCGGTTTGTGATTTTGATTCGTATGAACATTGAACTTATTGTTATGATGATTCACCAAGCTATGTGTGGCTAAAACTTTCGGTGATCATCTTAGGTGAAGGTTTCTCTTGAACTTTTGTGTGTTTATTTCTGAATTTCTAGAATGATAACTTGTGTTTGCTTGTTTATCATGGTGTATGCATAATTGTTTGTAGCGTGTTAATTGATAGTGCAATTTCTAGTCTCAATCGTACGTTCTTGGTGCCGTTGGCAATCGAGATATCACGGGAAGGGTTAGGGTTGGTTATTGATTAATTGATCATTGGGAAACAACCTCGCATTTATATAATCCGAGTACTTTGTTCCCTTTTATCACTTCAATTATTTATGCACGAGTTATGTCAATGTAACTCTTTCTAGTTGGAAGTTCACACAATTGTTAAAAGAAACTGAATCCTAAGATGGTCATTGTTCTCCTAATCTGTTAAACAACCAATTTTGATTTGCAATTAGTTATTAATTTAGTTTTCTAAAACAACAATCTAAATCATTGATCTTTATTTTCTGCTAATTAGGTTAATTGTAGTTTAATCGCAAAGCTATATAATCGACATATTTTCCACATACTCCCTGAGTTCGATACCCTTTTATCACTATCTATAGTTGTTATTGGGATTAAATTTGCGTGTACCACGACAAGCACGTCAAATTTTGGCGCCGTTGCCAGGGAGTAGTGCGCAACGTGTGTCAATTTGTTAGTTTTGCTTTGTTATTTTCGGGTTTACACTGGTGTGTTTAGTGTGCAGGTTCTACAGGTGCATGCATACTAGAGGCTCTCACAAAGCGTCACCATTGTCATTTGATCCGGAGATTGAAAGAACATTAAGGCAAAATCGTGTTCTAGTTAGAGAAAACAGAATTGTTGGTTAACCTACATCACCCATCACACCACGAAACATCATGCAAGAATCTCAATTACCACGCACAACGGGTCAAACGACCTCATCATTTATACCTACTTCCACACACCCATCACCAAACACAACCATACCTAATACCGCTATAATTCCTACTCCACCTCATGATACTACACCATCCAACACCACACAACCGATCACTACTCAAGTCGAACCTAGTCTTACCTTTAGCCCATCTACTACGATTCCACCACTCACTCATTTCTTCCCAGTTTCAGGGCAATCATCCTCAACCTATACAGTACCACAAGGTTCAACTGTTGTCCATACTACCTCTACCATCAAACCAGTCGGGTTTTCAGTACTCGACCATTCCATTTGGGCAAACTTCGGGTATAGGGGGAGATGGATATGAGGAAGGATACGAAGATTTTGAGGGTTATGATGAAGATGGGTATGCTTATGGGGGTTATGGTGATCAAGGAGATTTCGGTTATGTGCAAAGCCAATCTCAAGGGATGGCAAGTGTAGGTGGAATGCCACAACAACAACTCCTACCACAACATATTCGGCCAGGACCACAAGGGCTACAAGTGCAACGCCCTATTCCATTGCAACAATTTCGGCCACAAAACGTACAACCACAATTCCAAAGGCCGATTCAACACCAACCGATGCCACAACAACAATTTCAACCGCATGTACCACAAGGGCCTATACCAAGGCCAATGGGTCCTATTCGACCAAGGGTTAGGTTGGGGGGGCCAAAAAGGCATTTTAGAGAAAATGCGAGGGGAATTGAAGCGCATTTTAGGCCGATAATCACTCAAAATCCCTCACCGGTAGTTATTCCTCACAATGATCAAGGGAGGACTTTTGAAGTTAGGACAAACTCTTTGCAAAGTTTGCCGAAATACAAAGGGCTAGCAACGGAGGAACCGTATTTTCATTTGGAGGCCTATGACTCAATTTGTAATACTCTTGGGAGTCAAGGTTTTTCGGCCGACGATGTCAAGTTAGTTTTGTTTCAGTTTTCTTTAGAGGACAAGGCAAAGAAGTGGTTCTACACTTTGCCCTCGGCATCTATTTATACTTGGGAAGAAATGCAACAAATTTTCCTAGACGAATTTTACACCGCCCAAAAGACTAATGATGCTAGAAAGGGGTTGAGGAGTTTTCAACAACAACATGGCAAAATGTTCCATGAGGCATTTAAGCGATTTAGCATCATGATTAAAAATTGCCCTCACCATGGGATTGAACTTTGGGAGTTGATGAATGCCTTTCACGAGGAGTTGAGTGCTGAAGATGCTCGTGAATTAATGTCCATTACCGGTGGGACTTTTGGTACAAACTATGAGAATGATGATTGGGAGTTTTTGGAGAACATGGCAATTACATCAAAGAGAAAGGCTCAAGCATCGAGGAGAGCACGACCGGCCATTGCCCGACCTCAAGTGCACGCAATAGATGATGGTAATGTTCAAACTACTAACCAAATTTATGATGTTTGTGCATTGTGTAATGAAATAGGTCATGCGGCTGAAAATTGACAAGGGATGGTGGAAGGGCAATATGAAGAAGTTCATGCGGTTCAAGGTCAAGGAGGGGGTGGTAGAAATTTCAACAACATGAATTCTAATACCTACCACCCCGGATTGAGGAACCACCCAAATTTTCGGTATGGGAACCCTTCAAATCAAGCTAACCCGAACTTTCAAGGTAGCCAAGGTAACTTTGGTTCGCGCCAACCTTACAACAACCAAAGTGGATATCGAGGTGGGAACAACCATGGGTATCAAAAGCAATATCAAGCGGGTCAAGAACAAGGGGGGTCTTCGGGTGGAAATGAGATGATGGAAATGCTTAAAAGCATGCAAGTGGAGATGCAAAAACGGAACCAACTCGATGAAGTTCGAATACAAAAGGATGAGGTTCGTGACAAAAGCATCCAATCACTAACAACCCAAATGGGTCAATTGGCAACCGATGTGGCGGAGTTGAAGAAAAACAAGGGTCAACTTCCTAGCGACACCAAGGTAAATCCATCACACGGTTCGTCATGAGGTAATGTTAATGTTCATCATGTTAGTGTTTTGAGAAGTGGAAAAGAATTTAAAGCCAATTTGTCACCCGAATTGGTTGAGGGGGTAGTTGAGGACATCACGGGTAATGATAGTGATGATGAAGTTTCACCGGTTAAACCTAAAGAAACAAATGTTAATAAACCGGGGTTGGGTGAAAATGAAAAAAGTGAAAAAGTTGAGGGTGAACCGAGTCAAATCTCGTTTCCATCGGCTTTACTTGACCCGGGAAAGAAAAAATTTATTGCATCAAGAGGTCCCCAAAAAGAAGAGTTGTGGGACATGTTTAAACAAGTTAAAATTAACCTTCCACTCCTTGATGCAATAAAACAAGTAACCGCTTATGCAAAATTTTTAAAAGAATTGTGTACGCAAAAGAGGCAACAAAAGAAGAAAATGCCTAAGCGGGTGGACTTAACTGGGCAAGTGAGTGCGGTTTTGAACGGGGAGCTTCCTCCTAAGCTCCAAGATCCGGGCACGCCATTGATTAACATACAAGTTGGCAATTTTCAAATGGCTAAGGCGTTGCTAGATCTTGGAGCCGGGGTTAGCATTTTACCGGGGGGCTTATATGACCAATATGACTTTGGTCCGTTAGCAAGGGTGGAGACAACGGTTTTTTTGGCCGACTTGTCTCATAAGCTACCCCGGGGTATGGTTCAAAATGTAATTGTTAAAATTGATGAGTTTTATTACCCAGTTGACTTTCTAGTCTTGGACTACTCGTCGGCGGACCCAAAGCAACAACAAAATGTAATTTTGGGTCGGCCATTTTTGAGCACCGCACATGCCGTGATCGATTGTAGATTTGGTACAGTCGACATGACTTTTGGGAATCGAAAAATGCGTTTGAATGTTTTTACTAACAATTCTAATGCTAATGGTGTTGATGAGTGTTTCATGGCAGATATAGTTGACGGATGCAACCCGCATGAGTATGAGGAGGATGGTTTGGATGTTTGCCTGTGTGATTTTTCTGAACAGGTACATGCTTATGCACTTCGGGTTGAAGAGGAAAAACAGGATGCCATGGCTTTGAAGGAAGGTCGACCACCATGGACTCATCAATTTGAAGGTTTACCGGTGGAGATAAATTCGGGTACTAAACCATCGTTAGAGGAACCGCCAAAGTTGGAGCACAAAGACTTGCCGAGCCACTTGAAGTATGCGTTTTTAGGGGATAATGACACTTTACCGGTCACTATTGCCTCTAATTTAGAGTTGGCACAAGAGCAAGCGTTGTTGGAAGTTTTAAAGGAGAACAAGGGAGCTATTGGATGGACAATTGCCGATCTCAAAGGAATTAGTCCATCAATTGTCATGCATAAGATTATTACCACCGAAGATGCCAAACCGACACGAGAAGCTCAAAGGCGATTAAATCCGAACCTAAGGGAGGTAGTTAAAAAAGAGGTAATTAAATGGTTGGATGCGGGAATCATCTATCCGATTTCGGATAGTGCTTGGGTGAGTCCCAGCCAAGTTGTGCCTAAGAAGGCCGGCATTCAAGTAGTCAAAGATGAAAGTGGTGAACAAATTGCCACCCGACCGGTTACCGGGTGGCGTGTATGTATTGACTACCGAAAATTGAATGCCGCCACTTCTAAGGACCATTTCCCGCTACCTTTCATTGACCAAATTATTGAAAAATTATCGGGTCAAAAATATTACTGCTTTTTGGACGGGTATTCGGGTTACAATCAAATAGCAATACACCCGGATGACCAACACAAGACCACCTTTACTTGTCCATATGGCTCCTTTGCCTTTCGGCGAATGCCATTTGGCTTGTGCAATGCACCGGCAACTTTCCAACGATGTATGATGAGTATCTTCTCGGACATGGTTGGAGAGTCGCTCGAAGTATTTATGGATGACTTCTCCATTTTTGGCACTAGTTTTGATGCTTGTCTCAACGAATTACAAAAAGTTTTAAAAAGGTGCGTTGAGAAAAATTTAGTGCTAAGTTTGGAGAAAAGTCATTTCATGGTGCAAGAGGGCATTGTGTTGGGTCATGTAATTTCTGAAAGGGGAATGAAGGTGGATAAGGCGAAAATACGGGTAATAGCATCTTTGCCACCTCCGAAAAATGTTAAGGGTGTA
This sequence comes from Helianthus tuberosus, assembly GCA_030545235.1. NCBI lineage: Eukaryota > Viridiplantae > Streptophyta > Magnoliopsida > Asterales > Asteraceae > Helianthus > Helianthus tuberosus. The sequence continues at coordinate 3,205,173 of CM060387.1, forward strand.
AGGTCATTTCTGGGACACGCGGGGTTCTATATACGTTTCATAAAAGGTTTTAGTGTTATCACGAAACCTTTATGCAACTTGTTATTAAAAGATGTCCCATTTGATTTTACTAATGAGTGTATGCAAGCTTTCAATGTTTTGATGGAACACTTGCTCAAAGCTCCTATTTTGCAACCACCGGATTGGTCAAAGCCGTTCGAGATAATGTGTGATGCAAGTGACACAACTATCGGTGCAGTTTTGGGTCAACGGGTTGATAGAAAGCCGGTGGTGATTTACTATGCAAGCAAGACTTTATCCGAAGCGCAACTCAATTACACCACAACCGAAAAGGAGTTATTTGCGGTGGTGTATGCTTTGGATAAGTTTCGTGCTTATATTTGGGGGAGCAAAGTGGTGGTTTATTCGGATCATAGTGCGGTCCGTTATTTGATGGAGAAAAAGGACGCGAAGCCTCGGTTGATTCGGTGGGTATTATTGTTGCAAGAGTTTGACTTGGAAATTCGAGACAAAAAGGGAAGTGAGAACGTAGTGGCGGATCACTTGTCTCAGATTCTGGTTGAAGGAATTGACGATGTTAGTGAAATCAATGAAAGTTTTCCCGATGAGCAACTTCTAGCCGTTTCCACCTTTGTTGCACCGTGGTATGCGCATTACGTTAATTACTTAGCCACGGGTGCCATCGCAAGTCATTGGACCAAAAAGCGACGACAACAATTTATGGTTTAAGTAAAGCAATACATTTGGGATAAGCCGGATCTCTTCAAGATTGGACCGGATCAAGTTATACGAAGGTGTGTGCCTGAGACAGAAGTGTTGGAAATTTTGACCCATGCTCATTCGTCCGCATGTGGAGGTCATTTTAGTGGGCACAAAACAGGCTACCGGGTTCTCTCATGTGGGTTTTATTGGCCCACAATTTTCAAGGATGCATGTGAGTTCGCTAGAAATTGCATAAATTGTCAAAAGATGGGAAGCATATCGAAAAGGGACGAGATGCCATTACAACCAATCTTGGTTGTAGAGATATTTGATGTATGGGGTATAGATTTTATGGGTCCCTTCCTGAATTCAAATGGTTTTCTTTATATTTTGGTAGCGGTGGATTACGTCTCGAAGTGGATTGACGCTATTGCAACACGCACAAATGACCATTCGGTTGTTTGTAAATTTGTTCAATCCAATATCTTTTCTCGTTTTGGCATCCCGCGGGTTATTATAAGCGATGGTGGTTCGCATTTCAAGAACTTCAATTTTGGGAAATTGCTGAAGAGGTATAGCGTGAATCACCGGATTGCCACACCTTACCATCCGCAAACGAGTGGACAAGTCGAAGTGTCCAACCGTCAAATCAAAGAAATTCTCATGAAGACGGTTATAGGAAGGATTGGTCGAGTAAGTTAGACGATGCATTGTAGGCATACCGAACGGCCTACAAGACTCCAATTGGTACAACGCCTTACCGGATGGTGTATGGAAAGGGTTGTTACTTGCCAATGGAGTTAGCGCATCGGGCACATTGGGCAATTAAGACGGTCAACGCGGATTATGACGAGGCGGGAAAGTTGAGAAAGTTGCAATTAAGCGAGATAGAAGAGATTCGAGATGAGGCGTATGAATGTGCATCGGCTTATGAAGATAAACTCAAGAAGGTACATGATGCAAAATTAAGAAAGAAAACATTTGAAGTTGGGCAAAAAGTTTGGTTGTATAACTCAAGACTCAAAATGTTCGTGGGCAAGCTTAAAAGCAAATGGATGGGCCCGTATGTTGTTCGGCGAGTTGGAAGGTTTGGTGACGTAGACATCCAAGACGAGCAAACACTTAAACAACAAACGGTGAACGGTCACCGGTTAAAGCCATACTTGGAGGGGAACGACATCAACAACTTGGAGCTTGACAAAGCGGGATACATCTTACACCCGGTCGATGAGGAACAACCGTGAGAGGCCCAGGTTTGGTAGTGTAAATAGTAGCATTTCATTTTGTTTTGTTTTGTATAGTTTGCACAATTACCGTATTTCCTTGAAATCCGTGTTTGAAACAAGTGTGGGGATATTCGAGTCATGAATTATTCTAACATTGTGTTGAGGACAACACGGGATTTTCGAGGGGGTAGGGTGATTTTTACATGTTTTTGAAAAACTTAAAAAAAATTGAAAATACTGAAAAAATATAAATATTGGCACTTAAAATCATAATTTTCAGCAAACCAGAATCGCCCAGATGCCACCGTAATTTACGGTCTTACCGTAATTTACGGTGGAGGTGCAAAATAGTGGGGCTTTACGGTACATCTCTACTGTTTTACGGTAGAAGGTTTTTGTTCAGGTTGCACCGTAATTTACGGTCTTACCGTAATTTATGGTACGCAGGGTAAGCTGATACGCCGTTCCGGTTTTTATATAAAAAAAATAATAAATAATAATAATAATAAGCCAACATCAGATCACGTGAAGACATCCCCATCCACACAATTTCTTTCACCTTTCTCATTCTTCTATTCTCATCCATCACTTTCCAAGACCCACAAAATCCATAAGAACTCCATAGCTTCTTCAACCTTTAATCACTCATAACTTTCTCAATTCTTGTCCAAACCAAGTGAAATTTAGGTCTATCTTGACTAATTTTTCACGTAGTTTCTGATTCTGCCAAGAGATTTACGAGAAAACGCAGTTTTCGGGTCCGAATTTCAAACCCTAGTCCGAAAATTTTTGGGGGTTTTTGGAGTTTTTGTTTCACAAGCATTCTAGCATCTTCAAACAAAGGTATGGAAGTTTATTTGTTGTATTTTGATGATGCATTGTGAAGATTGAAGGTTAATGTTGTTATTTGTTCATACCCACTTGCTTGTTCATAGTTTTGACTTGTTACTTGTTACTTGAACATGGTTATGGTTTGTAGATGTAGGATTGACAGTAAAGTAGTGAATTTTTGGGAATCTCTACATTGTAGAGACACTGATGTGTGTAAATGCAACATATAAATTACATCAAATGAGGCATAAAACTAACCCTTTTTAAGTACTAATGTTGGAAAAAGAGTGTTTTTGTCTTCCTTTTGTATTTTCAGGATTAAATGAGCTCAAATTCACAAAAGAAGCAAAAAGACAGCTAAATCTAACATAAATACAAGAAAAGGAACATAAGTGGACTGCCCGACCCCTCAACGGCATCTTCCCAAGCAAAATAGAGAAGACAGAAGACTGAACACGCCCCGTGCTCAGCCAGCACGGGGCCGTACCCAAGAAGCAGCAGAAAAGACAAACCTATAGAAGCTTCTATTGCCCACCACGGGGCCGTGTCCAGTGAACACGGGGGGCGTGGCGAAAGTACAGCAGGCGCATTAATTGTAATTGCGAATTACAATTAATGAAGAGAGAGAGTGTCAGACAGGCACGGGGGCGTGTCCAGCGGACACGGGGCCGTGCCCAGCCTTCTGTTCAGCCTATAAATAGGAGTGCTTGGTTTCATTTCAACTCATCCCTTGGCACACCACCTCTCTCACACTTCATCCACCACCCACCACCATCACAACACCATCATCCACCACCATCATCCATTGTCCATCGTAGAGTGTGTGAGTCGTCTCAGGATCCAAGATTGATCGTAAGAGTTCTTGACAATCAAGGCCATGTTTGCCTAAGTCTCTTACATCACTTGGTGAAGACAAAGTGTCTAGTATAATACTTTTTATTTCTAATCTTTTGCACTTTTTATTTGGTTTTGTATTAATGACTTTAATAACTAGTTACTTATGTTGAAGGTGATCTTTCCTTATCGTTTGTCCGTGGTGTCTTGGCATTATTTTACTGTCTATATAAAATAAAAGATTTTCACCATTCATATCTCCACGGTCTATATGGAGGTATGTTGGCTACCTGGTCGGGGGTTAAGGGAACGGTTTGGTAAAGGTCTTGCCATTGTTCAGCGTTTAGAGGTCCTGCAATGGACCTGGGTCAAATTTAGTAGGACCTCCTTCAATGCTTCACGGTATTGGATGGCGGGGGTCTAAACTCTTTGATCCCCTCATAAGTTAACTACTATTAATACTATAACCCGGCTATTTAGGACTGTATCCCTGCTGACTCAGACTACTTAGCCGAGGGTAACGTCACCGCCAAAAGCGGGGCCTACCATAATTTGCATTAATAACTTAATTAATTATCTTCCAATAATCCACCCTTTTAGGATTGTATCCTTGCTGACTCAAACTACTGGGGTGAGGGTAACGTCGCCTTCAAAAGAGGGGCCTACTACAATAACTAAGATAATCTCTTAAATATGTGCAAAAGTGCGGAAATAATCAAAGGTTATACTAGATACGAGTCGGAACCAAGTGATTCATCTTGTCTATCTGTTTTGTTTTTATTTTTTTTTCAGCATTTTAGTTAGTTTTTATTTTTCTTAGTTTAAAACATTTTTTTCTAAACCTTTTATTTTGATTAGACGTTGAGGATAAACCGGTACTAAAAGCTCTTGTGTCCTTGGACGACCTCGGTATCTTACCAACGCTATACTACGCCCACGATGGGTGCACTTGCCCATATGTGTGTTTAGTGTTAGTAAAATATCGTGTTTTATAAATTTAAAACTTGGCTAAAAAGTGTTAAAGGGGCTTAAAATATACACCTAATATATATAACACTTCACACGCATCAAGTTTTTGGCGCCGTTGCCGGGGACACAAGGATTTTAAGAAAGTTAGGAATCAACGGCCTAATCATTTTTTTATTTTTCTTTTTAATTTTTTAGGATTTTCTTAGTTTTTCAGCTTCTGCAGAGCTCAGCACGGGCCGTGCCCGCTGAACACGCCCCCGTGCTAAATCATTGGAACTGGCAATCCTGTTTTAAGTCAGACAGTAAGCTGAACACGGGGCCGTGCTCACTCAACACGCCCCCGTGTCCAAGATTCACTTACTGAAAACAGAACCGTTAGATCCCGGCGGTTGGTAATTTCTGAGATAAACATGAGTGATAGTAATTGTTTTTACTTTCGGCACTCTTATGGTACGTGGTGTCAATTATGTGGAGGCGAACATAAAGAATTAGAATGTTACTTTCTAAATTATAGGCCCCACTACATAGACCCACCGATTCCTTATAACCTTAAGAGGGGCGAAAGTAAAAATAAGCACTATCTCTCCCTTGAATGCGCCCTGCCAGATATTCTAGGGGAAATGCTCCTTGACGAGTTATTTCAACTAGAAGAGCTAATTCTGAATTGGTTAAAAGAGCTTATGAAGGACTTTATTGATCCGCCCCAAGACGATGACCATGAAGAAATGTTGGAACCGCATTCCGACAAACTCGTTGCTCCCAAAAATTCCTTCATACCTAGCAAAGACTTGGACGATTGTCGTCCCTGTGCCGATTGTGCCGTGAAGGACTCTCCATCGACTTCGTTCGGTGCATACATAGACCTGAGCGATTCGGCATACACCTTCTTTAACGAGAGCCCGGGAAAGGGTTGGACTTGTCCACCTAGAATGAAAATAGGAATTACCCTCACCGACAACCTCTTGCGTTCTCGCCTTAGTCTAGGACAATTAAGGTATCTTAGGCACTTTGGGGTTGTTCCAACCAGTAAGGAACCACCCGATATCGACGAGATCCTTAGAAGTAACAAAACTCCATAAGACAACCTCCAGACACGGGGTCGTGTCCAGGTCAACACGCCCCCGTGTTCACCAAAAGATTCCCTTCTGATCAGTACGTCAGAATACAGACAAACTGTGTCAGAACTCCACCTGCACACGAGGCCGTGTCCAATGGACACGGGGCCGTGTCCAAGATGCTGTCGTTTTCTATAAATGCAGCCAATAATTCTGCACATTTGGACCAACTTGGGACAGAGATTTGAAGGAATCTTCTCTCAACTATCCTAGGTAAGTCTAAAAGAAGGTTCCAACAACCCATCTTGTCCTTTCCTCTTTTAGCCATTTCCTTCTTCTCCATCTTTCTCTAAGAACTACCATTAAAAGTTTGAATTCTTCCAATTTTGTGGTAGGGATTAATGAGTTTTGTTCAAAGAATCTTGGTAAAAAAATTATGTTGTGTAACATTGTTTTAAGTTATTAATGTCTAAAAAGACCCCACAAGTTCAGAAAATAACTTAAAATTTTAAGTTTCCTTGCTCCAAAATTCTGCAGAAAGATGAACACGGGGCCGTGCTCAATGAGCACGGGACCGTGTCCGGTCACTGTTTCATCAAATAAACTATTTTTCAGTTTATTTTTCGTAGAATGTCAAGTGAAAACAGCGAAACATCTTCCGTGCATTCATCAAACAGCCGAAGAGGAAGGAGGCCCTCCGTTGAAGCTACACTTGTGCACTATGTGATAGCATTAAGGGAGGCTCTCGACGAAATGACGTCAGTAGAGGAGGTCCTAATCAACCGTATTAACGATCTTACGGTGGGACTCGAAAGCAGCTTCCAAGAAATTAACCTCTTGCACCAGAGGTTAAATATTCTTGTAGTACCCCCGATGGAACCAGTCCTCCCTCAACAGGATTGGAACCTGGCACTCGGAATTAACAACCCTACCGGGTGGGAAGACTTTCCGGCGGAACCTCCCGCGGAGCACCAACAAGAGATCCCGGTGGAAATCGAAACTCCTCAAACTAATGCCAATGAGCCTTCTTTTCTCCTTCCAAGGGAGGTGGAGGAGTGGCTCACCGACATGTGAGGAAAGCCGCACCTGGAAGAAGGAGTTCTAAAAGGCCTTGGCTAACCAAGATTAGTAGCTTCTTGGAAATTTTGCTAATTAAAATAAAGTAGAGGCTAGAACTCCATGGTTTAATATTCCTTTGTTTTCATATCTATTTTAATATAAATTTAGGACTATGTAAGGTCTCTCTATGAGTGCAATGAAATGATGGTTTTTAAAGTTGGGATGGTTCATAATAAATAAAACACACTCATGGTGGTAAGGGATGAAAAGGGGAACGAGAAAAATGACCCCATGCACAAGAACAAGGCAACCCGGCATCAATCTCTCCATTACAGAAGGTTCAACACGGGCCGTGTCCAACCAACACGGCCCCGTGCTGAACCCCCTGCAGAAAAATGCCCAGTTCAGGTAACTGGACACGGGCCGTGTTCACAAGACACGCCCCCGTGTCCAGGCTTCTGTTTCTTTTCTTTAATTTTTGTTACTGGCACCTGAACACGGGGCCGTCTCCGGTCCCCACGGGGCCGTGTCCAGACTGCCAGTAACATAAATCTTTTCTTTTAACACCATTTTACACATCTAATCAACCTAAAAATTTATTTTGGGGACACATTGAGGACAATGTGTAATTTAAGTGTGGGGGGGATGCTAAAACCTTGAAATTTTGCAAGTCCTAATAACAAGCCTTACACAAAACTCTATTGGAACCGCTTAACACCCCAAATTTTTTCAAAAATTTTCATTTTTTTTTACTTGTCTAAAGTTTAAGTTAGGAATCATAAGATTAATAAGGTTATATTTTTACAAATTTACAACCGAGAGCGTCGTGATAACAAGAACCAACATAAGAAAATTATGAAACGGCATGACAAGCTTAGTTAAAATTTGATTTTATATACTTGATCACATAGAAAAACCCGTTCCCACAAAAAGTGAGTTTTTGAGCCTTTATTGAGCATACAAATTTACATCTTTAGACTAAATGCTCATTTTTCGTTTTGTTGTGTAAATAGCCGCTTGGTTCTTACGACTCTAGAACTTGCCACGACGATTCATTCCCGGTCCTTACCAACTTAAACCCAAGTAAGTAAATGATGGAGGCATTAGGACTAACCTTTTTATTTCTATACCATTATTTTTTTTTTCACACCTACCCAAAATCCCCCTAGTTAGCCCCTTTGAGCCTAAACCTTTTCATTTCATAACCCAAACCAAACACCCTTTTACCCTCCAAAACCTTTTTCATTTTTAACCCTTTGTTTTAGTAACAAGTTCGGTTTTTCGTATGATCGTTCAAAAAAAAATGTGCTGATGATGAAAAAAAAATAAAAAAAATAAAAAATAAAAAAATAAACAAACAAGTTCATCAAAAATAACTTTGTTTGAATAATAGCTTCATCAAAATAAAAGTTACAAAAATAAGTCCTACGAAAACCGACACTTGTTACGCTTTTTCACCCTTTTTCTACTAACCACTAACCACTAACCCAACCACCTACCTTTAACCCAAGCCTAACCCTTCACCCACAAAGTCCTCTTGATATTTACAAAAGGTATAAAAGTTAAAAAGGAGGAGGATTGATTGCTTGGCAAACCTATGGTAGGAATAAGTTCCATGCCGCTCTCGAGTGATTCACTAAAAATACACCTTCGGCCGAGTGTGAGTGATTTCTCCCGTGAGGTATGTGAACTTGTATATAAATGGAATTTTAAAAAGGCATGTTATGCCCAAATAAGTAATTTCTCCTATGAAACGTTCTAAACAAATCATAATGAATAGGATTGTAAATAGATAAAAATAAAACCCAAAAAGATCTTGGATTCCCAACACTCTATGACAAGCCAAAACCTTCTCTTCTACCCATTCCATTTGGGAGTGTAAGCCACATATTAAAGAGTTTTGCTTGAGGACAAGCAAAAGTTCAAGTGTGGGGGTATTTGATGTGTGTAAAATGCAACATATAAATTACATCAAATGAGGCATAAAACTAACCCTTTTTAAGTACTAATGTCGGAAAAAGAGTGTTTTTGTCTTCCTTTTGTATTTTCAGGATTAAATGAGCTCAAATTCACAAAAGAAGCAAAAAGACAGCTAAATCTAACATAAATACAAGAAAAGGAACATAAGTGGACTGCCCGACCCCTCAACGGCATCTTCCCAAACAAAATAGAGAAGACAGAAGACTGAACACGCCCCGTGCTCAGCCAGCACGGGGCCGTGCCCAAGAAGCAGCAGAAAAGACAAACCTATAGAAGCTTCTATTGCCCACCACGGGGCCGTGTCTAGTGAACACGGGGGCGTGGCGAAAGTACAGCAGGCGCATTAATTGTAATTGCGAATTACAATTAATGAAGAGAGAGAGTGTCAGACAGGCACGGGGGCGTGTCCAGCGGACACGGGGCCGTGCCCAGCCTTCTGTTCAGCCTATAAATAGGAGTGCTTGGTTTCATTTCAACTCATCCCTTGGCACACCACCTCTCTCACACTTCATCCACCACCCACCACCATCACAACACCATCATCCACCACCATCATCCATTGTCTATCGTAGAGTGTGTGAGTCATCTCGGGATCCAAGATTGATCGTAAGAGTTCTTGACAATCAAGGCCATGTTTGCCTAAGTCTCTTACATCACTTGGTGAAGACAAAGTGTCTAGTATAATACTTTTTATTTCTAATCTTTTGCACTTTTTATTTGGTTTTGTATTAATGACTTTAATAACTAGTTACTTATGTTGAAGGTGATCTTTCCTTATCGTTTGTCCGTGGTGTCTTTGCATTATTTTACTGTCTATATAAAATAAAATATTTTCACCATTCATATCTCCACGGTCTATATGGAGGTATGTTGGCTACCTGGTCGGGGGTTAAGGGAACGGTTTGGTAAAGGTCTTGCCATTGTTCAGCGTTTAGAGGTCCTGCAATGGACCTGTGTCAAATTTAGTAGGACCTCCTTCAATGCTTCACGGTATTGAATGGCGGGGGTCCAAACTCTTTGATCCCCTCATAAGTTAACTACTATTAATACTATAACCCGGCTATTTAGGACTGTATCCCTGCTGACTCAGACTACTTAGCCGAGGGTAACGTCACCGCCAAAAGCGGGGCCTACCATAATTTGCATTAATAACTTAATTAATTATCTTCCAATAATCCACCCTTTTAGGATTATATCCTTGCTGACTCAAACTACTGGGGTGAGGGTAACGTCACCTTCAAAAGAGGGGCCTACTACAATAACTAAGATAATCTCTTAAATATGTGCAAAAGTGCGGAAATAATCAAAGGTTATACTAGATACGAGTCGGAATCAAGTGATTCATCTTGTCTATCTGTTTTCTTTTTATTTTCAGCATTTTAGTTAGTTTTTATTTTTCTTAGTTTAAAACATTTTTTTCTAAACCTTTTATTTTGATTAGACGTTGAGGATAAACCGGTACTAAAAGCTCTTGTGTCCTTGGACGACCTCGGTATCTTACCAACGCTATACTACGCCCACGATGGATGCACTTGCCCATATATGTGTTTAGTGTTAGTAAAATATCGTGTTTTATAAATTTAAAACTTGGCTAAAAAGTGTTAAAGGGGCTTAAAATATACAACTAATATATATAACACTTCACACGCATCAGACACCATGCCCAAATTTTTGAAAAATTTATAAACTTTTAGTTCACTAACATATACAACTATAGTAACAAGCAAGTGTGGGGATATTTTGGGTAAAAGAGACTAATGTTTGCGTTTGGTTATGTTGTTTGTTCTAATGTGTGTAGGAAAATGGTTAAGACGAAAGAGAAAGCGGGAGCTAGTTCATCCTCTTCGGCGAAAGGAAAGGGCAAACAACCGGAAGTACAACCGAAAAAGAGACAATACATGGGTCGAGTAAGCGAAAGTGAAAGTGAGGAAGAGATGGAGTTGGACTCGGCTGAAAAGCCAAAATGGGATTCGGGTCCATTGGACGACCAAGCAGAGGAGTGGCAACCGACACTCTACCATGATAATATGAATAAATTGAAAAACAAGGCAGCTGCATTCATTTGTGAGAGAGAAGTTAATGAGGATCAATTCAGCCCGTTTGGTGTATTTGATAAATTTCGCGCTCTAGGATGGAAGGGGGCGCTGAGCTGCTTTGATAAGGATAAAAACAACTTGTTCATAACTGAAATACAAGAATGGATGGCAACTCTTAAGTGCAACACGTATGAAAAGCCATCACAAATGAAGCTAACGGGTATAGTGCATGGGATTCCAGTGGAGATGTCTTTTGACACGTTGAAGAAGCTTGGGAAATACGATAGTCTTCCAGCTCGTGACTACATGATTCCCACTCTTGATAACCTTTTGGTAAAGCCGGAAAAGCATCCCCGGTGGAATGATATGTTGGCGACACTGTTTTTACCCGGTACATACAGTGGAATCTTGTACCGGAGGAACTTGAGAATTGAAGCAAAGTTGTTGTTGGCGATTTGCCTCTTGAATGTCATACCGCGACGGGGGGACAAGGAACAAGTGAGGTTTCCCGAAGTACCCGTTCTTTATTCGCTACTCCATGGGGCTCCACGCTTTCCCATCCGATATCTAATCATGAACCACTTATGGATTTGTCGAAATAAGTTAGGAAGATATATTGTCCCGTATTGTCGAATAATCACGGGACTGATGAAACAGCAAAAGGCAATAACATCTGAATATAGAGGGGCAACAAAAAGGCATCTGCCTTTTACATTAGATAAGTTGGGGATTGGTTGGTCATACACACAGTCGGAGCGGTATCATAAACTTAAGTCTGAGGTGCAGCGATGGAGAGCACTAAAGGTGGGTGCAAGAGATCTTTTACCGGGTGAGCCGGATGAGCCTGAAAGTGATGAGGAGGCAGTTCCAAGTGGTGATGAGGATTATGCGGACGAGCCGCAAGGAGGTGAGAATGTAGGTCAAGGGGGTTATGGTAGAAGTTATGGTGGTATGTTTTACGATTATACGAAGCAATCTTATGTGCCGGGTTGGGCTTATGAAGGCACAATGCAAGAAGTGATCGAGAATCAACATCCTCCGGCACCCATTTTTGAGTCGTGGTCGGGGTCGGAGCGGACGTTATTTGATCAAAACACGAGGATGAGTGCAAGTATAGAGCGGTCCTTGAAACAAAACCTTGATCGTCAAGAGACATGGAATCGCACACATGCGTATCCCCGTGAAGTGGAAATGAATAATCGATACCATGACGACCAAGAAAGGAGAATGCACGCGGATTGGCATGCCGGGCGGCTGGTGGTTGTGGATCCACAACATGTGGATTATGCGTCTCTACCACCATATGATGGTAGTGTTTCGTATCCAACCCCGCCGATCCATCATTCACAATGGATTGACCCGCGGCAACAAGAGGGAGCTCAACAACAACAAGGTGGGAGTAGTAGCGGCTCATTTGCGTTTGGAGAATGGAACGACATGATGTCTTCCATTTTTGGGCCTCTGGGACCGCGCTATTATTAGTCAGGTTGTGTTCCCCCTTTGTATATTGTGTGCATATTTGTTAGTTGTTTTGTTTATGGTTGGGCGGTTGGGTGGTGTTAGTTTGTGATGTTATGTTGGGTTGGTGCGAGTTGGTGGTGTCATGTTTTAAAAAGAAGAAAAACATAAAAAAAATTTAAAATGAAAAATCCAAAAAGAAATTTGTGGTTTGAGTTGAAGAGCTTTCAGTTGATGTTGAATGAATTTAGTGATCAAAGCCTCCTAAAACCATACATTGGGGTCAATGTATCCCAAGTGTGGGGATGGGGGGAATTTTTTAAGATTTTGAAAAATTTTGAGTCAAGCAAAACATTGTGAGAATTTGAACACCCTAGATTAACCTTAAATGGTGCACCGGCAACCCTTGATACCCTTTCATTCTTGGTGAGAGTTGAAGCCACACTTGTACATAAATAATGATTGTCTTTGATGAGAGTGGCAACGGGTGGGGGTGCATTAGAACTTGTGCTTTAATACGGTTCGAGGCCTTAGTTGAACATGAATGTAGAAAGGATAAGGGCATTCAGGTAGCCTCGTCATAGTGTGTGTGAGTGTGGGATTTGTGGGGTTGGACCTCATAAGTTATATATTTGAGCATGGTTGCGAGAGGGGCGGGGGTTTGGACATTTAGTTGCCCAATTTTGTGCCTAAAAGCCTATCGATTGTTACCCCTAGTTACTTAAAAATTAACCCAACTTGACCCGGTCTTATAGTGATTAGTGATTGTTTAGTAGTATGTAATTGATGTTATGTTGAAAGTTATTATGTTTGCTTGTTATAAAAAAAATCAGAAAAATCAGAAAAAAAAAGAAAAAGCAATGAAACAAGAAGTGATATTAGTTTTCTTGTATATGTTAGTCAAATTGGTAGTTATTAGTTTGCTTTACTTTGTAATAAAAAGACCGGGTTAAGTTTTCGCTAATTCATATATATTCCATTTCCTACCCATACACCTAGCCACGTTACAACCTTGGAAGTCCCTTTGATTTACATTCATGTTTGACACTTGTTAGGAGAAGGATCGATTTAGGTACAAGCCTATAGTTGTGCAACCGCCCGTTAGCCTTTGTGTGTCTAGCTCATATTGCTAGTGCTTACTTGTTGCCGAGAGGAGAGTCATAGTGAGGCGTGCATTAGTTGGGTGTTAAAAAGGGGTTAGTAAAAGGATTGCATGTTTTTGCGTGGTTTACATTGATCACTTGTTGAGAAATTGATTTGATGAGTTGCTTGAGACAAGCAATGGTTAAGTGTGGGGATGTGACGGGTGGTCCGTAGGACAACCCTTTATGATGTTAAAAGACAAGTTTATCCCTCATTTGATTGTGTAATTATCTTGAATTAGATAACTACGGTTGCTTATGTTTCAGGTGCGGTTCGGGAGCTAAAAGTGGATTAAACGCAGCTTTGGATGGTTTGGAGTTGAACGGGTCGAGTGTGGAACATAAGATGAAACAAAGCACAAAATTCAGGCTACCACCGTAATTTACGGTACCACCGTAAATTACGGTGGACCTGAATCATGCCTGAATCCCACCGTAACGCAGAAGAATAATACCGTAACACTTTGATGGCCAACGTAACTTACGGTGGCACCGTAAGTTACGGTGGAGGCTGCGACAGAAACGTAACTACCCTCATTAAGTCAGTTTTATGGTGTCTTTTCATGTATTCTCATCATTGGACGGTTTGGGAACACGTTAGGGGCGAATTTGGCTGTTCTTGCTTGGTTCTAAACAATTTCTAACATTCGGTTTGTGATTTTGATTCGTATGAACATTGAACTTATTGTTATGATGATTCACGAAGCTATGTGTGGCTAAAACTTTCGGAGATCATCTTAGGTGAAGGTTTCTCTTGAACTTTTGTGTGTTTATTTCTGAATTTCTAGAATGATAACTTGTGTTTGCTTGTTTATCATGGTATATGCATAATTGTTTGTAGCGTGTTAATTGATAGTGCAATTTCTAGTCTCAATCGTACGTTCTTGGTGTCGTTGGCAATCGAGATATCACGGGAAGGGTTAGGGTTGGTTATTGATTAATTGATCATCGGGAAACAACCTCGCATTTATATAATCCGAGTACTTTGTTCCCTTTTATCACTTCAATTATTTATGCACGAGTTATGTCTATGTAACTCTTTCTAGTTGGAAGTTCACACAATTGTTAAAAGAAACTGAATCCTAAGATGGTCATTGTTCTCCTAATCTGTTAAACAACCAATTTTGATTTGCAATTAGTTATTAATTTAGTTTTCTAAAACAACAATCTAAATCATTGATCTTTATTTTCTGCAAATTAGGTTAATTGTAGTTTAATCGCAAAGCTATATAATCGACATATTTTCCACATACTCCCTGTGTTCGATACCCTTTTATCACTATCTATAGTTGTTATTGGGATTAAATTTGCGTGTACCACGACAAGCACGTCAACCGTAAGTTACGGTGGCCATCAAAGTGTTACGGTATTATTCTTCTGAGTTACGATGGGATTCAGGCATGATTCAGGTCCACCGTAATTTACGGTGGTACCGTAAATTACGGTGGTAGCCTGAATTTTGTGCTTTGTTTCATCTTTTGTTCCACACTCGACCCGTTCAACTCCAAACTGTCCAAAGCTGCGTTTAATCCACTTTTAGCTCCCGAACCGCACCTGAAACATAAGCAACCGTAGTTATCTAATTCAAGATAATTACACAATCAAATGAGGGATAAACTTGTCTTTTAACATCATAAAGGGTTGTCCTACGGACCACCCGTCAAGCTCCCCAAGGCGAAGAGCTACGACGAATGAAACCCTTTTCCAAGAGTTCTTTCAACTGTTTAGACAGTTCTTCCAGTTCAGTTGGAGCTAAGCGATAAGGTGCTCGAGCTATGGGCGCTGCTCCAGGAGCCAGCTCGATTTGAAACTCGACTTGACGATGAGGCGGAAGTCCAGGTAAATCTTCTGGAAACACTTGAGGAAAATCACGTACTACTGGAATATCCTCTAATCTCTTCTCTTTCGTTGATGCGTCAGTAACAAGTGCTAAAATAGCGGTGTGGCCCTTTCGCAAACACTTCTGGGCCTTGAGAAAAGAAATGATGCCCACCACAACACCACTCTTGTCGCCTTGAATTTCGAGAGGTTCTTCGCCAGAACGGGGAATACGAACAATCTTCTCTTTGCAAAGAATCTCTGCTTGCTGTTGGGATAACCAATCCATCCCAATGACAATGTCGAAACTACCCAGAACTATAGGAATGAGATCGATAGAGAAGGGCTGACCGGCTAAAACGAGATTACAACCCTTAACTATGCGTGTGGCCTCTACACTCTTACCGTTCGCTAACTCTACGACATGCTTAGTGTTCAAAGGTGTAGGTGTACGTTTTAACATTTGACTAACTTTTTGGGACACATAACTGGTATCGGCACCAGAATCAAAATAACAGTAACATAAAAGTCATCCAGTAGAAACTTACCCATTACGACGTTGGGGTAATTCCTAGCATCACCTTGGCCAAGCACGAACACTCGACCCCTGGCACCATTGTTTCCATCATTGTTTCCCCCGTTGTTGTTCCCATTGCCCTGATTATTGTTGTTGTTCTGATTCTGGTTTAACTGGGGGCAGTCCCGCTTGAAGTGGCCTTCAGCACCACACTGAAAACATCCCCTATTGCCTCGTTGCTGCTGCTGGTTCTGTGGAGCGGGTGGTTGTTGTTGATGGTTCTGATTCGCAGGTCGTGAGCTCCTGCAATCCTTAGCCTCATGCCCCATCTTGAGACATCGCTGACAACGACCCTTGTTGCACTGACCATTGTGGTGTCTGTTGCATTTGTTGCACTTCGGGAGGTTTCCTCGATATCCACCCTGCCCTTGACTACCAGAAGATTGCTGACCAGGACTCTGGTAGTCATCGATCTTTCGCTGCTGTGCTTGGGACTGAACCGTAGTCGAACCCTTGCTAGAGGTTCCATCCCACTTTCGTTTGTTGTCACTGGGAGTAGCAGTAGTAGTAGTAGTAGTAGTAGCACCGATGCGCTTAGGCAGCCTGTTCTGATCCACTGCCTGGTCTGTGAGACGGTGAGCAAGACGAGTAACATCCTGGATGGTAGCAAGGTTAGCCGAAGTCACATGGCTTTGGATCTCTGGTACTAAGCCTTTGAGGTACAGCTCGATACGTTTGATGGGGGGGGATCCACCATAGTTGGACACAAGATGGCCAGCTCGTTTGACCTTTTCGTATACGCCTCTATCTCTAACCCTGTCATCTTCAGGTTAAAGAACTCCACTTCCAACTTGTGGATGTCATCACGACTACAGTATTCCTGCTTGATCAGTTCCTTAAAGTCGTTCCATGGGGTGGCATTGGCAGCTACCAGCCCCAACATTTGCACTTGAGCGTTCCACCAAGTCAATGCAACGCCTTCGAGAGTACCAGTGGCATACTTCACCCTACGAGCCTCAGGGCATTCACACTTTTCAAAGACCGATTCCAGTTTCTCGAACCAGTGGAGGAGTCCAACGGCTCCTTCAGTGCCACTAAAAGTATTAGGACGACAGTCCATGAAAGTTTTGAACGTGCACGCAGGCGGCTGAGCATGCTGGCCTGTTGCATAAACGAGAGTAGGACAAAGTTAAGCACAAGAGTTGGGTTAGGAGTGTAGGATCTAATGATCCTAGAGAGAGTTGCGACTGCAGGATATACCTCCTGCTTGGGCGGCTGCAAGTGCCGCAACAACTTGTTGGTTAATCAGAGCCGTCAACTGGGCTTGAGTCAAGTTAACACGTCTAGCCATGATCTTCATATCAAAGGGAACATGAGTGAGTGGGGTTCGCGAAAGTGCGATGACAGAAGAGAGTAAGCACACAAGGTGTTTTCAAACAATAGTTGTTAGGTTTATCTAAGCATACCATGAGCAAAGTTCTATGTAATCTAGCAAGTAGGCAATGTAAACATAAATCATATCACCTAGAATGTCGAGTCTTGCACGTGGAGCGAAGCGTCGTTGTGGATCTTTGAGCACTGTACAGGTTATAGTCTGGTTTTAATAAAAACTTTTTCCCTTATTAAAACCAAGTTCACTATAACCAATGGCATTGATACCAATTTGTCACACCCCCAAAATCCACACGCGGAGTATCACCGCTTGGAGGCGTGACTGACCAGGACCAAGCCACCAATCATATTGAACAATGTATGTAGTAAATATAATTCAACAAAACAATATGAAAGGTGTTCAAAACCAAAGCATAGTTAAGTGTTTAGCGGAAGCATAGTTGTAAAAACCCAAAGTAAGTATTAAGTACGAAATAAAGTATTGATTATAACATGGCACACAATGCCATGTCCCACAACGATTGCGCCTCCCTGTGCAAGCTCCATGGGTACCTAACGACCTGCAAGGCATGTAGCAACGAATCAACAACAAAGTTGAGCGAGTTCACAGTTAGTTGTTTGGTTATCGTATTCCTTTCATAAATCGTATGTTCGTTTTGTAAACCATGTATCGTGTTAATTCGTATCGCGGTCTCCCAGACATGTTTGCGAAGATTAGTGGGGGCTTCCCATGTGTTACTAGACCACGCGAATCGACTGCTACGAAAATGTAAGAGGTGCCCTAAGTCAATGTCTATCAGCATTGACCCTTTGCCCATAGTCCATTAGTACACACCCGTCCGACTGGCACGGTGTGAGGTTTGTTAAACCTAATAGCGCTATTAACTAATGACCCGCTCGCCATAGGCCTCGGCGATTAAGTCGATAAATGAGGGACTTCAAGTGATAGAGTTGATGGTCTTATGGTCGTACGTATCCTGTTGTATGGGGAATACACAAGTTTGTAGTTACTGTTCAGTTCTTTAACCCATTCCCAACCCTTGGGAATCCCATGCCTTGGATAGAGTGTGAACTCACCTTGGTTTGCTAGGCAGATACACATAAAGGTTACTTGAGCTGTATGTGGTCAACCACGTCCTAACATGGTTACCATACAAGTCAGGTCTAGGTTCAAGTAAAGCACGTATGTTTACACAAGCTAACAGGTTGCAAACACGTATTGATCATGGCATACACATTAAACAGTCAAGTACATAACATACTAATACTTGTACGATTCAAAAGATTGGGCTCGCACAAGTCTAACAGCCTTGTGCGATTTACCCATTGAAGCCCAACGATACCCGGCCCAAAAACATAATCAATCCATCAATGCAAATGGCCCAAACTAGTAGACACGAGTCTTGTGCGATCCGGATGGACTTGTGCGATTGTGTTCTTGGCTAATCGGCCCAACAGCATAAGTGAAGTCCAACTGTTGTGTGTGTGGCCCAAGCCTTGTGCGATCGGAACTGCCTTATGCGATCCACAAGGTCTTGTGCGATCATGCATATCTTGATTGTACTTAGTGTATTAACAGTTGCACTATTCATGTGCGACTGTCTTGTGCTACCAGAACTTGTTCGATCAGATCAGATCTTGTGCGATTCTGATCTTGTGCGACTGACAAGTTTGTGTGATTGCACTTGTGTGACTGGTCTTGTACGATTGGTTATGTATTTCCTTAAATCATGCAATCAGTTACTCTATTATTGATAATTTTCCATATTTGCAGTTTATCAATCAACAGTTTCTAACTAACCATATCTCGATCAAAACAAGGTTTTTACCACAAAATTCATATGAACCCTAATCAAAATCAAAACATGAACAATAATCATAACTCATAAACATACTAACATAATTCATATTCTTGATCACTAGCACGCATACTAACATAGCAACCCCCACACATGGGTGCTTGTATGCGCATAAAAGGGAGTGGGCCGAACCCTCACTTGGGCTGCCCATTGGTTTCGGATTCAAAGAGTGTAGCCCGAATGGGCTTGTGCGATCGGGTTGTGTTGTGCGATCCTAATACATACATACGTACACACATAACATAACATCAAACATAACATTCAGTTACATCAATCGAGATCATATAATCACATAATGTTTTCACTGGTTACATCAAGGTACAAAAGAGGTTTGAAATACGAGTTGTCACATTATCCCCAAGTTGAAAGAAATTTCTTCCCAAAATTTAGCACGTGGTTACTGAGGAAGCTAGTTAAGTTGCATGGTTTTCCTGGGGTGTCACACATAAAGCTAAATAATATGAAATGTAAGATGATTAAGTGTATGCAAGAAACTTGTTTGTGGATTTCTTGTGTTTATGATGTTGATCATCATAATAACCTTGCTAGATGATGATTAAACACATGATCTAGCAAGTATAAGGATGGATCTTGAAGAAATCATTATGATCATCCTTTATGTTAAACATGAACTTGAATATAAGCTTGTTTTAAAGTATGATGATGATTGACACATGAAATAAGTCTTGTAAATGAATGATTTCAAAAATAGTTTTCTCAAGAAACCGAAGTTATTTACAAGATTTACAAGATCTTGATTTTTAAAGGAACTAATCTTATTTTTAGTGATAAATCAAGTATAGAAACATGTTATTAACAAGAGAAATACAAAAGAATTGTTTTTGAAAAAATCATCTTGTAAGTTGTAAAGGACTAGATTTTTGCAAGAATGTGATTATTAAACAAATAACTATGTTTTAGAGGGTAACTTAACATACTAAATAACATACTAAGTTACTACAACTTTTTACAAACTTTCAAGTTCATGTCAAAATGTAAGTTGCATATTTAAAGCATATGGTGTCACACCCTCAAAATCCACACGCGGAGTATTACCGCGAGGCATGTGACGACCAGGATCTTAGCCACTAATTATTTTGAACGGATTAGTTATTGTTATAAACATTAGCATAATTAGTGACCAAACTTAAATTTTTCAAAACATAGTTTAAGTTCACAGCGGAAAGGGAAAGAAAACGCATCATAATTATGTTACTTACGAACCACGCACTCCATCCGATTGCAACGTCCGTCCAGAGCTGTAACGAGTAACCTGCAAAGCATGCAGTAGAGTGTCAACATAACGTTGGCGAGTTCACGTGTTTGTAGTTTTCCAGTTTTAGTTCCAAAAGCTTGTTTCAACAGTTAATTTACTCATTTATACATGCCATGGGGAGCTACCCCGTAAGTAAGCCACTAAACTGTTTTTACAATACCAAATACTAGTCATCCGTACGTTTCTGTAGTGCCCCGTTTGTCAATGTTCTATCATCATTGACGGTTTGCCAGAGTCTATTAGTTCACGCCCGATCCCATTCGCGGGCACGGTGTGAGGCTGGTGAGACCTAAATAGCGCTATCAACTAATAACCCGTTCGCCAGGCCCCGGCGATTAATCGGTATTAAGTAGTGAGGACTTAAGTGATAGAGTTTCATTTAGTTTTGCTTGTTGCATCCAGTATAAATAGTAATTAACTAAGGGTCCCGCATAAGGGGAGAAAAGTAGGTTTGAATCCCTCACAGGGGATAGTGTTGTTACCCGTATCCCACACAAGGAGATAGAAATACCGTATCCCGCACAAGGAGATAGTAAGCAATCCCAAACCAGGAAAAGTTGTTTCGTTCCGTTTCCCAACCACCGGGAACGCATGCTTTAAGTAAAAAGTAGTGAACTCACCTTTGCTTTGCTCGGTTGACAATTTACTTGTGTTATGTTGGTCAACCATACCCTATTATGGTTATTAAATGTTTATTAGGTTCGTATGCAAGTAATGTCACGTATAAATTACACGTATCTAACACATAGCATGTAAGTCATACTAGCATATAAGGTATTGGGCCTATCCTAGCATATGAACAGTTAACCATTGTCAGTTAAACAACACAGTAACACATAGTCCATAAAAATCAGTTTGTGCGGCCCAATAACTAAGCAAGGCAGTTCAGTCGAAACCAGGTGGTCTCGACTCGAGATCATGAGGTATCGAGTCGTAACCAAGAGGTTTCGAGTATCAAGTAGATGGTCTCGAGTAGTGCATGCATGAGTCGGAACCTCGGGGTCTCGAGTCATGTCTAGAGTCGAGACTAGGAGATCTCGAGTCGCAACCAAGTTGGTCTCGAGTCCCCTAATGTGCATGCTTGATCTCGAGTCGTCGTTCAATGGTCTCGAGTCACAACCTCGCGGTCTCGACTCGCAACCACTGATGCAGGCACAGGTGGAAGCCTTCTAGAACATTCTCCAACTTTTGTACTACCCAATCAAATTTCATGAGTCTGTACTGTCCAATCAAAACTCACTAACACGTTCTCAACATTCTTTTCTAATCAAATCAGATCAATCACCAGGTTTTTCAAATATTCATCACATATTCAAATTATTCATCATGTTCATATCTCTAAACGAATCCAATCAACCATCGCCTAATACTGCTTTATCACTACCTTCCAACCAAAACATATGCAACCATTTTATCACAAAAATCACGCTATCATGCACCCTGAGCATCACCAATCAACATTATTCCATCAACAAGTATTACCATGATTTTGTTAACAAGTTCATCATATTCTCATTTGAACGGTTCATCATTAGTATTTACACATTCCTTTCGTGACCCCAAGACTACAAGAAACATAAGGCACACACACACACATATATATATATATATATATATATATATATATATATATATATTTCAAAACATCACATAGTCATCATATAAACATTTTATACAAAAGAATCACATCATTGTGAGCATCAGTAATAAACAAAGAATATGCACCGCATCCGTACACCCCAATCATGTGCACACTTTTCTTATTCCAATTTTACAAGTCTATTATCATAATCTATTACCAATCACAGAAAATCATGGAGGATAAGAATACAAAACTAACATATTGCAAACATTAACTAAACAAAAACAATTTGTCAGTTCTATCTTGGTCATTATCACTAGTAAAAAACCATCGATCATTCAACACACATTTTCCATTTTGTAATGTACAACCACAGAGGATTTAAAAGAATTACAGCTGAATATAAACTGACCGAGTGACCCGTCGCTGGTTGTGACCGCTGCTGTCGTTCATTTCCGTTACTAGTACCCAGCACCACCTCTTTGCTGCTCCCAAACAACCACCTCCGCCGCCACTCAACGGAACCACCACGCTGCTAATTCAGGTCTGAAATTCTATGACCAACAATAAACACCCATGTCTGTCTCCGACACTACCGGACATCAGTGTGTACCCGCCGTCGATCACCGAACTCTGACTGTCTCTCTTTCTCTTGCTAAAACTGACATCATCAAGAGGCAGGGGTATGCGTGGAATCGAGACAAGGAGGAAGGGGGTTTTCGTGGAGGCTTGTTGGAGGAAGAACGGCGTCGGTGTTCGCCGTAACCCGGCTACGGTTGCCTATGATTAGAGGGAAGCGATGAGAGCAGAGAGTTTGAGAGCTTGCAAGGGGTTTTGGGTGTGCGATCGGATAAGGTAAGAGTGAGGAGGAGGTAGGAAATGCGGGTGTGTGGTCGGAAAAGGAGCCGGAGCTCGCCGGAATACCTATCTCCGGTGACCGGAGATTTAGAGAGGGAGAGTGGACATTGGATCTCTAATGTGCGGCTGAGAAGAAAAAGGAGGGGTTAGGGTTTTTAAAAATGAGAGGTAGGGGAGGATAAGTAGTTTATATAGTGTAGGGTTTTAGGGGGTTTAGGTAAGTGGGCTTGGGCCTAACCCAAGTGTGCGTGGATCCGTTTTAAGCGACTACGCGTCTCGCTCAAACCGATTGGCCCGGTTAAAATTAACTAACATGTATATAATTAAAGCTTTCGTCGCGGATTATTATTTTGTAAATAATAATAATATTTTATTAATAGTGATATTAATAAACACGCGTGTTACTAAAATGCCCTTCTCTTGACAACGAGAGTACGGGTTGTTACATTCTCCCCATGTTACTGGAATTTCGTCCTTGAAATTTAAGCAAACATCATATACTACGCTCCATATGTGTACATAGACTCCATTACCATACGTAGATACAAGCAGTTTCACGAAAGTCCACAGAACGAACATGCAAGCCACATAGCATATACAGTCACATAGCACGTAAAATCACATAGCATTAGATTCACAGAGTTGTACGTATCTCATATACTACGGATTTTCACAAACTTAACTATAACATCCAAGAAACGTACAGGAAAACCCGAAGTGTCACATTATCCCCAAGTTCAAGAAATTTCGTCCCGAAATTTAGCACGCAGCCACTGACAAGCTAGTGTGTTTAAACGTTTTCGTGGGGTGTCACATCATCCCCTTGTTGGCTCGAAATTTCTTCTAGAAATTTCAGTTGTAGCTTCAGTGCTGGAAGTAATGTTTGCAGACAACTGGGGATACGTGCTCATCAGCTGGTTTTCCCGTTCCCAGGTAAACTCTGGGCCACAGCGTGAGTTTCAACGAACTCGGTCTGTTGGCATATTATACCACGCTTGAGGGTTTCGATTTCTTGATCCTTGATCTCAACCGGTTCCTCAACGAAGCGTATTTTGTTGCTGACCAATGAATGTTTCATCTGACAGACACTTCTTCAGATTAGGCATGTGAAAGATGTTGTGTACCACACTCAGCTCTTCAGGCAGGTTTAGTCTGCAAAGCTTCCTTACCGATCCTTTTGGTAAATTTTCGAACGGTCCAACATATCACGGATTAAGTTCGTCCCGTTAGCCAAAATGTACCACACCCATCCAGTGTGAAACTTTAGGCAGAACTCAGTCTCCGACTAGGAATTCTAGAGGGTTCCTACGCTTATCCGCGTAGTCTTTCTGATGGTCTGGAGCTGCCGCCATGCGTTGTCTATTCTGGGTAATCCTACCCGTCAAGTGCAAGTTCTGGGCCGGTAATTTGGCTTCCGCCCAACACAGAGGTGACCGGCATCTGCGTCCGTGCAATGCCTCAAATGGTGTTGCCTGAAGGCTAGTGCGGTAGCAGTTGTTGGAAGAGTTTTCTAAAAAAAAGGAAGTGTCACTCGTATCCACGGTCGATAACACATGTTCTTAGCATGCCTTTGAGTGTTTGGATGGTGCGTTTGGCCGACCATCAGTTTGCGGGCGATAAGCGGTGTTCATGCCTAACAGTGAGCCAAAAGTCTTTTGTGCACAGCCTTGCGACGAATCGGATGCAAAACGTGGGTTACGATCAGATATAAGAGAAGTTGGCATCCCGTGCCTTGTATCTACTTCTACCAAGTAGATGGTTGAAAGTTCGAAAACTTATCGGTTTCCTTGGTTGCGTGTCGTTACTAGCAGACATTTCATCAATGCCTTGGATAGGAATAAATTAGATGGAAGCATCTCATAGATCATCTTCCAATTGCTGGAGTTTCGGACTATCGAGCATCTCCCTAATGTCAGGTGATACTCTTTCGAGTTTAAATCATGAGGGGTTGCTTATACGGTCGAGAAATGCGGGCGTTGCGACGCTTAAAAGTCGTGTGGGAAACTTAACGCAGGCGGTTTGAGTTGTGGAGGTGCCAGGGTAGCGCAGAGGAGTCGTTCGGACTACCTCGGTTTTTTTTTGGAGTAGGTGCAGATGTCGTCAAAAGAAACAAGTGTCAAATTTTTGACAGGATGGAATAAATTAGAGTGTCGTGACTAGGTGTTAATCGTATCAAGTTCGAAGAGCAATGCTTGTGGTACCTTTACCCCCGGGGTACCCTTGGCTCGTTGCCCCAACGAGTAACGTTTGTCGGAAGTAATTCGTTCAAACGGAGGTTTGTGCAGAGTAGAGTAGGATAAGGATCATGGAATTCGTGAACCATAACACGAGTAGGGCGAATATGCAAGAAGGGCAGTCGCACTTGAGGCAAAGCATAAAGGCCTTGGGGTCGGCAAAAAGGATTCATTCTGATGTTGATGAGATAGCTGGTTGTACCCAAGTCGTATGTGGTTGGAATAAAGAGCGTCGCTTGCCGATAGGGAGTGTTACGTCAATGCGGTTGGAGCAATAAGAAGCAGCTAGAGAGGGATGACCATCGCGCGTGTCTGTAAGTTTTAGGGTCTACTGAGACGTCTAGCAGGATGTGGTTTCTCAGATCGGTAGGGAATCAAGTTCGAGTGGTTTAGTCTAAGTTGTGCGAATGAGTTTGAAGTAGCGCTTGGGTCGTTGGGGGGTTTCGATGTGAAATTACAAAAACAGGTTTTCGAGAAAGTACGATTGAAGTAATACGTTGCTGAATTTCAAGGGCTAAAAAGTTTGTCGGCTAAAGGTCGAGTTTGTTTTGTTGGATTCACCAACTGATGAGGGATCTGGTCAAGGTTTCTATACGATGAAACGTGGATGCCGGGAAAAAGAAAGGATAGAAACGGGGATACCATCTGAGCAATAAACGCGGATTCGTACGAAAGCGAGTGAAAGGATTCACGGAATCAGAAAAGTCATCAAAGAATGACGGTTCGGGCAAATGAAGGATAAGGTAAGCATCTAGGTCACCGTACTCGTCAGTGGGTTGACTGGCTCGTATCTTTGCCTTGCCATGCCTTCAAATACACCGGTTTGTAAGAAGGATATCACCTTGCTGGGTTTTTGGGGCGTGCTAAGGTATGAGGTTCAACTTGAATAGGGATTAACCATGTAATCAAGGAATTAGGGGGAAATAACTTCGCGGTCAATGGGAAGGTGATACAATTGCTGGTACTACCATGAGAAGCACACACCTCGCATGATTTTCGTGTTTGAGACGTGCAAACAGAAACCCGATAAGTGTAGACTTACTAGAATGCTTAGGTGACCAGTCGTGTGAGGGAACAAGTCTCACTACTTAAGTTGGGAAAAGAAATATGCAAGTAAAAAGGATGCGAATGACGTCGTCGTTCCTTCTAATATCCCATGATGTAGGGGTGGCTCCCCTTCGTCGATTCGTTCTCGTAACTTCTCTATGTGCTTCGTAGCAGGCTTTTTCCTGGGCAGGTCTATCGAGTGGATGTCCCTCGCGTCGATTTGCAGTCCAGGGATGATATCAGGAAATACGTGGATGAGGGCTCGGAATAACTTAGTCTTGGCCCTTAGTGTTTGGTGGTTTCGAATCAGGTTTAGGAGGACTCGCTCCTGTTTTAACACGTAACACGCTAGCCTAGCCTTCGTATGATCCACTGTGTTAAATACTAAATATACGCGTACGTACTAACATATATATATGCTAATTATACACATACACACATGCGTGTTCACATACATAAGTTATGCACAAGTAAATGCTGATAGCCTACCATTACCAGGTGAGCATCTGAGGTTGACGAACCTTGCAATCCGGAGTGTGGTGTCGTTGTGGTTTCCACTAAAGAACGGTTATAGTCTGGTTTTCATATAAAAATATTTTATTTCCCAACCAAAAATATTTTATATTTGAAACCTAGTTCGCTATAACCAATGGCTCTGATACCAATCTGTCACACCCTCAAAATCCACACGCGGAGTATTACCGCGAGGCATGTGACGACCAGGATCTTAGCCACTAATTATTTTGAACGGATTAGTTATTGTTATAAACATTATCATAATTAGTGACCTAATTTAAATTTTTCAAAACATAGTTTAAGTTCACAGCGGAAAGGGAAAGAAAACGCATCATAATTATGTTACTTACGAACCACGCACTCCATCCGATTGCAACGTCCGTCCAGAGCTGTAACGAGTAACCTGCAAAGCATGCAGTAGAGTGTCAACATAACGTTGGCGAGTTCACGTGTTTGTAGTTTTCCAGTTTTAGTTCCAAAAACGTGTTTCAACAGTTAATTTACTCATTTATACATGCCATGGGGAGCTACCCCGTAAGTAAGCCACTAAACTGTTTTTACAATACCGAATACTAGTCATCCGTACGTTTCCGTAGTGCCCCGTTTGTCAATGTTCTATCATCATTGACGGTTTGCCAGAGTCTATTAGTTCACGCCCGATCCCATACGCGGGCACGGTGTGAGGCTGGTGAGACCTAAATAGCGCTATCAACTAATAACCCGTTCGCCAGGCCCCGGCGATTAATCGGTATTAAGTAGTGAGGACTTAAGTGATAGAGTTTCGTTTAGTTTTGCTTGTTGCATCCAGTATAAATAGTAATTAACTAAGGGTCCAGCATAAGGGGAGAAAAGTAGGTTTGTATCCCTCACAGGGGATAGTGTTGTTACCCGTATCCCACACAAGGAGATAGAAATACCGTATCCCGCACAAGGAGATAGTAAGCAATCCCAAACCAGGAAAAGTTGTTTCGTTCCGTTTCCCAACCACCGGGAACGCATGCTTTAAGTAAAAAGTAGTGAACTCACCTTTGCTTTGCTCGGTTGACAATTTACTTGTGTTATGTTGGTCAACCATACCCTATTATGGTTATTAAATGTTTATTAGGTTCGTATGCAAGTAATGTCACGTATAAATTACACGTATCTAACACATAGCATGTAAGTCATACTAGCATATGCGGTATTGGGCCTATCCTAGCATATGAACAGTTAACCATTGTCAGTTAAACAACACAGTAACACATAGTCCATAAAAATCAGTTTGTGCGGCCCAATAACTAAGCAAGGCAGTTCAGTCGAAACCGGGTGGTCTCGACTCGAGATCATGAGGTCTCGAGTCGTAACCAAGAGGTTTCGAGTATCAAGTAGATGGTCTCGAGTAGTGCATGCATGAGTCAGAACCTCGGGGTCTCGAGTCATGTCTAGAGTCGAGACTAGGAGATCTCGAGTCGCAACCAAGTTGGTCTCGAGTCCCCTAATGTGCATGCTTGATCTCGAGTCATCATTCAATGGTCTCGAGTCGCAACCTCGCGGTCTCGACTCGCAACCACTGATGCAGGCACAGGTGGAAGCCTTCTAGAACATTCTCCAACTTTTGTACTACCCAATCAAATTTCATGAGTCTGTACTGTCCAATCAAAATTCACTAACTCGTTCTCAACATTCTTTTCTAATCAAATCAGATCAATCACCAGGTTTTTCAAATATTCATCACATATTCAAATTATTCATCATGTTCATATCTCTAAACGAATCCAATCAACCATCGCCTAATACTGCTTTATCACTATCTTCCAACCAAAGCATATGCAGCCATTTTATCACAAAAATCACGCTATCATGCACCCTGAGCATCACCAATCTGCATTATTCCATCAACAAGTATTACCATGATTTTGTTAACAAGTTCATCATATTCTCATTTGAACGGTTCATCATTAGTATTTACACATTCCTTTCGTGACCCCAAGACTACAAGAAACATAAGGCACACATATATATATATATATTTCAAAACATCACATAGTCATCATATAAACATTTTATACAAAAGAATCATATCATTGTGAGCATCAGTAATAAACAAAGAATATGCACAGCATCCGTACACCCCAATCATGTGCACACTTTTCTTATTCCAAATTTACAAGTCTATTATCATAATCTATTACCAATCACAGAAAATCATGGAGGATAAGAATACAAAACTAACATATTGCAAACATTAACTAAACAAAAACAATTTGTCAGTTCTATCTTGGTCATTATCACTAGTAAAAAATCATCGATCATTCAACACACATTTTCCATTTTGTAATGTACAACCACAGAGGATTTAAAAGAATTACAGCTGAATATAAACTGACCGAGTGACCCGTCGCCGGTTGTGACCGCTGCTGTCGTTCATTTCCGTTACTGGTGCCCAGCACCACCTCTTTGCTGCTCCCAAACAACCACCTCCGCCGCCACTCAACGGAACCACCACGCTGCTAATTCAGGTCTGAAATTCTATGACCAACAATAAACACCCATGTCTGTCTCCGACACTACCGGACATCAGTGTGTACCCGCCGTCGATCACCGAACTCTGACTGTCTCTCTTTCTCTTGCTAAAACTGACATCATCAAGAGGCAGGGGTATGCGTGGAATCGAGACAAGGAGGAAGGGGGTTTTCGTGGAGGCTCGTTGGAGGAAGAACGGCGTCGGTGTTCGCCGTAACCCGGCTACGGTTGCCTATGATTAGAGGGAAGCGATGAGAGCAGAGAGTTTGAGAGCTTGCAAGGGGTTTTGGGTGTGCGATCGGATAAGGTAAGAGTGAGGAGGAGGTAGGAAGTGCGGGTGTGTGGTCGGAAAAGGAGCCGGAGCTCGCCGGAATACCTATCTCCGGTGACCGGAGATTTAGAGAGGGAGAGTGGACTTGGAATCTCTAATGTGCGGCTGAGAAGAAAAAGGAGGGGTTAGGGTTTTTAAAAATGAGAGGTAGGGGAGGATAAGTAGTTTATATAGTGTAGGGTTTTAGGGGGTTTAGGTAAGTGGGCTTGGGCTTAACCCAAGTGTGCGTGGATCCATTTTAAGCGACTACGCGTCTCGCTCAAACCGATTGGCCCGGTTAAAATTAACTAACATGTATATAATTAAAGCTTTCGTCGCGGATTATTATTTTGTAAATAATAATAATATTTTAATAATAGTGATTTTAATAAACACGCGTGTTACTAAAATGCCCTTCTCTTGACAACGAGAGTACGGGTTGTCACATATGGTAAGTCTTGAATGATTTGTTGATGATTGATGATGATTTATAAAAGAAAATGATATGCTTTGAAAGCATGGAAACCTCCGTTTTTAAGGGAAAACTATGGGAAAATATTTCAAGAAATTAAACACTTAGGAAGATATTTTTAAACATATGTTTACAAGTATATTTTAACCATGATTTTTCATATAAAGTTTGCCATAATTTTTGTTACAAAAATTACAAAATATTGGAGGTTGGTTTTTGATAATAAAAGTGACTAAATATGTATTTAGGAGAATATATATTTAGATGTCACCATGTGTGTGATTATTTATATATTATGTGTATCAGTTATATTATTTTAGGGCTTGAAATAATATAACTCACCAAAATACCAAGTAATACAATACTAAATATTACCAAAAATTACAAGAAATACATATACAAATTATACCCAAAATATTGGAGAAACCGAACAAGGAATATAGACTAACAAATATTCCGGAATTACATTCATAAGCATATTTTGGTAAACGGTATTTTGGAAATCAAGGAACCGAAGAATATAATTTTTATGAACATTACAACAATATATCATATTTTTTACAAGAAGAAAATATATTATTTTTTAGTAAGAAAAATATATATGTTTCTTGAACAATTAGAAAATATAATGTTTTTGGAAGAAATATATATTTTCTTACATGAAGTTGGAACATATTATTTTCTAAGATAAACTTGAAAATATATTATTTTTAAGGTTTAAACGAAAATACAATTATTTTCGCCAAAGGAAAAATTATAAATAATTTTTCTATGTAAGTTTCTTAAAATATATATTTTGAGAATATATATTTTTATTAGAAATATTATTCCGGAAAATTTAATACAAAAATTAAGTATAAGAATACTTAATAAACACAATAAGAACATGTATCCTCGTATGTATAAATATACATCAGAATACGCCACCAATACTTGGCAAATACACAAGTCTAATATATACAAGTATGATTATACCCATCATTGGGAGAACACATACGTATAAACTGCATGATATACCAAGTTAGAATATATTGTTCTAACAAATATTCCAAATGATTAGTACATATAATTTAAGTTAAAATATTATTATTTTAACAAAATAATAATATCGTTTGGGATAATACAAGTACTTCAAAAACGTAACTCAAGGATCCTAAGACATAACAACAAATACAAAGAGTCGTTACACGACCTAAACGTCTAATAAAACATGGCACGTGTGTAGGTAGTTGTATGACTTATAGAAGGACCTTTGAGCATACAAGATAGCAGGACACAAACTTGTGAGTTCATGTCCCCCTTTTCTCTTAACTGTTTTCGGATTTATAACTCTCGGGGGTGGAATACATGTTACGAATGTTCAAATGGTATGATTTGGCTATGTAATGAACCATTAGATCATGTGAGCATAAATTGAAATTGAAATGCCAATAACTCTCATAAGATTCTTGGACAAAGGTTAGATCTAACAGGTATGGCCGAGCCCCACTCATGGTCCTTATATGACCACTTGAGTGCTTTGGTGTCCCAGTCGAGGTGATTCGACAATAGTCAAGGGTGATTTGACACAATCAAGGTGATTTAACACAGTCAAGGTGAATTTGACACAGTCGAGGGGAATTCGACACAGTCGATTGGATTCGACGAGGGTATAAACCTACTCATATTGAGTGCTCCCTATGTCTTCACATACATTAATGTCCTTGCAAAACATTAATTTGATCTGTTCATATATGCTTTTCATACCTGTTTTCAAAGGAGTCTCTCAAACGTTTACAAGTTTATCAGTTTTTATACAAAACGCATGAACTCGCTCAACTTTTGTTGATGTTTTCAAAATTACATGTATTTCAGGAAACAAGTTGGATCTTGGGCGCTGGTGTTGTTTCTAGGAGTAAATTCCAAGTTTAGATGTCATCCAGTTTTGTTGGTTTGTAACTTAGTCAAAGGTTGTGTTGTTTGAAATTTAAATGACTGGTGTTTGTAATATTTTAAACATAATGAATGGATGAACATCGTTTTCATCATATAGCTGTTTGTTATGATTGAATGCAATGATATTGAACAAGTCACACATCATACGCTACCGCAAAAGTCAAGGTGTGACAACGCGTTTAAAAATAGAAATATGAAAGGACAAAAAGCCCCTCCGCCCTTCTCTAAGCGGCGTGACACATGTTGGGCCAGGATGCGTTCTCACCGTTCTCACACTTTTGAGCGTTTTCTCCCGAACCCGTTTATATATATATATATATATATATATATATATATATATATATATATATATATATATATATATATATATATATATATATATATATATATATATATATATATATATATATATAACTTGAGGCCGGTTATTGTACAATATGGCTTATCGTACGATGTGTACGAGATTGCCTTACAACATGCAAAATTTCCTTTACAACATGTGAAATTTCCTTTACAACATGCGATTTCCCTTTTTTTTAATTTTTTTTTGGTTTATGCGACTTTACATTCTTTGTACATGCGATTTCCTCTGCTTCATTGTACATGCGATTTTGTTTTTAAAATTGTGTACATGCAATTTCCCCCTATATACAGTACATGGGACTTTGTTTTTCTCAAACCATAACGTGCGATTTGCCATCGCCTATGCGTCGTACGTTAAGGCATATCGTACGGTATACTTTTTATCGGTAAACTTTAATAGGTTAGTTTTATTAACCAAGTTATTACAATTATAAGTTATAATCCATCTATTTATCATAATAAGAGTTGAGGGGCCTCTTGTAATTAACTAAAACATAAAAGCTCAAGGGCCTTTGGGTCATTAAGGGAAAGTGGTAATTGCAAAACATATAAAAAAGGTGCTTGGGGCGGGTTTCAAACCCGGGTGAACATAAAGTACCCTTACCATTGCGCCACATGAGTAATTTGGTGTTAGAAACCGTGGAGCATCGATTATATGATATCGGTTACTATTATATATAAAAAAATAATAAAACACACCAGGTGCGTCAAGCGGGACTAGAAACCGGGCACCCGGCTGGGTCAACAACAACAAGCAGCAACGACAACCACTAGTCTATGGCCCTTCTATGCGAATAAAACCATAATGATATATTAATAACCAGTACTCGAACCTGAACTAAAACCTTTCTTCTTCCTTGATGTCGTGCGACCAGGCTTCAACCGTACGTTTTAATGACGATTGAGTGTCTTTTTCTGGTTTCTTAATGCTCGGATTAATGGGACATTAAGTGGTTAACAACCAATCGATTTATATTACTCTTTATTAGCTAACTAGGATTAAGCACCCTCGCAGTCCGGCGAGGGCGAACACCAATGCCAACGACCGCCAACACTGAAGTTGCGGATGTTAATGCGAAGAAATTTAACCGAAACGTAAAACATATAAAAGAATAACTAAGTCGATCTAGGACCCGTGCGTTACGATGAGCCTGTCAAACGAAAAAAATAGACAATGTAAAAATGTTTAACCACACACGCATGTTGCGCCATGTTAACTCGCAAAATTTAGAACGGAATGTAAAACAAAAATTTTGCAAAAAATGATAAGTATAGAGGACCAAAGTTGAAAGTAAAAAAGTTGTGAGGTTAAATTGTAAACGATGATGTACAATAGCTTAATGTATACAAGTGTTACAAAGTATATCTATACTAGGAGCCACATGTCGGATAATGCCCAAGGGATGAGCTTAAAGTTCAAGCCCCACTACACATGGTCTTATGTTTGCTACAGACTCACGCATTATCATGGGGCACTCTACGCAAAAATCCCTTGTACTCTGTTGTGGCTAAAAGATGTAAACCCACATTGGGTACAACCATAAGATGCATAATACATCTATAAAGCTTGATGTACAAGCTTTAATGCAACAAAATGTTGCAAATTATACTATTATATAATTATATAATATAATTAAAAGGATTATTTGATTCACCATGAAGAGTTTCAAAGGAATTCTTTGAACCCGAAATCAAAACACTATAATTCTTATTATTTTCTAGAAATCAAACCTGCAAAACAACCTCTCCTACCATTTCTAACAAAACCCCATTGATTCCATCCTCAAACGAACCTTAGAACTCACGAATTTTGTTCAAGATCGAATCTAGGGCACCAATGTTGAAGAGGCGATATCTTCTTCATACGAAGTCCAATTCAGGTGATTCAAAAGCCTAACTTTATTATTTTTTTCATGCTCTACAAAACCCCTCTATCAATTTATGTGATAGGGGGCATTATCTACACGAATTGAGATTGTAGAAAAACTAGGGTTCTTCATTCTAAAATTTGGGGCTTTTTGGTTTAGGATGCTATTTTGGTAAAATTGAATATAGGGTTCTATTTAGGATCATGTTAGAATAGTTTGCAGGAAATTTTAGAATTTTTGGATACCATTCGGATTTATTATCAAATTTTTAGCATTTATATATATAGGAAATGCATAATCTATAAATCACCGAATCTTATGTTTATAATCTTGTCATCTTAAAAATTTAGATATAAGATTTCAAGTTAGAAATGCTCGTGATTACCTATTGCTTATAACCTCTAAAATGAATATATACTTAGTAAATTATTTAATTGTGAAAATGGTGTTAAATAAACTAGTTTATGAGATTTGACAAATCATCAAATCGTTATTTTATAATGTGATGAAAATAGTGTAGATGTTCCTAAAAATCTATATATATTTTTAATTTCATAATTTTTAAACTTATAAATTCGTGAAGATAAAACATGTGATCGTAACCCTAAATATATATCAAATTCCATATTTTGGAAATTTTAAAGTTTGACGTTAAGAATTATTAATTAGCATAAAATATGGATATTTCTTTATAATTTAACTAGATAAGAACTTAAGAATATATAATTACCCAACACCCTAAACGCTAGATCTATTTTCTTATTACTTTTGATGTTTATTGATTTGTATTTTTATATATAAAATATATATTTTAGGATAGTATCCTAATGTGGAAATTTCCTCAAATCCATTCGGTTGATTCAAGGATATAAACCGAACATAACCCGTGAGTAATCTCTTCCACTTCCCCTTTTTATTTTTATTTTACAAACTTTGGGGTGCATCATGTTACACGTTTTCAATTTATTCAACATGCTAAGTTCAAGTGTTATTATGTGAATGCTTATATGAGTTGTTCCATCATTCAATATGCTACATGTTGTCAAGTCTATTGCATGCTATTATGTCATGTGGATCCACGGTTGACTAGGTTCCCCATGGCCATGGGTTGTAGCCTAGTATTGCCAATAGTATCATACTTGCTCTTCGGGGCTTTAAACTAAGCATGCTATTGCTATGAGTCTATTTTGCCTGTTGTGTGTTGTTAATTGTTTGTGTAATCTTGTTTGGTGATTATGTGTTTATTTCCTAAGTTAACATTATGAGACAGTCATCATTTTAACCTTGAAATGCATGTTAAAACTATTTATTTTAAATTTAAAAATAAAAACGTTTTTCGATAAAACGAGGAAATTACTCACCAACATGTTTGTTGACCCAAAATATATTTTCCTAACATGATGCTGGTAATCAGGGTTAATGATCGAGAGAAGAGGTCACATAGCTTGGGCCTTAGGAAATAAATTGGGAAAACTTATGTTATGTTTTGTTTTGAACATTGTATGAACAATATATGATTTCTATATTTTATGTGACAATTTAATTCGATTGTGCTTTAAATATTGTAACGCTAATTAGTGTCATGAGCTATGAGCAATCGGTCCGCTCCGTACCTAAGGTTTCTAACATTTTCAATGTTAGCTAAGGTTTTGGTATTTCATGTCACTTTAGTTTGGGCTTGTCCCCAGTTTGGGCCTGACCCCGGTATTCTTGGGCTTGTCCCTAGTTCTTATTGGCTTGTCCTCAGTTCTTTTGGGCGTATCCCTAGTTATTAAGGGCTTGTCCCCAGTTTGTTTGGCTTATTCCCAAGTTTATCTTAACATGTTTTGGAAAATGTTGAAGATTCACAAATCTTTTCAAGAAGGATCCTAGACCCTCGAGGTTTAAATCTTGGTGACAAGTTTATCCACATTATGGTAATGATCTAGGACATATAATCCTAACTTGGATTTTATGGTATGTCTTACCTTAGCCTTATTTATTTTGTTGTTTGACTTCACCTTATGTATTCACAAACAAGGACCTATGATTCTCGATTCATTTACACAACTTAATTTTTTCTAAGGATATACATAGTTTTGAATGGTAAAAACTGTACAGAAGATCAAACATAAAGTATAGCTGAAAGCTTAAAATTTTTATTTAAAACACCACCATTCATACCAAAATTATCAACCCGGGCTTCACCAGCAAAAACGTGGCCCATCCACCCGGGTTGAAGTAGGGTGTTACCGGTAGTTAATGTTTGTAGGCAAAGTTAAAGGAGAAGGTTGTTAAACACTTCATCCTCCACAAACAGAAGGACCCATCCACCTTTCCCACCCTCCTAATTGTCTGAAAGATCAGTGATCCTAAACCTAGAAACTATTGTCTAAAGTTATTACAAACCATTGTTCAAAAAACACCAACAATAGAAAATTAAAAAGTGGGCTCAGGCTTAGGCATAATCATCCTTCATTGTCCACCATCGTAGCCTTCGCTGCTGCATCACCACCAGCCATCTCCTTCACCCCGCTCGTCTCGGACTTGGGAGGCTTTTCCAGCTCCTTCTCTCCGCCCAGCTTCAGCAAGGTCTGCTTCCACGTAGCACGTCCCAGGCGGACCTGTTGAAGCCAGGATCAATGGCTTACTTAGCCATTTTGATCCTTTCCTGGAGCACGATTCTAGCAGCATTGACTTTGGCCACATCAGTTGCCACCATGACTGCCCACCTCTGCAAAGAGCAGTTGCTCCTCCAAGCCCTTCTTATGCTTTTCCAGCTTCGAGATGGTTTTGTTCTTAGCAGTAGCAATGGATCGCAGACTGGCCAAGTTCTCTTCCACCTAATCCAAGCTCCTCTCATAGTGGGCCTTCACGCGGGCGAAGCTCTATAAACCACAAAAAAAAAAGTCAGGATACGGGATCCTTAAAAATAGGCAAAGTCACAAGTTATGAATAAAGGATCCTTACCTCAGTCACAGACTCGCGAAACTGCCTCTTTACATCAACGACATTACCTTCAGGCTCCTCAAGTTTTTTTTTCCTACCAGCCTTCGCCCCGGTTGTCACGGCTCTTGGCTCTGGGAGGCTTGGGCCCATGGACAGCTATTTCTTGATGGAACAAGGAGAGAGCATGTTGTCGATTTCATCCAGGCCGAACTTGCTTACAGACTTGTTTTCTGACTTCTGAACGCCTATCCAAGAAACAAAAAGATAAGTATTTCATTCTTTACATTTTAGTAAATTCAAATTACAATCTATAAAATTACTTACTTGACATGGTGTAGGACTTGGAAGTTTTGTGGCTCCCACTTTTCACATTCAATAAATAATGTAAACATCATACTAATTTTAACAAAATTTGGGCATGACCCCTTCGTATATAGACGATTCCCTGCTTTTAACAACAATATTCGAATTATGTTCTAAGACACTTTTCAACAGATAAAAAATTATGACCATACAAGTTTCATCAAAAGCATTTTGTCCAAACTACCCAAATGTAAAATTTAAAACTTCAAACTTCTACGATCATCCTAGATAAAAGTTTAACATTTACATCACAAAAATAATTTTGACCCATTTCAAAAGATAACTAGAACCGGAAGCGCATAAGGGCGATATAGTGTGTTCGGTCTAAGCTCGCCGACATCAAGCATGAGATTTACCTATCATACACAACATCAAAACATTCGTTAATTCATAATACCAAACAAAAATCCGTAACATTCATTACATACTCCTAATCGACCCATTAGCAATTTACCATTTTGTTAACCATTCTTGTTTGACCATTCTTCCCGTATGACATTTTTTCCGTTAACTTTCTTTCATTCCAACATCTCGATAACATTCATACATACATTCCATTCGACCCATTAGTAATGAGGCCATACTCAAACATCGTCGCTATTCGTCATACATGTCCTAATTAACCCATTTACGACGGGTCAATTTTATCATACATGCTTGAAACAATTTCATCATTTTTTGACCCCTTTACAACACGTCATTACTTAACCATTTCACATTCTACTTTCCAAATGATTTTGACCCACTTGAGTGGTCATTATACTTCTGAAACTATTATGCAACGTATCCGTTTTCCAACATACAACATATCAAAGTTTTACCATGAACGAACATACAACACAACACTAAGGTTTAATTACTAAACTATCATCCATAGAACTACATAAAAAGAGAATTAAGTTCATATGAACTTACCACGTTCTTGCGTTTCTTGTGTTTTAGAATGACCTGCGCCTTCTTCCTTCTTCGTGCCTATATATTACAACTTCACACTTTTAGCTTTCACGAATTTCGTTATATGGGCATTCTTTATTGTACATTATGATGTTAACAAACCACATTCATTTTTTTTCATAATCACATTACATCATTTTAGCAAGTGTTCATGAAAATCACAACTAAACCAATCTAGACATTTCATCGAACACCTTGTGTGCGTATCATAAATTCAGCATAATGTACAAGTGTCTTAAGCACCTTTTTCCATAATTTATCAATTGATTAACATAAACATCCCTAATTCCACATCTTGCCATCCTAACTATGAACACATGGTTTTAATATCAATTGCTTATCAATATTTCATCAACACATTGCTTCAATCATCAATACCATACTAATTAGCATATAGGGTTTCACAATTTCTAATCATCTTATGACACACAAATGGGTTTTTACTTCAATTCATCATTGTATACAATTTCAAGCATGATTTCGACTCCCATATGCTAATACATCTAGTATTCATATTCAATTTCATATAAGATCACTGATTACACATATCACACTTCATCAACTAACATTAAAACATGAAATTCGACTTACTTGATACTTATAACACTTAAGGGATCATGATTCCTAACTCATGCATTGAAAATTCGGCCTTTTACACCTTCAATTGTGTAGAAATTTGAAGAACTAGGGTTTCCCTTGGCTCCCTCTCTCTGGTTCGATCGTACCAGCCAAGGAGAAACACTGACTTCTTTTTTTTATCCAATTTTTATTACATAATTACATTATTAGTCCCTTATCTTTTAAAATATGTTCAAAATGGCCATTTACCATACTAACTTGATTACTTCCATTTACATAAGGGGTTTTTATTTCATTATTTCTTATAAAACTTTTAATATGACAAAAATCTATGTTTATCATTCCTTATCATTAAAGCATTACGATTAAATTATTATTCTATGTCATACAAAATTTTGGGGTGTTACAAGTCTACCCACCTTAAGGAAGGTTTCGTCCCCGAAACCTGAATACGTATCGAATAATTCTGGGCAGTGCTTTCGCATTTCATCCTTCGCTTCCCATGTAAGTTCCGATTCTTTTCGATGTTGCCATTGGACCAACACTTGTCGAACGGATTTGTTGCGGAGTTGCTTCACTTTAAAATCTTTTATTGCGACGGGCTTTTCAACATAATTTAACTTTTCATCCACTTCAATATCATCCAAATGCACGTATGCCGTCTCATCCGCGAGTCATTTTCGCAGTTGCGACACATGAACAGTGTTATGAATTCCATCCAACGCGGGTGGTAATTCGAACTGGTACGCTACCGACCCAACCGGAGCGAGTATTTTGAACGGTCCGATGTACCGAGGACCTAACTTCCCGCGTTTACGAAAACGAATTATCCCTTTCCATGGAGAGACTTTTAGCAACACGTAATCACCCACTTGAAACTCAATTGGTCGCCTTCGCCGATCCGCATAAGACTTTTGTCTGTCTTGAGCCGCCTTTATCTTTGATCTAACCATGTCAATCTTTTCATTCGTTTCAGCTACTACATCCTTTGAAGCAAGTTCTCGCTGACCCACTTCCCCCCAACAAACCAGGGTTCTACATTTCCTTCCATAGAGCATTTCGTAGGGGGCCATTTTTATACTGTTATGATAACTATTGTTATACGAAAATTCTTCCAAGGGTAGATGATCATCCCAGTTTCCCCCAAAATCCACAACACACGCCCTTAGCTTATCAACTAATGTTTGGATAGTTCTTTCTAACTGACCATTGGTTTGAGGATGGTAGGCGGTGCTTATATGTAACTGGGTCCCCAATTCTTCATGAAACTTCCTCCAATATCGAGACGTGAAACGGGTATCTCGGTCGGATACTATAGACACTGGAACCCCATATCGAGATATAATCTCATTCATATAAAATTCCGCCATCTTTTCTGAAGTATAAGTCTCCCGAATGGGTAAGAAATGTGCACTTTTGGTTAGTCGATCAACGACCACCCAAATAGCATCGTGCCCTTTCCTTGTCTTGGGAAGTTTAGTCACCAAATCCATCGTTATATGTTCCCACTTCCAGACCGGTATCTCCAACGGTTGTAACTTTCCATACGGCTTTTGGTGTTCGGCTTTTACTTGAGAACACGTCAAACATTTAGCAACATACTTGACAATAACACTTTTCATCCCCGGCCACCAATAATTCATCCTCAAGTCTCGATACATCTTTGTAGCTCCCAAATGAACCGAGTATCAAGACTTGTGAGCCTCATTCAAAAGTAATTCTTTCACATCACATTCTTGAGGTATCCAGATTCGGTCATACCTCATTTTCATACCATTCGCATTTTCTTTCAAGTTATGAATAAACCCTTTCGTCCTTTCTTTCTTCAAGTCATCAGCATTCAAGGATTTAATTTGGGCTTCTTGTATTTCTTCAAGGACTTTAGAAGTGACTACCATCTTCATTGATTTTACCTGAATAGGAAGCGGGTACTCCTTTCGACTTAGAGCATCCGCCACTACATTAGCCTTCCCGGGATGATAGTGAATGTCACAATCGTAATCCTTGATGAGTTCCAACCATCTTCGTTGCCTCATATTAAGATCTTTCTGCTCGAATAAGTATTTGAGGCTTTTATGATCCGAGTAAATTCTGCATTTCACCCCATATAGGTAGTGCCTCCATATCTTCAAGGCGAATACGACCGCTGCCAACTCTAGATCATGAGTTGGGTAATTATTTTCGTGTTGCTTGAGTTGCGTCGAAGCATAAGAAACGACTTTACCTCTTTGCATTAATACACATCCTAAACCTTGACGGGAGGCGTTAGTGTATACTACCAAATCATCCGTTCCATCCGGTAAAGTCAACACCGGAGAATTAGAAAGCTTTTCCTTCAATGTCTGAAACGCTTTTTCTTGTTCTTCGCCCCATAAAAACATTTCACTCTTCTTCGTTAATTTCGTCATGGGCGAGGCTATCATGGAAAAATCTTGGATAAAACTTCTCTAATACCCAGCCAAGCCCAGAAAACTTCTTATTGCACTTGGATTCTTTGGGAGTACCCAATTCATCACTGCATCTACTTTGGACGGGTCCATATGTACACCGTCCATGTTGATTACATGACCCAAAAATTATACTTCTCTAAGACAAAAGGCACACTTCAAGAACTTTGCATATAGCTTTCCCTTGCGAAGCGTTTCTAATATATCATGTAAGTGTGAAGCATGCTCTGCTTCACTTCGGGAGTATAATAGTATATCATCAATGAAAACGATTACATACTTATCAAGCATAGGCCGGCACACCCGATTCATTAGATCCATAAATGCAGCTGGTGCGTTCGTTAACCCAAAGGACATCACTAAGAACTCGTAATGTCCTTACCGCGTTCGAAACGCAGTCTTCGGCACATCTTCTTCTCGTACACGCAATTGGTGATAACCCGATCATAGATCGATCTTTGAAAACCAACTTGCCCCTTGAAGCTGGTCAAATAGGTCATCAATTCTGGGCAACGGGTAACGATTCTTTACTGTTAACTTATTCAACTC
This sequence comes from Helianthus tuberosus, assembly GCA_030545235.1. NCBI lineage: Eukaryota > Viridiplantae > Streptophyta > Magnoliopsida > Asterales > Asteraceae > Helianthus > Helianthus tuberosus. The sequence goes on from CM060387.1 coordinate 3,246,834, forward strand.
CCTATAGTCGATGTACATTCGCATCGAACCATCCTTCTTCCTCACGAATAATACGGGTGCTCCCCAGGGCGAAACACTTGGTTGAATAAAACCTTTATCAGGCAACTCTTGGAGTTGTGTCATCAATTCTTTCATGTCGTTCGGGGCCAACCGATAAGGAGCTTTAGCTACAGGCTTTGCGCCCGGGCTAAGCTCTATTTTAAACTCCACTTCCCGCTCGGGCGGGAGCCTCGGTAAAGCTTCCGGAAACACATCCGGATATTCATTCACTACACTCACATCTTCAAGCTTTGGGACACTTCGGTTGGTATCTATCACGTAAGATAGATACGCCCTACCCCCGTTTCTTACGTGTTTGACGGCTTTGACTATAGAACAAAATTTCGACTCGACGACCCTATTGCCTTGAATACTTACTCGTTTCCCTCCGAGGTTACTACATGAATGACTTTCTTTTCGCATTGTATTTCAGCATGATTTTGGACTAGCCAATCCATTCCTATTACTATTTAAACTCCCCATACACATCGGAATAAGATCTATACTAAACTCCTCATCTTCGATTAAGATCTTATAGTTTCTACATACATCCTGCAGTAAATAACTCTTACTATCAGCTTCTTCCACTTCTAAGGGCATCGACATCTTTTCAAGCTTAAATGATGGATGACATAATAATTCATTTGAAACAAATGACCTACTAGCCCCGGAATCAAATAAAACAATCACAGGTAGGGAATTTACTAAAAATATATCTGAAACCACCTCCGGGTGAGTTTTTGCTTCTTCCGATGTTATCTGGAACATCCTTCCATGAGCCTTAGATGGCTCCTATTTCTTTCCTTCTTTCTTCGATGCTTGTTGGAGTTTTGGACATTCTGCCTTAATATGCCCTGTCTGATAACAATTGTAACACGTCTTTGGATTATTGGGACACTTGTAGTACGGGTGTCCCTCTTGCCCACATTTGTAACACCCTTTCTTTCCAAGTAAGAACTCACCCGAGTGGAGTTTCCCGCACATCTTACAAGTCAGAATTCCACTAGTTGTCTTTCCTTTCTTATTCTGATCTTGAAACCTTGTCTTCTTTGATGGGTTCTGGTTTGTATGCTTCTTCGTCACCCTTTCCTCTCCCCTTTCAACCTGCCTCTTTAGCTCAATCTCCCTATCTCTTGCCCAGTTAATTAACTCATTCAATGTCTCACACTTGGAGGGATTTATGAACTCACGATATTCAGCCTTTAACATATCATGATAACGTATAATCTTCATCCTCTGTCCCCACTATCTCCTGACAAAACTTCATCTTGTCAAGGAACGTATTCGTTATCTCATCTATCGTCTCATCCTTATGTCGAAGATGTAAGAAGTCTTCTTGAATCATATCAACCGCGAATTGTGGGCAATGATATTTCAGAAAAGGTTCCCTGAACTCCTGCCACGTTAACATTTGTACTTTATCATCCCCCAATTCCTTTGAATATGCGTCCCACCAATCCTTTGCTTGGAGTTGGAGGAGACCCGTGGTAAACATTACTTGGTCCTCCGCTTCGCATCTACTCCTTACTAACACGACCTCCATACTTGAAATCCATCTTTGACAGGCTATCGGGTTAATTTCCCCTTTATATGGTAAGGGGTTACATGCCATGAATTCCTTATACGTGCAACTTCGAGTACCTTTCTTTGTTTGTAGTTCATTAATCATTCCCTTCAACTCTTCAATCTTGGATGTCACTAAGGTATCAACTACCCCCAATACTTGGCCTTCTACTTCTTGAGTTAGTCGGGGAATACTAGCCTCAATTGCCTTTCCTACTTCTTCGACAATTCTTTCATTTATCATATCTTGTTGTGCCGCAACATTATCATTCACATTTACATTATCCGCCATCTACATAAAACATTCATTTCATTCATTAAATTTCTTTTCATACTTTCCTTCATCATAATTAACTCATTTTATCATACTACAATCAATTTGTATTTCATACTTCATGCATTATCGTCATCGACGATCATGGCGTATCGTGTAGATCAAAATCTTTGGTCACAACGATTTACCTTTTCACCCTTCGTATATACTTTCCCCCATCATACTTAATATAAAAATTATCTTAAACATTGATTACGAGGCCTTAGAAACTGGTTAAAACAAGTCCCCTAATAAAAAAACAGCAAAATAAAAAAATGCCTATGATTGAGACCCTCGCGGGCCACGAGAAACTACCCCATATTCTGTCGCGGGCCGCGACAGAGGTCGCGTGACGACAGAGGTCGCGTGACGCGACGGCGAATCTAGCTGGGTGTTGCGCGACGCGACACCCCATTTTTAACAGAATGTTCAGTTCTGTGTTGCTGCATTTGCCCAGCTCCATCCTTTTCTAAAATCATAACTTTAAAACCTCATATCTATAGTTCTACTAGTCCGTTTTACTCGTTTCTTTTTCCTACTTGTCCGTAATTTAAATACGAACCCGTTTAACATCATCATTTGCCTTAAAACTCGGTTTATAAACATATAACCGATAAATCCCTTTTTATTTCTAAATATAAACATAATCAAATTTACGATTTACTTACTTACATAGCGCTTTGGAACGAACACACCTTCATACGAGCTTTCGGTTTGAGTTCAAGCATTTTAGCTCTAAGACTTGAATCCCTCAAACCTCGGCTCTGATACCAACTTGTGGCGCCCACTTTTCACATTCAATAAATAATGTAAACATCATACTAATTTTAAAAAAATTTGGGCATGACCCCTTCGTATATAGAAGATTCCCTTCTTTTAACAATAACATTCGAATTATGTTCTTAGACACTTTTCAAAAGATACAAAATTATGACAATACAAGTTTCATCAAAATCATTTTGTCCAAACTACCCAAATGTAAAAATTAAAACTTCAAACTACTAAGATCATCCTAGATAAAAGTTTAACATTTACATCTCAAAAATAATTTTGACCCATTTCAAAAGATAAATAGAACCAGAAGCGCATAAGGGCGATGTAGTGTGTTCGGTCCGAGCTCGCCGACATCAAGCATGAGATTTACCTATCATACACAACATCAAAACATTCGTTAATTCATAATACCAAACAAAAATCCGTAATATTCATTGTATACTCCTAATCGACCCATTAGCAATTTACCATTTTGTTAACCATTCTTGTTTGAACCATTCTTCCCGTATGACATTATTTCCGTTAAATTTCTTTCATTCCAACATCTCGATAATATTCATACATGCATTCCATTCGACCCATTAGTAATGATCCCATACTCAAACAGCGTCACTATTCGTCATACATGTCCTAATTAACCCATTTACGACAGGTCAATTTTATCATACATGGTTGATACAATTTCATCATTTTTTGACCCGTTTACAACAAGTTATAACTTAACCATTTCACATTCTACTTTCCAAATGATTTAGACCCACTTGAGTGGTCATTATACATCCGAAACTATTGTGCTACTTATCCGTTTTCCAACATACAACATATCAAAATTTTACCATGAACGAACATACAATACAACACTAAGGTTTAAGTACTAAACTATCATCCATAGAACTACATAAAAAGAGAATTAAGTTCATATGAACTTACCGCGTTCTTGCGTTTCTTGTGTTTTAGAATGACCCGCGCCTTCTTCCTTTTTCGTGCCTATATATTACAACTTCACACTTTTAGCTTTCACAAATTTCATTATATGGGCATTCTTTATTGTATATTATGATGTTAACTAATCACATTCATTTTTATTTTTTCCATAATCACATTACATCATTTTAGCAAGTGTTCATGAAAATCACAACTAAACCAATTTAGACATTTCATCGAACACCATGTGTGCATATCATAAATTCGGCATAATGTACAAGTGTCTTAAGCACCTTTTTCCATAATTTATCAATTGATTAATATAAACATCCCTAATTCCACATCTTGCCATCCTAACTATGAACACATGGTTTTAACATCAATTACTTATCAATATTTCGTCGACATATTGCTTCAATCACCAATACCATACTAATTATCATATAGGGTTTCATAATTTCTATCTTATGACATACAAATGGGTTTTTACTTCAAATCATCATTGTATACAATTTCAAGCATGATTTCGACTCCCCTATCCTAATACATCTAGTATTCATATTCAATTTCATATAAGATCACTGATTACACATATCACACTTCATCAACTAACATTAAAACATGAAATTCGACTTACTTGATATTTATAAAACATAAGGGATCATGATTCCTAACTCATCCATTGAAAATTCGACCTTTTAATCCTTCAATTTTGTAGAAATTTGAAGAACTAGGGTTTCCCTTGGCTCCCTCTCTCTCGTTCGATCGTACCAGCCAAGGAGAAACACTGACTTCTTTTTTTATCCAATTTTTATTACATAATTACATTATTAGTCCCTTATCTTTTAAAATATGTTCAAAATGGCCATTTCCCATACTAACTTGATTACTTCCATTTACATAAGGGGTTTGTATTTCATTATTTCTTATAAAACTTTCAATATGACAAAAATCTATGTTTATCATTCCTTATCATTAAAGCATTACGATTAAATTATTTTACTAAGTCATACGAAATTTTGGGGTGTTACAAGTTTTTTGCTTCTGAATCTTTGATCCTCAGCTTGAAAGTCCTCACAAATAAATGGAGTGCTAGGAAAGATTCAACCCTTTCTTCTGTCCCAAGGAGATTGGCCAAACAAGCAAAGTTTGTCACTTCATGCAAACAGAAAAGAATAAGTCAGGGATAGAATGAGTTATGCGCAGGTTATCTAAGGATCCTATATCCTCCCCTTCAAGATCCACATTTTAGGTGAACAATCCCCATTGGGGATGGAATGCTTTCTCACAAAGAAGAACTGGTTCTTCCCATGTGGATTCGTTTTGGGTAGTTTTGAGGATCAGAAGAGGTTGATGAGGTATAGATTTGAACAAGAAGCGGCTGGAGCCATCAGTAACTAAGGAGTAAAGGAATGAAAGCTCAGGTTATGAGAATCTCCTCAATGGTATAGAGGGCTCTTCAGAGCATGGGCATGGCCTAACTGTAGCTGATACCAGTCAGGGTGAAGAATCTTTGGATGAGGTGTGGAAAAGGGTAAGAATAACTTAGGATGAAAGGTAAAGCTGGAAATCAAACCACACCGGCGAAACCACATCATTACGAGCCGATGGGTCAAATGGCCGGAAAACGGTTTTCGGTGGGAAGCAGGGAGCAAGATTTTCTATCTTAGGGTCAGTGAACTTGCATATCTCTGATGAAGGATTCATCAAGAGATTTTGGCTCTTGAGCGAGTTATCCTTCTCTGGGCTGGTACCAGGAGAGGATCTAGATATGAAGAATTAGGGAAAGAGAATAGAGAGAAGAGGCAAGAATAATATCTGATTGTGTTCTCCGTAATGAAGATATACAATGGATCTTCTAATCTTTTAAGAAGCCGAATGGGTTATCTCTACCCTAAATAGCGCAATGATGGTTGTAGATGATCAAGTCCCATCCGTCAGAAGTTGTAACATCTATTTCGAATAAAACGGAAATATGACAGCTGTGAATTCATATCACAACTGCCATATTGGGGGAAATTGTTAGGGGCTAGATTTTTATTATCATGGATCCAATATTCTGAGGTGTTACCTGGATAAGTTATCCTTAGTGGGTAATGCAGAGACTCAGAGGATCAAAGATCCTTATTATTTCTTATAGTTTCTAACAATTTTTCTTGATATTTTCCTATGTTCATGTGCAGGATATCAACGTGGTTGACAGAGTCTGAGCTGGAATCTCGAAAATAATTCATTATAGAAGTTGTACATGCTTATTCCACAACGGTCATGGGGAGTGAACGTGGTCAAGCAAGTTTTTCGGACTTAGTTGTTATTGTTATTCAAAAAGGGTTGATCAAGTGTTATAGGACACATTCTCACTTTCGCATACACACACAACGAACTAGAAGCTTACAAACACTCTTAGCAATCAGTTGTTGTTACACACTTGATCAACATGCGAAATTGTAACTATTTTTATTGTTCAATATAGTTGGTGATTGATAGTTTTCACCACCTGAGGTTTTTGTGCCGGTGATCTACTAGTGATCAAGGTTTTTCTCATATAAATCTCTGTGTTCAATTTCATTTACAGTCTTACATTCATTTCTATCATTGTTAATCACCTAAGCACTCTACCTCACATTTCAGATTTGGTTACATTATCCTTAATCAGATTTTTGACCAAAACATTATTTAACCCTAGCAATCTAACACTAAAGACAGACCGACAACCTTTCACCTCACAGCTATCGAGATTTGCAGAATACTTAACCCTATTCAAATTACAACTATATCCCTATGGATCACCATGTCTAGCAAAACATTCAATAGTCCAAACACATAATAAATAACCTAGCATGCAACTATTATTTTGAACGGCATTCAACTAGCAACATGAGGGATAATAATTATTAAATGAACAAGATTAAATTAGCATGCATATATGATCATAAGAAAACATGTCTTTACTTTAATATTAGAATCCACATAATAAAAGTTCCAAACCGATAAAATAAATGTCAAACATAACGTGTATTCATCTACCCTATGCAGTGAACAAGTTTAACCAAGAACTATAGTAAAAAACAATAAATAAATTTGAATTGAGTAGCAAAACATGTTCATAATTTAAATAACACAAAGTATATAGAAACCAAAACTAAAAAGTGAGCCAAGTATTATAAAGGAATATAACAATAAGGACAATAAACTAGATACATAAATTTTATTGGGGAATTGGCCTGTAATAATCTCACCTAGACCTTATTGGCCATCAATAATTCCACCTCAGAATATTCCCCCCACCAGTCCCACCTTTCAGCTATTTTTACTACAATGGTCCCCCGTTAAAAATACTTAACGGTGTTAAGCTTTTTTTCCAAATTACAAACAGATTTCTTAGGGCTTTTGATCAGAACGATGATACGAGTCCATTGATGTAAAACTTACTTCGAAATGGTGCTCCAAGTGACTTATTTTGGTTAATTGGAAATTTAAACACCCGAATTGAAGCGTCGTTTTCATCGTTTGGAGCACCGTTTCGAGGCAAGTTTTACATCAATGGACTTGTATCGTCGTTCTAATCCAAAGCCCTAATAATCTATTTGTACTTTGGAAAAAAGCTTAACTCCGTTAAGTTTTTTTAACGGGGGACCATTGTAGGAAAAATAGGTGAAAGGTGGACTGGTGAGGGGAATATTCTGGGGTGGGATTATTAATGGCCAATAAGTTCTAGGCGGGGGTTATGGCGTGGGTTGGGTACAAACGCCCAACTCACCACCCCGGGTGGGCTTGGGTTTCGGCGTGGCCCCTTGGGCAGGGGTTTCAGGCCGGGTGTGACAACCCGAACTTTCAAGGTTTGTAATGTTTAATCTGATGATCTTTACTCCGTGTTTCTTTTATAAATCTATTAAGCGTGCATGTTATTTTGTTAAACTAACATATTAGCATCTTTGGGCCGCAAGTTTTTGGGTCACACATTAACCCTTGTGTCGTCATTACACTCCGGACCGAAGCCCAATAACAATGTAATCCAAATGGGCTCGGCCCACATATTCCGATTAGATTTATATGTATGGGTTTTCCCATGCATCTTGCATATTATGAAAGATTGAGCAAACCTTAATCAACCCCCTTAAACTAATTCCTTGAAATTAATACTTCTCGGCCCACCCAGTATTATGATTAAATTCGGCCCAAGCCCATGTCGCATGTATATGTAAGTAGAATATGTATTATGTGTTATCTCAAACTCCAAAACAAAACCCTACTGGTTCCATACTTTACGTACATCAGGAGACCCCCCCCCCCCCTCTCGATACATTCTCTTGTTCGATCAACGCTAGTGGTTAGTAAACTCATATCCATGCTAATTATTAATTGATCATTGTGTTTTGTATGTGCTTGATTTAATAAGGTATTGGTATGTTTATATATGTTATTAATCATGTGAGGATGTGATAGTTTATATTAGGGCCACGTATATTAGAAACCTTGATGAACATCTCTTAGACCATTAATAAATCTGCCATAATAGTTAGTTGATGTTGTGAATTGATCTAGCCGTTGCATGAAGTATGAATGAGTATGATGTGTGAGTCAAGTGAATATTGATTGCAAATATTAGAGTTTATTGATGTTTGTTATTATTGTATGATCTTGGTATGATGATAGATGGGTAATGTCTATGAGACTCGGATGACACGTAACAAATTATTTATGATGTTTAGGGTGCTGATTTGTTAATAACGAATAGAGTTGATTTATGGGCTAGGGTCCTTGCACACTTTAAGGTCTGATTCGGTTAAAAAGGGTGCATGTATGAACTATAAATTGATCTTAGGGGTGGCATGTTAATTGATCCTTACTTAATATTGATTTGATAAGATGTGATGGTTGAAAAAAATGAGGAAAAGCATCTGATGTTAACATAAACACTTGATAGATTGATTTAAGGAATGGGCCGCATACACACACACTATGAACTGGGTTGATGTGCTGAATGAATCGAACGGCCCAACCGGCCACACAAAGGGAACTGGGTTATCTTCATAATGGGCCGAGTGGTGTGGGAAACCACTTTATATTTGGGCTATCATGATAGCAGGCCGCACCACAAGGGTAACAGATCTGATTAAGTATGGGCCTAACATGTTTAATGGTTGGGCTGGTAGTATTTGTGAATAAGACTATGCATGTATTTGTGATGTAAGTTTGAACTATTATATCTTAAGCAACGATCCGAAGGCACTAGGTGAATGGATTAATGGTCACGACTCAAACTATATGTGTGCGTTACCTGTTCAATCAATGTGCTTTATGTGAACGATGAATACGTGAATTAATAGTATGTGTAATATGTGGTTCATGTGCATATAGAACTGATTGTTATCGGTAACCCTTTTAGGGCGTGTTTGTTCAACTGATAAACAAGATACTTAATCTTACCGAGAAAACCACAGGTGAGTTCACTACTCTTGAGCATGCGTCCCGGTGGTTGGGACAGTCAGTGGGTATCCCGGGGAGGGATAAGTCTTTTGGGTAAAACTGGAATATTGGATAATAATCTCACTCTATCACTCTTAAGTCCCATCTTTTTTTTGTTACTGGAGAGGTAGCAGGTATTAGTTGGTAGCGCTACTTAGGTTTGGCACCCTCACCCCGTACCAGAGAGGACGGGTGTGAACTAATGACCTAGTCATGCCCAGTGCTTTGATAGGAGCACTAGGGAACGGGCAAAACATACATCAGGAGCCGTCTTGTTCAGCATCGAGATATTATCAATATTACTTTTGGATTTGTTAATGAACTGGAATAAACACTTTATAACTAACGTTTTCGAAAAGCTGTGAACTCACCAGCGTTGTCTGATACACTTGTTGCATGCTCGCAGGTCCTTAGATGTTTTGGATTTGGAACATGTTGTTTGGAGTAGCTGGAGTGGTCATGGTTCGAATGGAAGGATTCATGTGATTGAATTATTGCTACTATACATTGGTTTTGAAACAGTTTAACTTTGGTTTATTAATTGCTTCCGCTGAACATGTTGGTTTTCATTTAAACTTGTTGATGGTATTTTCATTAATAATTGAGGATTTTATTTATAAACTTGTATGGGTTCAATGTAATTAGTGGCTCGTTGTTGGTACGTCACACGCCTAGCAGGGACATTCCCTTGGTGGTATTTTGGGGGTGTGACAGTTTGGTATCAGAGCCACTGATTATAGTGAACTTGGTTTTAAAACGTTTTTGTAAAAGGAGACTATAACCGAACAGTTCTAAATACGTGAATACGACCATGACACTCAGCTCCAGACTGCAAGGTTCGTCTCTCGTATACTCATTATACTGCATAACTAGTGAACACTTACATATGATATTGCATGTGATTGCACATTTAGCACAACAGTATGAATTCATGTATTACTTGCATGTGTTATGTGACTGATTGGATGGTATTTCCCTAAACATTCATGACTTACGATTCGTGATGCTCTTTGTTTGCTACTCGAGGTTGAGCAACCATTTGACATGAGTTAGGAGGAGCTGAGATGAGCATGCAAGTCACAATATTATTGTGGGTGCACACATAATAATAATGTGGGGTGCATGCGAGTCCCAGTGAGGCTTAACAATTGAAAAAGGGGTTCCGTTCCGTTATTTGATCGATGTGAAATACAATAGTCTATAGGAGTCATGGTAGTGATTGTCTCCTACTTGAACGTGATCTTTTCACTCCTCTCTGAATCCTTTCGAACCACGATGCTATCGAGTAGTACCTGAACACCCATCTGAACGCCTAGCGAACTGTGTAGAATGTTAGGTGCTTGTACGAACATCCTTGAGTTGGATGTTGCAACGACAATGATTGGTCTATACCTTTCTCACTTTTCTTCGTTTGCTGGAACTTAACGTATTGACATCTTAAATCCTGAAGTGCGATCACTTCTGCAACACTCTCGCGACATACCGTTTATTACTCAGTCAACTTGCAATAATGATGGACAAGAGGGTAAACATAGTACCTTACCGACTTCAGCATTTGAACGACCCTAGTTACCGGCAGCGAACAACAAGGATTTGACTCCAATCGAATCCTTAACCCCAGCCAGCGACTCATGGGAGTCGACTCTTACGAACCAATCGGGACAAAATCGATGACGATTGACTGTAGAGCGGACTGTGTAACCGCCCGCACCATGAGTAGTACCTTAGGACGTGGCACGAAATGTGAAAAGATGGACCTTGTTGGTGAAAGGACGCAGGACACCGTTACATGCAACAATATTAGAGGCAACAGTGGCGGCAACATCAAGGTACTCGTGATCGCAGCTTACAGTATGGAAATGAAGGTGACCTCGACAAGGATGGACTGTGTTAAGTCAAGGTGACGACAACCAAGGGAATGTCGGCAGTACTGGAAATTTTCGTAACAAAAACAACACTGGAAATGAAGCTCATGGAAGGACATTTAGTATTGGCATAGGCTATACCAGGCGTAATAGCAACACGATAGCTTGGATGGGTAGCTATTCGCTTCGTCTCCGATCTGTTTGCCCTGATATTTCTTGAAACGGAACTTGTTGTGGCAGCAACGGATGGTAAGGCAATGGAAACCTCATATGTTCGTTGGGATGCAAACTCGACCTTGTGGGACAAGTGTTCGACATCTACCCTTGATGGTTTTGTTGAAGTAGTTAGTGTGGATGGGTTATCCAGATATCGCGCAGATATACCTTGTGAGAAGAAAATTTTGAATATCCCTCTCCTTTGTGGCGAATCGTCATCTCTCCTAAAGCATCAGAGTGGTGTACAGGTTAGCATCATTCCAGCAATGAAAGTACAGAAGTGTCTACGGAGGGATTACCCCGTTATGTTGGCAACCGTTGCTAATGTTAAGGCTAAGGAAAAGAGGATCGAGGATCCACCAATTGTTTGTGATTCCACTCAGTGTGCTACTCGAGGAACTTTCAGGTTTACTTCCACAACTGATTAGGTGGCGTCTCAGATTGATCTCACGACCAGAGGCAGCCTTGATTACTCGTACTCCTTATCGTCTGGCGCCTGGAAAGTTGTAATAACTGTCCAATCAACCTCAGGAAACTACAGGATGGGAGTTTTATAGATTTAGCTCCTCGTTTTGGGGAAACGCGCTCTATTGCGGAAACGAGGGACAAGTCCATTCGTACGTATACAGACTACCACAAGGTGGCTATCATAAACCGTCACCCTCTGCCTCGCATCGACGACCTGCCTGACCCATTACAATAATCAAGATTCTATCCGGAAACTGACTTAAGACCGGACTGTCATCTGATGGAAGCCCATGGGGAGGATGATTCCTAACACGGCGTTACAGATCCAGTATGGCCACTACGATTTTCTGTTCAAGTTATTTAAGATATCCAACACACCAGCAGCCTTAGGGATCACATGAGTAGCATGCGTCAACCTCGTTTCGCCAGATTCATCGACCGCATTTATCTGTGATGTTTAGAATCACTACCAGGCGAAAAGAACACCATGAACGGCATCTGTATTTTGTCCTAGAGCTCCTAGGGGAGGAGCAACTCCACGCGAAGTCTACCTAAGTGTGACTTCAGGATTTGGGAGGTACACTTTATTGGTCACGTAATCAACGAAGTGGGAATACACGTGGATCTCGCTAAGACCCGTTTTGGTTAGAAACTGATCGACACCAAAGATCCCTTCGAGGATACAGCAATTTTTTGGTCTCACTAGATGCTATCGCAGATTCATCACATGATTTTCGAAGATCGCGCAGCTTAAATCTCTTTAGCACAGCAGGGTGCTTTGCTCGTGGGAGACAAAACAGGAGGACGTCTTTTCAGCTTTCGAATCCCAACTCTGCAATACACTAAGCATCGTCTCTACCCGAGGGTGCGGGTGATTTAGTGGTATATCATGATGGTTCGAATCAGAGTCCCAGTTACACGCCGATGCAACACGAGAAGGTGATAGCTTACGTAATAGACTTACAAGGAGAATTACACGACACACAATCTGCGGTGGAAACCGTGGTCTTTGGATGTAAGTTAGAGGCATTACTTGGATGGTACCGAATGCACTACTTAGACCGATCACAAGGGCCTCCCGTGTACCCTGGTTTCGAAAGAGCTAAATCAGTTAATGGCATCGCTGGATGGAATTTTTGGATGATTACGACTGCGAAACATGAATGTGCACGAGCTCTGCATCTCATTATCGACTCTAACCTACCTGATCAAACTTGCTCTGTTCAGACTGGAGAACTGAAGGAAGAGGATTTTCAAGTAGAACCCATGCGGGGCATGGAGGAGCAACCTTTAGCAGGTCGGACGATATGCGCTACCTCATGGAACGAATGTGGATCTTATTATACGGCAACTGTAGGGAACTCGTGTCGAGCAAAGCACACCGACCTCGATATTCTAGTCGTCTGGATTTTGATGAGAGATATTAGGATCTCTAAATCTTTTAATGGTGATCGGGCATGAAGACCCACCTGGCAATGTATGTGAGTGATGCTCGACCTGTAAGAAAAGTCAAGGTGGAGTATCAGCAACCAGAAACACCCATATGAAAATGAGAACAGACTGCCATGGATTTTGTCGCTAGTCTACCTAAAACTCGAAACGGAAACATTATCGTTATCACCTAGGTGATCGCCGATTGCCTCACGTAACCAGCACACTTTCTTGTAATCAAGGAAAATGACGAGTTGTCACAGCTTGTGAATACCCCTCTGGGAGAGGCGGTTGTTAGGCACGAGGTGCCAACTCCTGTTACCTTTGATTTTGATCCATACCTAGCTTATAACAGGCAGTATACAACACACTTGGCTTACGTATAGACATGAGCATTACTCAGTATCATAGGACAACGGTTGGAGTCAGCGAACCTCTGAAGACATGCTGCGAGCATGCATGTGAATGACTTAGTAAAAAAATTGAAAAGGACACCTACCTATGGTTGGCTTTACTGCAACAGCTACCATTCTAGTATTCAGGCAGCTCTGGCTGAAGCATCGCATGGACGATAATGCCAATCTCATTGTTGGACTAAGGAGGGTGACAACCTAATCGCAGATCCAGGATTTGTACTCGAACCCCTTGGGAAGCTGTTAAGCTTAGGAAACACTGGGATTTCGCTGTGGGCGAACGTATCATAATCAAAAGTCTCACCCTGGGAGGGTGCGGTACGCTATGGGAAACGGGGCCAGCTTAGTTTGCGGTACATAGGGACATTTGGATTCTTGAACGGATTGATGATATGGCTCACGAACTCGAGTTACCTGACGAATTAGGTAACGTACACGATCTCATTTATGTCTCGAACCTAAGGAAGCGTCTGTTTGACGCAACACTTGTGATACCCTTGTTGAGGAACCCACTGTTAAAACAGTCGAATTTCAATCGTGAGAGTTTGTTGGAACTCAATACGTGGACCGAAGTTCCCGTGAGAACGCAAAGATCAGGTGAAGCTCTGTTATCCCCGACTGTTCAAACGGTGGAATCAACTTTTGATATCATTGGCGAATTTTGGGACGAAATTCCCTTTCAAGTTGGGGATGATGTGGCACCTGAGGAAAACCTGCAGTAATCTTGATTTATCACTTCACTCCCCTGTGCTTCCTTGTCAAATTTCGGGACGAAATTTCTTTCAAGTTGGGGATGATGTGACAACCCGAACTTTCAAGGTTTGTAACGTTTAATCTGATGGTCTTTACTCCGTGTTTCTTTTATAAATCTATTAAGCGTGCGTGTTATTTTGTTAAACTAACATATTAGCATCTTTGGGCCGCAAGTTTTTGGGTCACACATTAACCCTTGTGTCGTCATTACACTCCGGACCGAAGCCCAATAACAATGTAATCCAAGTGGGCTCGGCCCATATATTCCTATTAGATTTATATGTATGGGTTTTCCCATGCATCTTGCATATTATGAAAGATTGAGCAAACCTTAATCAACCCCCTTAAACTAATTCCTTGAAATTAATACTTCTCGGCCCACCCAGCATTATGATTAAATTCGGCCCAAGCCCATGTCGCTTGTATATGTAGGTAGAATATGTATTATGTGTTATCTCAAACTCCAAAACAAAACCCTACTGGTTCCATACTTTACGTACAGCAGGAGAAACCCCCCTCCTCTCGATACATTCTCTTGTTCGATCATGGCTAGTGGTTAGTAAACTCATATCCATGCTAATTATTAATTGATCATTGTGTTTTGTATGTGCTTGATTTAATACGGTATTGGTATGTTTATATATCTTATTAATCATGTGCGGATGTGATAGTTTATATTAGGGCCACGTATAATAGAAACCTTGATGAACATCTCTTAGACCATTAATAAATCTGCCATAATAGTTAGTTGATGTTGTGAATTGATCTAGCCGTTGCATGAAGTATGAATGAGTATGATGTGTGAGTTAAGTGAATATTGATTGCAAATATTAGAGTTTATTGATGTTTGTTATTATTGTATGATCTTGGTATGATGATAGATGGGTAATGTCAATGAGACTTGGATGATACGTAACAAATTATTTATGATGTTTAGGGTGCCGATCTGTTAATAACGAATAGAGTTGATTTATGGGCTAGGGTCCTTGCACACTTTAGGGTCTGATTCGGTTAAAAAGGGTGCATGTATGAACTATAAATTGATCTTAGGGATGGCATGTTAATTGATCCTTACTGAATATTGATTTGATAATATGTGATAGTTGAAAAAAATGAGGAAAAGCATCTGATGTTAACATAAACACTTGATAGATTGATTTAAGGAATGGGCCGTATACACACACATTATGAACTGGGCTGATGTGCTGAATGAATCGCACGGCCCAACCGGCCACACAAAGGGAACTGGGTTATCTTCATAATGGGCCAAGTGGTGTGGGAAACCACTTTATATTTGGGTTGGCATGATAGCGGGCCGCACCACAAGGGTAACGGATCTGATTAAGTATGGGTTGAACATGTTTAATGGTTGGGCTGGTAGTATTTGTGAATAAGACTATGCATGTATGTGTTGTAAGTTTGAACTATTATATGTTAAGCAATTATCCGAAGGCACTAGGTGAACGGATTAACGGTCACGACTCAAACTATATGTGTGCGTTACCTGTTCAATCAATGTGCTTTATGTGAACGATGAATGCGTGAATTAATCGTACGTGTAATATGTGGTTCATGTGCATATAGAACTGACTGTTATCGGTTACCCTTTTAGGGCGTGTTTGTTCAACTGATAAACAAGATACTTAATCTTACCGAGCAAACCACAGGTGAGTTCACTACTCTTGAGCATGCGTCCCGGTGGTTGGGACAGTCAGTGGGTATCCCGGGGAGGGATAAGTCTTTTGGGTAAACTGGAATATTGGATAATAATCTCACTCTATCACTCTTAAGTCCCATCTTTTTTTTGTTACCAGACAGGTAATGGGTATTAGTTGGTAACGCTACTAAGGTTTGGCACCCTCACCCCGTACCCGAGAGGACGGGTGTGAACTAATGACCTAGTCATGCCCAGTGCTTTGATAGGAGCACTGAGGAATGGGCAAAACATACATCAGGAGCCGTCTTCTTCAGCATCGAGATATTACCAATATTACTTTTGGATTTGTTAATGAACTGGAATAAACACTTGGTAACTAACGTTTTCGAAAAGCTGTGAACTCGCTAGCGTTGTCTGATACACTTGTTGCATGCTCGCAGGTCCTTAGATGTTTTGGATTTGGAACTTGCTGTTTGGATTAGCTGGAGTGGTCATGGGTCGACCGGAAGGATTCATGTGATTGAATTATTGTTACTATACATTGATTTTGAAACAGTTTAACTTTGGCTTATTAATTGCTTCCGCTGAACATGTTGGTTTTCTTTTAAACTTGTTGATGGTATTTTCATTAATAATTGAGGATTTTATTTATAAACTTGTATGGGTTCAATGTAATTAGTGGCTCGTTGTTGGTACGTCACACGCCTAGCAGGGACATTCCTAGGTGGTATTTTGGGGGTGTGACACCGGGCGTTGGGCGGGGCTATCAAGATGACATGGCGGGATCTCATTGGCCAAGACAAGTAGCCGTTTGGGCTAGCCGTTGGCCAACGGCTATATGTTTAAAAAAATTATTTTTTCACTATAAATACTCACACTTCTATTCATTTTTTACCACAACTACTCCACCTCTTCTATAATCATCTCAATCTTATTTTAAAAAAAAATCTCATCCAACCACAATACGAAAAATGAATCCTCATAATTGTGGTTTTGACCAGAACAATCCGTGGGCATACCAAGAAACACCTAGCCCATCATCCAATCATCCAATTGCTCCCTTTTTAATACACTGCACTATGCCGGATATGGCTGGTTGCGCATCGTTTATCTCGAATCGTTTGTATACTAACTTCCCTCACACCGACGATTCTATACCTAGCCCGATTCCACAAACGCCCATCAACCTTTCCCAAACCGAAACCGTCCCCGAAACTCAACCCCCCCATCGATGGTTCTTCCGCATCCAAACCCATCAAGAAGAGAAGTGACAAGAAAAAAACCGAGGCCGAGAAAGCACTTGAAAGCGCCAAACGAAAACAACAAAGATGGGTCCTTAAAGAAGAAGTTGCATTGGCGAGGGCTTGGGTTCAGAAATCTCTACATCCAATTTTAGGTATTTTTAAAAATTTTGTAGCCCTTATTTTAATATTTATGTTTTTTTATTATACAACTTTGTAATATATTAAATGTTGTTTTTATTAAAATAGGAAATTCTTAACATAGAAACCATTTGTGGGACGCGGTCAGTAAAACATTCCACGAAGAAATGGAAAGCGAGCTTTATCGTGAAAATGATAGCTTATCCTCGAAGTGGACTGAGATAAGCGGGCAACTCACCAAATTTAGTGGTTATTTACATAAGGCAAAGCAAAACCCAAAAAGTGGTGAAACCGAAGCCGACTTTGTTACAAATGCATTGGTTACATACAAATCGAATGTGGGGAGCGACTTCCGTTTCATGCATTGTTGTGACATTTCTAAGTTCCATCCCAAGTGGGAAAATATCCCAGTGGTAGCGAAACTAACACGTCTTCCAAAAGGTCAAGGGCACCCTCGTCCCAAGCCCAATCGGATGCACGAGATTAAGAGTTGGAGGACGATGTGGATGATTCGCCAAACCGGCCAGAATACGGAAGAGATGCCGCAAAAAAAGGCGCGCTCAAGAATCAAGATCGGGTACGTCATCGCCTTCAGTTGGGAGTTCGGGCTTGCGTATGGGAGTATACAACGATCAGTTGGAAGACATTGCATGCAAGTTAGATACATTTAACGTATTCCAACAACAAAGGGCCGAAATTCGGAAGAGCAAAGAAGCTAGGGATGCCCTGAAACAAAGACGAGATGATATGAAATTTCTAGCCCAGTCCTTCGATCACCTATCAGGTGAAGAGTTGGAACTAATGTTGGAGACGAGAGAAGAGATAAAGAAAAAATATTCCAAGCACTAGGAATTTTTTATGTAATTTCCTTTATTTTAAAATGTAATCGGTTTTTATTTAAAAAACCTTATTAAATTTTAAATTTGTTTATAAAAAAATATAAATACGGAGGTTTGGGCTGGCCACGCCTCAAACCCTCGCCCCACAATACCGTCTTCAACGTGGGTCAGCCCAGCGAAGCCCACCCAAGCCACGTGTCGGGCCACGCCCCGCCATACCCCACGGTCTGAGACCATACGTAATGGGCGGTTTCTGGCGTTTTTTTACTTGAATCACGCCCCAATCACGCTGCCGGACCGCCCCCTTGGGCGTTGTTTGCAGAAAATGGGGTGCCGGCGTTTTTTTAAAGAACGCCTGGTGTGTGAGGGGCAATGTTTACTTGTCCAATAAGAAGCTTCCATATATTATTAGTTTGTTTTATTTTTTTTAAATAATATTGATGGGGCATTATTGGGCATTATTACCCATATATGAAAAACGTCTATAATGCTCCTTTGCTGACTGTGATGATACGTGTCGCATAACGCCCATAGGTAGGGGCATTATTTATGTGTACCACTACGCATGTTCTGATATATTTTTACGATAAAGTATATTAGGAATCTTTTAGTCCGGAGTCTATTTTGTTTATGATGTGCAAGTTGAATACGCCTTTGATTCAGTGTTTCTAGATATTCAGACTTTTCTCCATTTACCCCTGCTGATAAAGTCAAAGGTTAGTTTGACACTCATTGCTTATTTTTTCTACAACTGATTATGAAAATTGTTTTTTTTTTTTATTAAGGGGTGCCTTATTCCCACATACCCTATATCTTATTTTCACATCCCCTATTGTATACGGCCGTATACAATTATACGGCTCGTATAGAATGTTTTTGAATAGGAAAATGCGCAGAGAATGTTTTTTTTTTGTTTTATTATATACGGCCCGTATACAGTTATACGAGTCGTATACATGTGTATACGATTTGTAAAACGTATACGGCTCAATTGATTTATTTTTGTGGGTTTTTGATGTTAGGACATGTATACGGGCCGTATAACTATATACGGGCCGTATATATTGGCTTTTTTCAAGTATCACGTTTTATTCCCGTAAAAACACAATCATTCTAGGGTTTCTAAAACTCTTCATCACCTTTAACAATGTCGATAAACGTTGATCGGAACATGCCGCTTAAATCGGAGCACAGGTAGAGTAACGTTACCGATCAGTCCGTTGATGAAAACCTTAGCGATCGCAGAGATCTTCGTGTTGGTTATTTATCGATTCCGAGTAACTAGTAGAAGAACCTGCCACAAACAAGTTCTCCACAGTTTGCTATTCAGATCTCTGTTCGGTCATCTTTCCAAACTACAACACACGATACTTTTAATAAGCTGTCATAGTTGTCAAATTCGATTTCAACAAATCTTTTCATTCTCCTTCAATTTCTAAAACATTCTCTGTTACATGAAGACGTGTCAGGTTCTTCTACTAGTGGTATTTTACTGAAGTATTGAAGATTGAGGCGGGCATTGTTTAAATCTGAATATAACTAGATGTTACGTGTATCAGCGTTGTTTATCACCCTGTGTGAGCATTGGAAACCCGACAAACAGTCTTGACAACTGTGACATTTTATCTATCTTTGTGTGTCACATTCATCCTGTTATTGCAATCGATATGATTAATTTTTTCAGATTTTTTTCTAATTAGCGTTGTTAACTACCAAAAGAATGCATACACAAATAGTTCTAGTAGACGAAGCAAAGAGACCGTTGTGTATCTGAATCAGGTTCTCAAACAAACACTACCAAAGATGGGTTGGTGAAAAATACCGGAGCTGTTATCTCGGTTGTTCAGTACTCTCCTATATCAACTTGAACGGTTGATGTTTACAAGGATCGTTCTAATAGATTAAAGAGAATAAACCATTTTTTACCAATTTTCACTCCAGTAGTTGAAACTTGAGTGCAGGAATCAATTCAAAACCCTCACCCTCAAAAATCAACCAGAAACCAAAGGAAAAAAGGGTTGATAATGGCTGATGGTTCTTCATTGAGGAAACCAAACGTAGACGGAGATGATAGGTCTGGTAACCGGAAGAGAAATCAATTGTATTTTTTTAGTTGCTTCTCTGGTTAAGTTTCTGAACCAACCGAAATCCACAAATTCCAACAGTTTCTTCATAGATTTCGTCCGGGTTCCAAACTCTTTCACACAAAGTTAATATTCACTGTGGTGGATGCAAGCATAAAGTTAGAAAAAATACTCAAGTTGAACGGACGATATGTATCAACAAATTGTGAGTGGGAATATGGCTATGAAGAATATTATGGATAAACAATCACCGTATACGGGTTTTTCTGCTAGTTATTCGGAATGTTTCGAATCATCACAGAAGACGTGTCGGGTTCTACTGCTAGTAGTATGAGTTTGAGTCCATTGTAGTTCGTGAATGTTTCGAATCATCACGACAAGGATCGTTCTGATAGATTAAAGAGAATAACCCTTTTTTTTACCATTTTTTACCATTTTTTACCCATAGTATACGAGCCGTATAATAATATACGGCCCGTATACAACCATCGTATACATTGTATACGATCGGTAAAAATATTTTTTACCAATGGTATACGGCCGTATAAACCGTATACGACTCGTATACATATGGTAAAAAATGGTAAAAACCTCTTTAATCTATTAGAACGATCCAATAAACGAAGAAACCAAACGTAGACGGAGATGATAGGCCTGGTAACCGCAAGAGAAATCAATTGTCTCAAACACTACTAAACATCTGCTTTCTGAATCTGAATCTGAATGTTAACTTTTTAGTTGCTTATCTTGTTAAGTTGTGTATTTACGAAGCTGACAAACACATTGGTATTTTCTCAAAATGTGCAAACTTGAAGAATCTCACATTAAAGGAGTTTGCAACAACGGGATCAGATGGTTTGAGTATCTTTCATCCTCGTTTGGCTAATCTCACACTTGAAAATGACCACATTGGTATTTTCTCAAAATGTGCAAACTTGAAGAATCTCACATTAAAGATCTATACACAAACTCTTCTACATCTTTTAACCAGTTGTCCATCGCTTAAGACCTTGAAAGATTTGTTGAAATCGAAGCATTCACGAACCACGATGGACTCAGACTCATGTTCAAGTAAGTGTCTAAAAATCTAAAAATTCAGGTTTACCTTGTAAATTTCTTAAAACAAACTCTCGTTTCTTCATCTTCATCTTCATTTGTTGAGAAACCATTATCTTGTCTTTCAGAAGAGTTTGTATTGAACCAAGAATACTACAAACATTCTATACCTTGCAACGTATACAGGTGCAAGAGAATGGCGAGTTATTTTTCAGTTATTTCTGTTGAATCACAAATTCCATTGTTTAAACCAGAATCAGGTTCTCAATACAAGGATCGTTCTAAGAGATTAAAGAGAATACACCATTTTTTTACCATTTTTTACCATAGTATACGAGCCGTATCAGAATATACGGCCCGTATACAATCGTCGTATACATTGTATACGATCGGTAAATTTGTTTTTTACCGAGCGTATACGGCCGTATAAACGGTATACGGCCCGTATACATATGGTAAAAATGGTAAAATAAGGTCTTTCTTTCCTTTTTTTAGTTGCTTCTCTTGTTAAGTTTCTGAACCAACCGAAATCCACAAATTCCAACAGTTTCTTCGTGGATTCCGTCCGTTTTCCAAACTCGGTCATTCCTTGTGATACATGAACGTTGTATTCTTGTCTTTCAGAAGAGTGCTGTAATAGAGAAATCATCCTATGTCTTTTATCAACCGAAGATGCATCAAGGACAGATAATACTTCATTTGTCGAGAAACCATACTGTCAAGAAACTAACATCTTTTAATACTTCATTGCGTATGTGCTTGTGCTGTAGAAACCGGTGATGAATTTGTGTATCTAAATCAGGTTCTCTGCCTTAGATCGGTCATTCCTTGTGATACGTGAACGTTGTATTCTTGTCTTTCAGAAGAGTGCTGTAATAGAGAAATCATCCTATGTCTTTTATCAACCGAAGAGGCATCAAGGACAGATAATACTTCATTTGTCGAGAAACCATACTGTCAAGAAACTAACATCTTTTAATACTTCATTGCGTATGTGCTTGTGCTGTAGAAACCGGTGATGAATTTGTGTATCTAAATCAGGTTCTCTGCCTTAGATCGGTCATTCCTTGTGATACATGAACGTTGTATTCTTGTCTTTCAAGACAAGGATCGTTGGAAGGATTGTAGTAGCAGGACATTGGTACCACTGTGAAAATTGCATCAGGAGGGGAGAGAATCTGATACAATAAGGATGTTGGGAATTAAATGCATGTACGTGACAAAATAAGGATGTTCGCATAAACATATATTCGTTTCATAACCTCCTCCTATAAATCAACCACAACCGACAAAGAGCCTGTATTAAAATCCATCCTATGTCTTTTACCAACCGAAGAGGCAGCAGAAAACGTGTCGGCTTCTTCCAACATTCACGAACCACAATGGACTCAGACTCATACTACTCACCCTCCCCTGAGGAAAAGTTTTCCCGACGACTCAACAAAATCCTGATAGAGAAAAAACATCAACAACCATTTTTTCTTTTCCTTCAATTTCGAGAATATTCTCCCCTGTGTATGTGCTTGTGCTGTAGAAACCGGTGATGAAAAGTTTCAACCAAAGGGAAATCCATGAAACGAAAGGGATTTCGAGCAGTTGGTATTGAACCAACAAAAGTCTGCTGGCAAGAATCTTTTTTCACATGGTATTGAACCAAGAATATGATACCTTCGAGATACTTCGTGTTAGTTTGATTTGAATTTTGAAAGTTGGATGTCCGTTATCTCAACCGAACGTTAATTGCTATTGTTTTAAATAACAACAGATAATGAACGGATTGTTGGTGGATAACGCAAACAAGTTCTCCACAGTTTGTTATTCAGATCTCTATTCGGTCATCTTTCCAAACTACAACACACGATAAGTTTAAACTTTATAGTGTGTGATTTGACCAGGAAATGATTGGGGGTGAAGGTTCAGTGCACGAAAAGTTTCTTACGAAATGTACGTGACAAAACAAATATGTTGGGAATTAAACGCATGTCCGTAATCCCGCGTTGATAGCTTCCGTTTTATTCAGACTCCTTACAACTCTCATCAAATGCCTCACCCTTCCTTTTATTCTATAAATATTAAATAAAGAATAACACCATGCCCGTAATCCCGCGTTGATAGCTTCCGTTTTATTACAGTCATACGACACGTTTTCTTGTTCTTCAATCTTTATTACTTGTTGATGTTTTATTTTGAGCACCTCACCACTCTAAAATATTTTAAAAATCAAAATTTCGTTCCATACGGGCCGTATACTGTTATACGGCCCGTATACACGTTCGTATACATTGTATACGACCATTCAAACTTATTTACACATGGTGTATACGGGCCGTATACTGTTATACGGCCCGTATAGAATAAAACAACTTGACAAAGTCTGTGCCAGCAGACTTTGGCAGTTGTTTTTATTCTATACGGGTCGTATAACAGTATACGGCCCGTATACACCATGTGTAAATAAGTTTTCCCATGTGTTAATATTAGGACCCTTTATTAATTCAGTTTATTTTTTCTACAACTGATTATGAAAATTGGTTTTTTATTAATTCAAGGTATGATATATTAAAGGATTATTGAATTTTAATAATTCCAACTATTCGTCGTTGTTCGTCAACATACCCAACTTCAAAAATAACCATTGTCAGTCCTTACTATTAACATATTGGCCTCCAATGGACCATGACTAACAGAAACCCTAACGTCGTTAGTCTTCGGTCGCCGGAAGAACGTTTTTTGCTAGAAAAAGGTTCTTAAAGGTCCGATCTAAGGTTACAAAGAGGTTTTGGACTAAAATGTTGAGTTTTCCGGCCAAAAAGAAGTTTTCCGATGAAAAAGGAGTTTTCCGGCACCTCAATAATTAGGGATTTTACTAGAAAAAAGGTTCCTATCGGTTCGTAATAAGGTTACAAAGAGGTTTGAGAAGAAAAGGTTGAGTTTTCTGGCGAAAAAGGAGTTTTCAGGCCAAAATCATTTCCGGCGACCGGAGACTAACGACATTAGGACTCTGTTTGTCAGGGTTCATTGGATGCCAATATGTTGATAGTTGGGACTACTAGTGGTTATTTTTAAAGTTGGGACTGTTGGCGGACAACGACCAATAGTTGGCATTATTAAAATTAATATTAGCTAATGATACTTTTAAATTTCAGTTTCATTATTAATGACAATCTCATTCGTATAATCATCATAATTTACACTGAATTTCCATTTGATTTTGCTTTGACGGATGACTATAAGCAAAATAAGAAATTTTTGCGTTATTGGAGACCAAAATTGATTTAAGATCATGTAAGTAGAATTGCCATCGAAAACGGAAATAAAAGATTCTAGTGTCACCGGTTAAATTGTCATGATACATTATTATCGGTCCATAGGTTAAAACATTATTAAAATCAAATTTGCCTTACTAATTTAATTGTTAGAAATTTAATTATCAAGAAAAAAGTTATAATAATAGTAATAACTCTATTATATTATGATGGTTTAATAAGAATATATTAAACGAGTACCAAAAAGTACGTCAAGTCAAGGATGGAGTTTGCAGAAACGTGGACTACATCACTTTGGAATTAATGAAGTTTCGTTGATTAGTACATCCTTTGTTGTTGATGTTTTGTCATCTAATTATGGTTGAAGACGTCAATACGGATAAGAGTGTAAAGTAAATTTTGGATTTAGTCGGATAAAAATGAGTTTAACATCATAATCTTGCAAAAAATTATGTAAAACCTGAAAATTTATGTTCACTTCATTTTGTATAATTTTTTTTAACAATGAATCATCTTTTTAAATTTCTTTTTTCATGTCACAAGGGTATATATATTTTTTTTTAAATAAAACTTCACTAAAACAAACCTTCGACCCAAACGGACAAAAGACAAATACAAAACAGCAACCCCGACCTAAACGGGCAAAGGGTAAAATTACAACATATACATAGGATATTTACACTGCTCCTTCCAACTAATATATTAACATGACGGTCTATTTTTAACCCACCCAAACCCTCTCGACTTAATCTCTATCAAAATATCTTGCGAACTTCTTCCGATCTGATTGAAGACCAACTCGTTCCTGCCTTTTCAAATACACCAACGCGAAATAATAACCAATCCACGAATAATCTTTTTCATTTTCCCCCTCCTTGAGTAGAATTATGTATTTCCATTAAATCTTTGAATTCGAAAGCGAAGATCGGAGGAATGTTGCACCAATCACTGATTGCCGCTCACACCCAATAGCCACCGCACATCCTGTAAACAAATGATCTACCGTTTCCTCATACTCGTTGCAAAAAGGGAACATTACCGATGGAATATCCACATTCCTTCTTCTCAAATTGACTCTGGTAGCAAGTCTATCCAAGTTACCTCTCCAAGCCAAAATATTACATTTAATTGGCACCCATTTGCTCCACTCGAAATTAGGGAGTGGTTACTTCCCCTATCAGAAATTATAGTCTTTTTCACATAATTCACCGAAAAGCCATCATGTATGTCAACGTTCCATAACCATGAGTCCTTATCATTTGACAATCTCACCATGTTCATAACTTCTTGACATTCCTGCCATTCCTTAAGATCTGTATCAGTCTCGGGTTGTCTCACCCAATTCCAAGAGTATCCCCCGTTTCCTTGTCCAAACCCCATTCTTTCTGAAACCTTGCAAGATTTATACGAATCCAAAACAAAAAGAAGCGGTCATCTATCCACGAAAGGAAGATCACCTGTCACACCCCCAAAATCCACCTGCGGAATACCACCGCTTGGAGGCGTGACTGACCAGGATCCAGCCACCAATCATATTGAACAAGCATGTAAGTGATTATAAAATCCAACCAATACAATTGGTGTCCAAACAAAAACATAGTTTAAGTTGCAAGCGGAAGCATAACGTTTAAAACCAAAACATAAGTTTAATTGTTTCAAAGTTTAACATGGCACACAGCTGTCCATGTTCCACAACGACTCTGCCCCATGCAAGCTCCAGCTAAGTACCTATTGACCTGCAAAGCATGTAGTAACGAGTCAACAATAATGTTGAGCGAGTTCACAGTTGGGTGTTCGTTTTAGGTTGTTTCGAAAACAGTTTCCTTTATCTGGCATCCTGCCGTGGGGGTTACCCCATAGTTGAAAACGTGATTTGTTTAACCCAATTACCCTGGCAATCCAGCCGTGGGGGCTACCCCATGTTTAGTTATCTGGCTTTTGGCCGTGGGGGCTACCCAATGTTTGTTACTAGACGCGTTACCATATCGACTGCTGACTGTAGTCATGTTTATGTGCCCTGAACTGTCAATGTCTATCATTATTGACGTGCCCAGATCAATTAGTTCACGCCCGTCCTCTGCGGCACGGTGTGAGGTTTGTCAAACCTAAATAGCGCTATCTAACTAATGACCCGCTCGCCATCGGCCCGGCGATTAAGTCGATATAAAAAGGAGGGACTTCGTGATAGAGTTTTGGTCTAGTGAAAGTTATCTGTCCAAGAGGACGAGGAATTATATTCCTGAACCAGCACTGTCCTACCCAATAAAGGACGAGGAATCCATGTTCCTTAACCCCATTCCCAACCCCTGGGAATCCCATGCTTTGTAGAGAGTGTGAACTCACCTTAGGTTAGCTCGGCAGATAAACGAAAGGTCAAATCGAGCTAATTGTGGTCAACCACGTCCTAGTATGTTTACCACACAAGTCAGATACAACCCAAGTAATGCACGTATATTTTCTACACGTACACTAGCACGTTGCATACAAGTGTTATTCATGGCAGTCCAATTAACAGTGCACAATATACACATTCAACAATAACATATAAAGTTCATGTATTCGGCCCAGATACTTAGGCCTGTAACCGTGCAAGTCCAAACAGAATATACATAATCAAGTGGTCTCGAGTCGAGACCGGAGATCTCGAGTCGAGACGGTGCTGTCTCGGTTTATCCTTCATCACTCGAGACCTGGTGGTCTCGAGTCAGGTCTCGAGTCGCAACAAGACCAGCAACCTGGTTTCGAGTCATGTTGTTTGTGTGCTGGTAATGTGTGGTCTCGAGTAGAGACTAGGGGTTCTCGACTCGTAACCTATGTCGTAACCGCGGTCTCGAGTTGTCATGGGTTGGTCTCGAGTCGCAATCACTGCGGTCTCGAGTTGTAACTCGGTGGTCTCGAGTCCAATCACTTCGGTCTCGAGTTAAAGTTCAATGGTCTCGAGTCGAGACCGAAGGTTTCGACTCCAACATTTGTTGTTTCCAGAATGTCTGCACAGTTTGTACTATCCAATAGAATTTCCATTTCATGATCCTATGTACTTATCCAATGAAATTGCACAAACATGTTTTATTGTCTAATTCTATTTCAACATGGATCAAACACAGCATATTCAAATATTCATATCACATTCAAACTGTTCTTCATTAGGGTTTTCAAACCTTTAACACATAATCATCCTAATGCTATAATATCATCACTACATCATTAAATCCAGAATTTATTATTCAGAAATATGTTCATCCATTTTACGTGAGGACATCATGCTAACATGTGGTCAAAACATCATCAACAGTAACAACACATGATTCGATTTCTAACTAGCATCAAGGATCATTATTCATGTTATCACAACATAAGAGGGTGTATATTATATTAATCTTCACATTCTAGCTAAAACACATTATCCTTATCATGCTATCATTCATAATGCACCTTATCATCAATAACCAAAGTCATGGTAAACACTTAAAATACTAACCGGTTATATGTTGAGGGTATGAAGAATCAATGAACCAACTTCCGGGTGACGATCTCGAGCTTGATCTGAGAGCCTTAGTGCTTCCGGTTGAATCCGAGAGAGAGATGAGAGGAGGTTTGTGGTGGTGTTCTAGGGTTTTAGTGAGAGGGAGAGAGTGTGTGTAGGAGAGTGTGTGTGGGTTGCCCAAAAATGGCAAGGTTGGCTATCACTAAGGGTTATATACTCGTTCCAAGTTGGTTCACCCTAGTGGGTTTTCGAGTAGGGTAAGGAGAAGCATGACCCAACCGGCCCAACAGTTACACTGTTCACTCGAGACCGAGTGGTCTCGAGTCGGGTCCTTGTGCCTCGGGTCACATAAATACACGCATACATACAAGTACGACACATATTCACATAATATTCACTTATAACATTCATTAAAGCAACATGTCAACTTGTCACATAACGTTCAAGCATGTCACATCAATATACAGATGAAGGGTTCTAAATTTCGAGTTGTCACATTATCCCCAAGTTGAAAGAAATTTCGTCCCGAAATATGGTAAGTACTCACTGAGGAAGCTAGTTAAGTTGTATGGTTTTCCTGGTTTTCCTGGGGTGTCACATCCTCCCCCCGTTGATCTGGAATTTCGTCCCGAAATTCCGTAGCTTCAGCCTCAGTAGTGGTTGTACTGTTTGCGAACAGTTGGGGATACTTTTGTTTCATCTGATCTTCGCGTTCCCAGGTGAACTCTGGTCCGCGACGTGAGTTCCAACGAACTCGAACGAGAGGTATTCTAGTGTTCTTGAGGACCTTAACATCTCGGTCCGTGATTTCAACTGGTTCCTCGACGAATCGTAACTGCTCGTCGATGGTGAGCACCTTCAAAGGAACTACGAGGGTCTCATCTGACAGACACTTCTTCAGATTCGACACGTGGAAAACGTTGTGAACTGCATTGAGTTCTGCTGGTAAGTTCAGTTTGTAGGCCACCTTGCCTATTTTCTCGATGATTTCAAAAGGTCCGACGTATCGCGGGTTAAGTTTGCCTCGTTTGCCAAAACGAATCACACGCTTCCAGGGTGAAACTTTGAGTAGTACACGCTCCCCAACCTGGAGCTCAAGTGGTTTCCTGTCCTTATCGGCGTAGCTTTTCTGACGGTCACGAGCTGCCGCCATGCGTTGTCGTATTTGAGCAATTCGTTCGGTTGTGTCTACCACAAGTTCTGGACCAGTGATCTGACTATCCCCCACCTCTGCCCAACAAAGAGGTGACAGGAATTTACGCCCGTACAATGCCTCAAACGGAGCAGCTTTAATGCTGGTGTGGTAGCTGTTATTGTACGAAAATTCCACAAGTGGCAGATGCTTTTCCCAGCTGTTGCCAAAGTCGATTACACATGCACGAAGCATGTCTTCTAAGGTTTGAATGGTGCGCTCAGACTGCCCGTCCGTCTGAGGGTGATACGCTGTGCTCATGTCTAATCGTGAGCCAAAGGATTTGTGCATTGCTTGCCACAGTTCTGAAGTAAAACGTGCATCACGATCCGAGATAATGGAGGTGGGCACCCCGTGCCTCGAGACAACTTCCTTAAGATATACGTCTGCTAGAGTGGAGAACTTATCCGTTTCCTTGATAGCCAAGAAGTGTGCAGACTTTGTGAGTCGATCCACGATCACCCAAATAGTATCGTTACCACGTTGAGATCTAGGCAGGCCAGTAACAAAATCCATGGAAATTTGCTCCCATTTCCATTGTGGTATCTCTGGTTGTTGGAGTAGGCCTGAGGGTTTCTGGTATTCAGTCTTGACCCTCGCGCAAGTCAAACACTTGTTGACGTAAGTTGCTATGTGGGCCTTCATGCTAGGCCACCAATACGTAGTTTTGATATCGTGGTACATCTTATCCGAGCCAGGAAGTACCGAGTAGCGAGACTTGTGTGCTTCATCCATCACAAGCTCTCGTAAGTTGCCATAGAGTGGGACCCAAATGCGTCCTGTTACGTAGTATGCACCGTCTTCCTTTTGTTCTAACCGTTGCCTTGAGCCGCGTAGGGCTTCAGCCCTGACGTTTTCTGGTTTCAATGCTTCCACCTGAGCATCTCGTTTCTGGGAAGGAAGACTAGACTGTATAGTGAGTTGTAAAGCTCGCACGCGCTTAGGCGTGGTGTCTTTTCGACTGAGGGCGTCAGCCACAACATTGGCTTTGCCCGGGTGATACCTGATCGAGCATTCGTAGTCATTCAGTAGCTCGACCTATCGTCGTTGTCGCATATTCAGTTCCTTCTGTTTGAAGATGTGCTCGAGACTCCTGTGGTTGGTGTAAATGGCGCACTTTGTACCGTATAGGTAATGTCTCCATATCTTAAGTGCAAAGACAACAGCTCCCAACTCTAAATCATGCGTAGTGTAGTTCCTTTCATGAACTTTAAGTTGGCGTGAGGCGTAGGCTATAACTTTATCTCGTTGCATCAATACACAACCAAGACCCTGAATTGATGCGTCGCAGTAAACCACAAAATCGTCTGTGCCCTCTGCCAATGAAAGAATAGGTGCGCTGCAGAGTCTATCCTTTAAGTGCTGAAATGCTAATTCCTGTGCATTTCCCCATCGATAAACAACGCCTTTCTGCGTTAGTGAGGTGAGAGGCTGTGCAATCTTGGAAAAATCCTTAATGAACCTTCTGTAATATCCTGCCAAGCCCAAGAATTGGCGAATTTCCGTTGGTGTGCGAGGTGCAGGCCAGTTCTTAATCGAGTCTACCTTGGATGGATCAGCGTGAATCCCATCCTTGTTTACCACATGGCCTAGGAAGTGGACTTCACGAAGCCAGAAGTCGCATTTCGAGAACTTTGCGTAAAGCTGTTCCGTTCGAAGGAGTTCCAAAATAAGTCGTAGATGCTGCTCGTGTTCCTCCTGACTCTTAGAATAGATCAGGATGTCGTCAATGAAGACTATAACGAACTTGTCCAGGTAAGGCTTGCACACTCGATTCATCAAGTCCATGAAAATCGCAGGTGCGTTTGTCAGCCCAAAAGGCATGACCAAAAACTCGTAGTGTCCATAACGGGTTCTAAAGGCTGTTTTGGAAACGTCCTCTTCTCGGACTCTCAGCTGGTGATATCCCGACCTCAAATCAATCTTTAAATAGTAGCTCGACCCTTGCAGCTGGTCGAACAGGTCGTCAATACGTGGTAGAGGATAACGATTCTTCACGGTCACCTTGTTGAGTTCACGATAGTCGATACACATTCTAAAGGTACCGTCTTTCTTCTTCACACATAGCACTGGAGCTCCCCAGGGCGAAGAGCTAGGACGAATAAAACCCTTATCCAAGAGTTCTTGTAGTTGCGTAGAGAGTTCTTCCAACTCTGATGGGGCTAAACGATAAGGTGCTCGAGCTATAGGCGCTGCTCCAGGAGCTAGCTCGATGTGAAACTCGACCTGTTGATGAGGCGGAAGGCCAGGTAGTTCCTCAGGAAATACCTCAGGGAAGTCACGTACAATCGGAAAATCTCCTATCTTCTTCTCTTTCTTCGAGGTGTCAGTAACGAGAGCCAAAATGGCTGTGTGGCCCTTACGCAAACACTTATGGGCCTTAAGGGAAGAGATGATGCTCCCAACAGCACCCCTCTTGTCGCCACGAATCATGAGAGGTTCATCACCTGAACGAGGAATGCGGACAGTCTTCTCATTCCAAAGAATCTCTACTCGATGTTGAGGTAGCCAATCCATACCAATAACGATGTCGAAACCATCACAACGTTGGGGTCATTCCTAACATCACCCTGACCAATCACGAACGCTCAACTCTGGCACCATTGCCGTCATTATTACCCCCGTTGTTGCCTCCATTATTGTTCCCGTTTCCTTGGTTGTGGTTCCGATTCTGGTTCAACTGTGAACAGTGTCTTTTGAAGTGACCTTTCAGCACCACACTGATAGCATCCCTTGTTACCCTGTTGTTGCTGCTGATTCTGTGGAGCTTGTGGCTGCTGTTATCGGTTCTTGTTTACAGGACGTGAGCTTCTACAATCTTTGGCTCCATGACCAAGCTTGTTGTATTACTGACAACGATTCTTTGTTGCACTGCCCGCGGTGGTGCAATTTACATCGGTACCCCGAAGATTGCTGACCAGGACTCTAGTTGTCATCGATCTTTCGCTGCTGTGCCTGGGACTGAACCGTAGTCGAACCCTTGCTAGAGGTTCCATCCCACTTTCGTTTGTTGTCACTGGGAGTAGCAGAAGTAGTAGTAGTGATAGTACCTATACGCTTAGGCAGCCTGTTCTGTTCCACAGCCTGGTCTGTGAGGCGATGGGTAAGACGTGTAATATCCTGGATAGTAGCAAGGTTAGCATCAGTCACATGGCTTCGAATCCCTAGTACTAAGCCTTTGAGGAACAGCTCGATGCGCTTGATGGGAGGATCCACCTTAGTTGGGTATAACACTGCCAGCGTACGCTTCTATCTCTGACCCCGTCATCTTCAGATTAAAGAACTCCACTTCCAACTTGTGGATGTCATCACGACTACAGTATTCACGTTTGATCAGTTCCTTAATATCATTCCATGGGGTGGCATTAGCAGCCGCCAGCCCCAGCATCTGAACTTGCGCGTTCCACCAAGCTAGCGCAGTGCCTTCGAGAGTACCAGTGGCATATTTCACCCTACGAGCCTCGGGGCATTCACACATTTCGAAGACCGATTAGAGCTTCTCGAACCAGTGGAGGAGTCCAACAGCTCCTTCAGTGCCGCTGAAAGTAGTAGGTCGGCAGTCCATAAAAGTTTTGAATGTGCACACAGGTGGCTGAGCGTTCTGACCTTGTTGCGCGAGGAAGAAAGGACTGGGTTAAGCGCGAGAGTTGGGTCATGAGAGTAGGATCTAACATCCTAGGATAGGTTCAGAATAGCAGGTTATACCTCCTGCCTGAGCGGCTGCGAGTACTGCCGTAATTTGTTCGTTGATAAGAGCCGTCAGCTGGCTTGAGTTAGGTTCACACGTTCCCTCATGATCTTCACATCGAAGGAAACACAAATAGGAAAGGTGTCGCGAATGTGTGTAAGTGTGGAGTGACAGAAGGGAGCAAGCACACGTTGTTGCAAACAAGGGCTACTATGCTATCTAACCATATCACGAGCAACGTTCTATGTAAACTAGTAAGCAGGCAATATAAACATAAATCATATCACCTAGAATGTCGAGCCTTGCACGTGGAGTGAAGTGTCGTTGTGGACCGTTGAGCACTGTACAGGTTATAGTCTGGTTTTAACAAAAACGTTTTCCCTTATTAAAACCAAGTTCTCTATAACCATTGGCTCTGATACCAATCTGTCACACCCCTAAAATCCACATGCGGAATACCACCGCTTGGAGGCGTGACTGACCAGGATCAAGCCACCAATCATATTGAACAAGCATGTAAGTGATTATAAAATCCAACCAATACAATTGGTGTCTAAACAAAAACATAGTTTAAGTTGCAAGCGGAAGCATAACGTTTAAAACCAAAACATAAGTTTAATTGTTTCAAAGTTTAACATGGCACACAACTGTCCATGTCCCACAACGACTCTTCCCCATGCAAGCTCCAGCTAAGTACCTATTGACCTGCAAAGCATGTAGTAACGAGTCAACAATAATGTTCAGCGAGTTCACAGTTGGGTGTTCGTTTTAGGTTGTTTCGAAAACAGTTTCCTTTATCTGGCATCCTGCCGTGGGGGTTACCCCATAGTTGAAAACGTGATTTGTTTAACCCAATCACCCTGGAAATCCAGCCGTGGGGGCTACCCCATGTTTAGTTATCTGGCTTTTGGCTGTGGGGGCTACCCCATGTTTGTTACTAGACTCGTTACCATATCGACTGCTGACTGTAGTCATGTTTATGTGCCCT
The DNA here is from genome assembly GCA_030545235.1 of Helianthus tuberosus. Taxonomy (NCBI): domain Eukaryota; kingdom Viridiplantae; phylum Streptophyta; class Magnoliopsida; order Asterales; family Asteraceae; genus Helianthus; species Helianthus tuberosus. The sequence goes on from CM060387.1 coordinate 3,280,698, forward strand.
GAACTGTCAATGTCTATCATCATTGACGTGCCCAGATCAATTAGTTCACGCCCGTCCTCTGCGGCACGGTGTGAGGTTTGTCAAACCTAAATAGCGCTATCTAACTAATGACCCGCTCGCCATTGGCCCGACGATTAAGTCGATATAAAAAGAAGGGACTTCGTGATAGAGGTTTGGTCTAGTGAAAGTTATCTGTCCAAGAGGACGAGGAATTATATTCCTGAACCAGCACTGTCCTACCCAATAAAGGACGAGGAATCCATGTTCCTTAACCCCATTCCCAACCCCTGGGAATCCCATGCTTTGTAGAGAGTGTGAACTCACCTTAGGTTAGCTCGGCAGATAAACGAAAGGTCAAATCGAGCTAATTGTTGTCAACCACGTCCTAGTATGTTTACCACACAAGTCAGATACAACCCAAGTAATGCACGTATATTTTCTACACGTATACTAGCACGTTGCATACAAGTGTTATTCATGGCAGTCCAATTAACAGTGCACAATATACACATTCAACAATAACATATAAAGTTCATGTATTCGGCCCAGATACTTAGGCCTGTAACCGTGCAAGTCCAAACAGAATATACATAATCAAGTGGTCTCGAGTCGAGACCGGAGATCTCGAGTCGAGACGGTGCTGTCTCGGTTTATCCTTCATCACTCGAGACCTGGTGGTCTCGAGTCAGGTCTCGAGTCGCAACAAGACCAGCAACCTGGTTTCGAGTCATGTTGTTTGTGTGCTGGTAATGTGTGGTCTTGAGTCGAGACTAGGGGTTCTCGACTAGTAACCTATGTCGTAACCGCGGTCTCGAGTTGTCATGGGTTGGTCTCGAGTCGCAATCACTGCGGTCTCGAGTTGTAACTCGGTGGTCTCGAGTCCAATCACTTCGGTCTCGAGTTAAAGTTCAATGGTCTCGAGTTGAGACCGAAGGTTTCGACTCTAACATTTGTTGTTTCCAGAATGTCTGCACAGTTTGTACTATCCAATAGAATTTCCATTTCATGATCCTATGTACTTATCCAATGAAATTGCACAAACATGTTTTATTGTCTAATTCTATTTCAACATGGATCAAACACAACATATTCAAATATTCATATCACATTCAAACTGTTCTTCATTAGGGTTTTCAAACCTTTAACACATAATCATCCTAATGCTATAATATCATCACTACATCATTAAATCCAGAATTTATTATTCAGAAATATGTTCATCCATTTTACGTGAGCACATCATGCTAACATGTGGTCAAAACATCATCAACAGTAACAACACATGATTCGATTTCTAACTAGCATCAAGGATCATCATTCATGTTATCACAACATAAGAGGGTGTATATTATATTAATCTTCACATTCTAGCTAAAACACATTATCCTTATCATGCTATCATTCATAATGCACCTTATCATCAATAACCAAAGTCATGGTAAACACTTAAAATACTAACCGGTTAGATGTTGAGGGTATGAAAAATCAATGAACCAACTTCGGGGTGACGATCTCGAGCTTGATCCGAGAGCCTTAGTGCTTCCGGTTGAATCCGAGAGAGAGATGAGAGGAGGTTTGTGGTGGTGTTCTAGGGTTTTAGTGAGAAGGAGAGAGTGTGTGTAGGAGAGTGTGTGTGGGTTGCCCAAAAATGGCAAGGTTGGTTATCACTAAGGGTTATATACTCGTTCCAAGTTGGTTCACCCTAGTGGGTTTTCGAGTGGGGTAAGGAGAAGCATGGCCCAACCGGCCCAACAGTTACACTGTTCACTCGAGACCGAGTGGTCTCGAGTCGGGTCCTTGTGCCTCGGGTCACATAAATACACGCATACATACAAGCACGACACATATTCACATAATATTCACTTATAACATTCATTAAAGCAACATGTCAACTAATCACATAACGTTCAAGCATGTCACATCAATATACAGATGAAGGGTTCTAAATTTCGAGTTGTCACATCACCCACCCAGGTGTCTAACCAAAAACGGATGTCAACCCCGCTCCCCACCTTCCCCACAATCACCCGATTTATACCTTTCCCGTTTAGTTTCATTTTGGAAATTAATTTCACAATATTATTCCAGCAACCCGTGTAATTTCTGTTTATTGGCAGAAAGCTTCTTTGATTGTTTTTACTATGACAAGCTTCAACCACCTTCCTCCATAGATTTTCGCTTTTGACCCTATATCTCCAACCTCACTTATAAAGGAGCGCCTCATTTACTTCTTTAAGTCTGTTAATACCCAACCCCCCTTTTTTTCTTGGGCCAAGTGGCCCGATCCCAAGCAACCCAATTCATTTTGTTATTATCATTAGATCCCGCCCAAAAGAAACTTTCTCATCTTAGCTTCAAGAATCTTAATTATACCAACTGGGGCTTTATATAAGGAAAAGTAATAGATAGGGAGGCTCTCCAAAACTGAGTTAATCAGAGTAAGTCTCCCCCTATTGACATAGTTTTAGCTTTCCAAACCTATAATCTTTTATCGAAAATCTCAACAATTGGATCCCAATTTCTAATTCTACTCATATTGGCCCCCACCGTGATACCCAAGTAAGAAAGGGGGATGTTATCAATATTACACACAATCACATTAGCCATATCCTTGATATCACAGTTTTCCACCCCCAACCCATATAAGTTAGACTTGTGAAGGTTAATTTTAAGACCCGAACACAAGAAGAAAATTCTGAGGCATCTAGCCACATTCGTCACATTACTCCTATCCCAATCCCCTAATATTAGAGCGTAGCTAGCAGAAAAAAGATGGGATATAACCGGACATTTATTAGGAGTTTGAATGCCTTTGATAAACCCTTCAAACCCTACTTTGCAAAAAAAAAAAATGCTAGACAGGGCTTCCATAACCAAAAGGAAAAGAAACAGAGATAACAGGTCTCCCTGTCTAATCCCTTTGGAACAACTAAATTCAAAGGTAGGAGACTCATTCACTAACACCGCGGATCTAGCCGAGGCTAAAACCCTTTCCACCCATTTACACCAAAGATTAGGAAAATCCACCTGTCCAATGATATCCCACAAAAAAACTTCAACAAACGTTGTCATAAGCTTTTTCAAAATCGATTTTTAATAGGAAAGCCTTCTTTTTAACCTTTTTTTGATCCAAGAGATAAGCTCATTTACCATTAACGGGCTGTCAAGAATGTACCTGCCTTTAAGAAACGTCGTTTGATTTTCCTAGATGATAGAACCTATAATCACCCCAATAAGGTTGATCGGACGATAATCTCTCATCCCCATCGGATCCTTGTTCTTTGGGATAAGAGTTATCAATGAAGAGCTGCATCCTTTCGCGATAGAACCTTTGCTGTAAAAGTCAACCAACAAATTATAAAAATCTAACTCAAATAAATTCCAGTACCTTTTTAATGAAATTGAAGTTAAAACCGTCTGGCCCAGAAGCTTTGTCGGCCCCACACTCGAACACGGCTATCTTAATCTACTTGTTCTCAAAATGGGTAGTTAGGAACGTCGCGTTCTCCTCCGAAAGCCTCTTGATACTATGACAAATAAGCATTGGCCTATTATTGGATTTTTCCGAATGCCGATTTGAAGAAGCCCATAATCTCTTTTTTTACTAAGGAAGGTTTAGTCGTCCAAACTCCGTCAATCATGAGGCCGAGGATATTATTAGAAGCCCGTCTACTGTTAATGTACCCGTGAAAAAAGGCCAAATTTTCATCCCCATCTACATCCCACTTAATTCTGGCTCTTTGTTTGAGATCTTTATTTTATACCAACAGGTTCTTACAATCTTAAAACAAATTTTTAAAACACCATTCGTGTAGAACCATAAACTATTCTGCAGTGATTTCAAACCTGTTTTGACTTCACGCAATTTGTGTTTTAAAAACATATTTTTTTTCTTTCTCTGTTTTGGTTCAAAGCAGCAACATTGTCAAAACAGATTCTGTTTCTTCTGTTATTTTTCTGTCTTTGAGTCCTAAAATCTTCTGTTGTAGTCTTCAAAGTTGGACTTAGAAGCTACACGACTGGGTTTTTTGTAGTCATCTATTCTGTTAAAACAATAATAAATCAGCATATTTATTATTTCTAAACAGTTTTATTAACTTGGTTTTGTTAAATTTTTTCAGAATGTTGACTGAAAATATCAACGTGAACGTTGTTATTGGAACCCCTGCCAACACTGTGGGAGCATCCACAGTGGCAAACCATGCTATACTGTCACAGCCCCCAACCCCACCTTGGGAGCGGGAGCCGTGAACCAGTCAAGTGGTACCGGTGTTTATTAAATACGCAGCGGAAATTTTTTTTTTATCAGGATCATAGTTAGGAAATAATTTTAGAGTTTATAAAACACCAAACTTTTATATTAAACAAATGGGCTAAAACCCATATTCCAATTCAAACGTATTTATAGGGATATACCCTAATTGATAAAACTTAAATTTCTTTTTTTTTTCCAGGTAATTATGTCCACTTTATTTAAGCCTTCAGTGTTCCATAGCAGGCTTCTAATAGCTTCACATCAAGTTACCTGAAACGCGTTTTAAAAATATTTTATCAGCAAGAAATAATAGCAAGTTCATTCCATTTTTATAAAAGTAAATTGTTATAACTTTACAGTATTAAGGGGAATTACAATGTATATTTCTATCAATTATTCAACACAATATGCGACCGTGGACAATCCCCCGTGCTCGTGGTCATATTACTTTGGGTCCTGTCACCCAATAGTAACGGTTCATATCACACCCTTGGTGACTGTGGACTAGTTATGTATACAAAACCCCAACTACTGGCAATAATTATAGATTACACAGACTTAATCCTTGCAAGTATAACTGAAAAACATTTAAGGTTTTGTAAAGTAAGTTGATGAAAACATGAATGACTCACATTGTAAACTTAGGTTTTACTATAAGCTTCCTGATAACATTTTCTGGTGATTTTCGTGAGTTCCTAATAAAAATAGTTAGTATAATAACCCAATTCAATTTTATCAATACATCACGAGATCAGAACCCCAACGTAGTTTACAAAGCATAGCCTTTATCAGGCAGGGCCTTGACATTCGTTGCTGGGTTCAAGATCGATTGGACAAGGTATCAAATCAATGATTAGGGGTTAAATCACTTACAACGGGGCAGAGCTTTGTGAAAATATGGGTATTGGGGTATATATTTTCGAGCAGAATATGTAGAGAGAAGGAAAGAAAATGAACGAGTTGAACTGCAGGTGAAACGCTCAATTTATAGGTGTTTTAAAACCCTCTCGCGGCCCGCGACAACCCCAAGCTAATCCTTTCGCGGCCCGCGAGACCCTCTAGCTAGGGTTTAGGTTTGATTAGTCACAGGTGTAGGTCTGCCACGTGGATGACACATGTCATCAGACGTGACCGAAAAGTTATAGCCTTTCGTGACCCGCGAAAGGTTTCCTTTAATCTGTCGCGGCCCGCGACAGACACATAATTATTATTTTTTTTCCATTTTTCAAGCTAAATAACGTTACGTGAGTTCGGTTTTTCGATTACGGAGTGTTTTAGGACATTTTTGAGGGTTGTTATATGTACGACCTGAGAAGTTCTCAAGTATCCAGTTCAAAAGGTGGCAACAGAAAATGTTCTTCTACTTGACCACCATGAACCTTGCGAGGTTCCTCACTGAAACCGCTCCCCAACCTGCGGAAGGAGAGACCGACTCTCAAGCTCAATGTGCGGTAGATGCTTGGAAGCATTTGGATTTCATTTGTCGAGGCTATGTACTAAATGGTCACTCAGATGCCTTGTATAATGTGTACTATAATATCAAGGCTTCAAAATAATTATGGGAGTCTTTGGATAAAAAGTACAAAACGGAGGATGCGGGAACAAAGAAATTTGTTGTCTCCCGTTTATTGGACTACAAAATGGTTGATAACAAGACTGTTATGAACCAAGTCCAAGAGTTACAAATTATCCTTCATGACATCCACTAAGGGCATGGTACTTAGCGAGAATTTTCAAGTGGCAGCCATGATTAAGAATTGCCTCCTTCGTGGGTAGAATTTAAAAACTACCTAAAGCACAAGCGAAAGGAAATGATCCTGGAGGAAGTTGTCGTCCGTCTTCGTATCGAAGAGGATAATAAGGTGGCCCCAAAAGGCACCATTTTTCAAGCTTCGGTGAAAGCAAACATGGTGGAAATTGGGGAATCCTCAAAGGGCAATAAGGGCAAATGGGGTAAGAAGGACAACAAGGGGAAAGCAAAGGTTAACAACCTTGGACCGAAAAAGGGGGCTGTGAAAAAGAAGTCTGCGCCTTTCCAAGGTACTTGTTACCACTGTAACGAGACGGGGCACCGTGCTAACCAATGCAAGAAACCTAGGTGTGAACGTGCGCATATGGTTGACGAGGATGGAATGCCTCTGATTGCAATGATAACCGAAGAAGCGGCTATGATTGAAGAAGTCAACGTGATGGGTGAAAACCCAAAAGTATGGTTCGTTGACACGGGTGCAACCTGCCATGTTTGTGGAGATAAGGCACTTTTCTCAACATTCAAGGAAGTTACGGGTGAAGAAAAGCTTTATATGGGGAATAAAGCTACCACCAGTATCAAGGGTGAAGGCACTGTGATCTTGAAGATGACTTCTGGCAAGGAGCTTACCTTGACCAAAGTGCTTTATGTCCCAGAGATACAGAAGAATCTGGTTGTGGGATGGATGCTCAACAAGTTTGGTTTTCGTCTAGTGTTTGAATCGGACAAGTTTGTTCTTTCTATATGTGGAACATTTATCGGAAAGGGCTATAACCTTAATGGAATGTTTAAAATGAATGTAATGGTTGTGAACAACAACAAAACTATGAATGAAACTTCTTCTTCTACTTACATGATTGAGTCTTCTAATGTTTGGCATGGTAGACTAGGACATGTAAATTTTAATTCATTACGACGTTTGATTAAATTAAATATGTTACCAACATTCCATATCGAGTCTGATTACAAATGCGAGTCATGTGTAGAATCCAAACTTACACGATCATCGTTTAAATCAGTTGAATGAATAACCGAACTCCTTGATTTAATTCATACCGATGTGTGTGATTTAAAAGCGGTTCCCACACGTGGAGGAAATAAGTACTTTATCACATTTATTTATGAGTGTACTAAATATTGCTATGTATATTTACTGAAAAGTAAAGATGAAGCAATAGAAAAGTTTATCTTGTACAAAAACGAAGTTGAGAATCAACTTAAAAAGAAGATAAAAGTTGTGAGAAGCGATCGAGGAGGTGAATATGTTGCACATTTTGCGGATTTATACGCAAAAAGTGGCATTATACATGAATGTACACCTTCTTATTCTCCACAATCAAATGGTGTGGTGGAATGAAAGAACCGCACAGTTAAAGAGATGATGAACGCCATGTTGATCAGTTCGGGAGTGAACCAAGAAATGTGGGGGGACGCCATTCTCTCAGCAAACTATCTTTTGAACAAGATATATTTAAAAAATTGGGACAAAACTCCATATGATTTATGGAGGGGAAGAAAGCCTTCATACAAATACTTGAAAGTATGGGGGTGCCTAGCAAAGGTGATTGTACCACCCCCTAAGGCTCTTAGGATAGGACCCAAAACTGTTGATTGCATTTTCATAGGATATGCATATCAAAGTAGTGCACATCGTTTTCTTGTACATGAGTCTAAGAATCCCGATGTACACAAACACACTATCATGGAGGCAAATCCTAACATTGTCTCATATTTTGAAAATCTGTTTTCTATGCTAGGACAAACACACGCAACTTCTTCAACAACAGTTGATGAAGCAGGTCGAAGTTCATCTACATGGTTAGATGAAAGACATGAACGACCCGAGGTTGAGGAGGGTGAGCTTAGACGAAGTAAACAACAAAGGGTTGAAAAATCTTTTGGTCCAGACTTCATGAGCTATATGGTTGAGGGTGAGTCCAATACCTACCACGAGGCAGTTACCTCCACAGAAGGACCTCAATGGCAAGAAGCAATTAAGAATGAATTTTATTCTATACTGCAAAATCATAGTTGGGAGTTAGTAGATCTTCTAACCGGTTGTAAACCACTTAGATATCGTTGGATATTCAAAAGGAAGATGAAAGCAGATGGAAGTATTGATAAATACACGGCGAGGTTAGTAATAAAAGGGTTTAGACAAAAAGAAGGTCTAGACTACTTTGATACTTACTCGTCTGTGACACGAATAAACTCTATACGATTGGTTCTTGCAATTGCGGCTCTAAGAAATTTGGAAGTTCACCAAATGGATGTAAAGACTGCATTTCAAAATGGCGATTTAGAAGAAGAAATTTACATGGAACAACCTGAAGGTTTTTCCGCCCCAGGAAAAGTGGGCAAAGTATGTAAACTTGTCAAGTCTTTGTATGGCTTGAAGCAAGCTCCAAAACAATGGCACCAAAAGTTTTATCATGTCATGATTGACAATGATTTCAAAATAAATGAGTGTGACAAGTGTGCATATTTTAAAGACACACCAAGGGGTTATGTAATTTTATGTCTTTATGTAGATGATATGTTTATCATTGGGAGTGATGATAACATGGTCAACTCAACTAAAGACATGTTGAAAGCGATGTTTGACAAGAAAGACATGGGCCTAGCAGATGTGATTCTTGGTGTAAAAATCACTACAACCCAAAATGGTCTTGTATTCCTTGGGAAATTCAATTCGGATGATACAACTATAGCTCGAACTCCAATTGATAACACCCAACGTCTAAGGAAAAATAGAGGTGAGAGTGTTGCTCAGTTAGAGTACTCAAGGTTCATTGGTAGTCTCATGTATCTAATGACATGTTCTAGACGTGACTTAACATATGTTGTGAGTGGGCTAGGTAGATACACCATAATACAAGTTTGGATCATTGGAAAGCTATCACAAGGGCGCTTAGATAAATAAGATACACAAGAGATTACGGATTAGACTATACTTGTGATCCAGAAGTGATTGAAAGATACACTGATGCGAATTGGATATCGGATATAAAAGATCACAGATCGACAAGTGGATATGTGTTTACACTTACGGGAGCGACTATAGCTTGGAAGTCATCCAAGCAAATTGTTATAGCTAGATCCACGATGGAATCTGAGTTCGTCGCTTTGGATAAAAGCGGGGAATAGGCGGAGTGGCTACGTCAATTTGTGGAAGATATTCCAAGATGGCCAAAGCCTTTTTCGGAGATTTGCATACACTGTGACAATCAATCGGTGATTGTCAGAGCTCAAAGCTCAATGTACAATGGCAGATCAAGGCACATTCGACGTAAACACAACACGGTACAACAACTAATCTCAACGGGTGTTATCTCAATTGATTATCTTTGGTCAAAGGAGAACATTGCACACCTATTAATAAAAGGCTTAAGCAGAGATTTAGTTTATAAGTCGTCAAGAGGAATGGGACTAAAGCCCATAGAATAAGGGAATATGAGGGAAACCTAACCTAGTTGACTGGAGATCCCAAGATCTAGGTTCACTATGGAAACTCAATCATAAATCCAAAGGGAGTCATTGTGGGGGGTGCCCCAAAATTAATAAAGGGAGTTATATACTTCCTAGTCCATTCCAATCAGTGATATGAAGGAAGGTTAAGCATGTTGAGGTTAAGAATTTTGAGGAAATATAATTAATCATGATGCTTTTAATGATTCAAAGGCATCACCTATGTTAGAGAGAAGTGGGGTCGCTTCGAATGGATTTGTGGGGAGGTGCAAATCCTAGAGCTCTCGTAGAACCAGGAAAGTGTTCCATGACCATAAACAGACACAACTATGAGGACTTGATTGAACCAGGGAGGGTATTGTGTGAATGTATATTGTCGCCTACATGAAAGGATTGTTTAAATACACCGCGTCTACAAGACCCTAGGAGGCTAAGTATGCTTCACAAAAGAAGGTTCAAAGGGTACACCTACCTATCTTGCAATACTCAACTTCTGAATGTGTATCATTGAAACTTGATAGATCGATTTCTATTTATGTGTGGGGGATTGTTGGAAATTTTGTGAAAATAGCAATTTTCACAAATATAGGAAATGCATTTTTCCTATTTTGGGACTAGAAATCAATATAAGAAATTGAGGGGTTCTTATATATTTATTTGTGGGTTTGTGTTATATGTTGGAAGAGCTTCGTAACGAACTAAACTACGTCCAAAATGGAGCTAAGATGAATGAGATATCGATGCTCAAAGTTTGGTTTTGAAACATTGAATGCTGAAAAATTGGGAAAATGGCACCTTGTCCCACATAGGAGGAGAGATGAAACTTAAAGGGATATTTAAGTGGGAACACTCCATCCTTATTGTTTTATGGAAGCACACACTAGTGTACTCGCGAAGGGTGCGGAGCACCCTAACTCGCACTCGCACACGCCTGGCTTGGGCGATGGGCGCAATGTAGCGCATTGATGGCGCACTTTGCACTTCATAGTGGCTGCAAGGACCAGGTGTCAGGTGACGTGGCAGCAGGCGCACGGGTATATGGTGCATGTCCCAGGTGGGTTCGAGCGTAGTGGCGCATGACGTGGCAGGCAAGAGCACCAAGGCATGGAGCATGACCAGGCTGGTCCGCACGCTGGCATATGGACGCGCGACTGTGTGGCGTGATCGTATAGGTTCACTGGTGACGTGGCGCACACGCGTATGAGTGTGTAGACTTGCAAGCGCATGAAAGTAAGCCAAAATGGCGCACGCGCATCAGCCTTTCTTGCGTGCGCGCTCAAAAGCTTCCAGACTTTAAATGCCAGAGCAGTTTCATTTCAGCATTTGAAACAGAACAATCAACGGTTTTGACTGAGAATTAAATTACGAAATAAAGTGCATTGACGACGTTTAATGCAATTTAATTCTCTGATTAATTCATTTTTTCTCTTTCATCCAGACCTATAGTATAATTAGGAGGTCATCCTACTGCAGAAGATAGACCGAAATTCACCTTCTTATGCAACTTCCTCTCTGCAGATTTCTATTGTTCTTAGTTCTTGTTACAAGGTACACCTTCGGGTGGTCGTCAAGTCCGGCAGTACAACTGCTTGGGCTGTTGTATCCTAGAAACAAACGAGTTTTCTTTGGAGACTCGAAATTTGTTTTAAGGGGCCCGTGTCTAACACGATCCTCAGCCAAGTTCTTCTTTCAGTGTTGCATTTTGTTCTTGTTTTTCCTTTTATTTCAGTTGTAACAGTATTGTAATTTTCTTCTTTCCTTATTTCAGTTTGTAATTCAAGTTAATAAAAGATTTTATTTATTTTATACGAACGAGCTCTTAAACATTGTTTTATGTACTTTGGTTTATCCCCTAATAAAGCTACATTTGTAAAATATGAGTATTATTCCCATTTGTTATAAATAAAATTCTGGTGTTCTTAAACTCTGGTATTTTTCCTAACTCACGGTCCTGATGAGATTTCCGCTGCAATATTTTCAAAATAATCATCGGTACCACTTGACTGTTCACGGCTCCCGTTTAGAGTGTGGTGGGGGTTGTGACATTTGCGAAAAGGGATCGGGAGATGTTTTGAGGTTCTTCATTTATCTTTGGTACCATACCCCATGGCCAAAATTTTGGAAGTTTAAAGTTATTTGTTTAACTTAATTAGCAAGCGAACGTGTTTTAAGGTGATATGTCAAGTTTTTGATTGGATTATGTAATATTGAGTAATACTATCCCATATTATAAACTCACTTAAATATAAATTACTCTTGTGACGAGTTAAGCATTTGCCATTTTGTACATTGTGATTGTATAAAGTAAATATGTAAACGATAATATCAATTTATGTGATATGTGCATTGTGAAGTACTGAAGTTAATTTTAAAGAACAAATTGGGAACATATTAAGGTGTAACAATGATGTCATTGAGAAAGTAAAAAGTGTATTGAAGACTTGTTCAAAGTTTTGTAACTATTTGCTATAATAATAAGCTATTGCATAGTCATGTTTTCACATAATAACATTTTGCATCATGCCATTTGATAAGAGGCAAAAATATATATTTTTTAGTCAATAAAGATGCTATTGCTCGTCAAGTCGTCCATTACCTTGCATTTCCATAAGAAAATTCTCACATTTGGAATCATCCAACCACCACGTCAATGGTCAAAGTCACTGCTCGATTCACCAATACAAATGACTCCCACCCCACCCCACCCACCAATCAACAATAACATTCCACCAGATAAAAAAAAAAAAAAAAAAAAAAAAAACTCATGACGGAGGAAGACCAAGAGAAGCCTCTAGCTCCGGTGATCAAGCCCCCTCTTCTGCCACTCACCGTCGACGAAGAGTTGTCCATCGAACTGAGTAAACAGCACAAAGGCTTTCGTAACCGCACCATCTGTTGCGGCATCATAACCGCGGTTATACTCATCATATCCGTTGTGATGTTAGTCTTAGCTTTCACCGTGCTCCATGTTAAAAACCCTAAAATCAACATGAACTCGGTTACAATCATCGGGCTTGACCGAGTCAACATAAGTAATGTGAACCTGACCGTTGTGGCAGATGTGTCCGTGAAGAACCCTAATGTTGCGGCTTTCAAGTTTGAAAAATCTAACTCAAGTCTTTTGTACCAAGGTAAGGTGGTGGGGGTGGCGGATATACCCGCGGGGATAGCCAAGGCGAGGAGGACGATGAGAATAAACGTTACGGTTGAGGTGATAGTGGCGGAGATAGCCAGAAACCAACAGTTTGTTAGTGATTTTTTGGCGGGGATGTTGCCGGTTGAAAGTTATACGAAGATTGATGGTAGGGTTAAGATATTGAATATTATAAAGAGACATGTTACGGTAACTATGAATTGTTCTTTCTCCGTTAATGTAACCAGCCGAGAGATCGTGAACCAAACTTGCAAGAAGCATGTTTCCATTTAGTGTTTTTTAGATCAATTTTTGATGGTTTTCATGCTCTTTTGGCATTTGTTGATTGTTATTTGTGTAAAAAAATAGGTTGTTTGTTCACTTATAATAAATGAAAGTTGTAAAAAGTATATATCAAATTTGAATGTTATTTTTTGTTGGAGATATATATTATGGGTGTGCTTATTTACTTCCGTTGCTCTTGCTCGGCATTTACGTCCTCTCCTCGCTCGCTGGTTACTCGTCATCTACAACTGGCTTTTTTTTTTTTTGTTCAAAACCCGTTTCTTTCTCATATTAAGTTTATATTTTAATGTAAATTTTGGTTTCAATTTGCCTACTTTTATTAGAATTGTTTTGCAGGTCTAACGGAGTTTAAGAAGATATTCCGGAGCTTTACGGAGCATCGGGGAGTGAACGGGACCAACCGGGCATATGAAACGAGCAAAGCAGGAAAGCGAAGCTACACGTTGCGTCGCCGACACCGTCCTGGGCCGTCAGCGACGCCTTGCATCGACCAGAAATTGCCTAGACAGTGGGATTGGGCGTCGCCAGCATTGGGATTAACCACGCAGTGTCGCCGACGGATGCTGATTTGTGTTGTTTGTTGCTTGGAACGAGTTTAAAACCCAATTCTTGAGGATTAACATGGGAGTTACGCATTTTTAAACCTACACATCATTCTTGGAGCCAATAAGTACTAGGATTCCTATCTCTAACCTATTTTGATCATCCACCATCATCATCAATCACAATCCTAACCCTAATCCACCATCACCACCACCACCACAACCATCATCATCATCATCATCATCATCATCATCATCATCATCATCATCATCATCATCATCAACAACTCTTCCACAATCACCATCAACCCTAAACCCTAACCATCATCCATTGCCACCATCAAGGCTCAAGATGTTCATATGCAAGTGTCAATCATCCATTGACCGTGTTCCGTTCACCATGGGCGGCTAATCCTCTCAGTTTCACCCTAGTGTAGACTTTTGTAAGGATTTCTAGGGTTTTGATATATGTTTTAATATTTGACTTTGTGATAAGTTGAATTTAATTTGAATTGGTTGATAATTGTCTTGCATTTGAATTATATTTGTGAATTGTCGAATGATTATAAAATTTGGCTTTGCAATACAAGTTTGTGCACTTATGCCTTATCAATCGATAGGATTTACATGTCCTTGATAAAGAAGTGCATTATGGTCTGTTCTTGAAATGTTGATAGTAATTGGAACCTAAGCCTCGTGATACTAAAACCATTAATAACCGAATTCAACTAAATCAAGTTAAAAACGTATAGAAACCCTAGGCCTTGCAATTGTCGAACCGGGTGTGAACCCTGTTCTCCAATTATTGTTAATAATCCAATTTTGTTTTGTGAAATTTCAAGCAATCAAGTTTTTGTGTAACTGAAAGTCATCAAATGTTAGTAGTCAAGTCATTTAGTAAAAAATTTTGGTTAAATCCGACATCCAATTTTCAAATAAACAAACAAGTAACCACATAGCAAGCTTCATAAATTGTGACAACCATTTATAATCAATCAAGCTCTTACAGAAACCACAAACTCTTTGTGATGGTATTATAAAGGAACACGATTAACCCAAATGAACTTAGGTATAAAAACCTGGAATTCGGGTATCTAATAGTTTGGAGTTGTAGTATTGTTTTACTGAACCAAAAAGGAAGAGTTTAAGTGAGAAAGTAATAAACGGTCTATTTATAAGCTATGCTAAAAATTCAAAGGTCTTTTATGTCTTAGAACTAATGACCGAGTGGGTGTAAAAAATGTCACAGAATCAAGGGATATAATATGGAATTTTCAGAATAGGTTTTTTGATCCTATTGAGAATATAGTTGTTGATTTTGATAAAGCGCCTACTGATACTGACGATGTATCTGTTCCTTCTGAATCTAGGAAAAGCATGATAACGGGAATAACTAAGTCTTTTGGTTTTGATCTTCCTCTTTATTTAGTTGAAAGGACTAGGAGTTAGGTTGGACATCAAGATCAATATTGTTTTAACATTGAATATGATCAATTCCTAGGTAAAAAATTAAATAAGCACTTATGAGGTGATTTTATCTCATGGGTTCTTTCTAAACCAAGAAGATAAATATGTATGTGGCAGTCTTGATTTCTCTTGTAAAGAAGTAATCATTTGATATAAAGGATCTGGGGGAGGATATTGTTATCCTAGAAATAAGGATAAGTCGGAGGAACAAGAGTATATTAATGATATAGTCTCAGTACATTGAGAAAGTGTTGAAGAAATTCAATGACTTTGTTTGTTCTCCAGTTAGTAATCCTATAGGTCCTAATATCTGACTTGTACGTAATCAAGTTGATTCTATTTCCCAGATGGAGGCAATTGGATGCCTAATGTATGTTATGATTTGTACAAGGCCTGATATGGCATATGTTGTGGGAAATTGAGCAGATTTACTAGTAATCCAAGTACTCGACATTGGCAGGTTGTCAATAGATTATTTAAATCCCCGAAAAGAACCATGATATATAGTTTGTGTTATTAAGGATTCCTTCAGTTTTTGAAGGCTATTTTAATGCAAGTTGTATAACTAAGTGGATGGATATTCCTACTTGGTGAAGGTGCCATCTCCTAGGCTTCAAAGAAGCAGATATGCATATCAAATTTAACAATGGAATCTAAATTTTTAGTTTTAGCTGCAGCTGGTAAAGAAGCTGGATGGCTAATAAATTTGATCTTGGAGATTCCTTTGTGGTCAAAACCGATATCACCAATATCTATTAAGTGTGATAGTGTTGGCTTACGGGTAGTCAGTAGGTCAACCCTTAAGGGTTATAAAAGATAATTTAACCCGCATTTAGTCATGTTTTTATCTTGAATTAGATAATTATGGTTGCTCATGTCTCAGGTGTGTTCGAGGCTTTAAAGGTGTGGAAATACAACTTTGGATGGAAGTCAGTTGATTCGGAGATTCATGTGGTTGATTGAAGAAACAAAGAACAAGACTCTAGCCTCTACTATAGCTTACGGTAGCTATCGTAAGCTACGGTAGCTACCGTAAGCTACGGTAGCCTCCAGAGTCAAGTTCTCCACCGTAAGTAGAAATCCAGCGTATGAAGTAGAAGGCTACCGTAAGCTACGGTAGCCACCGTAGCTAACGGTAATGACTAAGCCAAAATGTAACTCCCTTCTTAATTAGGTCATTAGTGGAGACTTTTGATTATTCCAATCATTGTTACGGCTTTAGGAGCAGCTAGGGGAGAATTTGGCACTGGTTCTTGGGTTTTGGACAATTCTAAACATTCGGTTTATGTTTTTGATTTGTGTGAACGTTAATTTTGATGTTATGATGATTCACCGAGCTATGAGAGGCTAAACTTGTTGTTGATCATCCTAGGTGGAAGGTTTGTTTTAGATATTATGTTTTGCTTGAATTTCTAGAATAATAAACTTGCAATGTTTGCTTAGTTTGTTATGGTGTTTGGATGTTTGTTCGTAAAGTATTAATTTGTGTTTGATCATAGTTTATACCATACGTTCTTGGGCCATTGGCAATCGAGATATCATCGGAGGGATTAGGGTTGGATATTAGTTAATTGGTCATCAGGTAACAACCTCGCGTTTTATGAATCCGAGTACTTAGTTCCCTTTTATCACAAACAAGTAACCAAACACGAGCCATGTCTATGTGGTTCTTTCTAGTTGGGCATAAACATTAGTGTCGATTAAAACCTGAAACCTAGGATGGTCGCTATCTCTTAATCAGTTTACAAAACTTAATTTTTGATTTGCAATCTAATGTAGTTCACTTTAGATAATTAAAACCAATCAATCAAAACTTTGAATTTACATTTTCTACACTTAGTTTAATTTAGTCTTTTAGAAAAGCTATTTAGATAACACATTTTCCACAAACTCCATATGTTCGATACCCACTTACTGCTAGCTAATTAGTTGTATTTGGATTAAATTTGAGTGAGACTTCGACCTCACGTCAAATTTTGGTGCCGTTGCTGGGGAGTAGTGCGCAACGTATGTTATCTTTTGTAGTTTCAGTTTGTTATTTTTCTCGTTTACGCTGGTTGGGTTCAGTGTGCAGGTATTGACAGGTGCATGCATAGGAGAGGCGCTCACAAGCTATCACCACTAGCATTCGATCCGGAAAATTGAGTGAACTTTGCGACAAAACCGAGTCCTAGTACGAGAAAACAAAATCATTGGTTCACCTACTACACCTATTACACTAAACAATACAATGGAACCACCACCACCTCCCACTACGGGTCAAACAACACCATCCACACCTCCAACAAATTCTACTACCAATCCTACAACAGTACATAAGATTAAACCAACCAACTCCACATTACCCACAAGTACTAAAACTGAAAATTCCTTTAGCTATAATCCTTCATCAACTGTTCCACCATTTTCATCTTTCTTCCCAACCTCCGGCCAATCATAGTCTTCTCAATAAATACCACCACCACATCAATTTCAACCAAATACATCCATAGTCCATACTACCTCTACCTTTCAACCATCATTTCAACCGGTTTGCAATATCAACAACCTTAATTTTTGCAAACTATGGGCAGAAAGGGAGGTGGATACGATGACGATTATGAGGAAGAGTTCGTGGGATACAAGGAGGAAGGTTATGTTTTGGGATGAGATGGAGATCAAGGGGACTACACATATGTGCAAGGTCAAGGAATGCAAGGTTTTGGTAGACCTCCTCAACAACAAGTCATTCCTCAACAAATTGTGCCACAACAATTGCCACCACAAGGGCCACAATTTCAAAGGCAAATAGCTCAACAACAACAAGTGGGGAAAATGTTTCAACCACCGCCTCAACAATTTGCGCCTCAAAGGCCAATTCAAAGACCAATGGTTCCACCACATCCAAGAGTTCGATTGGGTAGTGCCAAGAAGACATAACCGGTAGACCGTGAGGGGTATTGAAGCACATTCTAGGCCGGTTATTACCAACAATGCTTCACCGGTAGTTATTCCTCAAAATAATCAAGGGAGGACGTTTGAAGTTAGAACCAATTCTCTCCAAAGTTTACCGAAGTATAAAGGGTTAGCAACGGAAGAACCTTATTTTCACTTGGAGGCATATGCTTCTATATGCAATACTATCGGTGGGTAAGGATTTTCATCGGATGAATTTAAGTTGGTATTGTTTCAGTTCTCGTTAGAAGATAAGGCGAAGAGATGGTTTTACACTTTACCACCGGCTTCGATTTACACACGGGCAGAGATGCAACAAAGGTTCTTAGAAGAGTTTTTCACGGCCCAAAACACCAACGATGCGAGAAGAAGTTTGAGAAGCTTCCAGCAACAATAGGGTGAAATGTTTCATGAAGCTTTTGAACGATTTAAATTGATGATTAAGAATTTCCCTCATCATGGGATTGAGTTGTGGGAATTGTTGAATGCATTTCACGAGGGGCTGAATTCGGAAGATGCTCGTGACTTAATGTCTATCACCAATGGTACGTTCGCTACCA
The DNA here is from genome assembly GCA_030545235.1 of Helianthus tuberosus. NCBI lineage: Eukaryota > Viridiplantae > Streptophyta > Magnoliopsida > Asterales > Asteraceae > Helianthus > Helianthus tuberosus. The sequence goes on from CM060387.1 coordinate 3,299,113, forward strand.
ATTACTAGCAAGACGATTGGGCATTCTTGGAGCAAATGGAGGTCACATAAAAAAGAAAGGCTCAATCATCAAGGAGAGTGAGACTGGTCATTACGAGAACCCAAGTGCATGCAACAGAGGATTTAATGTGCAAACGACAAATCAAATCTATGATGTTTGTGCAATTTGTAATGAATTGGGTCATGCGGCTAAAAATTGCCTAGGAGGTGGAGGGCAATATAAAAAAAGTGAACGCGATTCAAGGCCAAGGGGGCGGTGGTAGAAATTACAACATGAACTCGAATACATATCACCCGGGGTTATGAAAACATCCGAATTTTCGATACAGAAATCCATCAAATCAAGCGAATCAGAACTTCCAAGGAAATCAAGGAAATTATGTTCCTCACCAACAATTCAATAATCAAGGTTTTCAAAGGCAATTTCAACAACCGGGTAATGATCAAAGTGGGTCTTCGGGTCAAGTTGCTTCAAGTGGAAATGAAGTCATGGACATGTTAAATATGATGCAACAACACATGCAAAGAAGAAATCAGCTTGATGAGGTTCGCATGCAAAAAGATGAAATCCGTGACAAGGTGATTCAGTCTTTGACCACTCAAATGAGTCAACTTGCAAGTGAAGTGGCACTCTTGAAAAAGAGCAAAGGTCAACTACCGAGTGACATGGTGACAAATCCCAAAAACATTAAAAGTGTTAACATCAATGTGGTAAGCACCGTTCCTAATAGTGAATTTAATGAAACATTTCTAACCTCTTCGTGTCAAGTGAATGCATGTATAGGAAAGGACGACGAAGTTGAAAATGACAAAGAGCATGGAGCACCACTCATGCCTATCCGAGTGGGAAAATTAAAAATCCTCAAGCATTGTTGGACTATAGGGCAGGCATGAGTGTGCTACCAGGAGATTTATATGAAATGTATGACTTTGATCCGCTGCAAAATATAGACACCATGGTGAGTTTGGCGGATGAATGTTGGAGGCGTCCACGGAGAATGGTTAGGAATGTTTTGTTTCAGTTGGGAGAATTCGAATATCCGGTGGATTTTCTGGTCTTAGATTATGTTTCAGCCAAAATGGCATCACAACAAAGGGTAATTTTAGGTTGACCATTTCTCTATACATCAAATACTCAAACCAATTGTAGAGACGGGATCATTACTATGACCGAAAAGAACTGTAAGTTATCCTTTGATGTTCAGACTAGGGTGATTAGTTATGAGTCTATTGAGGAGAAGGGTAGAGAGTTTAATGATCATATGAAAAGTGTGTGTCAAAGAATGAAAACGAATAAATCACCGGGTCGTGAAGAAAAGCATGAGGGTTCAATCAGGTGCGTATTTGATTACCTACCGAATGGATATGTAATGGATGCATTTCACCCAATGGCACAATGTAGTGATGGAGATGACAGGAACCGTTTCTTTGAGCCACCATAAACAGGGGTGGCACGGTCTGGCTGAAGAACCGAAAACTTAGCGCTGCTCGGGAGGCAACCCAGAGTTTTATATTGATCTTGTTGTTCTTTTATCTTTCTATGTTTCAGGGCTATAGCAACACTCAAGTGTGGGGAAGATGTGCGGATATTTGTGTGAAGGTAGTGATAGGGAGTCGGATCATCTACAACATCTGTTGTGTCAAACTTCATCAGGTCCATGTACTCTTTCGTTAGACTTGTCATGTTCTTCAGCCTTGAAATGTTGGTAGTTAGGTTGTGTGCTTTTGCTTCACCAAAAAAAGAAAAAAAAATTCATGTTTGTCGGTGTGCTTTTCTTCCAAAACCATACATTGGGGACAATTTATTCTAAATGTGGGGATGGGGGAAATTTTTGAAAAATTGTGAAAATTTTTGAAATCAAGCGAAAAAATGGTTTAAATTTGAACACTTAAGTACTAAACCACGCGACACACCGGCAACCCCGTATACCCCTTTATTGGTGAGAGTTTGAGCCACTTATTTGAATTATTAGAAATATTTTCTTTGATGAGAGTGACAATGAGTGGGGGTGCATTAGAACTTGCGCTTGAATGCGGTTTGAGGCCTTAGCTTGATATGTTTGAGAAAAGGATAAGACATTTAGGTAGCCTCATCATGGTGTGTGTGAGTGTGAGATTTGGGGGGTTGGACCTCATAAGTTATATATATGAGCTTGGTAGCGAGAGGGGCGGGAGTTTGGACTTTAGTAGCCCATTTGAGCTTAAAGCCGATCGTTTGTTAACCCATGCGTAGTTCTCTAAAAATTTCACCCATATTTGACCCGGTCTAGTAGTATTATCATTTCATATTAGTATGTTTGTTATGTTAACTTGCAATGCTAAAAAAAACAGAAAAACAATGCAAAATGTGACGTTTCACCTCGTATTATTTTACCGTTGAGTATCAATGTGAGTGTCTGACGGTTATTAAATACAACGTGCTTAAATTTTCGAATATTTAAAAATACATGTTTGTAAAAATGATTATCAACTCAACCGCACACCCTCTTGCACACTCTCCAACCTCATACACTCGCTAGTGAACGTCGCACTTGTTACTTATTGGGCCACTGCATCTGTCACTTATTGTACATTCAATTAAAGTCCCAATACAAGCCCATCCTTTAACCTAATCTAGTCGCACAGTACAAATAAGGAAATCACACATGAGTGTGCGACGGCAATGGGTGTGGATATTTAAGGAAACAGCCGATAACTGAGATCAATTGGTCATCATTGGGCAGCAATCCCCATACGCTTTTTACTCTCTCTAAAACTTCTTCTTCCTCAACTGAACCTGCAACACAAAAACCCCACCCCAGCCGAACGAACTCCGGTGACCTTCGCTCCTCTCCGTTAGCTCCCGATAAACTCGAACCATTTCTCCTTCTCAGCTTGACACCACTCGCACACCGGAAAAGGGCTATAGCAACCGTCATTCTTGCTTCCTTTCATCTTCTCACATCTTAAACTATCACTTTTCATATTAGTAAGAACCTTAACACACTGTGATTTCTGTGATTTTTGTTTGAATGACTGTTCTTATTTGATGAGATTGTTGTGCTTAGAAAGAGGATCTAGATGATGTTGATATGATGTGTAAGTACTATAATATGATAATCATAGACTTCTTTGTGAGTATGTGAAACTTGACGTGAATGAAAAATGATGATAAATGACACCGACTCTCTGTTGAAACGATGACAAAAATGGTGATGATGTTTGTTAGTTGTTAAGAATCATGATTTGTATGAAAAGCAAGATTCATAGTGATTATGATATTATTAGGAGGGTTTGATAGGATATACTGATATGAAGACAATCACTGTTAAAGGTTTGATATGGGTTTTATTAAAGGTGTACAACTATAAATGCTCTATGTACAACCTGGTCATGCATAATATTTGATTATTGAAAGATAATCTTGATGTCATAATAAAAAGCATGATAACTGTTTTCATAGTGTGTTAGTAATTAGAGTGATGATTCCTCATAGTTAACGAAAATAGTAACAAGGAAAACTAGGTTTTGTTTGAATATTGCCACTTTGCTTTCATGGTGGTACCACCGCTTATGCGCAAGACACAACCTGGTCAAACATGTTGTTGATAGTGTTAGAATGATTCTTGATGGTGATGATAGTGTTAGGGTGGTATGGTAGAATGAAATGCTCCTGTTGATTGAAGTATTGTTAGCAATAAAAATAAACACAAAGATTTTGATGAGACAACTGTTAAAAGAAAAGCTTGAAACTAAGATTTCATGGGGTATTGTATGATTTGCAATTATGTGCTGAATATTTTGTCTTTTCTTGATTGATCCATAATGACGCATTGAAGGAATGTTTTTTGTTTTGACTGGTCGCACATTAAGAGGATGGCCCCACCACTTATTCCTTCCATTTGAGGTTTAGTCGTACACTGTCTTGTGCTTTTGAATTATATTCCATTTGCACACACTTGATTTAAATCATGGCCGCATAGTTAAGGATTGGTCCCACCCACATTTATTTCTTGATCGCACAGTGATAAAAATCGGGCCCCACCATTAGTTTTGTGATTTTGATCGCACAGTCTTGTGCCAAACCGCACACTAATTAACTTTTAAGAAACATACAAAAATTCTTTGGGCTGCAAACATTGAGGGCCACGAATTTTTGGATTGCACAAATTTAGTAGTGTGGGCCACACATGGGAGGGAAACCCATGTGAACAGGAGGGCTCACACACTATTTTGATCGCACACTAGTGTAATAGGGCCCCACCACTTGCTGCACACCTATTGTTCCTTATATGTATACTGACCGACATACACTGACCACACATTTAATGTGCTGGCCCCCACCACTTAATTGGTATAATTCATTTTGGTCACACACATTGTTGGTAATCGAACACCAATTCTTTTCCTTCGAAACCTACGAAACTTCTTTTTGGGCTGCACATATTCTTGTTGGGCCACCCGTCCTTGGGTCAGACGCATTATATTTGGGTCATACTTTTGATTAATGTTTCAATCGCACAATAAGAGGAATACCTATAATAAAGAAATGACTCGCACACTATTGACCATGTGCTTGATGGTGTTTAGGATTTATATCATACTGATCGCACATTACATGGACTGGTTATGAGTATTGTCTGAAAAAACTTACTTGATTTCAAAACACGCTCCACATACGTTTTATAAGTGAATTACTTATTCCTTGTACACTGCTTATGGAATACGCGATAAATGTGAAATACGTGGTTACTTGATACGTGTATGAACTACATGTTATACGTGAATGGTCCTAACAAATGCTAACCGTTATAGGACGCGGTTGATCAAGTTTAGGATAAACATAATTATCTACCAAGCAATGTAAGGTAAGTTCACTACTCTTACTAAAAACATGCATTCCCGGTGGTTTGGGAACTTCGTAAATATACCAAGGTAATGGTACGGGAATTAACGGAACTCATAACTCAAAACATGTATTCCGGGATTGGGAACTTCATACTAAACGAAAACTATACAATGAAAGCCCCTTTACATACCGATTAATTGCTGGGAGCGAATGGGATATTAGTTGATAGCGCTATTAGGTTTGACAAACCTCACACCACGGTGGGAGCCGGGAGTTAGCTATTATCTGGAATCTGGTCAACAATGGTAGAACATTGACCTGGGGTGAATAACTATTATGTCAAGGTTTCAGTACTGCACAGTTTAGTAGCTCATTATGGGATGGGATTCCCACAACATGTTCTGGATAACATAGTAACTTATTGAATTAATATTTTTGGGATAAAACTAGAAAAACGTTTTTGAAAAACCGTGAACTCGCCAACTTTATGTTGACACACTACTGCATGCTTGCAGATCTGTAGATGCTGCGCGGGAGTTTGCTTGAAGCGTTGTGGTGGTCGTCTAGAATCCGTTGTCGGATTTCTACTTTTGAACTTGTGTTTTTAAACTACTTATGAACTTAACGCTTCCGCTAACCGCTCGAACCTTATTTCGTTAATCTTGCTATGTTTTGGAACTTATTTAAAACTTATTATGTTTTAGACTTAAACGTTATGTCACTAATCGCATTGGTGATGGTTTTTATGTTACTTATATTAAATGTTCAATGTGATTGGTGGCTTGATCCTGGGCAGTCACACTCCTCGCGGTGGCACTCCGCGCATGGAAATTGGAGGGTGTGATAGATTGGTATCAGAGCCATCAATTATAGTGAACTTGGTTTTTAAAAAAAGAAAAAGGTCTTTTGAGAAAAACCGAACTATAACCTACCTTATGCTAAATGATCCGCGATGACACCACACTCCAAGGAATGACTCGGTGTGTTAAGACTACTCAACATATGTGTAGGCCTACTTGCTTAAGTGTATGCCTACTTGCTTAAGTGTATGCCTACTTACTACATGCTTAATCTAAGACTACTTAGCATAAGGACATGCCAACTTACTACTTGCTGTATGTATTACATGATAATGTACTTAGTGATACGTTATACCACTTATATGGTTCCATTCTAAGCAATGCTTAGAGGTTCACGTGTCATAATTAGACACCTTCTTACCTCACTTCTCTTAACCTTCCTGGCATTATTCTCATACTCTGCTTTTTGGATGTGAAGACAATGAGCAGACGAGGAAGAGGCAACGTCAACATGACGTAGGATCAGCTGACGAATCTGATCAACATCGTGGCTGCAACTTTGGCAGCCCACTCTAGAGGTATACTAACTGATCTAAGATGTTTAGATCCTACTCACGTATCGTTTTGATCATACTTAATTCTGTTCGCTTTGTTTGAAGCGACAGGACCGCCCGCACCCCCTAAGCCTCATGTGTGCACTTTCAAAACTTTCATGGACTGCAAGCCTCTTACCTTCAATGGAACTGAAGGAGCTGTGGGCCTTCTGCATTGGATTTAAAAGACTGAATCGGTATTTGAGATGTGCGAATTCCCTACTGACAATCAAGTGAAGTTTGCTACTGGTACTCTCAAAGGAAATGCGCTCTCCTGGTGGAAAGCGCAAGTGCAAATGCTTGGATTGGCGGGTGGCAATGCCACCCCTTAGAATGATTTCAAGGACTTGATCAAGGAAGAGTACTGCCATCGTGATGAGATTCACAAACTAGAGCTTGAGTACTATGAGCTGAAGATGGTGGGATCCGAAATTGAAGCTTACACCAAGAGATCCAACGACTTGGCCACTCTCTGCCCCCAACATGTCGTAGTCTGCCTACAAAAGGATCGAGCTCTGTCTCAAGGGTCTAGTTCCCGAAATCCAAAGTCATGTGACTTCAGCTAATCTCACCACCATCCAGCAGGTCTTTAGTCTGGCTCACCGACTCACAGATCAGGCTGTGGAGCAGGGCAAGCTGCCCAAAAGGATTAATGCTACTACTGAAGTTTCCGGAGACAACAATCTCAAGTGGGATAAAAGCAAGGGTTCCAACTCCTCACAGCCTCAAGCCCAGCAAAGGAAGACCGATGGAAACAAGGGCCCTAACCAGCAAGCAGGTGGCTACTAGGGAAATCGCCATGTTAAAAGAACCACTGCCAGCAGTGCAACATGTATCACTATGGGCAGTGTGACAAGAACCACTGCCAGCAGTGCAACAAAGTGGGACATGCAGCCAAGGATTGTAGAAGTCAGTACCCAGTGAAGCAGAACCAGGGACACCAGCAACAGCAACGGGGAAATTTTAGAGGGTATTTTCTGTGTGGATATGAGGGGCACATCAAAAGGAACTACCCACAATTGAATGAAAACAACAACGATGGAGGCAATGACGTCAGAGGGAAAGCTTTTATGATTAGTGCTGGAGAAGTAAGGAACTACCCCGACGAGGCGACTGGTAAGCTCTTATTCGCTGATCATTTTGCTTTCCATACTTTTGATTTTAAGACCAATGCCATTGTGTGTCCTTAAGTATTGGAGCATGCTTGAATCTACTCAAACCTCCTTGAACCTTAAACACATCATCCAACTAGCCCAATACCCTCGGGCGTGCAAAGAACTAGGGTTTCAGTGATGAAGTTACTAAGAAATTTCGGGACGAAATTCCCAATTAAGTGGGGGATGATGTGACACCCCATACGAATAACTCAGCTTACCCGAATCCGTATGCAAAATTTCAGGACGAAATTTCCAGTAACATGGGGATAATGTGACAACTCACGTTTCACCTCGTATTATTTTACCGTTGAGCATCAATGTGAGTGTCTGCCTGTTATTAAATACAACATGCTTAAATGGTATAATATTTGAAACATACATGTGTGTAAAAATGATTATCGTTATTATTACTATCGTGATGGTTATTATTATTATTTTTATCTATCAACTCAATCGCACACCCTCTTTCACACTCTCCAACCTCATACACTCTCTAGTGAACGTCGGACCACACTTGTTACTTATTGGGCCACTACATCTGTCACTTATTGTACATTCAATTAAAGGCCTAATACAAGCCCAACCTTTGACCAAATCTAGTCGCACAGTAGTAATAAGGAAATCACACATGAGTGTGCGACGGGTATGGGTGTGGATATTTAAGGAAACAACCGACAACTAAGATCAATTGGTCATCATTGGGTAGCAATCCCTATGTAACAACCCGCTTTTTGGAAAGTCAAAGTACAAGTCAAAGTCAAAGGAAGAAGAGATTGCTAATTGTGATATGTCACTCCTTGCTTGACCAGTAGATTGTGCTACTTGACTTGTAATCGAATTCTATTATTTATCCGCTTTAGTTGTATTATGTGGAGTACTTGTTAATAATCGAGGTTTAATCGCATGTTTAATCACTAATCGACTTATCACTAATCGCATCGCAACTCGAATAATGTGTTCTGGATATTGTTTTACGTGTGTGTGCTATTATGTGTTACTTTTGCATGTTATGTTTATGTTGTGGTGTTTAATCGCAATCGCGATGGCAACTCTATCGCATCGAAATGTAATCGCAAACCCTAAACGCAAGTTATTTATAGTGATTGTATGTTAGATATAGTAGTTAGTTATTTGTGTAACTAATGGATAATACAATCACATCGCTTACTCGAAACGCATCCCAACGCTCAACGCATGAAACGAAAACACGAAAACCAACTCACCGGAGCCACTCGATCGAATGGTCATCCGAGCTGATGACCATCTGATCCGTTGGTCTGTGCTCTTCTTTCCCTTTTTGGCAACCTATAAATACCCCACTGTCACATCACTTGTGATGTGACAGCTCTCTCACTCGACCAGCATGCTCAAGCCCTCTTTTCTCTCGATTTCTCGCGATTCTTGTAAGTTTTCAACTCAAATCTTGTACTTCTATGATCTACACGCACTTCTTCATCATTTTCACCTTTGAATCTCAACTTTTAACTGTGAAATCAGTGAATTTGAGGTGTTTTCGGATGACGTCATCATGGAGTTCTCATGAACTTCAAGTTTTGGCCTCATTCCATCAAGAACAACTCAGATCTGAAGGATTTCCACATCATTTAACAACGATTTCGCATAGATCTAAACATTTTCAAAGTTAAAAAGAATTGAAAGATGGTTTCTAACTTTCTTTCAACTCTTTTACACTCAATGCACTCAAAACAGATATAATCGGAACTCATTCAGGCCTTCTACTCTTCTCTAGTGATGTGCCGGTTAAAATCTGAATCCTATCAACGAGACAACTGATTTCTGGTTGAACATGAAACCACCAGTCATGAACAGTTAACTTGTCGGATTAGGATGATTCCCGTTCGATAGGATAACCTGGGTCTGATGGAGTTTCCGTTGTTTAACACGTTGTTATTACCGTCTCGAGCAAACCGCAAAACTTTTCAAAACTTAACAAATTTCTCAAGTTTCAAGACGATCTGGTTATGGGATGGAATACCGTCCGATCGGATTACCATCCGACCGAACCGCAATCCGATCGGATTGCACTTGGTTACCACACTTAACATTTTCATAAATTTTCAAAGAACAACCTGCTATGAGACTTGTTCCCACTAAGTGTCCTACCAATCGGATCGCTATCTGATCAGACGATAGTTCGATTGAACGACCTGAAAGGTAGAGATACTTCTCTGTTTTTAAAATGCTACAACGAAAACTTCAAAGCCATCATACCCAAACACATCCATTCCAAACGAGTGTCAATCCGACCGAATGGCCATCCGAGCGGATGACCATCCGAACGGATTGACATCCGATCGAATGGACATTCGTTCGGATTTCCATCCGATCGGATGACCACTCGTCACTTGTTCACTTTTCACCGATTTACACACAGCTCTTCGCTTATGCTATCGTTAACTATTCAGGCTAATCACTCTAGCGCTCCCTTCAATCCATTAACTTCCATCGCGGTGAGTATACTCGAACCCTTTTTTTGCTTAACGCCCTTTTGGGTGTTACATACGTTACTTATATCAAATCACATCAACACACAACGCAAACACTTTTTAACGCTAACCGCTCTCGCATGTTATACGTGACTCGATGAATGCTTGTTTGTAATGTTAAAACATTGATTGTTGTCTACCTGCCTTAGCAACGATAGTACTATAGTTTGGACTCAGCACCTGTTTATTCAGGGGTTGTTAAGGATATTACTTCATGTGTTCGCAGTGGTGAACATGTGATGCACACTCGCACTCGCACTCGCACTCACAGTCAAATCGCAGTCATTGGTATTGATAGGATCTTTGTCGATAACTTACGTGCTTCACATTTTAACGTAATACATGCTGGTTATGCGTAAATTCGCTTTCGCTATCTATATGCTATTTTAACGTATGTGACAGGTGTTTGATATGCTAGGATGCCTGCTTTTGTGGAATCAAGTAGGATGGAGTCTAGAAACAAACTAAATAAATCTGAGTTGTCGGAATGGATTATTTGTCTTTGAGAACAACGTCTGTAATAACTGTTTTTATTTTATATGTTTGTCGTATGGGACATGAACCTTAATATATTATAACAATAGTTGTTATGGATTCTCCTGGACAATCTGTTTCGCCCAGTGTCGCGCCCCGATGTTTCCGTCATCGGTTGGGGTGTGACAGATTGGTATCAGAGCCATAACTATAGGGAATTAGGCAAGACTTGACCTAGTCCAGGTCGATGTCTTAGGAACGACCTAGTCTATAGTCGAAGTACCAACAGACCAATTTGTGCATGCCCGGTATGGGTTTTGTACGAGCTTACTCGCTATTTGTCGTTCGAACTCACTGTACACTACACCCTTAAACGAACATCGCATACTATAGTTCTGCGCAAGATCAGCCTTTCCTAAGGTTGGTTACTCACACAAACGAATAATCTGGTTAAGATTAGGTGTGAAAACCGCAAACTCTCGATCGGATCACTCGTTCGATTTGCTAATTTTACTATAAACAAGAGAATTTGTGTTGAATTAGGAGTGAAATCCATACTTCGACTCAAATCTCCTTATCTATCTCATGATTTCATCACAACAAATGGGGATGTAGTTGTTAAGACAGGGGTGAAACCCGAACCTTGATGACACGTTCCGCTCTATACTTTTGGTTTTGCAAAAATCTCACCAAAGTCTCGACGGACTCCAACGACTTGGGTCACGCTGTAACTGGAAGGATGATTGCTGATCACTCTGATTGGAACGAGAGCGCAATCCAGAAAGCCTTAGTGTGCACTTCTGAGTCCTTGTGAATAGTCGAATCACTTTGCCTAGTCAACGTCTAACAGCCATAGACAGTCTATTCTTGATTTTATGTGTTTCGATTCTGGAATCCACAACTGCTAACTCTGTGATTTATCGATTTTATGTGAAGTTATGTGTTTTATATGATTATTTGTTTGCGTTTTGAGGTAAACAGTAAGGTGGTACTGATGGTTTCGATTTCGCGTTTCTCGCTCACAACACACACCACGCAAACAAATCGCTTGTGTTACTCGCAATCGCTGCTTGCTAATCGCAATCATTGTGCTTAATCGCTATACGCTGCTGTGAAAGAAAGGTAAATACGTGCAAAATATGTGTTTAGGCTAGCTTATGTGCTAGTGTGCTTATCTGTTTATGTGCTTAGGTGATTATGTGGTTATGTGCTTGCGTGATTTTGTGATTCGATGTGTTCCTGAGCTTTATGATGAAATAGCTAGACTATACTAGGATTAATCGAAATTGTGTTGGGCCATGTGACGGTGTCTGTTGCAGACAATGATGTCATTCGGTACACACCACTCTCGAGCTGCTAGACGTAAACATGATGACAAACGAATCGCCTCTTTAGTCGCTAAGCAAATGGCAAAAGTCATCCCACAAATCATCAGTGAGCTAAATGAGAATGCTAGCAAGTCTTCGGAGGAGTCCAGGACTGATACCCCAAAAGCTGTTTTTAGCTTCAAGCAGTTTAAAGCCTGCGGACCAAAGGAATTTACCGGCGAAGATGGTCCTACGGCTATGTTTAAAGGGTTTGATTCTATCGAAGTCACCCTGCGCCAGAGTGGCTGCCCAGAAAACCTACGCACCATCAATGCTACCGGCGTCTTCCAATCCCGTGCTCTTGATTGGTGGACGGCCGAGAGGAACAAACGAGGAAACGATGCAGCTTTCGGATTGTCATGGGATGAGTTGAAGAACATCATGAAGCAAGAGTTCTGCCCTCCCCATGAACCCCAAAAGCTTGAGGATGAATTCTGGCACATTAAGAAGGATGGTGGAGATAACACTGGTTTAACTGCTCGCTTCAAGCAGTTGAGTATCATCTGCCCTGGTCAAGTTACTACCCCCGATATCACGATCATGAATTATATCAGTGCTCTTCCGGATTACGTTGCAGATTTTGTTCAGGCTGCAAAGACGTCAAAAATCGAGGAAACCTGCCTGCTCACCGCTGAGATCAACGATAAGCGAGTCAGGGCTGGTTATTTCGACAAAGCCTCCAAGAATCTGCACCAAGTCACAGCTGCTACACCCGCTGAAACCACCGCCGCACCGCAATCTTCGAAGCTCTCACACCGCAAAAGGAAGAACAACAACAGTTCCAACAACAAAAACTATGCAGTTACTGCTGCCCTGCTCCAAACAGTACTTGCCCAACCGTAGCCTCAACACCGCCAAGTAGCGGCACCTATGGTCAATGCACTGCCTGCCAAGCGTGCATACACTGGACCACACCCGCTTTGCCGTACTTGTACTTATCATCACCCGGTGGGTATCGCATGCCGATTCTGTATTCATTGCAGTATGTACGACCACTTCACCACAAACTGCCGTACAGGTCCACGTCAAGCCCCAGCTCCAGCTCAAGGTCAAGATCCTGCACCACAAGCTCTCATCCCTACTCCTCAAGGGCATCAAGTAGCTCCTGTACCCGCTGCTCACACTCAAGCTTGCTTTGCATGTGGTGATCCTAACCACTTTGCAAACATGTGCCCCAACAGGGTAGTGAAACAAGAGCCCCAGCAGCAGCCACAACAATAACAGCAGCAACAGCCTTAGCAGCAGCAACAGCCAGCAGCCCGCGGGCGTGCTTTCAATGTCAATGCCCGCCAGGCTCAAGCAGAAAACAATGTGGTTAACGGTACATTCCTTGTGAATGGTATATATGCTTCGTGTTTCTTTGATACTAGAGCAGATAACTGTTTTGTATCGTTTGAATTCAAAAAGTTCCTTAATCGTAAGCACGCACATCTCCCCTTGACGTTCGATGTTGAAGTTGCCACCGGAAGAACCGTCGCTGTCAATTCTGTTCTACGTGATTGTACGCTTGAACTCAAGAATCACGTCTTCCCTATCGACCTTATTCCGATGCAGCGCGGTAGTTTTGACATCATAGTAGGCATGGATTTTCTTCGTGAAAATCGTGCTGAAGTTGTTTGCTTCGATAAAATGATTCGATTCTCACTCGCGAACGGAGAACTTTGTGTGTATGGCGAAACTCCTTCGAAAGGTCTCAAACTCATGTCATGTGTCCAAGCTAGCAAGTATCTCCGCAAGGAATACAGAGCTTTCTTGGCTAACATTGTAGTAGCGGAGGAGGAAAAGAAGGGAAACTCAGGAGTGAAAGACGTTCCCGTTGTTTGCGAATTCCCTAACGTTTTTCCCAATGAATTACCTGGTACCTCCCACTCGTGATATCGATTTCCGAATCGACCTCATTCCTGGAGAAAATCCTGTTGCTAAAGCGCCTTATCGCCTCGCTCCTTCTGAAATGTGCTAACTCTCGAGTCAGCTCCAAGAACTACTTGATAAAGGCTTTATTCGCCCTAGGACCTCTCCTTGGGGCGCGCCAGTCCTTTTTGTCAAAAAGAAGGATGGATTGTTCTGGATGTGCATCGACTATAGGGAGTTGAATAAGCTGACTATCAAGAATCGTTATCCGTTGCCTCAAATAGATGATTTGTTTGATCAGTTACAAGGTGCTACGTGTTTTTCGAAGATCGATCTACACATAGTCTATCACCAATTACGTATTCAAGAGGAGGATATACCTAAAACCGTTTTTTGAACCCACTATGGTCATTACGGATTTGTTGTTATGCCTTTTGGTTTGACCAACGCTCCCGCAGTTTTCATGGATCTAATGAACCGCGTGCGCAAATCCTTCCTTGACCGCTTCATCATCGTGTTCATCGATGATATCCTGATCTATTCCAAGTCAAAATCCGAACACTCGCAACATCTATGTTTGGTTGTTGAGTTACTCCAGGGAAACCGTCTCTATGCCAAGTTCTCCAAGTGTGAATTTTGGCTGGAGACCAATTCCTGGGTCACATTGTTAATAGTCAAGGAATTCAAGTCGATCCCGCGAAGATCGAGGTCGTTAAGAGTTGGGTTACACCCAAGAACCCGTCTGAAGTCCGTTCTTTTCTCGGACTAGCGGGCTATTATTGACGATTTATCAAAGGTTTCTCTACTATCGCTGTGCCGCTCACCTCTCTTACGCATAAAGACAAACCTTTTGTTTGGGGAACTAAACAGGAGGAAGTGTTTCAAACTCTCAAGGCCATGCTTTGCAATGCTCCCGTGCTCTCACTTCCCGACGGAAACGACGATTTCGTAGTTTACTACGATCCTCTAACCTCGGTCTTGGTTGTGTTCTCATGCAACGAGACATGTTTATCGCGTACACCTCTCGACAGCTCAAGATGCACGAGAAGAACTATACCACGCACGACCTCGAGCTTAGCGCAATTGTTTTTGCATTAAAGATTTGGCGACACTACCTTTATGGTACTAAGTATACGGTCTTCACCGACCATAGGAGCCTACAACATATCTTTGACCAGAAAGAACTGAATATGCGTCAACGCCGGTGGGTAGAACTCCTCAACGATTACGACTGTGAGATCAGTTACCATCCAGGCAAAGCAAACGTCGTTGCCGATGCTCTCAGTCGACGAAGCTACTTGCATAAAGTTCGTACCATCCAAGCCCAGCATAATCTCGAAGCTCTTATACGCGACGCTCAACATGCTTGTTTTACCGAACGTACTTTGAGGAAGGAAAGGATTCTAAATGATGGCGCCCAACTTGAGAATAAATCGAATGGTATCTTTCATTACTTGGACCGAATTTGGATACCCAAGCGTACCAACTTGCGACAACTGCTGATGGATGAAGCCCACAAATCCCGATATTCCATTCATCCCGGTTCTGACAAGATGTACCAGGACATGCGCTACAAGTACTGGTGGCCGGGCATGAAGAAGGATATCGCTATCTATGTTTTGAAGTGCCTGACTTGTTCCAAAGTCAAGGCCGAGCATCAAAGACCCTCTGGCTTATTCGTACAACCCGAGATCCCGATGTGGAAATGGGAGAGTATAGCTATGGACTTTATAACGAAACTTTCGCGCACGCAATCAGGTCACGATAGCATCTGGGTTGTAGTTGACCGTTTGACTAAGTCAGCTCACTTCCTGCCAATACGAGAAGACTTTAAGGTAGAAAAATTAGCCCGAATCTACACCGATGAGATCATTTGTCGACACGGGACGCCTCGTGACATCATCTCTGATTGCGATGGTCGGTTTACCTCGCGTGTTTGGGAAATGTTTCAATTTGCTCTCGGTACTACTCTGAATCTAAGTACCATTTTCCATCCCCAAACCGTCGGTCAGACTGAAAGAACAATCCATACCCTTGAAGATATGCTTCGCTCGTGTGTTATAGATTTTGGTGGTAATTGGGATGCGCACCTACCTTTAGTCGAATTCTCGTACAATAACAGTTATCATTCTAGCATCCAAATGGCACCATTTGAGGCATTATACAGAAGAAAATGCCGATCGCCTATTGTATGGCAGGAGATTGGAGACGCGCAAATTACCGGTCCTGAGCTATTGTAAGAAATGAAGGACAAAATCCTCCAAATTCGAGACAATCTGTTGAAATCTCGGAGCCGTCAGAAAAGTTACGTCGATAGATGCCGCAAGCCCCTAGAATTTGACGTTGGTGATCACGTACTCCTAAAGGTTGCACATTGGAAGGGAGTGATCAGATTCGGAAAGAAAGGAAAGCTTGCGCCTCGATATGTTGGACCCTTTAAAATTCTAGAAAGGATTGGTAAAGTGGTCTACAGACTCGAACTACCGGAGGAACTAAGTAATGTCCATCAGACTTTCCACGTTTCAAACCTCAGAAAGTGTCTAGCCGACCAGGAATTTCATGTCCCTCTCGAAGATTTACTAGTGAATGAAACATTACACTTCGTGGAAAAGCCTATCGAGATCATGGGACGAGAAACCAAGGTGCTCAGACGCTCACGCATTCCCATTGTGAAGGTTCGTTGGGAAGGCAAACACGGCGCCGAGTTCACCTAGGAACTCGAAAGTGACATGAAGGTGAAGTACCCGCAACTGTTTGTTACGCCTACTTCTTAAATTTCGGGACAAAATTTACTAAAGTAGGGGAGGCTGTAACAACCCGGTTTTTAGAAAGTGAAAGTACAAGTCAAAGTCAAAGTCAAAGGAAGAAGAGATTGCTAATTGCGATCTGTCACTGCTTGCTTGACCAGTAGATTGTGCTACTTGACTTGTAATCGAATTCTATTATTTATCCGCTTTAGTTGTATTATGTGGAGTACTTGTTAATAATCGAGGTTTAATCGCATGTTTAATCGCTAATCGAGTTATCGCTAATCGCATCACCATCGCATCGTAACTCGAATAATGTGTTTTGGATATTGTTTTATGTGTGTGTGCTATTATGTGTTACTTATGCATGTTATGTTTATGTTGTGGTGTTTAATCACAATCGCAATCGCAACTCTATCGCATCGCAATCTAATCGCAAACGCTAAACGCAAGTTATTTATATTGATTATATGTTAGATATAGTAGTTAGGTTATTTGTGTAACTAATTGGTAATACTATCGCATCGCTTACTCGAAACGTTTAGCAACGCTCAACGCACGAAACGAAAACACGAAAACTAACTCGCTAGAGCCACTCGATTGAATGACCATTCGATCGAATGGTCATCCGAGCGGATGACCATCCGATCGGATGGCCATTCGATCCGTTGGTCTGTGCTCCTCTTTCCCTTTTTGGCAACCTATAAATACCCCACTGTCACATCACGTGATGTGACAGCTCTCTCACTCGACCCGCACGCTCAAGCCCTCTTTTTCTCGATTTCTCACGATTCTTGTAAGTTTGCAACTCAAATCTTGTACTTCTATGATCTACACGCACTTCTTCATCATTTTCACCTTTGAATCTCAACTTTTAACCGTGAAATCAGTGGATTTGAGGTGTTTTAGGATGACGTCATCATGGAGTTCTCATGAACTTCAAGTTTTGGCCTCATTCCATCAAGAACAACTCAGATCTGAAGGATTTCCACATGATTTAACAACGATTTCACATAGATCTAAACATTTTCAAAGTTAAAAAGGATTGAAAGATGGTTTCTAACTTTCTTTCAACTCTTTTACACTCAATGCACTCAAAACAGATAGAATCGAAACTCATTTAGGCCTTCTACTCTTCTCTAGTAATGTGCCGGTTAAAATCAAAATCCTATCAATGAGACAACTGATTTCTGGTTGAACATGAAACCACCAGTCATGAACAGTTAACTTGTCGGATTGGGGTGATTCCCGTTCGATAGGATAACCTGGGTCTGATAGAGTTTCCGTTGTTTAACACGTTGTCATTACCGTCTCGGGAAAACCGTAAAACTTTTCAAAACTTAACAAATTTCTTAAGTTTCAAGACGATCAGGTTGTGGGACGGATTGCCGTCTGATCGGATTGCCATCCGACCGAACCGCAATCCGGTTGGATTGCACTTGGTTACCACACTTAACATTTTCATAAATTTTCAAAGAACATCCTGCTATGAGACTTGTTCCCACTAATAGTCATGCCAATCGGATCGTTATCCGATCAGACGACAGTTCGATCGATCGACCTGAAAGGTATAGATACTTCTCTGTTTTTAAAATACTACAACGAAAACTTCAAAGCCATCATACCCAAACACATCCATTCCAAACAAGTGTCAATCCGACTGAACGGATGACCATCCGAACGGATTGACATCCGATTGAATGGCCATTCATTTGGATTGCCATCCGATCAGATGACCACTCATCACTTGTTCACTTTTCACCGATTTACGCACCGCTCTTCGCTTATGTTATCGTTAACTATTCAGGCTAATCACTCTAGCGCTCCCTTCAATCCTTTAACTTCCATCGCGGCGAGTATACTCAAACCCTTTTTCACTTAACACACTTTTGGGTGTTACATACGTTACTTATATCAAATCACATCAATACACAATGTAAACACTTTTTAACGCTAACCGCTCTCGCATGTTATACGTGACTTGATGAATGCTTGTTTGTTATGTTAACACATTGATTGCTATTTACCTGCCTTAGCAACAATAGTACTATAGTTTGGACTCCGCACCTGTTTATTCAGGGGTTGTTAAGGATATTACTTCACGTGTTCGCAGTGGTGAACATGTGATGCGCACTCACACTCACAGTCAAATCGCAGTCATTGGTATTGATAGGATCTTTGTCGATAACTTACGTGCTTCACATTTTAACGTAATACATGCTGGTTATGCGTAAACTTTCTTTCGCTATCTATATTCTATTAAACTTGTATGCTCACCTTTACACTATGTGTATTGACCTCTATTTTAACGTATATAACAGGTGTTTGATATGCTAGGATGCCTGCTTTTGTGGAATCAAGTAGGATTGAGTCTAGAAACAAACTAAATAAATCTGAGTTGTCGGAATGGATTATTTATCTTTGAGAACAACGTCTGTAATAACTGTTTTTATTTTATATGTTTGTGGTATGGGACATGAACCTTAATATATTATAACAATAGTTGTTATGGATTCTTCTGGACAATCTGTTTCGCTCAGTGCCACGCTTTCCGTCATCGGTTGGGGTGTGACACCCTATACCCTTTTTACTCTCTCTAAAACTTCTTATTCCTTAATTGAACCAGCAACACAAAACCCCACCCCAGCCGACCGAACTCCGGCGACCTTCGCTCCTCTCCGTTAGTTCCCGATAAACTCAAACCGTTTCTCCTTATCAGCTTGACACCACTCGCACACCAGAAAAGGGCGACGGCAACCGTCATTCTTGCTTCCTCTCATCTTCTCACATCTTAAACTATCACTTTTCAGGTTAGTAAGAACCTTAACACACTGTGATTTCTATGATTTTTGTTTGAATGATTGTCCTTATTTGATGAGATTGTTGTGCTTACAAAGAGAATCTAGATGGTGTTGAAATGATGTGTAAGTACTATAATCTGATAATCATAGACTTCTTTGTGAGTATGTGAAACTTGCCCTGAATGAAAAATGATGATAAATGACACCGACTCTCTGTTGAAATGATGACAAAGATGGTGATGATGTTTGTTAGTTGTTAAGAATAATGATTTGTATGAAAAATATGATTCATAGTGATTATGATATTGTTAGGAGTGTTTGATAGGATAAACTGATATGAAGACGATGACTATTAAAGCTTTGATATGGGTTTTCTTAAAAGTGCACAACTATAAATGCTCTATGATTGAAAGATAATCTTGATGTCATAATAAAAAGCATGATAATTGTTTGCATAGTGTGTTAGTAATTAGAGTGATGATTCCTCATAGTTAACAATAACAGTAACAAGGAAAATTGGGTTTTGTTTTAATATTATTACTATGCTTTCATGGTGGTACAACCGCTTATGCGCAAGATACAACCTGGTCAAGCATGTTGTTGATAGTGTTAGAATGATTCTTGATGGTGATGATATTGTTAGGGTGGTATGTTAGAATGAAATGCTCATGTTGATTGAAGCATTGTTAGCAATAAAAATACACACAAAGATTTAGATGAGACAACTATTAAAAGAAAAGCTTGAAACTAAGATTTCATAGGGTATTGTATGATTTGGAATTATGTGCTGAATGTTTTGTCTTTTCTTGATTGATCCATAATGACGCATGGAAGGAATGTTTTTGTTTTGACTGGTCGCACATTAAGAGGATGGCCCCACTACTTATTCCTTTCATTTGAGGTTTAGTCGTACACTGTTTGGTGCTTTTGAATTATATTCCATTTGCACACACTTGATTTAAATCATGGCCGCACAGTTAAGGATTGGTCCCATCCACATTTATTTCTTGATTGCACAGTGATAAAAATCGGGCCCCACCATTAGTTTTATGATTTTGATCGCACAGTCTTGTTCCAAACCACACACTAATTCACTTTTAAGAAACATACAAAAACTCTTTGGGCTGCAAACATTTAACTGGGCCACGTATTATTGGACTGCACAAATTTAGTAGAGTGGGCTGCACATGGGAGGGAAATCCATGTGAACAGGAGGGCTCGCACACTCTATTTTGATCGTACACTAGTGTAACAGGGCCCCACCACTTGCGGCACACCTATTGTTCTTTGTATGTATACTGACCGACATACACTGACCATACATTTAATGTGCGAGCCCCCACCACTTAATTAGTATAATTCATCTTGGTCGCACACATTGTTGGTAATCTCACACTAATCCTTTTCCTTCGAAACCTACGAAAATACTTTTTGGGCTGAACATATTTTTGTTGGTCCACCTGTCCTTGGGTCAAATGCATCATATTTGGGTTATAATTTTGATTAATGTTTCAATCGCACAATAAGAGGAATACCTATAATAAAGAAATTACTCACACACTGTTTACCATGTGCTTGATGGTGTTTAGGATTTATATCACACTGATCGCACATTATATGGACAGGTTATGAGTATTGTCTGAAAAAGCTAACTTGATTTCAATACACACTCCACATACATGTTATATGTGAATTACTTATTCCTTGTACACTGCTTATGGACTACGTGATAAATGTTAAATACGTGGTTACTTGATACGTGTATGAACTACGTGTTATGTAACACCCCAATCGTTTAATATAACAACACGCGGAGGAAATATCAGGAGTCACGTTACAAATTGCTCACAACTACTGGTACTAAATTGTTTCAATATCATTAACATCTTTTTACAAACAAAGAATACATGTAATTGTTCTTTTTAAAAGTGCAGTCCTATGCGTTGCATGCTTGAACAGTCGAAAACCTGAAACATATGCGAAAACAGTCAGCATAAAAATGTCGGCGAATACATAGGTTTTATTAGCCAGATAAATGGCAAAACATTTAGTATTAATCTTAATTGTGAAAACTCGTAACAAAATAGGTTTGTATATGGCAATATGATATTTACCAAGTCATTTTATGCCTTATATTGAAATCTCGATTAAACCATCGTAAAAACTTGTTAATATGTTATTAGGAATCCAATCAAGGATTAATAATAACTGTTTTGAAATAAATCAAAACTTATATAGGTATTATATAAATCAAATCAATGATCTATGATAATACTTTAAATATCATTCTAAGAATCTAACATATAAAGATATAAGAGATTCTACAAGGATTTCGATAATCGAATACTGAAACAATAGTACACAAAATCCTAAAGTGATCCAGATAACGCTACAAGAATAATAAAATAAGAACACTTATATATAGGAAGTACCAGCGGCGTATCCACCATGTTCTTATTTTATTATACCAGTTTCGTTATCTAAATCACAACTACCACATAACACATAAATCGTCAACTTGTACCAACTCGTAAACACGCATTAAAGCACACAATGAATCCAATCAAGGACTCCAATAATAGTACTTTAAACATCCTACAAGAATCAACCTATGAAGGTAGATAGATGCTATAAAGATTCGGGTTCTGTCACATTGTCTAATCTAACATACATTAAAGTACACAATGAATCCAAACATGGACTCCAATATTAGTACTTTAAACATCCCATATAAGTCTAACTATGAATATAGATAGATACTAGAGGGATCCTGGGTTCTTGTCATATTGAATCATTGAATCAAAACAATCCTAAATCCTAAAGGTAATTCGGGATAACGCCACGAAAGGTAATACAATAAGCACACTTATATATAGGAAGTACCAGCGGCGTATCCACCATGTGCTTATTGTATTATCTAGTTTCGTTATCTAAATCACCAACAATCTACACAAAACCAACCATCGAGTTGTAAAGTACTTCTTAAAAATGTCACTATGAAGATATGAAGATTTAAGACTGTACTTCAAATATCCTACATGAATCTAACTATGAATATAGGTAGATCACTTAAGGATAAAACATTACATTTATATAATCGGAATAATACACATAAAAGCACTTAGTGAACACACATATGCCATACATTTTGAAAACAGATCGATTACACATATGAATCACCCCAAAACATTTGAAAACGGTAAAAAGAGGGGAACTATGTACACGCCTGGGGTTGCGTATTGTCCCGATTCAAAGGGTATAACAAAGCTCAAAAGACCAAGAGTTCAAGTGTTGAACTAGGGTAACAGATACTATGTTAGGGAAAAGACACCTAAATCGGAAGATTGGATAGAATGAGGTCTTGTAAACCAAACAAGCATTGGAACTCATGTGATATGGTTTAACAAAGCCTACATTCTAAATCGAAACCTATCCTAAGTGCTTACGACCCATTAAGGTAGCTTACGCCACTTTAACGCGTCGTTCGCACGAAAGCGCGTTCGAGACGTCTAACTAGTCCTATGACAACTATTATATGCCTTAACATATCTAATTATGTTATATAATCAGTTTAGATGTCAAAACATGTGTTACATATGCTTAAAATGAAATTATGCGAAAAAAGGGCATTTTGGTCATTTTCCTAAGGCATATAAACCACCTATCATACAAGTAACTAAACGAACTTACCATAAGGTATAACCTCGGAATGTTATTCCCTATACAACTATGGTCACAATACATGTTTGGTCGGATCCTAATGATTGACCAAACGGGTCGGGTTTGAAAGTCTAAGCGGTTGTTTAGACCGCTTATCTTACGACCCTATATAAGCACCATCCTAAAAGTGACGAGTTAAACATGTTAAAACATGTTTAACGAAGTTAGAAAACAAGTTTAATATCAAAACAAACGGTTTTGATAGCCAAAAATAGTTTGGTTGCAAAATACGCATAGACGCGTATTTTGACCGAAACTATGACTCGTCACTACACCTAATTAACGTGGTAATCAGTAGGTATAGTCACACGGGACTATAACCATCGTCATTATGCTCACATTGCAAAGTTCAAATGAACTTCTTGTTGACCAAAGACTGGTCAAAGCAGAAAGTCAAACACTGTTTGACTTTCCCGTTTAAAAACGCATAAAAGAATGAAAGAAGCTTACAAAGGGTCCAAGCTAGGAAGTTTGTTCCAAGTTTGCTCAGGTATGAAGTGTTTAAACCTCAACTTAGAGCAAAATGAATCTAGTGTGAGTTGAAGTGAATGAAAGCATGGGTATTTATAGATTTTGGAGAACCGTTAGGATCTTTCCTCGCAAAACGTGCCTTGATCAGACCTTACATGTGTGCACATGGTTTTCAAAACCATGGGGATACTTAAAACCATCAAATTCCAGCCCATAGAGTGCAAAACCTTGGGTTAAAACCATCAAATCCTCAAAAATGGACCAAGTTCAATGTATCTACCAGAAATTTCAAAAATGGTCCCTGCACTTATAAAACTTGATTTTTTCGGAACTTTTAAACCCCGTTAACCTCATTTCAAGGCTCTAAAATGATATTAAAGTATAGGGAACTTAAAATATGCTCAAAGGCATCACGGATCTCAGTTCGTTTGGTCGTACGGTTGCGTTATTCGGGTAATTACGACGGAAGTCGTAAGGAACGCAAAAACGATCCAAATTAAGCGACGAATGAAATTTTATCATGCTAATCACTAAAATAAAATATTTTAATGATTACATAAATTTTTGGATGTCCGGATATATTCAGAACGTAAGTTATGCGCGAAAATGCAAACTTATGCACTTTTTGACGCTTTTAGTCCCTATTGATCAAATAAGTTTATTTTTGCGCACCAAACACCTCAAAGCCTATTTCTAAGCTATGTAAAGGATATTTAGGGCATGTTTAACTTATGGTCAAATTCCGGAATGTTCGATACTATGTGAATCAGCAGACTTTCTCAGTTTGACGCAAATAGTCCCTGAGTGTGAATAAACTTGTTTTT
Source organism: Helianthus tuberosus (assembly GCA_030545235.1). Lineage (NCBI taxonomy): Eukaryota > Viridiplantae > Streptophyta > Magnoliopsida > Asterales > Asteraceae > Helianthus > Helianthus tuberosus. The sequence goes on from CM060387.1 coordinate 3,323,252, forward strand.
GACACACCAAAGCTTTCAAAACCTTTTTCTAAGTTGTATAAAAGCTATTTAAGGTATCTTAAGCCTTTGTCACTGTTCCGGAGTGTTTTCCGCATTAAACTGATTACGTTTACGCATCAGTTCGCATTTAACTTTCTAGAAAGCGATTTAAAGCTTGTAAATGAACTAGAATCAAAATGTGAAATTGTAAAACCAAAATAAATAAATTTTTGAGACCAAAATACATTGTTTCTTGATAAAAGATAGTGTCCTACATCGTGTGTGTTTACGGAGCACAAGTGTCACAGTCTCCCCTACTTCAGGAAATTTCGTCCTGAAATTTGTTCGAAGGAGACCGTAGAGTGGAATTGAAACAACTAATGGATAAGCAGATTGCTAATTCCCAAAAATGTGGAGCATCATTTGGAAGGGAATTCAAAATTTGATTTGGGATATTCAAAGTATCTCAAGGTATCCAACCTTTTGAAACTTGTGGTAGTCGACTAGTGTTCAAAAATCATTAAAGTAATGCACTATGTTATACTAAGCTCCTGGTGTAATTCCTAGCAAACAAAGGGGTGTACATTCAAGCCCTACACGTGCACGGTTTCTTTCGTCCCACGAGGTACATCCAATGCACCATGAGCATCTCATGCATAGGAGACGGGTCAACATACCTATGGCATCAAGATCGTCACCTTTAACACCATAATATACTCCCGGTTGTCTCGATTTGAGTTAATGAATGTACTCGTCGTCTTCCATCGGAAATAACCACACAAATAACACTAAAACACATAATCACATAATGGTCCAAGATAACATAAAATCACCAAATGATCTCAGCAACGTTCTGAAGAATAACACAATAAGAACAATTATATATAGGAAGTACCATCGGCGTATCCACCGTGTTCTTATCGCATCATACTTCTCCCGTTACCTTAATCACTCTAGATTTTATGCCACCATACTTAACAAGGCTTACTATGATTCTCATGCATCGAATCTCATAATTAAGTGTGCACCCATAATTACTCGTTTCGTCGCATGGTCCACATAGCTCCTCTTGTTAAGCAAGGGTAAACAAACAATAAGGTCGAACTATCATCTAAATAAACTAAATAATGTCACAATAATATATCTGTAAAATCAAATCGTATTTCAAACTAGCAATGATAATACTACTTATTTTGCATACAACAATTTCAGTAGTAGGTGTTCTATTCTAGTACGAATATTTATATATATGTTTCATATTAACCAAACAGGTAGAATGAAACATATACTAATCATACATTATCATCATAATGTAAGTATATCAAGAAAATGTTCTCAATTCATGTGCTAGGTATGCTAAGTTAACAAACTAAGTACGTTAAATCAATATACGAAGCAAATTGAATTTATAATCATGTGCTATACATATTAGATAAACAAATCATGTATATAATGCTATGATCATAAAACAATATTAACTTGTATTGATCGTGTTACCAAGTTTGTACGAATGCACCAGAGTGCAATCACATTATACTAAATTATAAGATTTAGTTCCTAAAGAACGGAATCCTCAAAATTAGCATGAAATTTGAAATCACACATAGTGCAATCACATTAGAGTTTGAAATTGAAAATTGAATAACAAAGATAAAGATAAACTTCTTGAAATTTGTATTGTCATTACAAACATAGTTAAAATATGTACATTGTTCTTGAAAATAAACAGGAAATTTAGAGGTTCAAATGATCATAAGCGCTTGATCATTGGCTTGAGCCTCGTTGATGTTGAACACTCGTCCATTAGCATTGGCAAGCTTGGGGCAGTTTCTCTTGAAGTGATTTAAGTCACCACAATTGAAACATGCTCTTGGGCGAGTCGGAGTAGGGGCTGCTCGGTTCTGGATACGACAGGTCACAGCTAGATGTCCAAATAAACCACAAATTTTACACTGGCGACAAGGGGAATTTGACGCATGATGTTAATTGCAATGATTGCACCGAGGTTGCTTCCCACGATAAAATCCCTTAAAGGGTACTGAGTTCAGTGGAGCAGGTGCAGGAATTGCAAAATTCTTTGAAGTCTTGCGCTTCCTAGAACTTTTAGAAGATTCGGCCTTTGATCTTCTTGAATTCTCGTTAATAGATTCGGTGTCTTGTTTCTTGTGTCCTTGTCGAAATAACTTACCTTTTCTAACCTGAGAGCCAATCAAGATAGCAGCTAATTCCTTAGCCTCCCTAAGCATTGCAAGTTGGCTGCCAGTGACAATGTCTTGGACAGGGTCAGGTAAACCATCGATGTATTTCTCAATGGCCCGATCCAAAGGTGTGACCATAGTGGGGCAAAGTAGGCTTAACTGTTCAAATCGGTCAGTGTAGGCATGGTTTTCCTCACTATCCTGTTTTAAGTAATAGAACTCATTTTCAAGTGCCCTAATTTTGCTTCGTGGGCAGAATTCTTTCTTCATAAGATCCTTAAATTCCTCCCACGTCAGTTCCATTGCTACATCGGCACCTCGGTCTCTCATAATACCATTCCACCAAGTGAGTGCTCTCCTTTGAAAGACACTCGAAGCGAAATCTACCTTGCGCTCTTTGCGGCACTGAACATGGCGGAATGTGCTTTCTATACTTTCGAACCATTGCAAGAGTGCGGTTGCTCCTTCAGACCCAGAAAATTTTAGCGGTTTGGCTGAATTAAAGGTCTTGAAATTACACTGGGCATTGTTGTTGTTATTGTTGTTGTATATCTGATGAATCTGGGTTACCACGTTTGGAAGCACAGCAGCCATCTGCTGAGTGACAAGGGCTACGATTTCTTCATTGGTTTGAGGTTGTGCATCTCATCGAGGAGGCATTTCGAAAATACAGCTATAGAGAAAACCAAAAGTTAGATTTATCCAATTGTTATGAGTTTGTAACATTTATTGTATTGGGAAAACTTTGATCTAGTAAAATTTTATTCATTGGTCTTGTTCTTATACTTAGAATATATGGTGTTATGGATTTTTGTTTTGAAACAAGATTTGTTTGAAAATAAACTTTTGTAATATTTTTGGATGAGAGAATACAAACCGAGTTAATGGTTTGTATCATAAATTCTTTACCTGTTAAAAATTTATTACTTTTAAGACAAAAATGTTTTTAATTTAAAATTTTTAAAATAAAGAAACTTTGTGTTTGAAAATTTGAAAATTCTCATCCAAATGGTAAAAAAAATTTGAATTTTTTTAAACGACAAAGGTAGTATTTTGAAAATAAAATAGGATCTCGTAGAGTCGTGAAATGAAATGAGGTTCATTTCAACTATATTGAATCAACATATCACCGAAGGTAATATGATAAAATGGTATTGGTAAAGGAAGGATGCTTCGATTGTCATGAAGAGCAAACACATTACCGAGGGTAACATGAATGAGTAGGGTTACAAAGGTCGTTTAGAAATCGATCGGTAGGGTCAAGATGGATAGGTTTTTTTAATGCTTCACGAAGACATGCTTTAGCTTATAAGTGGACACTCACCCTAAGAATTCCAGGTAAGAGTGACTGGTCCGATAATGCGGATTTGTACGAACACTCTAGCCTTAGACATAAAACTCGCGGTACAGGCACCCACCCTTCCAAATTGCATGTGTTCACATTATTAAAACCCAAGATTTCGACAAAAAACGTTTGAAGAAAACATTTAAGAAACCTTTTGATACAAATCGTTTGAGATAAAACATGTTTGTGAAATATTTTGACAAAAACGTTTTGAGAAAACATTTTGAAAAATATTTTAATGAAAACGTTTTGAGAAAACATTTTGAGGAATACCCCAAGGCATAAACCTAAGGTTCGGGATAAATCATCTAAGGTTAGATGATTCGTAAATCATGGAGTAGTTCTGGCACGAATAAGGATGAGGATTAGGAAAGAAGTCCTAAGTCTACTCATGTTTGGGTCCTAGGAAGGTTATAGACTAGGTTTAAGGCATGCTAATAACCTAATTCCCTATAACCAGTGCTCTGATACCAATCTATAACACCCCAATCGCGTAATATAACAACTCGCGGCGGAAATATCAGGGAGTCACGTTACAAATTGCTCACAACTACTGGTACTAAATTGTTTCAATATCATTAACATCGTTTTACAAACAAAGAATACATGTAATTGTTCTTTTTAAAAGTGCAGTCCTATGCGTTGCATGCTTGAACAGTCGAAAACCTGAAACATATGCGAAAACAATCAGCATAAAAATGTCGGCGAATACATAGGTTTTATTAGCCAAATAAATGGCAAAACATTTAGTATTAATCTTAATTGTGAAAACTCGTGACAAAATAGGTTTGTATATGGCAATATGATATTTACCAAGTCATTTTATGCCTTATATTGAAATCTCGATTAAACCATCGTAAAAACTTGTTAATATGTTATTAGGAATCCAATCAAGGATTAATAATAACTGTTTTGAAATAAATCAAAACTTATATAAGTATTATATAAATCAAATCAATGATCTATGATAATACTTTAAATATCCTTCTAAGAATCTAACATATAAAGATATGAGAGATTCTACAAGGATTTCGATAATCGAATACTGAAACAATAGTACACAAAATCCTAAAGTGATCCAGATAACGCTACAAGAATAATAAAATAAAAACATTTATATATAGGAAGTACCAGCAGCGTATCCACCATGTTCTTATTTTATTATACCCGTTTCGTTATCTAAATCACAACTACCACATAACACATAAATCATCAACTTGTACCAACTCGTAAACATTCATTAATGCACACAATGAATCCAATTAAGGACTCCAATACTAGTACTTTAAACATCCTACAAGAATCAACCTATGAAGGTAGATAGATGCTATAAGGATTCGGGTTCTGTCACTTTGTCTAATCTAACATGCATTAAAGTACACAATGAATCCAAACATGGACTCCAATATTAGTACTCTAAACATCCCATATAAGTCTAACTATGAATATAGATAGATACTAGAGGGATCGTGGGTTCTTGTCATATTGAATCATTGAATCAAAACAATCCTAAATCCTAAAGGTGATTCGGGATAACGCCACGAAAGGTAATACAATAGGCACACTTATATATAGGAAGTACCAGCGGCGTATCCACCATGTGCTTATTGTATTATCTAGTTTCGTTATCTAAATCACCAACAATCTACACAAAACCAACCATCGAGTTGTAAAGTACTTCTTAAAAATCTCACTATGAAGATAGGAAGATTTAAGACTGTACTTCAAATATCCTACATGAATCTAACAATGAAGATAGGTAGATCACTTAAGGATAAAACGTTACATTTGCATATTCGGAATAATACACATAAAAGCACTTAGTGAACACACATATGCCATACATTTTGAAAACAGATCGATTACACATATGAATCACCCCAAAACATTTGAAAACGGTAAAAAGAGGGGAACTATGTACTCGCCTGGGGTTGCGTATAGTCCCGGTTCAAAGGGTATAACAAAGCTCAAAAGACCAGGAGTTCAAGTGTTGAAGCGGTTCCTAGGTTAACAGATACTATGTTAGGGAAAAGACACCTAAATCGGAAGATTGGATAGAATGAGGTCTTGTAAACCAAACAAGCATTGGAACTCATGTGATATGGTTAAACAAAGCCTACATTCTAAATCGAAACCTATCCTAAGTGCTTACGACCCATTAAGGTAGCTTACACCACTTTAACGCGTCGTTCGTGCGAAAGCGCGTTCGGGACATCTAACTAGTCCTATGATAAGTATTATATGTCTTAACATATCTAATTATGTTATATAATCAGTTTAGATGTCAAAACATGTGTTACATATGCTTAAAATGAAATTATGCGAAAAAAGGGCATTTTGGACATTTTCCTAAGGCATATAAACTAACTATCATACAAGTAACTAAACGAAGTTACCAAAAGGTATAACCTCGGAAGGTTATTCCCTATACAACTATGGTCACAATACATGTTTGGTCGGATCCTAATGATTGACCAAACGGGTAGGGTTCGAAAGTCTAAGCGGTTGGTTAGACCGCTTATCTTACGACCCTATATAAGCACTATCCTAAAAGTGACGAGTTAAACATGTTAAAACATGTTTAACGAAGTTAGAAAACAAGTTTAATATCAAAACAAACGATTTTGATACCCAAAAATAGTTTGGTTGCAAAATACGCATAGACGCGTATTTTGACCGAAACTATGACTCGTCGCTACACCTAATTAACATGGTAATCAGTAGGTATAGTCACACATGACTATAACCATCGTGATTACACTCACATTGTGAAGTTCAAACGAACTTCGTGTTGACCAAAGACTGGTCAAAGCAGAAAGTCAAACACTGTTTGACTTTCCCGCTTAAAAACGCATAAAAGAATGAAAGAAGCTTACAAAGGGTCCAAGCTAGGAAGTTTGATCCAATTTTGCTCAGGTATGAAGTTTTTAAACCTCAACTTAGAGCAAAATGAATCAAGTGTGAGTTGAAGTGAATGAAAGCATGGGTATTTATAGATTTTGGAGAACCGTTAGGATCGTTCCTCGCAAAACGTGCCTTGATCTAGACCTTACATGTGGGCACATGATTTTCAAAACCATGGGAATACTTAACACCATCAAATTCCAGCCCATAGAGTGCAAAACCTTGGGTTAAAACCATCAAATCCTCAAAAATGGACCAAGTTCAATGTATCTGCTAGAAATTTCAAAAATGGTCCCTGCACTTGTAAAACTTGATTTTTCGGCACTTTTAAACCCCGTTAACCTCATTTCAAGGCTCTAAAATGTTGTTAAAGTATAGGGAACTTAAAATATGCTCAAAGACATCATGGATGTCGGTTCGTTTGGCCGTACGGTTGCGTTATTCGGGTAATTATGACGGAAGTCGTAACGAAGGCAAAAATGATCCAAATTAAGCGACAAATGAAATTTTATCATGCCAATCACTAAAATAAAATGTTTTAATGATTAAATAAATTTTTGGATGTCCGGATATATTCAGAACGTAAGTTATGCGCGAAAATGCAAACTTAAACACTTTTTGACGCTTTTAGTACCTATTGATCAAATAAGTTTATTTTTGCGCACCAAACACCTCAAAGCCTATTTCTAATATATTTAAAGGATATTTAGGGCATGTTTAACTTATGGTCAAATTCCATAATGTTCGATACTATGTTGTTGGACCGTTCTATGACCCTTAAACGTCAGTCAAGGCAATTCATCTCAGTTTACAGAGGCGGAATCAAAGTAAACTAAGTCATAACAGCTCTAATCCTTTTAATCTTTCTTTTCTGATTAATATGAGTGCTTGTACAAGGTTTTCTGATACAAATCCGTCAGCACTTCGTCACACGTACAATGACAACTCTTATCTCTTCAAATGACCAACACACCTATATATAGAGCAGCATGATTTCGCTTGAGGTTGTCTGAAGCGAAATCTGTTATGTTGATTTCGCTTCAAGCATCCACATATCCTTTCAAGCGAAATCATGTGTGTTCAACATAAAAACCCTAACTTAAAACCTAATGTGTAATCATTCAAACAATTCTAGACACAAGACTTGATAATGACGTAATCAGCAGACATTTAGTGCTCCAACAGACTCCCCCTTGGATGTTGATGAAGTCTTTGGCTTCAAGTCTTTGTCTTTAACAATCTTCAAACATTGTAAAAACTCTCATCAATCTCTATCTTCAAGCTTTAAACTTTAAACTTCAATCTTCCCTTTGACTGTTGATCCAGACTCCCCCTCTCGATATGCTAGAATCTGAGAAATCTGGTTCAAGCTTTAACATTTAACTTCCGTTGGGAATAATGAAGATCAAACCTGTTACTCAACCAACAAACATAACCATTCTATCTTTTCAACAATAAAACACAAACTCAATCAGTTTTAACAATCCACTCAAGTATTCAGGTCCAAGTTAATGACCCTGATTACTCAATTAATCTACCAAGTCCAAATTAATGACCTTGATTGATCTTTTGACGAAACAATACTGATTTTAAAACAACATTTTCAAATATTTTCTGAAAATAACAAGTATCAAGTTAATGAACTTGTTTTTGTCATTTCAAACAATTCAAACTTCTTCAAAGTAAGCTCTCCTCATTCTTCAGTCCAGAATCTCCTGCATCTGCTTCAAACATCTGAGAATCCAACAATCAACTCTCCACTTTGATTTGTCGGAAAATAAAGCAGAAATAAAATCTTTTTGGATTTTATTAAAGTGTTCTAAACTAAGAAATGAAATACAGAAAACTTAAATTGCAGAAAATAAACAAAGTAAACTATTTACAACCATATTTTTTGTAAGCGTGTCAGGGAATCATATCAGCTTTTTAGACAAATCACAAGTACCGTTAAGCTACATTTCATACTTTAGACTTAAACAATTTACCTCGATTGTCAATATACTGATCCATCTTAAATTCTCACACAAATTTCAACTTATTCAGGATACGATTTAGATGAATTAAGAACTTAGATCATTCATGTGTCCCACCTCTTGAATATACTCCCGTATCCAGAATCTCAATAATCAGTCTTACAGGTGAGAATACTACAATGATATCTGTATATAATTTAGGTGTGCGAGGGCCGAGGGATCTCAGATCGATACTTCCGTATACACATAGAGATATCAGCTTCGACTTTTCGGTGTGTCCCCTTTTAGAAGATCTTTTTGCTTACAACAGCAGCATATATCAATTTTATTGTTTCAGCATGCTGAGGGTGTAATGCTGTGTTTCAAGCATTTAAGCAAGTATTAGCCAGGGACTAGGTCAGAACTACCGTTCAGCAGAAGTCCCGGAATAATACCCCAGACATCATAGAGTATAAAGACCTAGTATATCAGATTAAGAGACCTTTCAAACGAGATTTCAGGGGTTACCTATATATCCAAGTAGTGTTCCCCACAAATTCACAAGTTTGAATTTAAGTTTATATCCCGAATAAATCTACTAAATGTATGAAAACCTATCAACACATCATCAGTAAGATTGTTTAACTCTTTTAAACTATTCAAATCTTTAGCATACCGTGAACGTCTAGCTGATGTACTATCATTTTCCCTATATACACAAGCTCTTTTTCATTTTATCATGTTTTTGTATTTTTGCATTTTTTACTGTTTTTGTATTTTCTGAAAATAAACTATGTACAAACATCTACTCCCCCTAAATACCAAAACAAGTAAAAATTCGACAAACCATTGCAGATTGTTTCTCGTCTTCATCCGCAACAGTACCCTCATCAACGCCAATTACGCCATCCGACACCGACAAAAGCTTCATACCATTCAGTTTTAACAAATATTTAAACCGATTTTTATCAAAAGCTTTGGTATGTAAATCAGCTTTCTGTTCGTCAGTATGGATTTTCTCAATTCGTATCAACTGTTTCTCAAAACAATCACGAATAAAGTGATGACGAATTTCTATGTGTTTAGTTTTAGCGTGATGTACTGGATTTTTTGTTATATTTATAGCGGCCTCATTATCAACAAAAAGAGGTGTGTTAAGAAACTGCAAACCATAGTCGCGCATCTGTTGCTGTATCCACAAGATCTGAGAGCAGCAACTGCTAGCAGAAACATACTCCGCTTCACAAGTAGATAACGCCACAGACGTTTGTTTCTTACACTGCCAGGTAACCAATCTAGGACCAAAGAACTGGCATCCTGCAGTTGTTGATTTTGAATTGACTTTGCAGCATCCGAAATCCGAATCGGAATACCCTTCGAGCGTAAAATCGCCTTTTCTAGGATACCACAACCCCAATGAAGGAGTTCCTTTCAGGTAGCGCAATATCCTCTTCACAATAATCATGTGCGATGCTCTCGGGTTAGACTGAAATCTTGCTGCGAGGCACGTTGGGTACATGATATCAGGACGTGAAGCAGTTAGGTACATTAAAGAACCTATCATGGATCGGGAAAACGTTTCATCAGCCCTGTCTCCGGTGAGATCTGGGTGAATCCCATGATTTGTTGCAAGTGGGGTAGCAGCTGGAGTAGAACTTGACATCCCAAATTTCTCTAAAATATCATGAACGTACTTTGACTGATGAATGAAAATTCCCTCAGGAAGTTGTTCAACTTGTAATCTCAGAAAGAATTTCATCTCCCCCATTGATGACATTTCGAACTTCTGCTTCATCACTGATTCAAAATCTTTGCATAGATTTTCATTTGTCGACCCAAAGATTATATCGTCCACATAAATCTGAACAATCAGAAGATGACCATCGACTTCTTTAGTGAAGAGAGTGGCATCCACTTTTCCACGAATGAACTTGTTGGCTAGTAGGTGTTGAGACAAAGTCTCATACCAGGCTCTCGGGGCCTGGTGTAAACCATACAGCGCTTTGTCCAATAAGTAGACTTTGTTTTTGTGGATTGGATCGGTAAAGCCCGGTGGCTGACCGACATAAACCTCCTCTTTAACCTTCCCGTAAAGAAACGCCGATTTAACATCCAACTGATAAACTTTGAAGTTCTTCCAAGACGCAAATGCTAGGAAAATTCGGATAGCCTCTAGTCGTGCTACAGGAGCATAGACTTCGGTAAAATCAATTCCCTCCTGTTGACTAAATCCCTGAACAACGAGTCGAGCTTTGTTCCTTACGTCATACAGTAAAGCAGTTTTTCCTGTCATATGTCGAGATGCACCACTATCCATAATCCATCTGGATATCAGTTGTGGAAGATCCTGCACAAAACAAACTACTACTTAAACAACTTCAAGAAAGATGCCGATTCATGCTTCGCAACTCAGGAAGCTCCGGCAAGTCAGGTTTTTCATTTGAAAAGATCTACCCAAGCCTGACGAGCCTTGGGTTTTTCAACTTTTACCTCAACAGATGGCTCTTCTGGTTTTGACGAACCAGAATCATTGCCTGATTGTGGCTTGTCTGACTTTAAGACATCAGATTCATCGCCAACACATGGCTCCTTTGTTTCCAAAGAAACAAATTCATCACCACCAACTTTCTCTTTCTTCACTCTCTCTTCTGTCCTCAGATTTGTATCTGATGAATTCGTTTTACTTGCCTTTTTAGTTGAGGAAAGCAATTCATCAGAACTTTTTCTCGGATTACCAGTTGTATCCGAGGACAAAATTCTTTCGAGATACTCTCTCGCTTTCTTCCTTTTCTTTCGCAGTCTGTCTTTCTGCCCCTGTGAAAGTTTAACTTTCTTTTCTTGAATTGTCTGATCCTGAACTTTAGGTTTTAGAACCTTCTGTTCATGGGGCTTGACGTTGACTGGCTTCTTTGCCATTCTTTGAGATTCAACCCTCGATCTTCCTTTTGATCTCATTGGGCAATCTCTAGCAATATGGCCTCTGATTTGGCAGTTATAGCATCTTCTTGTCTCATAACTCCAACTCTGGCAGTTAACAGCAATGTGTCCTTGATAACTGCATTTGTAACACATTCTGTTATCGTACCTCTCACTACTTTCATAGCACACACCGTCTTCATACCACACACTTAGATCGATACATTGATTTGCCTTGTGATAGTCATTTCTCCTCTTGTATCCTTGATTTGGCATTTTAGCACTGTGGTCAAACCTGCACCACGAATTACCAACTATTTTTGAGTTTTGATTTTTAAATTTTTGTAATTTTTCAAAATTTTTATCTTTTTGTTTCTGTTCTGCATTCTTCTTAACAGGTTTTTGTTTAGAACATTCACCTGTTTCAGTAGATTGCAAAACAGTATTTTTAAATTTTTCTTGTAAATCTATTTGAGCAGAATTGATCGGTTTTGGACATGGATAATCTGGTGTTGATGACAAAGTCTCAAAACCTTTCAATTTCTCTTCAAGCTCTTTGATTTTCATCCGATCTTTTTCAGCTTCTTTTTCAAGCTGAATGATTTTAGCAAGATGAGAATTGATTTCAATTTGTTTTTCAAGATTATCTTTACCAAAAATATCTCTTTCTTCTGCTAAAATCTTGATTTGATTTTGAAAATCTTTTTCTTTTTCTTTTAAATTGTTAATATCCAATGTTAAACTGTCCAAACCACTCAACAGTTTGTCATTTTCAATCTTCAGTTTTTCACCATTTTCTCTCATTTCAAGAATCTGTTTATCATCAGATTCTTTCTCATCCTTCAGAGTATTGTTTTCCAATGTCAAACTCTCCATATCCTTCAAGAGTTTCACACTGTCTATTTCTGATTTTTCACATTTCAAGCATTTTCCATTCATCTCTCCATTATCAGCTTCTTTCTTTGTTTCCTTCATGTATGTTCCTGCACAGAAAATTTTAACAAAATCAAGAGGATTCATATTTTCATCAATATAACAACCCCTCTTAATATCGTATCTCATAACATATTTTGCTACAAGACACATAGTGATTCGTTTTCTCATTTCAATGAACACCTCCAAATCTATCTTTCTTGATTCTTCTTTTATTTCATCCAATAATTTCCTCTTTCTTGAATCTTCATCACTCCTATGATTTGTTATTGTATTGATGAAATCTCTTAAATCAAAGCGTGATAAACTAGAATCCCGTCTCAGTTCATTCACGAATTTATCCCATTCCAAAGATAAAGCATCAACAAATTTTGAGATTCTTTCATCTTTTGAATGATACATCTTATGTCTTTCTAACTTGATGATTAGATCATAAAACCTTTCTTTTAACTCCTCCACTGATTCATTCTTCTTACATAAAAAATTTTCCCATCTTTTAATATAAACATCCTTATCACCTAATCTCTCATTCCAAGCTTCCTTTTTCCAGTTATTCAGATTTTCAAAATTCTCATTTTCCTTTTCGTCAAACATTTTGATATCACCTGCAAACAAAACAAACAAACAAACACTTTTGTAAAATTTTAAATTTTGAACACTCAGCCACTTCAAGCGAAATCAACACTATTATACTGTTCAAGCGAAATCTGATAGACCAATTTCGCTTCAACTTCAAACGAAATCCAAGAACCAATTAGATTCAAGCGAAATCCACTATTTCGCTTCAACTAATTAGAATCTTCAAGCAAAAACCCAACAGTCCTATTTCGCTTCAACAAAACAGACCTTCAAGCGAAACCAACTATTTCGCTTCAGGAATCTGTTTCGCTTCAGGAAGTATCTGTCTCGCTTCAGAGTTTCAAGCGAAATCTTCCAAACAGTCTGTCTTGAAGCGAAATCAAACTGAAACCTTCGAAAACTTTTCAAGCGAAAACATGTTTTAGGTCAATTTTATCATGTTTTAGTCTGAATTTTAATCTGAAACTTTGTAGGCTTTGTTAAAACTCGGTTTTACATGTTATATTCTAAAATCAGACCATTTCGACCATTGGAACTAGTTCAGATCAGAAAAGTAAGAGAAAAAGTGAGTAGAAATAAGAAAATCCAGTAGAATCAAGCTGCTATGGTATGAACTCCTTGTCCTGAGCTCTGATACCACTTGTTGGACCGTTCTATGACCCTTAAACGTCAGTCAAGGCAATTCATCTCAGTTTACAGAGGCGGAATCAAAGTAAACTAAGTCATAACAGCTCTAATCCTTTTAATCTTTCTTTTCTGATTAATATGAGTGCTTGTACAAGGTTTTCTGATACAAATCCTTCAGCACTTCGTCAGACGTACAATGACAACTCTTATCTCTTCAAATGACCAACACACCTATATATAGAGCAGCATGATTTCGCTTGAGGTTGTCTGAAGCGAAATCTGTTATGTTGATTTCGCTTCAAGCATCCACATATCCTTTCAAGCGAAATCATGTGTGTTCAACATAAAAACCCTAACTTAAAACCTAATGTGTAATCATTCAAACAATTCTAGACACAAGACTTGATAATGACGTAATCAGCAGACATTTAGTGCTCCAACATATGTGAATCAGTAGACTTTCGCAGTTTGACGCAAATAGTCCCTGAGTGTGAATAAACTTGTTTTTGACACACCAAAGCTTTCAAAACCTTTTTCTAAGTTATATAAAAGTTATTTAAGGTATGTTAAGCCTTTTTCACTGTTCCGAAGTGTTTGCCGCATTAAACTGATTACGTTTAAGCATCAGTTCACGTTTAACTTTCCAGAAAGCGATTTAAAGCTTGTTAATGAACTAGAATCAAAATGTGAAATTGTAAAACCAAAATAAATAAAATTTTGAGACCAAAACACATTGTTTCTTGATAAAGGATAGTGTCCTACATCGTGTGTGTTTACGGAGCACAAGTGTCACATGTTATACGTGAACTACTTGCATACGGTCCTAACAAGTGGTAACCGTTGTTGGATGCGGTTGACCAAGTTTAGGATAAACATAATTATCTACCGATCAATCTAAGGTGAGTTCACTAATCTTACTAAAAGCATGCATTCCCGGTGGTTTGGGAACTTCATATATATACCAAGGTAACGGTACTGGAATTAACGGAACTCATAACTCAAAACATGTATTCCCGAGATTGGGAACTTCATACTAAACGAAAACTCTACCATGAAAGTCCCTTTACATATATACCGATTAATCGTTGGGAGCGAATGGGATATTAGTTGATAGCGCTATTAGGTTTGACAAACCTCACACCGTGCTGGGAGCCAGGAATGAACAATTATCTGGAATCTGGTCAATGATGGTAGAATATTGACTTGGGGCGAATAACTATTACGTTAAGGTTTCAGTACTGCACAGTTTAGTAGCTCATTATGGGATAAGATTCCTACAACATGTTCTGCATAACATCGTAACTTACTGAATTAATGTTTTTGGGATAAAACAAGAAAAACGTTTTTGGAAAACCGTGAACTCGCCAAGTTTATGTTGACACACTACTGCATACTTACAGGTCTGTAGATGCCGCGCAGGAGTTTGCTTGGAGCGTTGTGGTGGTCGTCTAGAATCCATTGTCGGATTTCTACTTTTGAACTTATGTTTTTAAACTACTTATGAACTTAATGCTTTCGGTAAACGCTCGAACCTTATTTCATTAATCTTGCTATGTTTTGGAACTTATTTAAAACTTATTATGTTTTAGACTTAAACGTTATGTCACTAATCGCATTGGTGATGGTATTTATGTTACTTATATTAAATGTTCAATGTGATTGGTGGCTTGATTCAAGGCAGTCACACGCCTCGTGGTGGTACTCCGCGCGTGGAAATTTGAGGGTGTGATAAAAAAGAAAAGACAAAAGATATGAAAGTATTGTATATAGATGTTTACATTTGTTTAGATAGTAATAAAAAGACCGGGTCAAATTGTCAGGTACTACGCATATATATTTCCATTTCCTACCGATATGCCTAGCCGTGTTACAACCTTTAAGTCCCTTTAATTCACGTGCATGTTTTAACAAACTCTTTAGGCGAAGGACCAATTTAAGTACAAGCATATTATTGTTCAACCACCCATTTTCCTTGAGTGTGTTCTAGCTCACTATTGCTAGTTATTATTTGTCACCGAGAGGAGCGCCATTGTGAGGGGTATGTTGTGCCGGTTGTTTAGGAAATAGTCAGTAATATGAGGACATGGCGCTTGCTTGATTTATGTTTGATCGCTTGAGGAGTTACGTGTTGGTTTTGGATGAGATGCTTGGGGGTAAGCAACAATTTAGTGTGGGGATGTGATGGGTAGTCCGTAGGACGACCCTTAAGGGTTATAAAAGATAATTTAATCCCACGTTTCGTCATGTTTTTATCTTGAATTAGATAACTACGGTTGCTCATGTCTTGTGTTCGGGGATTTAAAGGTGTGGAAAATGAAGCTTTGGATGGAAGTCGGTTGATCGACGATTCATGTGCCTGATTGAAGAAACAAAGAACAAGACTCCAGCCTCTATCGTAGCTTACGGTAGCTACTGTGACACCTGTGCCTCTACAACCATCATACAAACACAAATCCAATGAAATATTGTGTTTCATTCTTGGTATGTGTACAAATACATATGACATTTATACATATCACATCTTGTTCGATTTCGAGCTCTAAATCGCTTTCTGGAAAGTTATACGCAAACTGTTACACAAACGTAATCAGTTAATGAGACAAACACTCTGGAATAGTCACATAAGCTTAACATACCTTAAATAACCTTTACATAACTTAGAAAAAAGTTTTGAAGGGTTTGGTATGGCAAAAACATGTTTATTCGATCACAGGGACTATTTGCGTCAAACTGCAAAAGTCTGCCATTTTGTATGGCAACATACATTCCGGAACATGATCATAACCTAAAAATACCATAAATAACCTTAACATAGCTTAGAAATAAGCTTTGAGTGGTTCGGTATGCGAGAATACGCTTATTTGATCAAACAGGGACTAATTGCATTTACGCGCATATCTTACGTTCTGACCACATCCGGACATCCAAAAATTTTTGTAGACACTAAAATATTTTATTTTATTAATCGTAACACAAAAATACCATTCTTCGCTTAATTTGGATCATTTTCGCGTCCGTTCGAGTTTCGTCGTAATTAACCGAACAACGTGATCGTACGACCAAACGAGCCGAGATCCGTGATATTTCCTAGCATATTTCAAGTCCCCTACACATTGAAAACCTTGTAGAGCCTTGAAAATGGCTTAGCGGAGGTTAGACGTGTTAAAAACCAAATTTGGAGTGTGCAGGGACTAAAACTGCAATTTCTGAAAGTTGGCATGCAGCCCTCGCGTCACGCGACGCCTGGGGCCATTCACTGTGGTGGGGCGCGAGCCCTTGACCTGGGCAGAATAATGTTTTTTAGCAAATCAGCTGAAATCCTTGGTTTTGTTTAATGGTTTTAAGTACTTAATGACCAAGTTAAGTACTCTCCAAGGCTTTAAACATGAACCAAACACTTGTATGGATGGGATTTTTCCTTGCTAACCACACAATACACATGTCATGATCTCATGGCATCTCTACAACTATAAATAGCAAGCCATTCTTCATCATTCATTGCTCATTTCTCATTTTGGAACTTTAAGTGGAGGATTTCCTGCTAAGGAGCCACCTACCTGAGTTCTAATACTTCCCTTCTAGCCTTTGAACACCTTGTAAGTGTTCTTTCATGGCTTAGTAGTGATTTTCAGCTATTTAGAGCTGAAAGTCAAATTGTTTGACCAACAGTTTGACTTTCGGTTTTGACCATCTATTGGTCAAGTTAAAGTTCAATTGAACTTTGCAACGTGATTGTAATCACGATGGTTATAATCGTTAGCAATTATACCTACTGATTACCACGTTGACTAGGTGTAGTGACGAGTCAAAGTTTCGGTCAAAATGCGTACTTATGCGCATTTTGCGATAGAACTATTTTCGGGTATCAAGACCCTTTGTTTTGATACAAAAATCAGTTTTCTAACTTAGTTAAACATGTTTGAACATGTTTAACTCGTCACTACTAGTTTAGTGCTTGTATAAGGTCGTAAGTCAAGCGGTCTCGACAACCGCTTATACTTTCGAACCCGACCCGTTTGGTCGATCATTAGGATCCGACCAAATTTATTTAGTGATCATAGTTGCATAGGGAATAACCTACTGAGGTTATACCTTATGATCACATAGGTTGGTTAGTTATTTGTTAAGTAGTTTATATGCCCATAGAAAATGACCAAAATGCCCTTTTAAAGCATAAATTCATATTTTGCATATGTAATCAAGTTTTTGACATATAAACTGATTTAGTCACATAATTAGGCTTGATTGGGCATGTAAAACTTAACTTAGGACATAGATAACCATCCGACCTTAGGTTTACGCAAACGACGCGTTATAGTAGCTTAAACTACCGTACCGGGTAGAAACGGGTCAAAAGCACTTAGGTTAAGTTTCTAATCAGAATGTTAGCTCTATTAAGTCATTCCATATGAGTTCAAATACTCATTTGACTTATAGAACTACATTCTATCCTATCTCCCGATTTAGGATCCGATTATTTAACATAGTGATTCCATACTAGGTACCACTTGATTCCTTGATTTCTCGAGCTTTGTTAGGACACTTAATCAAGGATACTTGCACCCTCAAGTGAGTACATAGTCCCCTCTTTTACGTTTTCAAATGTTTTGGGGTGAAACATATGTGCCTATTCACTATTTTCATGATTACACATGCATAGTACTTATCTTTTGACAAATTGAACTATTATACATGGCTTAAACACTGATTTTCAAAGTTGTTAAACTATTTGTTGGTTCATATTATTACTTATACGTTCATTAACAATGATCAAGCCGATTGGTAGTACAATATAGCGCTATAGGACTAGACACCCCATTCCTGTTGTATGGAATGTCAGATACCAATGTTTTAACCAAATAGAATTGCCTTTGTGGTATTTCTATAGTCTCCAAAGTGTAGTTTGATGCACTAAGGTTTGAATGTATTACCAAATTGCGATATATAGTATGTTTCGGTATACTATTAAGGCATATTTTGATATGCTACCAACGTGATACTGTTTTACTAAAGCATAGTTTGATATGCTATTGTTTACCAAAGTATAGTTTAATATACTACGAAATCATGATTTAGGTATATTTCGATATACTACCAACATGATACTGTTTTACTAAAGTGTAGTTTGATATACTACCAAATCACGGTCTAGGTATATTTCGATATACTACCAACGTGATACTGTTTTACCAAAGTATAGTTTTGATATACTACCGACTCTGTTATTTCATAAACTAAAGTATATTTTCATATACTACCAAAGCATAGTTGATATGCTATTTTCAAACCAAAGTATAATTTGATATACTACCGATGTTTTCATTCTTAAACCAAAGTATACTTGAGATATACTACCAAATCTATTATTTCATTAACCAAAGTATATTTTGATATACTATATATTTAACTATTTCAAAACTAATGTATACTTTGATATACTATTTATCCGATCTTTTCAAAACCAAAGAATATTTCTGCATATACTACAAACCTTTTTATCAAAGCAATGTGTTTTCAAAACCAAACTTTTTACAAGGATTCATGTCAATTTTTATAAACTCAAAACCTTTTCTTGTACTATCCAAACCCATGAATCTAATTCACAAAACCTATGTTACTCACAGGCATTTTTATGCTGACATTCTATTTTCACATATGTTTCAGGTACTACTATGTGATGATTGTTGTTGTATGCTACACATAGGATGGACCCGAGCCTTAGTGACTTTAAAACTTGAAAGATAATTATTTGTATTTATCCGGTTTGTATAAAGACAATGAGTTCATTGATGAAATAAAAAAATCTTTAATCACCATGTGATGTGAAACAATGATTCTGCTACGACACTCCCCGACGTTTCCGCCGCGGTTTGTTGTTTTGCGCGGTCGGTGTCACACCCCGACCACGTGTAACATACAAAACGTGGCGGAAACGTCGGGGAGTGTTGTAACAGAATTAATGTTTCATAACCATGGATACCAAAAAGTGTTTCGTTTTATTAAACATTGAATAATTACATCGTCTGGAAATCTAAATACACAATTTAAACATAGTCTATCATTGTTATTGAGTCACTAAGGCCTTGTCCAGTCCTATGTGAGCATGCATCCTATCAATCGATATCTTTCAACAATACCTGAAACACATGTGAAAACGAGGTCAGCAAAGAAATGCTGGCGAGTACATAAGTTTTGTGAAAATAAGATTCATGACTTCTGTTTAAGAAAATGTTTAGTCATGAACCTTGTAATTTGCTTTGTCTTTATAAATCATTTGAAAAATAATAAGTTCAGATGATATGTATACATAAGAGAATAATGCATGATTAAATGAATAACCATGTAAAATGAGTTTGTATAAGATAAGTTGTTTGTAAATCAATGTCTTGTGAAAAGTATGTTACTTGTATAAAATGTTCTATGTCTCAAACTGAAATGATTCAAATAACGCTACAATATGTAATACCATACAAACACTTATATATAGGAAGTACCAGCGGCGTATCCACCATGCTTGTATCATATTACACACGCACCGTTACTCAAATCACTTACCCAAACAAACCACCAATGTAAGATGTCTATGTTTAAACAAATTGTCAAACGTATTGAAATAATATGTCAAAACGTTCATGTCAAGATGTAAATCTTGTTATGTATAACCAATGTCAAAAGTGTTTGTGTCAAATGTAAACCATGTAATGTATAACCAAATTGATATGTATGGCTAGTGAAATGCATCAACTAAACCATAGGTGAAACGCACAAAACAAAGTATTGAAGTAAAACTTGGTTTAAATCAATACTATGTTTCGTGGAAATGCATGATCAAATGTCAATCATGTCCAAATGTTTACCCAATCGTTAAAATAGTTTGTGAAATCGTTCAAATCGTTCTTGTTGTTTTAATTGTGAAACTACTTAATGGTCGATTTCTCTAATAACATTCAAACCTTCTTGACTCGTTCATCGTTCCAACTCGTTCTCGTTCTCGTTCTTAACAAACCCTTACCAAAGGGTAAATTAATAATTACAGATTCAGTCGTTACCCAAAATACCCACACATAACCATAGGTATAGAGAATAACGGGATTTGTCAGATCCTATGGTACCATAACCTAATACTGGTCGGCTTGATCATTGCTAATGAATGTCATTGGTTATGTAACTACAACTAACAAGTTTGTTCACTTTATTGAAATCGTTCTTGAAACCATTGTAATTGTTTTTGAAACCATTGTAATCGTTCTTGAAACCATTGTTATCGTTCTTGAAACCACATTGTAATTGTTTTTGAAACCATTGTAATCGTTCTTGAAATCATTGTTAAGACATTTAGCACATATGAGTCACCCCAAAACAGTTGAAAACAGTAAAAGAGGGGAATAATGTACTCTCCTGAGAATGCTTAGAGGTCTTGAACAACAACCAAACAAAGCTAGAGGGAGCATGGAATCAGTCGGCAAATCTAAAATTATATAAATAAATCGGACTTAAATTGGGAGATCGGATAGGATGAGGCTTGGTAACCCAAATGAGTATTGGAACTCATATGATATGGTTTAACAAGGCCTACATACTACATGAAACCTAACCTAAGTGCTTTCGACCCATCGCGACCCATTAAGGTAGCTTACGCTACTTTAACGCGTCGTGCGCGTGAAACGCGTTCGGACCGTCTAACTAGTCCTATGACAAGTGTTATATGCCTAAACATGTTACATAATCAGTTATGTGACAAAAGTTTAGGTTACATATGCTTAATTACCAATTATACATGAAAAGGGTATTCTGGTAATTTACCTAAGGCATATAAACTACCTATCATACAACTACTTAAACGAAGCGACCATAGGGTATAACCTCGGAAGGTTATTCCCTACCTACTATGGTCACCTAATGTATTTGGCCAGATCCTAATGATTGACCAAATGGGTCGGGTTCGAGGTATAAGCGATTTATTAGATCGCTTACCCTACGACCCTAGACAACGTGGTAATCAGTAGGCATAGTCCCAAGGGACTATAACCAACGTGATTACACTCACGTTGCGAAGTTCAAACGAACTTCGCATTGACCATAAACTGGTCAATGCAGAATGTCAAACAAAGTTTGACTTTCAGACTCGAAAGACTCGAAAAGCAATAAAAGAACGAAAGAATACTTACGAAGGGTCCCCGAATGCTAATCTCGATCCGAGAATCTCAGGTATGAAACAATGGTTTCAACTTAGAGTTTCTAAGATCAAAATTCTAGTGGTTTTTGAAGTTGTGGGGTGGGGTATTTATAGTTTTCGGGTAACCGTTAAGATCATTTCGTGGAAACCGTGCTCGAATCCTATCCGTACTTGTGTTGGCAAGTTGTGGTGACTAAAAATGGGTTCTTATCAGCTGACTAGACAAGTGAGAACATGTGGTTGTGGATTAAACAGCTGCAATCTGCTGTTAAATGCAGTTAACCTGGTCAGAAGGAGCCACGCGGGCCGCGTGAGGATGTTCAGAAACTGAGGCGGGCCGCCTGGCCTGCACAGATCAGAAATAAGTTTGCGGAATGACAGTTTCAGTCCCTGCACGTGTTTAAGGCCATTTCTGACACTTCTAAGGCCCGTAAAGCCAACTTTAAGGCCCTAAAATGTTGCCTAAACATTGTGGACATGAAACATGCTCAAAAATATGCCGGACATTGGTTCGTTTGGCCGTACGAACGCGATGTTCGCTTAATTACGACGGAATGCGCATAAGCGCGAAAAACGATCCAAATGACGCGACGAATGGATTTTTGGCAAGCCAAACACTAAAGCATAATATAGTCATGCTTTCAAAAATTTTTGGATGTCCGGATGTATTCAGAACGTGAGTTATGCGCAAAAGTGCAAACTTGTGCACTTTTTGACACTTTTAGTCCCTGAATGACCCAAAAGTTTATTTTAGCATACCGAACCCCTCAAAGCCTATTTCTAAGCTATGTAAAGGATATTTATGGTATGTTTAACTTATGGTCATGTTCCGGAATGTCTGTTACAGTTCAAATTGGCATACTTTCGCAGTTTGTCAAATTTAGTCCCTGTAAGCGAATTAACTTGTTTTTGCCATACCAAAGCCTTCAAAACTTATTTCTAAGTTATGTAAGGGTTATTTAAGGTATGTTAAGGCAATGTCACTATTCCGGAGTGTTTGTTGCATTAAACTGGTTATATTTACGCATTGGTGCGCGTATAACCTTCCAGAAAGCGATTTAGAGTTTGAAATTGAACAAAAATTGATATGTGCTAATGATACACATATTTTTACTAATCCCAAGTATGAAATACAATATTTCATTGGTTTGGTATTTGTTTGATGGCCGTGGAGGCACAGGTGTTACAGTCTCCCCTACTTTAGGAAATTTCGTCCCGAAATTTATTTAGAGGAAACTTGTGAGAGTTTGAAAACATGAAGTTGAAAAGATCGAACAACATTGGTTAGGGTTCTGAACTTCTAGTAACTTTAATAACATCATGCTTGCAATGTAAGAGGGATACTTATATACAAGTATATGAAGCGTCATTGGTGCGCCCACCGTGCCTCCATTACATCGTTCTCATTTTGTTATTGTTGCCACTATCGGTTCTTACACATAGTAAACCTTACTGGGTTTCTGTGCACTAAATTTCATAATTATGTACGCGTCCATAATTAGACAATTCCTTGCACAGTTTACACAGTCTATTTTATAACGTGTAGGGTAAAACAAAATGAACAATCCTATGATGCGTGTAACTAGACCGCCATAGAGTCCTTTTAATTAAATCAATAAATGATCTAAATAGACTTTCAAGGAGTCTGTTCAGCTACATCACTAGATGTCGTTCTTTAACCAAATTGTGAATCAATCTTTTACTAGACCACTCAAAGGTCTCTTATCGAATCATGGAATGGTACTATATAACCCAAGGGTCTTAACTACCACGTAGAAGCCCATAAGGATTTAAGGTAGTACCTTTTGAATATCCTACTATGAATCCCTCATATGAAGAAATGAAAGATTCTATGAGGATTTGAAAATCGGATCACACAAAAACATAGAGGAGAACACATAAACACATATCACATAATCGCATAATCGCATACTCGCATAATTGTTTAATTTGACCTTTAAATTTGTTATCTTTGGACACGGGTATTTAAAGCATACTAGGAATCAAATCCTTAATTGCATCAATTTGGATGGATCCACATGAATACTCTGCTTGTTGACTACATGACCCAAAGATTGAACCTTTTTAAGCCAAAAATTTCCTCTTGGAGGATTTAGCGAAAGGTTTGTTCCTTCTTTAGGGGTTCCAATGTCAACAAAGGTGTTGATCGTGATCGGCTCAGGATATGAATAGATCAAGATGTCATTAACAACAATGACGAACTGATCCAAATAAGGCTTGCAGACTCTATTTATTAAGTCCTTGAAGATGGCTGGAGCATTTGTCAACCCAAAAGGCATGACTGTAAACTCGTAATGGCCATACTTCGTGCAGAAAACCGTTTTGGGAATATCTTCTTCGAGAATACAAAGTTGATGATATCCGAAACGCAAATCGATCTTGGAAAAGCATGAAACGCTATGCAGTTGATCGGAGAAATCGTTGATTTAAGGTAGGGGATATCGATTCCTGATGCTAAGCTTACTAGGCTTACGTTAATCGATATACCTTCGAAAAGATCCATTTTTCTTTTCACAAAGAGGACAGGAGTGTGACAACCGCCACTTTCTGGTAATTTACGTACATTTAAAGCAATGATTTACATTATACAAGTATGTGTTTTGAATATTTGAACTCCATGATTACATGATATAAATCTTAGAATACTCATGAAATATTCATTTATGATTCACATGATTCATTTTTGTTGGTCACATTTGAAACAGTTTAAAACAATGCATCGAAACAACTAGAGTAGTACCTAGTAAACTAGCGTGCTGACGAAAACTTAGGATCCGTCGAAACCATCTAAATTACATCTTTAGGACTCAGACGAAAGTCCAACATCTAATATATATTAAACCCTAACTAGTAATGCAAGGGTTTGATTTAAAACCTTTCCGAAGTCCGATTACACTAAAAATTGCCCGAAAAGCACTAAAAGCGACGATTTCTACACTTTTCCGCAGAAATTCTGCAGAAATCAGCTTTCTAATATTTTTACGACATGTAAAAATATTATTTAACATAGAATTCATGTGAGGATACATTCGGGTATCATCTGAGCCACTAACTACATCAATTCATACAACTTACACAAGTTTACCATTCGACTATCTACTTGCGGAACGAGCGCTAAACGACTATCCGAACTATATTTTGACATAGATTGCAAATTAGTGAATATTATTTTTGGCCAAATAAAGCTTATTTATGACCATTATTGATCATGAATCATCTCGAAAAATTTCAAAAACTTAAACACCTAAACACTTAACCATTTTACCTCATTTTGAACCATGAGAATTTACTAACACTTTGAAAAAAATACAAGACCCACCCCTCCCTCATATTCACATTTTTAAGGGGTCCCACACTCTAATTTTGATGTTAAATATCTAGATATTTTGATTAAATTGCAAGTGGATCAAGTTGGTGAAAGTTTATAACATTTAATCACATAATTATACTAGCATTTCATAACCACTTTTCATTTTATTTACACACACATAAGAAGCTCTCTAATCTTCATCTTTTTCCACCAAGAACACCATAAAAACCCATTTAAATTTTATCACATCTTGATGATCAACATGGAGTTTCATGGAGCTTAAGGTGATCTAAAGCATTTGCAAGTTAAAGGAAGTGTATTCATCCATTCAAGAGCCTTAAATCATCAAGATCTTCATCTTTGTATTTCTTAATCATCCTCCAAGATCATCCCTAGCCAAGTGCTAGAAGTAAGCTTCAAGATCTATTTTTTTTTCATACTTATATTATGTTTATGATTGTTATTATAACTAATAAATAACTAAATAATCATACATAATAAACATGAAAAATACAAAGAAGCAAAAATAATAATCATGATATATTTATGTTGGTTTATATTGTGATCTAAGACTTGATATATGCATATTTGATCTTGTTATGATGATTATGATATAAATAAATTGTTAGAGGTTGTTTTAAAAATATGATCTAACAATTATACATGTTTATGTTAAAGGGTTTTTAACATAAAGGTTTAAAGGGATGATCATAACCTTTGATCTTGTGAAAGTATTTAAGGTTTTTATTTAAAAACAAGACTTTTACAAGATTATAAAAAGTAACATACAACATGAGATTTTTATAAAAATTGTTAAAACTAGAAGTACACTTGGTTTTTGAACTAGTTAGCACATGTTATGATCATGTCCAAAACCCTACATGATTTGGAGATCATTTTGATAAGTTTATGTTATAAAAATTTCATATGTTTTAGTTAAGATGTTATGAGTAAATTGATGGTGATTTAGAAAAGAAAATGTTATGTAAATAAACATGACAAAGTTCATATTACAAAGGAACTATGGCCAACTTTTCTTAGAAATCATATGTTAGAAAAGCTATCATTTTTTTTTACAAAGTCTTTACAAGATTAGAAAGTTGGTCTTTCAAAACATAAAAATTGACATAAATATGTATTTTGGTAAAATACATATTTATTGAACATATCAAGTATGTGCTATGTGTTATTATTTGTATTAGTTATATATACAAGTTAGAGACTTGATAACAATGACACAAGTAAATACAAGACATACTTACAACTAAAGACTTACAATAATACATATAGACACACTTGAAAACAACTTACGGACATTCCGAGCTTTCGGACACAACTTATGGTCGAAACGGACGACGGGCGAATTTATAAACATATCGCCATTCCGAGGAATTACTACGACGTATAGACGATCTTTCGACGCGGACACAAAAATTACGTTACCATTAACAAAATTCGGACATTTTGAAACTTATAAAAACTATTATGTTTTTATTAACTAAAAAGTATACTTAGTGATTTTTATAAAAATGCTTTTATAAAAATGAAAGACTTATACTTTCAAATGGGCTTACATTCTTAATGGGTTATCTTCATAATGGGCTTAACATAAATACATAGGCTAAGCCCAATATCAAAAACTCATGGGCTAAGCCTAATACCAAACATATGGGCCAAGTCCCAATAACATTAAGCCCAACACTATTTAAGCCCAACACTATTTAAGCCCAACACTATTGAGGCCCAACACTATTTAAGCCCAACACTATTGAGGCCCAACACTATTTAGGCCCAACACTATTTAAGCCCAACACTATTTTAGGCCCAATACTATTTAGGCCCAACACTATTGAGGCCCAACACTATTTAGGCCCAACACTATTTGGGCCCAATAACATGAATTCTTGGGCTAAGCCCAATGACATATAATTGATAAACATTACAATTATACAATTTACTTATACAAGACACGAAACCAAGAAGACAAGACCCGATGATACAACTCACGATATACAAGAATATGTATTTGGAGAAATATATACACTAAACAGTTATCAGTTAATACATCTAATACACAGTTCAATGAATAACAAAGACATACAGGTCTTAACACATATTCAAGACACAAGACTTATACTTAAGTCATTTATAAAGACCGAAGTGTCTAACAAATAAAGAACATTTGTAGGTCGCAACTTTGTTCAAGACGACCACACGCGAGATCATAATTACTTCTATTCACGGACGCGATTCTGTGAGTTCATGTCCCCTATTCATTTAAATGTTTTACAACTTTACAACTATCGGGGAAAATACATGTTCAATGTATGTTAAAGTTAGGGAATGAAACACCTTAGATCATGTGCGAATTAGGGTTATACATCTAAGCACCATTAATCCAGTTTGGACCTAGGTACAAGTGGTTAGATCTAATGGGTATTGGCGAGCCCCACTCTTGGTCGTGGACCCATACAGAAGAGTGCGTTTGTGTCCCAGTCGATAGTAGTCGACATGAAATCGTCTAGGTTTGGATTGCTTCCTAATTCGTCACACATATTAATGTCCTCGCGAAACATTAATGATCAACGATTTCATTGACGCTTTACATACTACATCATTACATACAGATACATTTTATACAACTCACATTTTATGGATACAGTTTATACAACTCACATTTTACAGATACATTTTATACAACTCACATTTTACAGTTACATCTCATACAACTAAACTGCATGAACTCGCTCAACTTTTGTTGATGTTTTCAAACTTACATGTATTTCAGGGAATTAGTGGACCAATGCAACGATTTCAGTTCAAGGAAAACAAGTATCAATACTCCATGCCAACTATTGAAGGGTTTGCCTGTTATATACCGCCTCTTTGCGGTGATATAGTGGTCAAAGTCTTAACATTTTAAGACTTACATTTTGATGTATAAAACGATGACAACTTATTTTCATTTGATGGTTTGTAACCAATACATTCAACTTATGTTGCATTCTTTTGAAACAATTATGACAATGGCATTGGAGCTTGTTTTTATTCATTTAGTATGTTCACTTATATTGTTATGCAATGAGAACCGATCAGATCACACCTCGCGCTTCCGCTACGAGCGGGTGTGACAGATTGGTATCAGAGCATCGATTGTAGTGAACCAGGATTCTTTCTCGAGTCTAAGTCTACAATCACTAGGGACCTCTCACGAAAACCTCTTGTTCATGTTGAACAAATTATAAATAAAATTGGACAGGTCAAAAGGTTTTCATTGCATAAACATTTTTCAAGGTCCACTACAACAAAAATCCACTCCACATAAATCAAGCGAGGACATTTCCATGGGTGAAGTCTATGAGAAATAGACGCAATACATTAATAGACTATGTGCCTACAATACATTACATTATCAGTTTATGCATTATAAACAGTTGACAAGTACATCTTATACAAGATAGAAATCCTTGATTGATAGGATTTTACATGATTATATATATAGGTTGTTCATATATATGTTGCATGAAATATTTTGCCAAGAACAAAATACCTTCGACTTCAAACTTTATTATTATTCTTTACTCGCACGATGAAAATATCGACCTCACGTCTACTGCGGAGCTTATGGCGAACATGATTCCTAAGTGATATCTTAAACTTAATTCCATAAAAATATGGTTACTTTCTCGCGAATGCTGAGATGCCTGACCATGATAATGACGACGAGGCAGAGGTGGTAACCTTGGACAACAACTCTATTAGTGGGACGGGATCCCTGTGACTCATACTAATCAAGGTTGATATACTCTTGTCCCTACAAGGAAGATGAAGTACTCATCTTGAAGGTGCCCCTTCAGTTGTTATTGTTACAGATTCTTTCCATTTCTATTCCATCTAACGTTGTGCTGTTTTGTGAGTAATGACAACGAACGTTGACACGTGAGCTATCACGAAGGTCCCTCTTATGTTGAAGGTATATTGACAATATTGTTTCCTCTATTACTGATTGGCTGCTTCGTACGAGAGAACGCTAGGGTGACCATGCAAGGCAATTTATTATTATGGTGGCCAACGTAATAACAACTTGTAGTGCATAGGAATTCAGGTGAACTCTGTGGGCCAAGCTAATGATCACTATTCGTTCAAAATTCTTAAGTTATTACTTGAGATTCAATTTTTCTTATCTAGTAGAACACGAACTGGGGTGGTTAGTATAACACTCTACAATACAATATATACAATACAATACAGGAAGACGACACGTATTTGTTCACACCTAATATTCGATCTACATCACGATTCAGTTGAGACTAGTCATCTAAACAAACAAAATTTATTAGCCGCTCATGAAGTATTTTCCTCAACATTCTAAAATTTTTGTACATGGGCTATTTCCCTGGTGTTTATGACACTTTACCCTACTTTACCTTACCTTACCTTATCATATTCCACCTTATCATATTTATTGGAAGTGATACAATAAATTCTGTCTCTTGACATTTGTCTTTTCCAAAGGAATGGTATGGCATGAGCCATGCTGCAACTCCCTCATCGCATTCTATTCGACATTTTTTTTTTGAAGATTCTAATAATCTTGCTAGAGCTTGTGAAACTCAAGCACTATTACCATAATTGTCACATGGACAAATAAGACAAAGGATTCTCTCTACTTAGGACGATCGAGGTCCATAGAGTAGAGAATACATATTATATGGACGGAGACCACTGGTTGGTTTCCCCTCCTCAACGAATTATTTTTTTTCTTCTTTCTCTTCTTCTTTTTCCATTTAGACATATGACCAATACACGCAAGAGGCATTACACCTTTTGGTTTAGGTTATCCACATTATCATTTATTCAAACATGTATGAACAATGCAGTCTTGAGGTTTCCATGACCGATTGATTGCATTCTTCATTTTTGGGCACATGATAGACTTTATTTATCCAAAATACATGTCTAGATTCTTTTAATAGTGTGTATTAAAAAGATCATGGCGCCAACAGAATCAATTGTTTAAGTTAAAAGTTATGTGTTGAAAACCATTGCTTTTACACAGGACATGGTTTATACATGACATTGTTACGCAAGACATTGTTATACATGTCATTTGACGTTGGTATACACAAGACATTTTTGGTGGTTATTTGTAAGTGATGAGACGTGTGTAATATGAAAAAAGCATGGTGGATACGCCGTTGGTACTTCCTATATATAAGTGCTTATATTATATTGCATATCGTGGTGTTATTCAAATCTCTTCGACAAAGACAAGACATGACATTTTTGCATAAGACACGACATCCTCTACACAAGACATAATATTCTATTTCAAGACATGATATATTTATACACTACATTTTCATTGGTTATTTATTTAACCATACATCATTCTTTTATATCATCTGATTTTCATATCTATTTTCATATGATTTTATAAAAGAACTCGATCATAACTAGAGCCAATGTTGATGGTTACACTTGATGCTTTCACGGTCTCTCAGGGGTAGTTCCATACTGGGTAACACCCGAATTCAAACACACTAAGTGTTACATTTCGGGTTTAGCTTCAGAGATCCGAAGCATGATCGCATCATCCCTCCCTACCTCGATCACTCAAACAATAACTCTAGCCATGAGAGAAACGAAGGCAATTGCTGCCATAAACGATTTTGGCACCAGGATGTATGCTGGTAACTTGCCGAAATCCTAAATGCGACAAGTGAGACGTTCATCATGAGGGCAATTGCAAAAGCGCCAAGAGTAGCGGTGTGCTGATACCGGGCACAAAACAAAGGCTAGTAAGACGATAATACTTAAGAATGGATCAAGCTAGTGAATAAGTGTGTGTGTGGTTAGAAATATGAATATTCCACAAAATCCCATGAAGTCATGAGTACGCACACTCTACGATCATCATGTATCAATTCTTTTAATACCAACACCGAGCTTAGCTATTGTCTTTAAAAAAGTTAAGCATATACTCGAATCAGTGTCATGTTGGACACACATTACTATATCAAGATAGCTAATGGGGAATTATCTGAGACATGTCAAATCATTAAGAGTCACCGACACGTTTTCTATCAACCAAATTCATACATGTGAAGTGAGTTTCATGGCTAGTGACGGGATTGTCCTAGATACAAATAGGGATTGGGTTATCCTACATCTAAACACATGGATTGGGTTGTTCTCTACATTTGTACAGTGAAGTCCTTACTACATAGAATTCAAGTAAGCTAGACGTCTCCTCATTCTATATAATTGGCAAACGGTAAACTGGTCGAGTCAGGAGCAGAAATTTCATATCGATCTCTTACCCATTGAGTTGGGTATTTTCGATGTAGTGGTTGGCATGGATTGGC
Source organism: Helianthus tuberosus (assembly GCA_030545235.1). NCBI lineage: Eukaryota > Viridiplantae > Streptophyta > Magnoliopsida > Asterales > Asteraceae > Helianthus > Helianthus tuberosus. The sequence continues at coordinate 3,354,560 of CM060387.1, forward strand.
TATCCAATAATCGAGCCGAAGTCTTCTGTCATGAGAAGGTCATTCGCCTACCACTACCGAAGAAAGAGACACTTGTTATTCATGGAGAGAAGCATGACACACCATTGCAGATCATCAATTGCATGAAGGCACAGAAGTACTTACGGAAAGGTTGTGTTACCTTTCTAGCACTTGTTGTAAACAAGAAGGCCGTTGGGCCGTAGCTGACAGATATTCCTGTGGTAAAAGAATTTCCTGAAGTCTTTCCTGAAGACTTTCCAAGACTACCACCATATCGACAAGTCGAGTTTCACATCGACTTGGTACAGGGAGCTGCACCCGTAGCCAAATCTCCATGTTGATTAGCACCTTCTGAACCTTGTAATTTACCGAATAAGGATGTTGTGAGTTCATAACCCCCACTCTTTATCATTATACATCTTTATAAAGGTTTTGGGGGTGGAAAGACATGTCAGTTTTGCAAAAGTGCACAACATTTCGATGAATGAAAATTCATATTTCTAAACCATGTTACAAATGAATTTCCAACTAACTCAAATGGTTTATGAAAGGTTCTAGCTTCTACTCTAAGATAGACTTACGATCGGGGTATCACCAGTTACGAATTTAAGAGGAATGCGTACCGAAAACAGCTTTTCGGAATCATTGTGGTCATTACGAGTTTCTCGTTATGCCTTTTGGTTTAACAAATGCACCAGCGGTCTTCATGGAATTAATGAATCGCGTGTGCAAGCCGTATCTCGGAAAATTCATCATAGTATTTATTGACGACATATTAATATACTCACGATTGACTGATGAACACGAACAACATTTGAGAACCATTTTAGAGTTGTTAAAGACGGAGAAACTATACGCGAAATTTTCCAAGTGCGAATTTTGGATTCGCGAAGTAAAACTTCTCAGGCATGTAGTGAACGAGAAAGGCATTCAAGTAGACCCAGCTAAGATCGAAGCAATTAAGAACTGGGAAGCGTCCAAGACCCCAACTGGAGTCCGACAATTTTTGGTATTAACGTGATATCATCGGAGATCTATTGAGATTTTTTTTGTAATTACTCAATTGCTAACCTCCCTCACCCATAAAGACAATAAATTCGCCCCAATTGAAAAACAAGATATAACATTACAACTTATTCTTAAGATTGGTGCATAGCATTTTACAATCTTATCATTAACCGACGGTACCGAAGACTTTGTTGTATACTGTGATGCTTCGCATCAAGGTTTGGGTTGTGTGCTCATGCCACGTGAAAAAGTTATCGCGTACACGTCGCGTCAACTAAAAGTTCAAGAGAAGAACTATACCACTCACGACCTTGAGTTACGCGCGATGGTATTGGCTTTGAAATATGGCGACATTATTTATATGGTACTTAATGCACTATTCTCGCGGATCATAAAAGCCTTCAACACATATTCAACCAAAAAGAATTAAACATACGTCAACGACGTAGGGTTGAATTGTTGAACGACTATGATTATGAAATAAAGTACCATCCGAGCAAGGCGAACATTGTAGTAGGCGCCTTGAGCCGCAAGGAACGAGTTCGAACATTGAGAGTTCAAGCACTAGAGAAGATGATTCACAAGCGCTCAAGGAAGAGCATATTCAAGCAAAAACACTTCGAGGCACGAAGGAACAATTAGTTCTGAAAGAAGATGGAACTTTATACCTTATGGGTCGAAATTGGGTTCCATTCTTTGGCGGCCTTCGAGATGATATTTTGAGGAAGCACATAGGCCTAAGTATTGAAAGAATACTATTGGTGGCCTAACCTCAAAAGTGATATCGCGACTTAGGTCGGAGAATGCTTGACTTGGTCGAAAGTCAAAGTCGAGTAGCAAAATCCCTCGGACTTGTTACAACAACCCGAGATTCCCGTTTGGTAATGGGAACAAATATCCATGGACTTCATTACGAAGTTATCCCGGACCTCATGCGGTCATGACATGATTGGGTAATCATCGATAGACTAACAAAGTCCGCACACTTCTTACCGATTCGAGAGGAGGATAGTACAGAGAAACTAGCGGAACCCTATCTCAAGGAAATAGTGGCTCGTCATGGAGTACCTATTTCAATCATCTCTAACCAAGATGGTCGTTTTGTTTCAAGAATTTGGAAATCATTTCAACAGGCCTTTGGATCTCATTTGAATCTAAGTATAGCCTTTCACCCACAAACTGACGGCCCGAGCGAACGGACAATCCAAAGACTCGAAGATATGCTTCGTGCGGGTGTTATGGATTTAGGTGGCAATTGGGATACTCATTTACCTTTGGTTGAGTTTCCTACAATAACAGCTACCATACTAGTATACAAGCTACACCGTTTGAAGCTCTTTATGGTCGAAAGTGTCGCTCTCCGCTAAGTTGGGCGGAAACAGGCGATAGACAATTAATTGGTCCGGAATTAGTCCAAGAGACTACGGATAAAAATTTTCAAATCAGAGACCGTATCAAGGCGGCTCGCGATCGACACAAGAGCTACGCAGATAAGAGATGGAAACCATTATCTTTCGAGGTTGGAGACAAAGTCTTGTTGAAAGTCTCGCCTTTGAAGGGCGTATCAAGGTTTGGTAATCGTGGAAAACTTAACCGAAGATACATTAGACCATTTGAAATCTTGGAAAAGATTGGCACCGTTGCCTACAAGCTGAAGTTACCAGAAGAACTAAGTAGAGTACACGACACATTTCATGTGTCGAATCTTGAGAAGAGTCCAACATAAGAAACGGTTATCATCTCGGAGGATGAGATTCACATTGATGACAAACTCCAATTCACAAAGCACTTGTTAAGGTCATGGACCGGAAGGTCCAGAAAATACAAAGGAGTCGTAACATATTAGTAAAAATTCGTTGGAACTCTCGACACGGACCCGAATATACTTAGGAACGTGAAGATCAAATCAAAGTCAGATATCCTCACCTGTTTGAGAACAATCCTGCAAAGGATGACTCAGCTTGAATTTCGGGACGAAATTCTCAATAACAGGGGGAGAATGTGACAACCGCCACTTTCTTGTAATTTACGTACATTTAAAGCAATGATTTACATTATACAATTATGTGTTTTGAATATTTGAACTGCATGATTACATGATATAAATCTTAGAATACTCATGAAATATTCATTTATGATTCACATGATTCATTTTTGTTGGTCACATTTGAAACAGTTTAAAACAATGCATCGAAACAACTAGAGTAGTACCTAGTAAACTAGCGTGCTGACGAAAACTCAGGATCCGTCGAAACCATCTAAATTACATCTTTAGGACTCAGACGAAAGTCCAACATGTTTAAAACAATGCATCGAAACAACTAGAGTAGTACCTAGTAAACTAGCGTGCTGACGAAAACTCAGGATCCGTCGAAACCATCTAAATTACATCTTTAGGACTCAGACGAAAGTCCAACATCTAATATATAATAAACCCTAACTAGTAATGCAAGGGTTTGATTTAAAACCTTTCCGAAGTCCGATTACACTAAAAATTGCCCGGAAAGCACTAAAAGCGACGATTTCTACACTTTTCCGCAGAAATTCTGCAGAAATCAGCTTTCTAATATTTTTACGACATGTAAAAATATTATTTAACATAGAATTCATGTGAGGATACATTCGGGTATCATCTGAGCCACTAACTACATTAATTCATACAACTTACACAAGTTTACCATTCGACTATCTACTTGCGGAACGAGCGCTAAACGACTATCCGAACTATATTTTGACATAGATTGCAAATTAGTGAATATTATTTTTGGCCAAATAAAGCCTATTTATGACCATTATTGATCATGAATCATCTCGAAAAATTTCAAAAACTTAAACACCTAAACACTTAACCATTTTACCTCATTTTAAACCATGAGAATTTACTAACACTTTGAAAAAAATACAAGACCCACCCCTCCCTCATATTCACGTTTTTAAGGGGTCCCACACTCTAATTTTGATGTTAAATATCTAGATATTTTGATTAAATTGCAAGTGGATCAAGTTGGTGAAAGTTTATAACATTTAATCACATAATTATACTAGCATTTCATAACCACTTTTCATTTTATTTACACACACATAAGAAGCTCTCTAATCTTCATCTTTTTCCACCAAGAACACCATAAAAACCCATTTAAATTTTATCACATCTTGATGATCAACATGGAGTTTCATGGAGCTTAAGGTGATCTAAAGCATTTGCAAGTTAAAGGAAGTGTATTCATCCATTCAAGAGCCTTAAATCATCAAGATCTTCATCTTTGTATTTCTTAATCATCCTCCAAGATCATCCCTAGCCAAGTGCTAGAAGTAAGCTTCAAGATCTATTTTTTTTTCATACTTATATTATGTTTATGATTGTTATTATAACTAATAAATAACTAAATAATCATACATAATAAACATGAAAAATACAAAGAAGCAAAAATAATAATCATGATATATTTATGTTGGTTTATATTGTGATCTAAGACTTGATATATGCATATTTGATCTTGTTATGATGATTATGATATAAATAAATTGTTAGAGGTTGTTTTAAAAATATGATCTAACAATTATACATGTTTATGTTAAAGGGTTTTTAACATAAAGGTTTAAAGGGATGATCATAACCTTTGATCTTGTGAAAGTATTTAAGGTTTTTATTTAAAAACAAGACTTTTACAAGATTATAAAAAGTAACATACAACATGATATTTTTATAAAAAATGTTAAAACTAGAAGTACACTTGGTTTTTGAACTAGTTAGCACATGTTATGATCATGTCCAAAACCCTACATGATTTGGAGATCATTTTGATAAGTTTATGTTATAAAAATTTCATATGTTTTAGTTAAGATGTTATGAGTAAATTGATGGTGACTTAGAAAAGAAAATGATATGTAAATAAACATGGCAAAGTTCATATTACAAAGGAACTATGGCCAACTTTTCTTAGAAATCATATGTTAGAAAAGCTATCATTTTTTTTACAAAGTCTTTACAAGATTAGAAAGTTGGTCTTTCAAAACATAAAAATTGACATAAATATGTATTTTGGTAAAATACATATTTATTGAACATATCAAGTATGTGCTATGTGTTATTATTTGTATTAGTTATATATACAAGTTAGAGACTTGATAACAATGACACAAGTAAATACAAGACATACTTACAACTAAAGACTTACAAGAATACATATAGACACACTTGAAAACAACTTACGGACATTCCGAGCTTTCGGACACAACTTATGGTCGAAACGGACGACGGGCGAATTTATAAACATATCGCCATTCCGAGGAATTACTACGACGTATAGACGATCTTTCGACGTGGACACAAAAATTACGTTACCATTAACAAAATTCGGACATTTTGAAACTTATAAAAACTATTATGTTTTTATTAACTAAAAAGTATACTTAGTGATTTTTATAAAAATGTTTTTATAAAAATGAAAGACTTATACTTTCAAATGGGCTTACACTTCTTAATGGGTTATCTTCATAATGGGCTTAACATAAATACATGGGCTAAGCCCAATATCAAAAACTCATGGGCTAAGCCTAATACCAAACATATGGGCCAAGGCCCAATAACATTAAGCCCAACACTATTTAAGCCCAACACTATTGAGGCCCAACACTATTTAGGCCCAACACTATTTAGGCCCAACACTATTGAGGCCCAACACTATTTAGGCCCAACACTATTTAAGCCCAACACTATTTAGGCCCAATACTATTTAGGCCCAACACTATTGAGGCCCAACACTATTTAGGCCCAACACTATTTGGGCCCAATAACATGAATTCTTGGGCTAAGCCCAATGACATATAATTGATAAACATTACAATTATACAATTTACTTATACAAGACACGAAACCAAGAAGACAAGACCCGATGATACAACTCATGATATACAAGAATATGTATTTGGAGAAATATATACACTAAACAGTTATCAGTTAATACATCTAATACACAGTTCAATGAATAACAAAGACATACAGGTCTTAACACATATTCAAGACACAAGACTTATACTCAAGTCATTTATAAAGACCGAAGTGTCTAACAAATAAAGAACATTTGTAGGTCGCAACATTGTTCATGACGACCAAACGCGAGATCATAATTACTTCTATTCACGGACGCGATTCTGTGAGTTCATGTCCCCTATTCATTTAAATGTTTTACAACTTTACAGCTATCGGGGAAAATACATGTTCAACGTATGTTAAAGTTAGGGAATGAAACACCTTAGATCATGTGCGAATTAGGGTTATACATCTAAGCACCATTAATCCAGTTTGGACCTAGGTACAAGTGGTTAGATTTAATGGGTATTGGCGAGCCCCACTCTTGGTCGTGGACCCATACAGAAGAGTGCGTTTGTGTCCCAGTCGATAGTAGTCGACATGAAATCGTCTAGGTTTGGATTGCTTCCTAATTCGTCACACATATTAATGTCCTCGCGAAACATTAATGATCAACGATTTCATTGACGCTTTACATACTACATCATTACATACAGATGCATTTTATACAACTCACATTTTATGGATACGGTTTATACAACTCACATTTTACAGATACATTTTATACAACTCACATTTTACAGTTACATCTCATACAACTAAACTGCATGAACTCGCTCAACTTTTGTTGATGTTTTCAAACTTACATGTATTTCAGGGAATTAGTGGACCAATGCAACGATTTCAGTTCAAGGAAAACAAGTATCAATACTCCATGCCAACTATTGAAGGGTTTGCCTGTTATATACCGCCTCTTTGCGGTGATATAGTGGTCAAAGTCTTGACATTTTAAGACTTACATTTTGATGTATAAAACGATGACAACTTATTTTCATTTGATGGTTTGTAACCAATACATTCAACTTATGTTGCATTCTTTTGAAACAATTATGACAATGGCATTGGAGCTTGTTTTTATTCATTTAGTATGTTCACTTATATTGTTATGCAATGAGAACCGATCAGATCACACCTCGCGCTTCCGCTACGAGCGGGTGTGACAAGGAGTTTCTCTAAGGTGAAAATTTCGGACGGATGCATCCTTTATCAGACAACTCTTGAAGCTGTTTTGATAATTCTTGCATCTCGAACGGTGCAAGACGATAAGATACTTCAGATTTAAAAGAAACAAGTGTTTGAGGTTCTTAGGGAGATCACAAGTGATCATGAAAATGACAGAACCACATGAGTAGATTGTCTTTGTGTTAACATCATAAGGTTGGATCAAACATTCATACAATTGCATTAGTTACAAAATAAAACCACAAACTTTTATTTATATAACAACCGCATTGTCTTTAAATGTTACAAGATAACAACCAGAGGAAATACAAAATGCTAATTGTTCACTCCTTCATCATTGAGTGCCTCATTGATGTTAAACACTCGACCACGTGCTGGATTCACATTGACATTGACGTTCGCATTTGGGTTTTCGTTAGCATTTGCATTCACCAGTCTTGGGCAGTTGTGGCGGAAGTGACCAATCTCTCCGCAGTTGAAACATGACCCCAGTGGAAATCTCGCAGCATTCCCTTGAACCGGAGCTTGAACCTGAGCAGCCTGATTTTGTCCCAAACGACAAACGTTGGCCAAATGCCCAAGTTTACCACACGTCATGCATTGCCAGCAAGCTTGTTGTACCGCGTGATGACCGTTGCAGCGTGCACAATGAGGTGCGGTACCGGCATATGCTTTCTTTGCAGGTGGTTGAGCTGGTGGGTTCCGCGGGTTCTGAGCAGTCTGTGCTGTAACAGCAAAGTTCTGAACACCCTTTCGCTTTCTTGATTTCTTTGACGTCTCGCCTTCCTTACCCTTCTTGTTTTGACCTTTCTTGCTATCCTCCTTGTCAGACCCCTGCTTCTTACCCTTTCTGTGTAACTTATTCTTCCGAATCTGCGACTCAGTCAGTGTCGCAGCTAAGTCGATCGGCTGACAGAGTGTGGTAGGGCTACTACCAGTAAGGATGTCTTGTACCGAGTCAGGTAGGCCGTCGATGTACCTTTCGATAGCCTTGTCGAGTGGGGTAACCATTGTCGGGCAAAGCAGACTCAACTCCTCAAACCTATCAGTATACGCCCTGTGCTCACCACTATCTTGCTTCAACTCATCAAATTCCTTCTCCAAAGCTCGCTGCTCATGACGAGGACAGAATTCCCTCATCATAAGAGCCCTAAGTTCAGCCCATGTCTGTGCTAGAGCAACTTCTGCACCACGATCCCTCATAACCCCGTTCCACCATGTGAGAGCCCTCTTCTGAAACACACTTGAAGAAAACTCGACCTTGCGATTGTCAGGACACTGCACGTGGCGGAAAGTATTCTCAATGCTCTCGAACCATTGAAGAAGCCCAGTCGCTCCTTCAGAACCACTAAACTTGAGTGGTTTAGCCTGGTTAAAATCCTTGTATTTGCATAGAACATTGTTGTTGTTGTTGGCTTGGTTCCATTGAGCAAAGAGGTTTGGGAATTGAGCAGCCATTTGTTGCGCAATGATTTCTGCCAATTCGGCAGTCGCTATCTGGTTTTCGCGTCGAGGAGGCATTCTAAAATAGGAAACATGAAAGGAAACGAGTGAGAGAATTAGACGAAAAGAATGAGATGAAACAAATCTGATGAAAGCAAGGATGGTGGTCATTTATTTGTTACTACAAAGCAACAAATGACACACAGTGACTAATCAAAGTAAATGGGTCAAAAATAATGTATCGCGAAGACATGCTCGCCTATAAGTGAACACTCATCCCAAGAATTCCCAGGTAAGCACAACTGGTCTCGCGTCTGATGAGATGTATACGAAGTGCTTGCCTAGACAGAAAACCCAGAATACAGGCATTCACCCTTCCAGTTTGCACGTGTTCACATTATTTAAAACCCAAAACCTTGCCGAGATTTTGAAAATTCAAAGGGGTTCAAAACCATATAACAGAGGGTTCAAAACCTTACAATAGAGGGTTCAAAACCTTACAATAGAGGGTTCAAAACCTTGTAATCAATCATCCTAGAACAGATGATTAGTTTTCAAAGCGGTTTTTTAAATTTATGTTCTTGTTGTGGTCGTCGCCTAAGGATAGGTGACGGTATTGTTTTATGACTAAACGCAAGTAAACTTGCGTTAGGGTCCTAAGAAGGTTATAGACTAGGTCAAAGCATTACTAATAACCTAATTCCCTATAACCATTGGCTCTGATACCATCTTTTTCTGTCACACCCCGACCACGTGTAACATACAAAACGTGGCGGAAACGTCGGGGAGTGTTGTAACAGAATTAATGTTTCATAACCATGGATACCAAAAAGTGTTTCGTTTTATTAAACATTGAATAATTACATAGTCTGGAAATCTAAATACACAATTTAAACATAGTCTATCATTGTTATTGAGTCACTAAGGCCTTGTCCAGTCCTATGTGAGCATGCATCCTATCAATCGATATCTTTCAACAATACCTGAAACACATGTGAAAACGAGGTCAACAAAGAAATGCTGGCGAGTACATAAGTTTTGTAAAAATAAGATTTATGACTTCTGTTTAAGAAAATGTTTAGTCATGAACCTTGTAATTTGCTTTGTCTTTATAAATCATTTGAAAAATAATAAGTTCAGATGATATGTATAAATAAGAGAATAATGCATGATTAAATGAATAACCATGTAAAATGAGTTTGTATAAGATAAGTTGTTTGTAAATCAATGTCTTGTGAAAAGTATGTTACTTGTATAAAATGTTCTATGTCTCAAACTGAAATGATTCAAATAACGCTACAATATGTAATACCATACAAACACTTATATATAGGAAGTACCAGCGGCGTATCCACCATGCTTGTATCATATTACACACGCACCGTTACTCAAATCACTTACCCAAACAAACCACCAATGTAAGATGTCTATGTTTAAACAAATTGTCAAACGTATTGAAAAAATATGTCAAAACGTTCATGTCAAGATGTAAATCATGTTATGTATAACCAATGTCAAAAGTGTTTGTGTCAAATGTAAACCATGTAATGTATAACCAAAATGATATGTATGGCTAGTGAAATGCATCAACTAAACCATAGGTGAAACGCACAAAACAAAGTATTGAAGTAAAACTTGGTTTAAATCAATACTATGTTTCGTGGAAATGCATGATCAAATGTCAATCATGTCCAAATGTTTACCCAATCGTTAAAACAGTTTGTGAAATCGTTCAAATCGTTCTTGTTGTTTTAATTGTGAAACTACTTAATGGTCGATTTCTCTAATAACATTCAAACCTTCTTGACTCGTTCATCGTTCCAACTCGTTCTCGTTCTCGTTCTTAACAAACCCTTACCAAAGGGTAAATTAATAATTACAGATTCAGTTGTTACCCAAAATACCCACACATAACCATGGGTATAGAGAATAACGGGATTTGTCAGATCCTATGGTACCATAACCTAATACTGGCCGGCTTGATCATTGCTAATGAATGTCATTGGTTATGTAACTACAACCAACAAGTTTGTTCACTTTACTGAAATCGTTCTTGAAACCATTGTAATTGTTTTTGAAACCATTGTAATCGTTCTTGAAACCATTGTTATCGTTCTTGAAACCACATTGTAATTGTTTTTGAAACCATTGTAATCGTTCTTGAAATCATTGTTAAGACATTTAGCACATATGAGTCACCCCAAAATAGTTGAAAACAGTAAAAGAGGGGAATAATGTACTCGCCTGAGAATGCTTAGAGGTCTTGAACAACAACCAAACAAAGCTAGAGGGAGCACGGAATCAGTCGGCAAATCTAAAATTATATAAATAAACCGGACTTAAATCGGGAGATTGGATAGGATGAGGCTTGGTAACCCAAATGAGTATTGGAACTCATATGATATGGTTTAACAAGGCCTACATACTACATGAAACCTAACCTAAGTGCTTTCGACCCATCGCGACCCATTAAGGTAGCTTACGGTACTTTAACGCGTCGTGCGCGTGAAACGCGTTCGGACCGTCTAACTAGTCCTATGACAAGTGTTATATGCCTAAACATGTTACATAATCAGTTATGTGACAAAAGTTTAGGTTACATATGCTTAATTACCAATTATACATGAAAAGGGTATTCTGGTAATTTACCTAAGGCATATAAACTACCTATCATACAACTACTTAAACGAAGCGACCATTGGGTATAACCTCGGAAGGTTATTCCCTACCTACTATGGTCACCTAATGTATTTGGTCAGATCCTAATGATCGACCAAATGGGTCGGGTTCGAGGTATAAGCGATTTATTAGATCGCTTACCCTACGACCCTAGACAACGTGGTAATCAGTAGGCATAGTCCCAAGGGACTATAACCAACGTGATTACACTCACGTTGCGAAGTTCAAACGAACTTCGCATTGACCATAAACTGGTCAATGCAGAAAGTCAAACAAAGTTTGACTTTCAGACTCGAAAGACTCGAAAAGCAATAAAAGAACGAAAGAATACTTACGAAGGGTCCCCGAATGCTAATCTCGATCCGAGAATCTCAGGTATGAAACACTGGTTTCAACTTAGAGTTTCTAAGATCAAAATTCTAGTGGTTTTTGAAGTTGTGGGGTGGGGTATTTATAGTTTTCGGGTAACCGTTAAGATCATTTCGTGAAAACCGTGCTCGAATCCTATCCGTACATGTGTTGGCAAGTTGTGGTGACTAAAAATGGGTTCTTATCAGCTGACTAGACAAGTGAGAACATGTGGTTGTGGATTAAACAGCTGCAATCTGCTGTTAAATGCAGTTAACCTGGTCAGAAGGAGCCACGCGGGCCGCGTGAGGATGTTCAGAAACTGAGGCGGGCCGCCTGGCCTGCACAGATCAGAAATAAGTTTGCAGAATGACAGTTTCAGTCCCTGCACGTGTTTAAGGCCATTTCCGACACTTCTAAGGCCCGTAAAGCCAACTTTAAGGCCCTAAAATGTTGCCTAAACATTGTGGACATGAAACATGCTCAAAAATATGCCGGACATTGGTTCGTTTGGCCGTACGAACGCGATGTTCGCTTAATTACGACGGAATGCGCATAAGCGTGAAAAACGATCCAAATGACGCGACGAATGGATTTTTGGCAAGCCAAACACTAAAGCATAATATAGTCATGCTTTCATAAATTTTTGTATGTCCGGATGTATTCAGAACGTGAGTTATGCGCAAAAGTGCAAACTTGTGCACTTTTTGACACTTTTAGTCCCTGAATGACCCAAAAGTTTATTTTAGCATACCGAACCCCTCAAAGCCTATTTCTAAGCTATGTAAAGGATATTTATGGTATGTTTAACTTATGGTCATGTTTCGGAATGTCTGGTACAGTTCAAATTGGCATACTTTCGCAGTTTGTCAAATTTAGTCCCTGTAAGCGAATTAACTTATTTTTGCCATACCAAAGCCTTCAAAACTTATTTCTAAGTTATGTAAGGGTTATTTCAGGTATGTTAAGCCAATGTCACTATTCTGGAGTGTTTGTTGCATTAAATTGGTTATATTTACGCATTGGTGCGCGTATAACCTTCCAGAAAGCGATTTAGAGTTTGAAATTGAACAAAAATTGATATGTGCTAATGATACACATATTTTTACTAATCCCAAGTATGAAATACAATATTTCATTGGTTTGGTATTTTTTTGATGGCCGTGGAGGCACAGGTGTTACAGTCGGGGTTTGACAGAAAAGTTGGTATCAGAGCTCATGGTTATAGGGAATTAGGTTATTAGTAATGTTTTGACCTAGACTATAACCTTACTAGGACTCTAACGCAAGAAATTTGCGTTTAGATTCTTAATACAATACCAATCACCTATCCTTAGGTGATTAACAAAAACAAAACACAATTCATTCTCTCGAGTCAAAATTTTACAAAACATCACAAGAAGTCATCTGTCCTTAGATGATTTGTTTTAGGCTTTTAAGCCTTTGGTGTTTTCAAAATCTCGTCAAAGTTTGGGCCTTTATAATGTGAACATATGCAATCCGGAAGGGTGGGTGCCTGTACCTCGAGTTTTCTGTCTAAGGCTAGAGTGTTCGTACAAATCCGCAGTATCGGACCAGTCACTCTTACCTGGGAACTCTTGGGGTGAGTGTCCACTTATAGGCTAAAGCATGTCTTCGTGATACATTATTATGACCCACTTACTTTGATTAGTCACTATGTGTTGTTTGTTTGTTTGAAGTAACAAACGAATGATCACAATCCTTATGCTTTGTTGATATTCTTAAACATCCAGTTTTGAATATCCAATAACTTCTCACTCGTTTTCCCTCATGTTTCTTTGCTCTTTTAGAATGCCTCCTCGATGTGATCAAACTCAGGATGCCGCCATGGCAGCTTTAGTTACTCAGGAAATTGCTGTTGTACTCCCGAACCTTATTACCCAGATAAACCAAGCGAATAATAACAATAACAATGTTCAGTGCAACTATAAGACATTCAACACAGCTAAGCCACTTACATTTACTGGGTTTGAAGGAGCTACTTGGCTCCTACAGAGGTTTGAGAGTCTTGAAAGCACGTTCCGTCATGTACAATGCCCAAACGAACGAAAAGTTGAGTTTGCGTCGAGTGTATTCCAGAAAAGAGCACTCACATGGTGGAACGACGTAATGAGGGATAGGGGTGCCGATGTGGCAATGGCAAAAACCTGGGAAGAGCTTCGAGCTCTTATGATGAAGGAATTCTGTCCTCGTCATGAGCTCAGGGCTTTGGAATGGGAATTTGATGATCATAAACAAGACAGCGGTGAACATCGAGCATACACTGATCGTTATGAGGAGTTAAGTCTGTTATGTCCTACCATGGTTACGCCTTTGGATAAGGCGATTGAAAAGTACATCGATGGTCTCCCTGACCCAGTTCAGGACATTGTTACTGGTAGCAACCCTACTACCGTCAGACATGCCATTGAACTATTTGCTACCCTGACTGAATCTCAAATTAGGAAGGGTAAACTTTTCAAGAAAAGTGACCAGAAACCATCTGACAAGTCTGCACAAGAAAAACCAAAGGAAAAACAGACTGAGTCCTCCAAGAAGTCGAAGAAGCGCAAGGCTTCACAAAACTTCACAGTAGTTGCTCAGAACAATCAGGTTGCACCAAATCAGCCAGCACAGCCTCGTGCTAGGAAAAACTATATTGGTACTGCACCTTTGTGCAACCAATGCAACCGTCATCATTTGGATCAAACACCGTGTCATAAATGTACCCACTGTGGGCGATTGGGACATCTGATCAATACATGCCGCCATGTTATCCAAAACCAAAATGCTGCAAATCCTGCTGCTACTCAAGCACCATATCCACCTGGATCGTGCTACAACTGTGGTGATCTTGCTCACTACCGGAACCATTGCCCAAAACTTGTTAATGCAAATCCAGCACGTGGACGAGTATTTAACATAAACAAGGCAAATGCAAATGATAATGCAGCAGTGAACAATTAGACTTTTGTATTTTCCTTGTTTTTATCTTTGACACTCGGAACAATTCAGTTGGCATATAAATAAATTTGTTGCTTCAAGTTTATTTACGAAACTAATGCAAATGCGTGTATGTATGGCATACCCCTACGATACCGACACCAAGGAACCGTGTTCCTTGCAAGACGAACTACTCATGTGGTTCTTTCATTTTTGTGATCGCTCGCGATCTCCACGAAAATCCTAAGTACTCGTTTCTTTTAAAGGAACAAAGTACAAGGTATAAGTTACAAATTCTTAAACAGGTACTTGAAGTACCATTTCAAATCCTTGATTTGATATCTAAAGGTACTTTCATAAGTCCTTAACTGGACCCATGTTATGTGACTATGTACATGATTATCAAGTACATTTTTGCTTCATGTGCTGCCTTAACATGCCTAGTACATGGATTTCAAAACATTTTCACCACACAAATTCCAAATCCTAATAAGATCTTCCTATCTTCATAGTTAGATTCTTAAGGATGTTTGAAGTACTAATTGAAGTCCTTGATTGGATTCCTAATGTGCTTTAAACGCATATATACAAGATAACGAACGAGCTGAAAACCAAGTTAACAATTATGTGATTGTGTGTTTTTGTGTAATTCTAATGCTCGCTATCTAGATCCTGGTAGAATCTTCCGTATTTTTATATGTTAGATTCTCATAAGGATACTCAAAGTACTATCTTAAATCCTTAAGGGGCTTTTCTATGCAAATAGTCAGACCCTTGGATTCCAAAGTGCTATTTCAAAACGATTATTTGGTTCAAAGTTAAAAGACCCTTTAGTGATCTATTTAAAGAGATCATACGTCGGTCTAGTTAAAGAGATCATGTATTGATCTAGTTAAAAAGATCGTTTGTTGATCTAGTTAAAGAGATCCTTTGGTGGTCTAGTCAAGTCATTACATGTTTGTTCGATTGATTTTTCCCCTACACATTATAAAATGAACTGTGCGGACTGTGCAAGGAATTACGTAATTATGGATGCATACATAATTATGGAATTTAGTGCACAGAAACCACAGCAAGTTTTGTCATGTGTTAAGACATATAGTGATAAGAATAACGAAACGGGAACAATGTAAAAAGGGCATGGTGGATACGCCGCTGGTACTTCCTATATATAAGTGTTCCTTATTACATTGTGAACGTATCGTTATTTAAGTTACTAGAAGTCCTGGACCTTGACCAATGTTGTTTTGTCTTGCACTCTCCGACTCCGAATTCGAGCACACACAAGTTTCCTATAATAGTCTTCATCGGAAACATTCTTCCATCCGTTGTCCGAAACTCCATATTTTGTTACAGCAAGGACATCACTTCGACATGAACAAATTCGCTGGAAATCCGAATGTAGCCCAGATTTTTACTTAGGGTACGAAGGAATCATTAGAAAGTGAAACAATCACAGTTGTCTTCACAAGTTTCCTCTAACATTAAATTTCCGGATGAAATTTCCTAAAATATGGGAGACTGTGACACCTGTGCCTCTACAACCGTCATACAAACACAAATCCAATGAAATCCTATATTTCATTCTTGCGATTTGTACAAATACATAAGAAATTTTTACATATCACATCTTGTTTGATTTCGAGCTCTAAATCGCTTTCTGGAAAGTTATACGCAAACTGTTACGCAACCGTAATCAGTTTTATGCGAAAAACACTCTGGAATAGTGACATAAGCTTAACATACCTTAAATAAACCATTACATAACTTAGAAATAAGTTTTGAAGGGTTTGGTATGGCAAAAATATGTTTATTCGATCACAGGGACTATTTGCGTCAAACTGCAAAAGTCTACCGTTTCGTATGGCAACATACATTCCGGAACATGATCATAAGCTAAACATACTGTCACATCCCGACCACGTAAAACAACAAAATGTGGCGGAAACATCGGGGAGTGTTGTAACAGAATCATTGTTTCACAACCATGGAAAAAAATAATTTTGTTTTATTGAATAAATGAACTCATTGTTTTAATACAATCAAATAAGTACAACTATTATCTTTCATGATTTAAAGTCGCTAAGGCACGAGTCCATCCTAAGTGTAGCATATATCATCAATCATCACAAAGCAGCACCTGAAACATGTGTAAAAATAGGTACGTCAGCATAAAAATGCTTGTGAGATACATAGGTTTTATTGTAATTAGGATTCATGACTTATGAGTTTAAAGAAAAAGTTTTAATAAAAGTAGTCATGATCCTTGTAAAAGGTTTTCTTTTATAAATCATTTATAAGAAATCAGATGGTATAAAATAATAATACATAGAAAATTTAATAAGTAAGTAAAATGAGTTTGTATAGAATATATTGTTTGAAAAACAATATTTTGATAAAAAGGTTTATAGTATATATAAAAATATACTTTGGTTTTTAAGAAAGTCGAATAAGTAATATATTAAAATATATTTCAGTTCCAATATTGATAACCCAAGTGTACTAAATAACAACACGGTATGTAATGTGATGAAAACACTTATATATAAGAAGTACCAGCGGCGTATCTACCAAGTTTTCATCACATCACACCCGTCCCGTTATCTAAACACTAACCAAAACCCAGTCGTTAAACAAATAGTATATTAAATATACCTTAGTTGTTTAAAATAATAATTTTCAGTAGTATATCAAAAGTATACTTTGGATTTATAAATAACATATTAAACTTTGTTTTGGATTACAAATAACATATTAAACTATGTTTTGGATTACAAATAATATATTAAACTATGTTTTAGATTTTTAACAAAATATATGTTGGTTTTGTACGATATCACTTATGAGAGCATATCAAACTATACTTTTGGGAGAATAACTTAATATACAATAATAATGTGACTTAAGAATTCATTCAGACCTAGTGCATCAAAATACACCTTTGAGACTATAGGGATACCACAAAGGCAATCCCTATTTGTATGGAGAAACAAATTGGTTTCAGACATTCCATGACAACAGGAATGGGGTGTAAAATCCTATAGCGCTATATCATACTACCAACCGGCCTGGTGAACAAAATAAGTACTATTCCAAACATTTATTTTATAATCTTTGAGAAAAATTAGAGATAAAAACCATAAATAATCATTCAGTTTGCTAAAAGATAAGTACTAATATGTATAATCAATTACACTTTTAAAAACAAGAACATAACAAATAGGTACACATGCTTCACCCCAAAACAGTTTGAAAACAGTAAAAGAGGGGACTATGTACTCACCTGAGGGTGCTTAAAAGTCTTGAACAACTACCAAGTAAGCTAGAGGAGTCCCGGAAATCAAACGACACCTAATATAGGTAACTACATAAATAAACCGGACCTAAAACGGAGGATCGGATTGGATTAGGTCTCGTAAAACAAATGAGTGTGGGATCTCATATGATATGGTTTAACAAGGCCTACATACTAAAAGGAAACCTAACCTAAGTGCTTACGACCCATTACGACCCGTTTAGGTAGCATACGCTACTTTAACGCGTCGTTCGCGTAAAACGCGTTCGGCCCGTCTAACTAGTCCTACGACAAGTATTATATGCTCTAACATGTTTAATTATGTTGCATAATCATTTAAATTAAAAAATTTTGGGTTACATATGCTTAAATATCAATTATGCATAAAAAGGGCATTTTGGTCATTTTCCTAAGGCATATAAACTACCTATCATACAACTACTTAAACGAAGTGACCATAAGGTATAACCTCGGAAGGTTATTCCCTATACAACTATGGTTGCCTAAAGTATTTGGTCGGATCCTAATGATTGACCAAACGGGTCGGGTTCGTAAGTATAAGCGATTGTTTAGATCGTTTACCTTACGACCCTACATAAGCACTAAACTAAAAAGTGACGAGCTAAACATGCTAAAACATGTTTAGTTAGGTTAGAAAACAGGTTTGGTATAAAAAAACGGTTTTGATACCTAAAAGTAGTTTGGTTACAAAATACGCAAGAATGCGCATTTTGGCCGAAACTACGACTCAGGTATGAAGTATAAACTTCAACTTAGAAGGCCAAAATCAGATCAAGTTGTGGGTTTTGCAAGTGAAAGAAGGGGGTATATATAGTTTTCGTAGAACCGTTAGGATCGTTTCTTGAAAACCGAGCTTCAATCTCAGCCATACACCCCGTGCCCACAGATTTACAAAACCAAGGGAGCCCATAGAATTGCTCAAAACCATTTGCACAAGTGTGGAACAGCTGAATCAAGCTGGAAACAACTTTCTGCTGTTATAGAGATGATTTACGGACCGTAAGAGGGTCCATACGGTCCGTAAGGACCTGGTTAGCTGGCAGTAAGTTTGGCTAATTGGCAGAACAGGCCCCTGAGTCTCCGAACTTGATTTTATGATACGTTTTGACATGTTTAAGCCCCGTTAACCTTATTTTAAGGCTCAAATATGAAGTTAAAGTATAGGGAACTTAAAACATGCTCAAAAATATCTCAGATGTCGGTTCGTTTGGTCGTACGGTTGCGTTGTTCGGTAAATTACGACGGAAGTCGTAACGAACGCAAAAATGATCCAAATTGAGCGACGAATGAAATTTTATCATGCCAATCACTAAAATAAAATATTTTAATGCTTAATTAAATTTTTGGTTGTCCGGATATATTCAGAACGTAAGATATGCGTGAAAATGCAAACTTGTGCACTTTTTGACGCTTTTAGTCCCTATTGATCAATAAAGTTTATTTTAGCATACCGAACCCCTCAAAGCCTATTTCTAAGCTATGTAAAGGATAATTAGGGTATGTTTAACTTATGATCAAGTTCCGAAATGTTCGTTACTATACAAATCGGTATAGTTTCGCAGTTTGACACAATTAGTCCCTGCAATCGAACAAACTTGATTTCAACATACCAAACGATTCAAAACTTACTTCTAAGTTATGTGAAGGTTATTTAAGGTATGTTAAGCCTATTTCACTATTCCGGAGTGTTCGTTGCATTAAACTGGTTATATTTACGCATCAGTGCGCGTATAACCTTCCAGAAAGCGATTTAAGGCTTGAAATCGAACAAGAATTGATAGGTGCAAACGATACACATATTTTTAAAAATCTCAAGTATGAAATACAATATTTCATTGGTTTGGTATTTGTTTGATGTTTGAAGTGACACAGGTGTCACAGTCTCCCCTACTTTAGGAAATTTCGTCCCGAAATTTAATTTTAGGGGAAACTTGTGAAGACGACTGTGATGGTTTTTCTTTCGAATGAATCCTTCGAACCCTAAGGAAAAATCTGGGCCATGTTGGGATTCTTAGCGAAATTGTCAACTATCAAAGTGAAGTCCTTGTAGTAACAAAACATGGAGTTTTGAACTACGGACGAAAGAACGTTTGTCATGAATATCATAGGAAACTTGTGTGTGCTTGAAATCAGAATTGGGGAGTGTAAGATAAAATGACATCGGTCAAGGTCCAAGACTTCTCCCGTATCATTACTCTTGTCACTATAGGTCTTAACACATGACAAAACTTCTTGTGGTTTCTGTGCACTGAATTCCATAATTATGTAGGCCTCCATAATTACGTAATTCCTTGCACAATCCGCACAGTTCATTTCATAATGCGTAGGGGAAAAAATCAATTGAATAAACATGAAGCGACTTGACTAGACCACCAAAGGATCTTTTTAACTAGATCAACGAACAATCTTTTTAACTAGATCAACACATGATCTTCTTAACTAGACCGTCATACGATCTCCTTAAATAGGCCATTTAAAGGGATCTTTTCAATTATATCATCACATGATATTCCTAACCAGATTTTCAAATTAATCTGTTTAACTAGACCACTCAAGGGGGGTCCAATTATAGAATAGTACTTTATAACCCATGGGACTTAACTACAACGTTGAAGTCCATTAAGGATTTAAGATAGTACCTTTAGATATCCTACTATGAATCCCTCATATGAGATATGGAAGATTCTATGAGGATTTGGATGGATCACATAAAAACACAAAACATATAAGATAACACATAAGCACATAATCACATAATTGATTAACTTTATTATTAATTTGTTATCTTTGGACACAGATATTTAAAGCACACCAGGAATCCAATTCGTGGATTTCATTTGGCACTTTAAACATAAGAATCTAACTATGGAGATAGAAAGATCTTTAATAGGAATTCGGATTTATCCTTATTGAATCGTAATATACGTAGTAAGGCATACGAATAATTCAATTAAGGGCTTCGATTTGAGCGATAATCATCCATAAAGATCTAATTTGTGAAGACAAAAAGATCCTATATGGATTTTGGAATTTTTGTAACGAGAGGTGTTTCGACACCTTGCACTAGGCGTGCTTAAGTCGATGTGACAACTCGTACTTTAGACCTATCTTGTAACGTTACGTGAGTTACTCTAATTGAATAAATGCATGTTATGTGAATATATGTTGTGTTGTATGTATGTATGTATATGAACGAGCCAAACACACAACACACACACCCGATCGCACAAGCCCACTTGGGGCCGTATCTCTTGTAATCGGACCATAAGGGCAGCCCATGTATGGGTTCGGCCCACACATCTCACACGCATAACATTAGGGTGTGTAACTATTCTACACTTTACCAAAAACATTCACATACACAAACCCTAGGAGCTCTCATTCTCTCTCTCGCCTCCTCTTGGAACCGGCGACAACTTCCTTGTTCACCCGAGACCTTTCTCGTTCATCCTCTAATCCGGTTAGTGTTTTATTAATGGCTTGTATTATATATGATGTTGTTAATAATTGGATTACATGATCGGTTAGGGTTATGCTAGTAACTCGGTTGATATGTTGTATGATATGTGTATGCATGATAAACGGATTGAAGTTTGCTATCCTTGTTATTGTTCTAGTTGTGAATCGGATTACATGATTAGAACCGAAGGAATGTATGTAATCGGCTGGATACATGTTAGATTTCGAATGGTTTGATGATGGTGTTAGGATGATTTGGGATTGGTAATGATGAATGGAAACCGAAAGCTTGTTAATCGGCTGATATGTATGTATTCGGGTTGCTGATAATATGATTGATGGTTTTGACTAAGTTGTTGTTCATATTCATGATTAGGGTTCTTTAGAAAACAATTGATATATGCTTGTTTGATCGATAATATGCAAACTGTTAGTTGTTAATTGATTGTGGACAAATATGGAAACCTTGTAATTGATGGGCAAGATAAATGTTTGTAACTGATTTCCATAAATTCTGGATTTTTAAACCTGATCGCACAAGACCTCATGTCATACAAGGGGTCTACTCGCACAAGGAGTCTAGTCGAACAAGTCATCTGATCGCACAAGATGACCTGCTCGCACAAGACACTCACAGCCGCACAAGGCTGTTCGGATCGCACAAGTTGTGTGTTTAATTAACGGTTGGGCCGGGTAAGTGTTTGGGCCGGATGAGTCCACTCACACAAGAAATATCCAGTCGCACAAGGGCACCTGATGTCGCACATGATTGCTTGATTGTTTGTTGTTATTGGGCCGTATGATCATATGTTGGGCCGGGTATGGATGGGCTTAACGAGTGGATCGCACAAGGCTTATTGACTTGTGCGAGCCCATTCTATAAAAATCGTACAAGTGATAGTATGTTGTGACGGTGCCTGCTAGTATGTTAATGTGCCTAATATGTGTTGCTATGATCCGTGTGTGTGTTCTTACATGTTATCCTACCTGATACCTATGTGCATTACTTGAGTCAAAACCTGACTTGTATGGTAACCCTATTAGGACGCGGTTGACCACTCATAGTTCAAGAAACCCTTTTGTGTATCTGCCGAGCAAACCAAGGTGAGTTCACACAGCCAAGGCATGGGATTCCCAGGATGGGAATGGGTTGGATTATTTATTCGTTCAGTTTATGGAACTTAGATATATGATTCCCGGTAGAGGAGGGATTATGGATAAGAACAAGACTAGACTGGTTATACTAATTTAAACGATCTTCGCACACACGCCAAGGGTCGGCCGCGATATTATGACAATCTTCGCACACATGCCTAGAAAGGGCCGCGAACTATATACTCTAATCTTCGCAAACATGCCAGGAAGGGCCGCGATACTACTATACCTAGTCTAGCAAACATGGGAAATCCCCACTATACTTCGCAAACATGCCTAGAGGGCCGCGATACGATATATACGATACATGATTACTAATGAACATACGAACTGCTTTACGAACACTATAACTAAACAAACTCCCTGTGAACTCGCTCAACTAGTTGTTGACTCTCTGTTACATGCCTTGCAGGACCTTAGGTACTTATGGAGCTTGCACGGGAGGCACGGTCGTTGTGGGCACAGCTTGTGGATGTTATGAACAATATTTAAACATTTGAAATGGCTACTTATGATTGGGTTTATTTATGCTTCCGCTAAACATTGAATTTACACTTATGTTTTGAACACCTTTCATATTGGTTTGGTTGTTTTACATTTAATACTTACTATGTTCAATATGATTGGTGGCTTGATCCTGGTCAGTCACGCCTCCAAGCGGTGATACTCCGCGTGTGGATTTTGGGGGTGTGACAGATTGGTATCAGAGCCATTGGTTATAGAGAACTTGGTTTTAATAAAGGGAAAACGATTTTGTTAAAACCAGACTATAACCAGAACAGTGCTCTCAACGATCCACAACGACGCTTCGCTCCACGTGCAAGACTCAACATCCTAGGTAATAAGGTTTATGTTTATTGCCTACTTGCTAGAATTACATAGAACTTTGCTCGTGGTATGCTTAGATTACATTGATTACTATTCGTTACTGCCTGAGAACGCTTATATGCTCACACTCTTCTGTCATCGCACTATTCGCGAACCTCTCTCACTCATGTTCTCCTTGATGTCAAGATCATGAGTGGACGCGCTAACCTAGCTCAAGCCCAGTTGGCGGCTTCGATCACTGAACAAGTTACTGCAGCACTCGCAGCTGCCCAGGCAGGAGGTATAACCTGCCATCACCACTTACTCTAGGATCTTTAGATCCTACTCTCGTAACTCAACACTTGTGCTAAATTTTGATTACTCTTACGCGCACGACAAGTCAACACGCTCAGCCACCTGTATGCACATACAAGACTTTTATGGACTGCCGTCCTACTACTTTCAGCGACACTGAAGGAGCTATTGGACTCCTCCATTAGTTCGAGGAACTCGAATCGGTCATCGAGTGTGAGAATGACCCGAGGCTCGTAAGGTGAAATATGCCACTGATATTCTCGAAGGCACTGCGTTAACTTGGTAGAACGCGCAAGTTCAGACACTGGGGCTGACGGCTGCTAATGCCACCCCATGGGATGATTTTAAGGAACTGATCAAACGTGAATATTACAGTCGTGATGCCATCCACAAGTGGGAAGTGGAGTCCCTTAACATGAAGATGACGGGGTCAGAGACAAGAAGAGTATACGATAACGATCCAACAAATTGGCAATTTTGTGTCCAATTATGGCGGATCCTCCCATCAAGAGCATTGAGCTGTACCTCAAAGGCTTAGTACCAGAAATTCAAGGTCATATGACTTCTGCCAACCTTGCTACCATCCAGGATGATTACTCGTCTTGCTCATCGTTTCACAGAACAGGCAGTGGAACAGAACAAGCTGCCTAAACGTATCAGTGCTACTACTACTGCTATCACTACTGCTACTCCTAGTGACAACAATCGAAAATGGGATGGAACCTCCAGCAAGGGTTCAACTTCGGTTCAATCCCAGGCATAGCAGCGAAAGACAGATAATTACCAGAGCCCCAGTCAGCAGTCTTCTGGTAGTCAAAGGCAGGGTGGATATTGAGGAAATCACCCAAAGTGCAATAGATGCAACAGACACCACAGTGGTCATATAGTCAAGGATTGTAACCTCGTATTAGCTGCAAGCAGAGATCCTATGCAAGGAGAAGGTTATTCGTATTCCTCGTTCGGGCAAGGAACCTCTCGAAGTTCAAGGCGACAAGAGTGGTGTCGTGAGCGGTATTATCTCCTTTTTGAAGGCTCAGAAGTGTTTACGCAAGGGGCACACTGCTATACTAGCACTCGTTACAGATACCTCGAAGAAAGAGAAAAAGATTGAAGATATTCCTGTAGTACGTGACTTTCCTCAAGTGTTCCCTCAGGAATTACCTGGGTTACCGCCTCATCGTCAGGTGGAATTTCAGATCGAGCTCGCTCCAGGAGCAGCACCCATAGCTCGAGCGCCTTATCGTTTGGCTCCAACGGAATTGGAAGAACTGTCAAAGCAGCTACAAGAACTCTTGGAAAAGGGTTTTATACGTCCTAGCTCTTCGCCCTGGGGAGCTCCAGTGTTATTCGTGAAGAAGAAAGACGGTACGTTCAGGATGTGTATAGACTACCGCGAACTCAACAAGGTGACGATCAAGAATCGTTATCCTCTTCCGCGCATAGACGATTTATTCGATCAGCTGCAAGGGTCGAGCTACTACTCCAAAATAGACTTAAGGTCAGGATATCACCAGCTGAGAGTCCGGGATGAGGACGTCTCCAAAACAGCGTTCAGAACACGCTACGGCCACTACGAGTTTATGGTCATGCCATTTGGGCTAACGAACGCGCCTGCCGTATTTATGGATCTTATGAACAGGGTGTGCAAACCCTACCTCGACAAGTTCGTCATTGTTTTCATCGACGACATCCTGATTTATTCGAAAAGTCAGGAGGAACACGAGCAGCACCTACGACTTATACTGGAACTTTTACGGACAGAACAGCTATACGCTAAGTTTTCCAAATGTGACTTCTGGCTTCGTGAAGTCCACTTCTTAGGCCACGTGGTGAACAAGGATGGGATTCATGTAGATCCATCCAAGGTGGATTCGATTAAGAACTGGCCTGCGCCTCGTACACCAACAGAAATACGCCAATTCTTGGGTTTAGCGGGTTATTACAGACGTTTCATCAAAGACTTCTCAAAGATTGCTCAGCCACTTACGCTACTGACGCAGAAGGGTGTTGTTTACCGTTGGGGTGATGCACAGGAAACAGCGTTCCAACACTTAAAGGATAGACTCTGTAGCGCACCTATCCTCTCATTGCCTGAAGGCACGGATGATTTTGTAGTCTACTGCGACGCATCCATCCAAGGTCTTGGATGTGTATTGATGCAGAGGGATAAAGTTATTGCTTATGCTTCGCGCCAGCTTAAGATCCACGAACGAAACTACACTACGCATGATTTAGAGCTGGGAGCGGTTGTTTTTGCACTTAAGATATGGCGACACTACTTGTACGGCACTAAATGTGCTATCTACACTGACCACAGGAGCCTTGAACATATATTCAAACAGAAAGAGCTGAATATGCGACAGCGACGATGGGTCGAACTGCTAAACGACTACGAATGCTCAATCAGGTACCACCCAGGCAAAGCCAATGTTGTGGCTGACGCCCTCAGTCGAAAAGACACTGCGCCTAAGCGCGTACGAGCTTTACAACTCACCATACAGTCTAGCCTTCCTTCCCAGATACGAGATGCTCAGCTAGAAGCATTGAAACCAGAAAATGTCAGGGCTGAAGCCCTACGCGGCTCAAGGCAACGCTTAGAACAGAAGGAAGATGGTGCTTATTATGTCACAGGACGCATTTGGGTTCCACTGTACGGCAACCTACGCGAGCTGGTAATGGATGAAGCTCACAAGTCTCGCTACTCGGTACACCCTGGTTCGGATAAAATGTACCACGATATTAAGACTACATACTGGTGGCCTAGCATGAAGGCCCACATAGCCACATACGTTAGCAAATGCTTGACTTGTGCGAGAGTCAAGGCAGAATATCAGAAACTGTCAGGACCACTCCAACAACCTGAGATACCACAATGGAAATGGGAGCAAATTTCCATGGATTTTGTTACTGGCTTACCTAGATCTCAGCGCGGAAATGATACTATTTGGGTGATCGTGGATCGACTCACAAAGTCTGCTCACTTCTTGGCAATCAAAGAAACAGACAAGTTCTCTACACTAGCAGACATTTATTTAAAAGAAGTGGTCTCGAGGCACGGTGTGCCAACCTCTATCATCTCTGATCGAGATGCACGTTTTACTTCAGAACTGTGGCAAGCAATGCATAAATCTTTTGACTCTCGTTTAGACATGAGCACAGCTTATCACCCTCAGACAGATGGGCAGTCTGAGCGCACGATTCAAACTCTAGAAGACATGCTTCGGGCGTGCGTAATTGATTTTGGCAACAGTTGGGAAAAACATTTGCCACTTGTGGAATTCTCATACAATAACAGCTACCACACAAGCATTAAAGCTGCACCATTCGAGGCATTGTACGGGCATAAATGTCGATCACCTCTCTGTTGGGCAGAGGTGGGGGAAAGTCAAATCACTGGTCCAGAAATGGTAGTCGATACCACTGAAAAGATTGCACAAATACGACAACGCATGGCGGCAGCTCGCGACCGTCAGAAGGTATACGCTGATAAAGACAGGAAACTACTCGAATTCCAAGTTGGGGATCGAGCGCTACTCAAAGTTTCACCCTGGAAGGGTGTGGTTCGTTTTGGCAAACGCGGCAAACTAAATCCACGATATGTTGGACCTTTCGAAGTTATTGAGAAAATAGGCAAAGTGGCCTACAGACTGAACTTACCACCTGAACTCAGTGCAGTTCAGAACGTCTTTCACGTGTCGAATCTGAAGAACTGAACTTACCACCTGAACTCAGCTATCGACGAACGGTTGCACTTCGTCGAGGAACCTGTTGAAATCACGGACCGGGATGTTAAGGTCCTCAAGAACACGAGAATCCCTCTTGTACGAGTTCGTTGGAACTCCCGCCGCGGCCCAGAGTTCACCTGGGAGCGCGAAGATCAAATGGAACTCAAATATCCCCAGTTATTCGGAACCAATGCAACTACTACTGAGGCTGAAGCTACCAATGCAGAATTTCGGGACGAAATTCCAAATCAACGGGGGGATAATGTGACACCCCAAGAAAACCAGTAATCTTCGCAAACATGCTCAGGGGAGCCGCGATACAATTCAGGTAAACAACGTCACACCATTAGCTTTCCTCAGTAACCGCATGCCAAATTTCGGGACGAAATTTCTTTTTAGTTGGGGATAATGTGACAACTCGTACTTTAGACCTATCTTGTAACGTTACGTGAGTTACTCTAATTGAATAAATGCATGTTATGTGAATATATGTTGTGTTGTATGTATGTATGTATATGAACGAGCCAAACACACAACACACACACCCGATCGCACAAGCCCACTTGGGGCCGTATCTCTTGTAATCGGACCATAAGGGCAGCCCATGTATGGGTTCGGCCCACACATCTCACACGCATAACATTAGGGTGTGTAACTATTCTACACTTTACCAAAAACATTCACATACACAAACCCTAGGAGCTCTCATTCTCTCTCTCGCCTCCTCTTGGAACCGGCGACAACTTCCTTGTTCACCCGAGACCTTTCTCGTTCATCCTCTAATCCGGTTAGTGTTTTATTAATGGCTTGTATTATATGTGATGTTGTTAATAATTGGATTACATGATCGGTTAGGGTTATGCTAGTAACTCGGTTGATATGTTGTATGATATGTGTATGCATGATAAACGGATTGAAGTTTGCTATCCTTGTTATTGTTCTAGTTGTGAATCGGATTACATGATTAGAACCGAAGGAATGTATGTAATCGGCTGGATACATGTTAGATTTCGAATGGTTTGATGATGGTGTTAGGATGATTTGGGATTGGTAATGATGAATGGAAACCGAAAGCTTGTTAATCGGCTGATATGTATGTATTCGGGTTGCTGATAATATGATTGATGGTTTTGACTAAGTTGTTGTTCATATTCATGATTAGGGTTCTTTAGAAAACAATTGATATATGCTTGTTTGATCGATAATATGCAAACTGTTAGTTGTTAATTGATTGTGGACAAATATGGAAACCTTGTAATTGATGGGCAAGATAAATGTTTGTAACTGATTTCCATAAATTCTGGATTTTTAAACCTGATCGTACAAGACCTCATGTCATACAAGGGGTCTACTCGCACAAGGAGTCTAGTCGAACAAGTCATCTGATCGCACAAGATGACCTGTTCGCACAAGACACTCACAGCCGCACAAGGCTGTTCGGATCGCACAAGTTGTGTGTTTAATTAACGGTTGGGCCGGGTAAGTGTTTGGGCCGGATGAGTCCACTCGCACAAGAAATATCCAGTCGCACAAGGGCACCTGATGTCGCACATGATTGCTTGATTGTTTGTTGTTATTGGGCCGTATGATCATATGTTGGGCCGGGTATGGATGGGCTTAACGAGTGGATCGCACAAGGCTTATTGACTTGTGCGAGCCCATTCTATAAAAATCGTACAAGTGATAGTATGTTGTGACGGTGCCTGCTAGTATGTTAATGTGCCTAATATGTGTTGCTATGATCCGTGTGTGTGTTCTTACATGTTATCCTACCTGATACCTATGTGCATTACTTGAGTCAAAACCTGACTTGTATGGTAACCCTATTAGGACGCGGTTGACCACTCATAGTTCAAGAAACCCTTTTGTGTATCTGCCGAGCAAACCAAGGTGAGTTCACACAGCCAAGGCATGGGATTCCCAGGATGGGAATGGGTTGGATTATTTATTCGTTCAGTTTATGGAACTTAGATATATGATTCCCGGTAGAGGAGGGATTATGGATAAGAACAAGACTAGACTGGTTATACTAATTTAAACGATCTTCGCACACACGCCAAGGGTCGGCCGCGATATTATGACAATCTTCGCACACATGCCTAGAAAGGGCCGCGAACTATATACTCTAATCTTCGCAAACATGCCAGGAAGGGCCGCGATACTACTATACCTAGTCTAGCAAACATGGGAAATCCCCACTATACTTCGCAAACATGCCTAGAGGGCCGCGATACGATATATACGATACATGATTACTAATGAACATACGAACTGCTTTACGAACACTATAACTAAACAAACTCCCTGTGAACTCGCTCAACTAGTTGTTGACTCTCTGTTACATGCCTTGCAGGACCTTAGGTACTTATGGAGCTTGCACGGGAGGCACGGTCGTTGTGGGCACAGCTTGTGGATGTTATGAACAATATTTAAACATTTGAAATGGCTACTTATGATTGGGTTTATTTATGCTTCCGCTAAACATTGAATTTACACTTATGTTTTGAACACCTTTCATATTGGTTTGGTTGTTTTACATTTAATACTTACTATGTTCAATATGATTGGTGGCTTGATCCTGGTCAGTCACGCCTCCAAGCGGTGATACTCCGCGTGTGGATTTTGGGGGTGTGACAATACACAAGGTAGAAAGTTCATGAGGTTGAGGCGCTAGATATGCCAGGCGACATATGAAGCAGAGTTTGAAGGTTGAGCAGCAGCATGATTTGTAACAGCTTTGCTTTAGATTGGAAATCGGCACATGTTAACCAAATGTCCCCATCGTCCACCGTAGGTACATTTGAAACAAGGTATTTGATTCGGATGATGACGGTGGCATTGATTGCTCTAAGGAGCGGTTCCCTTGTATGGCTTCATCCCTGAGACGAGTCACGTTGATAGCTAAATCAATGGCCTTCTGGTAGTACGACGCCTAATTGATGGACAAATGCAGCACCTAGTTCGGACATTGTTGTTGCGATGAAGAGGCACCATGAAGAAAATGGGAGACATGGGAAGAAACAAGGGAAATGAAAACAAAATAACAATGCATAAAATTGCGATCATTTGTTTGTTACCTAAGGCAAACAAATGAGAAGGTGACTATTCAAAGTAAATGGGTCAATATAATGTATCACGAAGACATGCTCGCCTATAAATGGACACTCACCCCAAGAGTTACTAGGTAAGAGTGACTGGTCCGATACTGCGGATTTGTACGAACACTCTAGCCTTAGACAGAAGACCCGGGGTACAGGCACCCACCCTTCCAGTTTGCACGTGTTCACATTATTTAGACCAGACTTTGACGAGATTTTGAAAACTTTGAAGGTTCAAAACCTAGTAATCAATCATCCTAGAACAGATGATTAGTTTTCAAAGCGGATTCAAAATTTGTGCTCTTATTGTGGTTGTCACCTAAGGATAAGTGACGGTATTGTTTTAAGACTAAACACGAGATAACTCGCGTTAGGGTCCTAGGAAGGTTATAGTCTAGGTCAAAGCATCACTAATAACCTAATTCCCTATAACCATTGGCTCTGATACCAACTTTTCTGTCACACCCCGACCACGTAAAACAACAAAACGTGGCGGAAACGTCGGGGAGTGTTGTAACAGAATCATTGTTTCACAACCATGGAAAAAAATAATTTTGTTTTATTGAATAAATGAACTCATTGTTTTAATACAATCAAATAAGTACAACTATTATCTTTCAAGATTTAAAGTCGCTAAGGCACGAGTCTATCCAAAGTGTAGCATATATCATCAATCATCACAAAGCAGCACCTGAAACATGTGTAAAAATAGGTATGTCAACATAAAAATGCTTGTGAGATAAATAGGTTTTATTGTAATTAGGATTCATGACTTATGAGCTTAAAGAAAAAGTTTTAATAAAAGTAGTCATGATCCTTGTAAAATGTTTTCTTTTATAAATCATTTATAAGAAATCAGATGGTATAAAATAATAATACATAGAAAATTTAATAAGTAAGTAAAATGAGTTTGTATAGAATATATTGTTTGAAAAACAATATTTTGATAAAAAGGTTTATAGTATATATAAAAATATACTTTGGTTTTTAAGAAAGTCGAATAAGTAATATATTAAAATATATTTCAGTTCCAATATTGATAACCCAAGTGTACTAAATAACAACACGGTATGTAATGTGATGAAAACACTTATATATAAGAAGTACCAGCGGCGTATCTACCATGTTTTCATCACATCACACCCGTCCCGTTATCTAAACACTAACCAAAACCCAGTCGTTAAACAAATAGTATATTAAATATACCTTAGTTTAAAATAATAATTTTCAGTAGTATATCAAAAGTATACTTTGTATTTATAAATAACATATTAAACTATGTTTTGGATTACAAATAACATATTAAACTATGTTTTGGATTACAAATAACATATTAAACTATGTTTTAGATTTTTAACAAAATATATGTTGGTTTTGTACGATATCACATATGAGAGCATATCAAACTATACTTTTGGGAGTATAACTTAATATACAATAATAATGTGACTTAAGAATTCATTCAGACCTAGTGCATCAAAATACACCTTTGAGACTATAGGGATATGTAACACCTCGTAAAATCACGTCCAATGATGTATTGACACGTGTAATAAACCCTAATGAAGTCAGACATTGAATTCAAGCGACTAATTTTTCGATAAATCGAAAACCTTGATTATGAAAGGACTGGAAGTGTTTGTATACTTAAAAATAAGTTTCTAAATAACCTTTTATGGTTTCATATTCACAAACGAGCCACTTGTTAAACAAGTGTAGCCGTTTGTGTAATTAATTGAAAGTTTGCGCAATAAAGGGTTAAAAGCGTCAACATGTTAATTCTTACCTCTGAGTGACCTTTTAACAAACCGAGAGCTTCATGACATTTGATTATACTCTCGGGAATACCAATCGTTGGTCCTCCAAGGCTTCTATGCCTATAAATGAGGTTACGCACAACTTTGCAAGTTAGAGGGACTAAAAGTGTCAATATGTTTAAATTATACCTCTGAATGGCCTTTTAGAGAACCTGAAGCATTATGATGATTAATAATACTTTCAAGAATGCCTATATAGATTAAGATAAGGCTTCAGTGCCATTAAACAATGATATGCGCAAGTTTGCGCATTAGAAGGACTAATTGCGTCAAACTGCAAAAGTATGTCGATTCATATGTATCGGACCTTCCAGAATATGATCATAAGTTAATCATACCCTATTTATCCTTTACATAGCTTAGATATAGGCTTAGAGGTGTTTGGTGTGCAAAAATAAACTTTTAAGTCATGCAGGGACTAAAAGCGTCAAAAAGTGCACAAGTTTGCGTTTACACGTATATCTTACATTCTAAATATCCCCGGACATCCGAGAATATATGTAAGCGCTAAAATATTTTATTTTAGTGTTTGGCTTGATAAAATTCCATTCGTCGTGTCGGTTGGATCGTTTTTCGCGTCCGTCCGTGTTTCGTCGTAATTAGCCGAACAACGTGACCGTACGACCAAACGAACTGACATTCGGCATTTTTTTGAGCATGTTTCATGTTCTCTATGCTTAGGCATCATGGTAGAACCCTAAAAATGGTTTAACGGGCCTTAGATGTGTCGGAAATGGCATTTGGAAGTACAGGGGCTAAACATGACAACATTGGAAACTTTGTTTAGCTGACCAGGTCCTTACGGACCGTAAGACTCAGGACATTACGGTCCGTATGCAGGGGCCAGATGCAGAAAATCAGGACAGTTGGCTGTTTGAGCTTGTAACCGACTTAGAAAGATATTTTAACATCCGTGGGCGACCCCTAATAGTTCCTAGGACTTAGGGGCACTTGTTAATGATCTGGATCACCCCTTAGAATTAGTTGTCATCATCAAAGTGGATCAAATTCACTATAAAAGGCCTTCATAGTTGCAACATTGTGATCATTCATTCCATCTGCTTTCTTGGAGCTTCCTGGAGCATAAGAGCATACCCTAAGCATCCCTAATCGTGCATATGACTTCTGTAAGTATGCTTAACCTTTCTTAGTTGAGTTTTTACTTAGTTTTAGCTTAAAAGTTAAACAGTCGTAATTAACGGTTGAATTAGAGATTAATCATTAATGGTCCAGTGATTAGTCGAATTGAAGGTAGTTATAAGTTGGTAATTATGTGGGCATTAAACCCTTAAAAGGGCTCCCTCTGATTCCCACTCTAACTAGATCAAATGTCGGGTCAAAGTTGATTAGAAAAAGTCAACAGAACCTTAATTTGCGAATCAACGCCTAATTAACAATGTAGAAGGCATGTAACCTATTTTATCACTCATATAACTTGTTAATAAGTATAAGAACTAGTCTAAGCTTGTTTGATCCGACAATTTTCTGTTTAGACCCGGTTCGGAACCGAAAGTCGCAAAACTTTGACTTTTGCTTTGACTTCAGTTCTGACCCGATTTAGTATGATTTGGAATTAGAGCTTCCTTAGGACCAGGCTACATGTTAGCATAACCCTCTGTGGTTGGTTCATTGATTATCCGATTCGTTTACATGTTTCCGTTAATTGCTTAAATGTTGACCAATATGCCCTTTTGACCATAAAACGAGAATTTTGGATATGTGAAAAGACAATAACCTTTGTTACTGATTTATAAACATGTCCCTAAAATTTTACATCAGTTGGAGGTCTAGATTAGGAGTTATGCTCATTAGCGAAATTATAACGCCTTTTAGTAATTAAAAGGCGCAATTAGCATAAAGTCTATCTAAACCCAATTTTTGACACCAAAACTTTTACCCACTGATGTAATATAATATTTTGGGATTTTTTTAAGATTTTTAATTATTTTTAACCTGCTCATAACCTAAGGTTATGGCATTAATTCGGTAAATACCGAATATACCCTTTTCGGTCATAAAATGAGTTTTACATAGTATTTTGACACCAATCCAATTGCTACTGATTTTATATAATAAATAAAGTATTTTGAACTTTATAACCTAATCAAAAAACTCAGATTTCCTGTATAACCCGGAAATCGCGTAAAATGGCTTTTAAAGCGTATTAAACGCATAGTTTGGGTTTAAAACCATTTTGTCACATAAGACTTATTATCAACTGATATGACCTATTAAAATAAGTTATTTTACTGATGTATTCGGACCCGAATCTAATAAATTCATTTAAACCCCTTTATAACCTTTAAAATGACCAAAATACCCCTACGTGGCTTAAATTAAGATTAAACTCGTTTTGGGCATAATGAAACGTATCTTACTGATATCACAACATATTTAAAGCATATTAACTTAGGAAACTTGCATATGATTCAATTGGTT
Source organism: Helianthus tuberosus (assembly GCA_030545235.1). Lineage (NCBI taxonomy): Eukaryota > Viridiplantae > Streptophyta > Magnoliopsida > Asterales > Asteraceae > Helianthus > Helianthus tuberosus. The sequence goes on from CM060387.1 coordinate 3,389,167, forward strand.
ACTCGTTACGCAATTTTCGCGTTCGGATCGGCTTATGTAACTAGTTTGCATATATTAGCCGAAACGGGTCAAACCATATCATTTTGTCTCAAAATCCAGAATGTGTTTAACTTACCCATATTAAACAAGCATACAAGCTTGTCGAGTCAAAACCACATTCTAATTTGGTCTTCGCTTTATCACGCAATTGAACCGTATCTTCCTTTTGAAAAACTAACCGGTCTAAGTCAAGGCCTAATTAAAGACCCGTTAGGATTCTAATAGGTTATTAAAAACCTTCGTTCCAGACTAAGAGCCCCAGTAGAAGTACTTGTGCTTGCTGATTTGAATATACGGCTGAGTATAAATTGCATTGCTAGCTCAGGTAAATACTCTTAACTTATTTTCCCTTATACGGGCTTGGGATACGGTATTATAAAAATACCACTTGGTCGGGTATTGAATGTTTAATCAGATTGTGATTAAATTATTGAGGTAACCCGCTTTAATCTGTTTTGTTTGAAATAAAAGCCTTTAGGAGTTAATGACCATGTCCCGGGTATCCTTGACATCATTGTATTATAAAATGGCCACGCCTTAAGCACGGGGTGTAGGCATACACTTAACAGTTTCCTAAGGGAAACGGTATCTCACTCTCTTGTGGGCCTATACTTGTGGTGTGTCTGTTAATATTGACTCGGTTTCTACATCGAGCCCTGAACGTACAACGAACATGTAAATCTGTATACAAGATTATTTCTATATAATTGTCCCAAGTTATAAAAGATATGTTGTGCCTTGTGCATTCAAATCAATTTTATTAAACCTTTTCAAATGAGTCGGTTAATTGTATTTACCAGTGAAAACTAACGTATTTTCCAAAAGGTTAAGTGATAGGTACTGAACGTAATTGGCTGGAAGCTCAGGGCGTTAATAAGGAATCTTGCAAGTTCTAGGCGTCTAAAGTCTGTTGAACAATGTTTATGTTTTAAGATCCGCCTGTGGATCCTTTACTTTCCTTTGTAATACTTTGATATTACTTTATATTTGGATTGTAATATATTTATCTTTTGCTTTCGCTGTGCATTTATATATTGTGTTGTTTGACTATGATGATATCAACTACGTCACGGTACTCCCCACCGGGCCCATCGGTAATACGTGGAAATATCGGGTTGTGACAGGTTGGTATCAGAGCCAACATTGAGTGAATTAAACACTAGTCTTTTGTGTTTAATCTTAGTGACACAGTAGCACATTCCTTGACCTTTTGAGTCTAGACTTAACATAGGAATATTCTCAATCCTAATCTGGAAATTTTTGCTTCCAATTTTTATATATATTGGATACATCGCCAAGCGAAGAAGCTGTAATAGGAATTCTCCACACCCGGAGCCTTGAAATGCTGAGCTTCGTGCCGCGGCCAGGATGAAACGTGTAACCAAGGAGAAAGCATTCAGAAATAGAATGAAGAAGAAACTCCTTTTGCTGAAGATCGTTTCCTTAATAGTCCTTATAAGGACATATTTATCTTTCATTCCCTTCGAGGACACATTATTCCTTTCAAGTCCCGCTTAGGGCAACTCTATACTTTTATTTTTATATAATGGAATGATTAAATTTAAATTTTCATTCTAAACATGAAATATTAAATAAATGGAAAATAACATTCCTTTTATATGATCTACCATTATAATAAAATGGCAAAATCTAAAAAGGACAAGACCTAGCCACGTGTTGTTTTGAGACAGGGCCAAGATGGTAGCTCCTTAATTTGATTTAGATCCTTGTTAACACCTCAATTTAGGATTGTTCTGCGTTAAATATTAAAGAGAATCTTAAAGGTAAAACCTAGCCTAAATGTCACTGCAGACAAGGACAAGATGGTAGAACCTATTCAAGAGATTCAAACCCTTGTTAACATCTGTAACATGTTAACATTCCTGACAGACGTGGTTCGATAAAATCGCATGAGTCATCCTTAAATAAGATTACTCCAATTTCCCTTATTTATATAATCATCCCTTAAGGATGAAGTGCCTACGGGCTATAATTAACGTCCTCTGAGACTAAAGATAGTGGTAGCCTACAACTCCCTGTCAAGAAAAGGTAATGAACTTTGATTCAAACCTTAATGCCTCGATTCTCTGAAATCATGGCTTATATCATCCTATAAGATGATCATATTATAAACATCCCTTAGAAGGGAAGTGCCTACGGGCTATAGTAATGTCCTCTGAGACTAAAAACAGTGGTAGCCTACAACTCCCTGTCAAGAAAAGGTAATGAACTTTGATTCAAACCTTAATGCCTCGATTCTCTGAAATCATGGCTTATAAATTTAAACTTGTCCACGTGACTAGGCCTTTTGTGCTATTACTAACTTATAAATTAGGATTTATGATAAGAATCCTGAATAAAATAAATATCTTTCCTTTCCTGCCAGTATACATATTAAAAAGAATCTTAAAGGTACGACCTAGCCTATATGTCATTCCATACGAGGACAAGATGGTAGAACCTATTCAAAGGATTCAAATCCTTGTAACATTGTAAATATGTTAACACTCCTGGCAACAGTGATGCGATAAAATCACACTTGTCATCTTTATATTAGGAATTTTCCAAACCCCTTGTTTAGACTAATGACCAATAGAAATCATGGCTAATAAGCGTCGAGCATGATGAAACATCAAAACATCCATTTGGGATGTATACCTACGGGCAAAGATGTATACATGAAAAGATAGTTTTATTTCATCACTTCCTGTCAAGACAATGGATTATGAAATTTACCGATCCAAAGGAATAATTGATTATGTTTTAGAATTTCCCTAGTGACAAGGCCTTTGTGCCATCAAAAAGTCCTTGGGACAAGCCCTTATGCTATATAAAATGTCAGTACGACATTGACAGCCGTGACTTATGTCCCCTGTCTAATAAATATGAAGGATATATTCCGTTTGAACGCCAAAGATGGTTTATTTAAAAACCTAGGCAAAACATAATCAAATAAATCAAATACTATCTATTGGCCTATATGGTTTATTTACACCATGGCTAATTAATCATCAAATTCGACAATTCATTATATAATTAAACAAATTATTACTACTTGGTTTGTAGTCTTCAAAGCTTCACCATGGCTGACTCCTCTGAAGCTCACAACCATCCAATTAATCAAAATGACGATTCAAGGAGACCCTGGGTATGGATTGCCTAAGCACTTGTTGAATATGGTATTTAATACCAAAGCTTCGAGTATGGAAAACTCAGAAGAAACAAATAACAGTCGCGATGCTAGAGATGCGACAAATGTTAATAATGAATCCAATGTGAACCCCAAATGTTAATGGAGTAAATCTCCAGAACTGTGATTAACGCAGCTGTTAGAAAGGCTATGAGATAAGTCATAAAAAGATTCAAGAAGCTGAACACGGTTTGCTTTAAAACGCATATCAGAGCTATATTTATACTTAAATTGCGAAGAATAAACCCAGCAGAATCATGTATGGCAAGGGGCCCCATTCTTTTTACGATGTACTTAAAAGTACTTCGTCTCCTGGAAGTCAAGAGACTTCAATAATAAAAAGGGGGCCACCGATTGCAAGAAATTGTTAGACGAGATAGAAACCATTAAGTATATCAGCGGTTATGCTGGAGAGGACACGGTGGGATATGCACTGCAGTCGCTAGAGGTCATACCCTTAATTAGTGAGGACATTAATAAAGTCCACAAGAAAGATCCCCTTACGCAATATGGGATGGTCTAAGTTTTAAGGGCACATCAAGGTTTCAAAACCTGCTCATTATAAATCCATTATGGATCTACCTCAGCTACTCACGTTATATAGATTAAGAAACGACCAGTCAAAGCTGAGACTGCCCTAAATTGTCATAGATTTTGCAGCTAAGTTTGAAAGGATTAAGAATGGAGGCGCTTAACCCTCCTGATGTATGATTAGAGGCGATTCACATTAATAATGACAAACAGATTAATCCCATATTGTGATTTGACTGCTACGAGATACGTTTGGGTTCGGGTGCTGCTAAGTCTCTCATAAGATCTTAAGCTTAGCAAACTTTTAGAAATTTTCCCGTAAGAACCCCAGATAATAAGTGTAAGGTAAAATTTACAGACGAAATTGTAGGAACCATTTCTTTTGTTCCTATCAGAAACCTTCAGACATAGGGTTTCCGAAATGTCCTCTCTCTAAGAGGAAGTGCGTCATCATATATAGTTGATATCACTTTAATCTCTATCGATTTCGAATACCAGATGGTATGATAAAAGCGCCATATGAGGATTGGTGTATCTTAATAAAGTCCATAGATTGCTTCCATGCCTGATCAGTATGGAGGTTTAATGCATGGGACCACAAAGATATTCCGAGAGGTCATATGGTACTAAAGTCAACTAATGGTATTCAGAGGAGATATCCAGAATGGAATTGTCCAAGTAAATGTTCCCGATTAAGGAATTCGTGGACTAGTAACATTAATGTGTCACTTATTTGACACAAGCAATGATGAGTGAACTGGAGCCTGAGATATGGAAATCTCTGTAACCTCCTCGTACCTTAAATATTTTCTCCTAAGATTACCCTGTTTACCCCTGAGAGACAGGTAGAGTTAAGGTTTATATCCCATTTAAGGTTGTATTATTATGAAATCTCCAAGACGGCTAGTACCATCATTGGGAGAATCAAAACCCCGATTAACTAAGTTTTTAAAATAGAGGGTTCATATAGTTTAACTCGATATCCTGAGAATTTGGTATTGTTAATTATGAAAGACGGTTCATTTTGCTTAGGCATTGTTTTACCGCAACCCTAATTAGGCAACGATTAAGAATCGCCATCAGCTGCCCAGGATCGTCAATTTGTTCGACTAACTGCAAGGATTAACTACTCCTTAAGATTAGTTTTGAGCAATGGTTGGAATAACCATCTCACCTTAAGATAAGCTTTTCTATAATAGTTGTTATATAAGTATCAAGGTGGCTCATTTGGAAACCTTGTATAGATGAAATATCAAAACATCCGTTTGATGGACGAGACTCTGGGCAGTCCAATTATCAGGATCTGAAAGTTGCATTGGAGACAACGAATAAGATCATACAAACCCATAATTATATGTAAGTTGCAAGTATTCGGCAGAAAATCAAGGATGGATGAAAGTAGCAACCCTCCTAAATTCTTGTTAAGGAATAAAGTTCAACAAAAGATATCACCCAGGAAGGGTGTGCCAAATTTGTTAAATTATCAGGCTAGTTAAGCTCTGAATATATAGAATCATTCGAAGGAAATCGAATGTATCAAGATCAAGTAGCTTATAAGGTAAAACCTATTTAAGGAGCTTGGCGGAGCTCGCAATACATTGCACACTAGTGACTGAAGGATGTGTTTCGCCAATAAGTCAAGAAGCACTATCACATAATGATATGCAGATTTATGATATAATGAGCAACCTATGTCGATTAAGGATCGACATGTGAAGAAGCTCCAAAAGGATACATGTACCCTTTATAAAGGTCAACTTGGGAGCTTAGAAAAGCTCCAGATATGCTATAGTGGTTAAGTCCATTATGCGACAAAAAGTACTTCCAACATCTTAGCAAATCTCGAGGTCGAGATTTCTATTAAGGGGGTGAGGATGTAACACCTCGTAAAATCACGTCCAATGATGTATTGACACGTGTAATAAACCCTAATGAAGTCAGACATTGAATTCAAGGGACTAATTTTTCGATAAATCGAATTGATTATGAAAGGACTGGAAGTGTTTGTATACTTAAAATAAGTTTCTAAATAACCTTTTATGGTTTTATATTCACAAACGAGCCACTTGTTAAACAAGTGTAGCCGTTTGTGTAATTAATTGAAAGTTTGCGCAATAAAGGGTTAAAAGCGTCAACATGTTAATTCTTACTTCTGAGTGCCCTTTTAACAAACCGAGGGCCTCATGATATTTGATTATACTCTCGGGAATACCAATCATTGGTCGTCCAAGGCTTCTATGCCTATAAATGAGGTTACGCACAACTTTGCAAGTTAGAGGGACTAAAAGTGTCAATATGTTTAAATTATACCTCTGAATGGCCTTTTAGAGAACCCGAAGCATTATGATGATTAATAACAATTTCAGAAATGCCTATATGGATTAAGATAAGGCTTCAGTGCCATTAAACAATGATATGCGCAAGTTTGTCGATTCATATGTATCGGACCTTCTAGAATATGATCATAAGTTAATCATACCCTATTTATCCTTTACATAGCTTAGATATAGGCTTAGAGGTGTTTGGTGCGCAAAAATAAACTTTTAAGTCATGCAGGGACTAAAAGTGTCAAAAAGTGCACAAGTTTGCGTTTACGCGTATATCTTACATTCAGAATATCCCCGGACATCCAAGAATATATGTAAGCACTAAAATATTTTATTTTAGTGTTTGGCTTGATAAAATTCCATTCGTCGTGTCGGTTGGATCGTTTTTCGTGTCCGTCCGTGTTTCGTCGTAATTAGCCGAACAACGTGACTGTACGACCAAACGAACCGACATCCGGCATGTTTTTGAGCATGTTTCATGTTCTCTATGCTTAGGCATCATGGTAGAACCCTAAAAATGGTTTAACGGGCCTTAGATGTGTCGGAAATGGCATTTGGAAGTACAGGGGCTAAACATGACAACATTGGAAACTTTGTTTGGCTGACCAGGTCCTTACGGACCGTAAGACTCAGGACCTTACGGTCCGTAAGAAGGGGCCAGATGCAGAAAATCAGGACAGTTGGCTGTTTGAGCTTGTAACCGACTTAGAAAGATATTTTAACATCCGTGGGCGACCCCTAATAGTTCCTAGGACTTAGGGGCACTTGTTAATGATCTGGATCACCCCTTAGACTTAGTTGTCATCATCAAAGTGGATCAAATTCACTATAAAAGGCCTTCATAGTTGCAACATTGTGATCATTCATTCCATCTGATTTCTTGGAGCTTCCTGGAGCATAAGAGCAGACCCTAAGCATCCCTAATCATACATAGGACTTCTGTAAGTATGCTTAACCTTTCTTAGTTGAGTTTTTACTTAGTTTTAGCTTAAAAGTCAAACCGTCGTAATTAATGGTTGACTTAGCGATTAATCATTAATGGTCCAGTGATTAGTCCAATTGAAGGTAGTTATAAGTTGGTAATTATGTGGGCATTAAACCCTTAAAAGGGCTCCCTCTGATTCCCACTCTAACTAGATCAAATGTCGGGTCAAAGTTGATTAGAAAAAGTCAACAGAACCTTAATTTGCGAATCAACGCCTAATTAACAATGTAGAAGGCATGTAACCTATTTTATCACTCATATAACTTGTTAATAAGTATAAGAACTAGTCTAAGCTTGTTTGATCCGACAATTTTCTGTTTAGACCCGGTTCGGAACCGAAAGTCGCAAAACTTTGACTTTTGCTTTGACTTCAGTTCTGACCCGATTTAGTATGATTTGGAAATGCCTTAGAGCTTCCTTAGGACCAGGCGACATGTTAGCATAACCCTCTGTGGTTGGTTCATTCATTATCCGATTCGTTTACATGTTTCCGTTAATTGCTTAAATGTTGACCAATATGCCCTTTTGACCATAAAACGAGAATTTTGGATATGTGAAAAGACAATAACCTTTGTTACTGATTTATAAACATGTCCCTAAAATTTTACATCAGTTGGAGGTCTAGATTAGGAGTTATGCTCATTAGCGAAATTATAACGCCTTTTAGTAATTAAAAGGCGCAATTAGCATAAAGCCTATCTAAACCCAATTTTTGACACCAAACCTTTTACCCACTGATGTAATATAATATTTTGGGATTTTTTAAAGATTTTTAATTATTTTTAACCTGCTCATAACCTAAGGTTATGGCATTAATTCGGTAAATACCGAATATACCCTTTTCGGTCATAAAATGAGTTTTACATAGTATTTTGACACCAATCCAATTGATACTGATTTTATAAAATAAATAAAGTATTTTGAACTTTATAACCTGATCAGAAAACTCAGATTTCTTGTATAACCCGGAAATCGCTTAAAATGGCTTTTAAAGCGTATTAAACGCATAGTTTGGGTTTAAAACCATTTTGTCACATAAGACTTATTATCAACTGATATGACCTATTAAAATAAGTTATTTTACTGATGTATTCGGACCCGAATCTCAGAACTTCATTTAAACCCCTTTATAACATTTAAAATGACCAAAATACCCCTACGGGGCTTAAATTAAGATTAAACTCGTTTTGGGCATAATGAAAGGTATCTTACTGATATCACAACATATTTAAAGCATATTAACTTAGGAAACTTGCATATGATTCAATTGGTTACTCGTTACGCAATTTTCGCGTTCGGGTCGGCTTATGTAACTAGTTTGCATAAATTAGCCGAAACGGGTCAAACCATATCACTATTGTCTCAAAATCCAGAATGTGTTTAACTTACCCATATTAAACAAGCATACAAGCTTGTCGAGTCAAAACCACATTCTAATCTGGTCTTCGCTTTATCACGCAATTGAACCGTATCTTCCTTTTGAAAAACTAACCGGTCTAAGTCAAGGCTTAATTAAAGACCCGTTAGGATTCTAATAGGTTATTAATAACCTTCGTTCCAGACTAAGAGCCCCAGTAGAAGTACTTGCGCTTGCTGATTTGAATATACGGCTGAGTATAAATTGCATTGCTAGCTCAGGTAAATACTCTTAACTTATTTTCCCTTATACGGGCTTGGGATACGGTATTATAAAAATACCACTTGGTCGGGTATTGAATGTTTAATCGAATTGTGATTAAATTATTGAGGTAAACCGCTTTAATCTGTTTTGTTTGAAATAAAAGCCTTTAGGAGTTAATGACCATGTCCTGGGTATCCCTGACATCATTGTATTATAAAATGGCCACGCCTTAAGCACGGGGTGTAGGCATACATTTAACAGTTGCCTAAGGGAAACAGTATCTCACTCTCTTGTGGGCCTATACTTGTGGTGTGTCTGTTAATCTCGACTCGGTTTCTACATCGAGCCCTGAACGTACAACGAACATGTAAATCTGTATACAAGATTATTTCTATATAATTGTCCCAAGTTATAAAAGATATGTTGTGCCTTGTGCATTCAAATCAATTTTATTAAACCTTTTCAAATGAGTCGGTTAATTGTATTTACCAGTGAAAACTGACGTATTTTCCAAAAGGTTAAGTGACAGGTACTGAACGTAATTGGCTGGAAGCTCAGGGCGTTAATAAGGAATCTTGCAAGTTCTAGGCGTCTAAAGTCTGTTGAACAATGTTTATGTTTTAAGATCCACCTGTGCTTCCTTTACTTTCCGTTGTAATACTTTGATATTACTTTATATTCGGATTGTAATATATTTATCTTTTGCTTCCGCTGTGCATTTATATATTGTGTTGTTTGACTATGATGATATCAACTACGTCACGGTACTCCCCACCGGGCCCACCGGTAATACATGGAAATATCGGGTTGTGACAGGATACCACAAAGGCAATCCCTATTTGGATGGAGAAACAAATTGGTTTCAGACATTCCATGACAACAGGAATGGGTTGTCAAATCCTATAGCGCTATATCATACTACCAACCGGCCTGGTGAACAAAATAAGTACTATTCCAAACATTTATTTTATAATCTTTGAGAAAAATTAGAGTTTAAACCATAAATAATCATTCAGTTTGTTAAAAGATAAGTACTAATATGTATAATCAATTACACTTTTGAAAACAAGAACATAACAAATAGGTACACATGCTTCAACCCAAAACAGTTTGAAAACAGTAAAAGAGGGGACTATGTACTCACCTGAGGGTGCTTAGAAGTCTTGAACAACAACCAAGCAAGCTAGAGGAGTCCCGGAAATCAAACGGCACCTAATATAGGTAACTACATAAATAAACCGGACCTAAAACAGAGGATCGGATAGGATGAGGTCTCGTAAACCAAATGAGTGTGGGATCTCATATGATATGGTTTAACAAGGCCTACATACTAAAAGGAAACCTAACCTAAGTGCTTACGACCCATTCCGACCCGTTTAGGTAGCATACGCTACTTAAACGCGTCGTTCGCGTAAAACGCGTTCGGCCCGTCTAACTAGTCCTACGACAAGTATTATATGCCCTAACATGTTTAATTATGTTGCATAATCATTTAAATGAAAAAAGTTTGGGTTACATATGCTTAAATATCAATTATGCATAAAAAGGGCATTTTGGTCATTTTCCTAAGGCATATAAACTACCAATCATACAACTACTTAAACGAAGTGACCATAAGGTATAACCTCGGAAGGTTATTCCCTATACAACTATGGTCGCATAAAGTGTTTGGTCGGATCCTAATGATCGACGAAATGGGTCAGGTTCGTAAGTTTAAGCGATTTGTTTAGATCGCTTACCTAACGACCCTACATAAGCACTAAACTAAAAAGTGACGAGCTAAACATGCTAAAACATGTTTAGATAGGTTAGAAAACAGGTTTGGTATCAAAACAAACGGTTTTGATACCTAAAAGTAGTTTGGTTACAAAATACGCAAGAATGCGCATTTTGGCCGAAACTACGACTCGCCACTAATCCTAGATAACGTGGTAATCAGTAGGTATAGTCATTAGGGACTATAACCATCGTGATTACGCTCACGTTATGAAGTTCAAACGAAATTCGAATTGACCATAAATTGGTCAATGCAGAAAGTCAAACTCGGTTTGATTTTCAGACTCACAAAGCGATAAAAGAACGAAAGAATACTTACAAAAGGTCCCCGCAAGCTCTTGATCCGATTTACCTTCAGGTATGAAGTATAAACTTTAACTTAGAAGGCCAAAATCAGATCAAGTTGTGGGTTTTGCAAGTGAAAGAAGGGGGTATATATAGTTTTCGTAGAACTGTTAGGATTGTTTCTTGAAAACCGAGCTTCAATCTCAGCCATACACCTCGTGCCCACAGATTTACAAAACCAAGGGAACCCATAGAATTGCTCAAAACCATTTGCACAAGTGTGGAACAGCTGAATCAAGCTGGAAACAACTTTCTGCTGTTCTAGAGATGCTTTACGGACCGCAAGAGGGTCCATACGGTCCGTAAGGACCTGGTTAGCTGGCAGTAAGTTTGGCTAATTGGCAGAACAGGCCCCTGAGTCTCCGAACTTGATTTTTTGATACGTTTTGACACGTTTAAGCCCCGTTAACCTCATTTTAAGGCTCAAATATGAAGTTAAAGTATAGGGAACTTAAAACATGCTCAAAAATATCTCGGATGTCGGTTCGTTTGGTCGTACGGTTGCGTTGTTCGGTAAATTACGACGGAAGTCGTAACGAACGCAAAAACAATCCAAATTGAGAGACGAATGAAATTTTATCATGCCAATCACTAAAATAAAATATTTTAATGCTTACCTAAATTTTCGGATGTCCGGATATATTTAGAACTTAAGATATGCGTGAAAATGCAAACTTGTGCACTTTTTGACGCTTTTAGTCCCTATTGATCAATAAAGTTTATTTTAGCATACCGAACCCCTCAAAGCCTATTTATAAGCTATGTAAAGGATATTTAGGGTATGTTTAACTTATGATCAAGTTCCAGAATGTTCGTTACTATACAAATCGATATAGTTTCGCAGTTTGACACAATTAGTCCCTGTAATCAAACAAACTTGATTTCAACATACCAAACCATTCAAAACTTATTTCTAAGTTATGTGAAGGTTATTTAAGGTATGTTAAGCCTATTTCACTATTCCGTAGTGTTCGTTGCATTAAACTGGTTATATTTACGCATCAGTGCGCGTTTAACCTTCCAGAAAGCGATTTAAGGCTTGAAATCGAACAAGAATTGATATGTGCAAACGATACACATATTTTTACAAATCCCAAGTATGAAATACAATATTTCATTGGTTTGGTATTTGTTTGATGTTTGAAGTGACACAGGTGTCACACATACCATAAATAACCTTAACATAGCTTATAAATAAGCTTTGAGTGGTTCAGTATGCGAGAATACGCTCATTTGATCAAACGGGGACTAAAAGCATCAAAAACGACGTAAGTTTGCATTTACGCGCATATCTTACGTTCTGACCACATCCGGACTTCCAAAAATTTTTGTAGACACTAAAATATTTTATTTTAGTAATCGAAATACAAAAATACCATTCATCGCTTAATTTGGATCGTTTTCGCGTTCGTTCGAGTTTCGTCGTAATTAACCGAACAACGTGATCGTACGACCAAACGAGCCGACATCCGTGATATTTCCAAGCATATTTCAAGTCCCCTACACTTTGACGACCTTGTAGAGCCTTGAAAATGGCTTAAAGGAGGCTAAACGTTTTAAAAACCAAGTTTGGAGTGTGCAGGGACTAAAACTGCAATTTCTGAAAGTTGGCATGCAGCCCTCGTGTCACGTGATGCGTGGGGCCATTCACTGTGGCGGGGCGCGAGCCCTTGACCTGGGCAGAATATTGTTTTTTTGCAAATCAGCTGAAATCCCTTGTTTTGTTTAATGGTTTTAAGTACTTAATGACCAAGTTAAGTACTCTCCAAGGCTTTAAACATGAGCCAAACACTTGTATGGATGGGATTTTTCCTTTCTAACCACACAATACACATGTCATGATCTCATGGCATCTCTACAACTATAAATAGCAAGCCATTCTTCATCATTCATTGCTCATTTCTCATTTTGGAACTTTAAGTGGAGGATTTCCTGCTAAGGAGCCACCTACCTGAGTTCTAATACTTCCCTTCTAGCCTTTGAACACCTTGTAAGTGTTCTTTCATGGCTTAGTAGTGATTTTTAGCTATTTAGAGCTGAAAGTCAAACTTTTTGACCAACAGTTTAACTTTCCGTTTTAACCATCTATTAGTCAAGTTAAAGTTCAATTGAACTTTGCAACGTGATTGTAATCACGATGGTTATAATCCTTTGCGATTATACCTACTGATTTCCACGTTGACTAGGTGTAGTGACGAATCAAAGTTTCGGTCAAAATGCGTACTTATGCGCATTTTGCGACGGAACTATTTTCGGGTATCAAGACCCTTTGTTTTGATACCAAAATCAGTTTTCTAACTTAGTTAAACATGTTTTAACATGTTTAACTCGTCACTACTAGTTTAGTGCTTGTATAAGGTCGTAAGTCAAGCGGTCTCGACAACCGCTTAGACTTTCGAACCCGACCCGTTTGGTCAATCATTAGGATCCGACCAAATTTATTTAGTGATCATAGTTGCATAGGGAATAACCTACTGAGGTTATACCTTATGATCACATAGGTTGGTTAGTTATTTGTTAAGTAGTTTATATGCCCATAGAAAATGACCAAAATGCCCTTTTGAAGCATAAATTCATATATTGCATATGTAATCAAGTTTTTGACATATAAACTGATTTAGTCACATAATTAGGCTTGATTGGGCATGTAAAGCTTAACTTAGGACATAGATAACCATCCGACCTTGGGTTTACGCAAACGACGCGTTATAGTAGCTTAAACTACCGTAACGGGTCGAAACGGGTCAAAAGTACTTAGGTTAAGTTTCTAATCAGAATGTTAGCTCTATTAAGTCATGCCATATGAGTTCAAATACTCATTTGACTTATAGAACTACATTCTATCATATCTCCCGATTTAGGATCCGATTATTTAACATAGTGATTCCATACTAGGTACCCCTTGATTCCTTGATTTCTCGAGCTTTGTTAGGACACTTAATCAAGGATACTTGCACCCTCAAGTGAGTACATAGTCCCCTCTTTTACTTTTTCAAATGTTTTTGGGTGAAACATATGCGCCTATTTACTATTTTCATGATTTCAACTATATGATTACACATGCATAGTACTTATCTTTTGACAAATTGAATTATTATCCATGGCTTAAACACTGATTTTCAAAGTTGTTAAACTATTTGTTGGTTCATATTATTACTTATACATTTATTAACAATGATCAAGCCGATTGGTAGTACGATATAGCGCTATAGGACTAGACACCCCATTCCTGTTGTATGGAATGTCGGATACCAATGTTTTAACCAAATAGAATTGCCTTTGTGGTATTTATATAGTCTCCAAAGTGTAGTTTGATGCACTAAGGTTTGAATGTATTACCAAATCGCGATATATAGTATATTTCGGTATACTATTAAGGCATATTTTGATATGCTACCAACGTGATACTGTTTTACTAAAGCATAGTTTGATATGCTATTGTTTACCAAAGTATAGTTTAATATACTACCAAATCATGATTTAGGTATATTTCGATATACTACCAACATGATACTATTTTACTAAAGTATAGTTTGATATACTACCAAATCATGGTCTAGGTATATTTTGATATACTACCAACGTGATACTGTTTTACCAAAGTATAGCTTTGATATACTACCGACTCTGTTATTTCATAAACTAAAGTATATTTTCATATACTACCAAAGCATAGTTGATATGCTATTTTCAAACCAAAGAATAGTTGATATGCTATTTTCAAACCAAAGCATAGTTTAAATATGCTATTTTCAAACCAACGTATAATTTGATATACTACGATGTTTTCATTCTTAAACCAAAGTATACTTGAGATATACTACCAAATCTATTATTTCATTAACCAAAGTATATTTTGATATACTATCTATTTAACTATTTCAAAACTAAAGTATACTTTGATATACTATTTATCCGATCTTTTCAAAACCAAAGAATATTTCTGCATATACTACAAACCTTTTTATCAAAGCAATGTGTTTTCAAAACCAAACTTTTTACAAGGATTCATGTCAATTTTTATAAACGCAAAACCTTTTCTTGTACTATCCAAACCCATGAATCTAATTCACAAAACCTATGTTACTCATAGGCATTTTTATGCTGACGTTTTATTTTCACATATGTTTCAGGTACTACTATGTGATGATTGTTGATGTATGCTACACATAGGATGGACCCGAGCCTTAGTGACTTTAAAACTTGAAAGATAATTATTTGTATTTATCTGGTTTGTATAAAGACAATGAGTTCATTGATGATATAAAACAAATCTTTAATCACCATGTGTTGTGAAACAATGATTCTGTTACGACACTCCCCGACGTTTCCGCCGTGGTTCGTTGTTTTACGCGGTCGGGGTGTGACAACTACCGTAAGCTACGGTAGCCTCCAGAGTCAAGTTCTCCACCCTAAGGTAGTAGCAATCAAGCGTATGAAGTTGAAGGCTACCGTAAGCTACGGTAGCCACCGTAGCTTACTGTAGGGACTGAGCCAAAATTTAAATCCCTTCTTAATTAGGCCATTAGTGGAGACTTTTGATTATTCCAATCATTGTTACGGTTTGGGGAGCAACTAGGGTCGAATTTGGCACTGGTTCTTGGGTTTTGGGCAATTCTAAACATTCGGTTTATGTTTTTGATTTGTATGAACATTAATCTTGATGTTATGATAATTCACCAAGCTATGAGAGGCTAAACTTATTGGTGATCATCCTAGGTGGAAGGTTTGTTTTAGACATTATGTTTTGCTTGAATTTCTAGAGTAATAAACTTTCAATGGTTGTTTAGTTTGTTATGGTGTTTTGATGTTTGTTCGTAAAGTATTAATTTGTGTTTGATCATAGCCTATACCATACGTTCTTGGTGACGTTAGCAATCGAGATATAATGGGAGGGATTAGGGTTGGATATTAGTTAATTGGTCATCGGGTAATAACCTCGCGTTTTATGAATCCGAGTACTTAGTTCCCTTTTATCACAAACAGGTAACTAAACACGAGCCATGTTTGTGTGGTTCTTTCTAGTTGGGCATAATCATTAGTGTCAATTAAAACCTGAAACCCAGGATGGTTGCTATCTCTTGATTTGTTTACAAAACTTAATTTTTGATTTGTAATCTAATTTAGTTCACTTTAGATAATTAAAACAATCAATCAAAACTTTGACTTTACATTTTCTACACTTAGTTTAATCTAGTCTTTTAGAAAAGCTATTTAGATAACACATTTTCCACTAACTCCCTGTGTTCGATACCCACTTACCGCTAGCTAATTAGTTGTATTTGGATTAAATTTTAGTGAGACTTTGACCTCACGTCATTGGCTAAGGTGTATAATGGAAAGTTTAGATGATTGTGTGTTATACATAGCATGACTCATGAGTTCATCATGCGTAGAGTGATATCTGTTGAATTTGTAAGATTTGAGTATAATTTGGTTGATTATCTAACTTGATAGTTAGGAGAGATCTCATGAATAAATCAGTCATGAGGATGGGTATAAAGTCCACACCTTAATATCCTATGTCAAGATACCCAATTCCCATCTAATACAACATTAGATGCAAAATTCAATGCGGAAAGCTTGTCATAGAGATATTGGACGACAAGATCATATTCATCCTAAGGTTGTGTTCAGACTGCAAGATAAAGGAGGTTGAAGTATAACTTCTTAATAGTTCTTTGAAAAATTGCATTTACAGGTGCAAGAATAAAAGTGTAGGTCCCTAAAAGGAGGATCTAGAGAACCAATTCCTTGTTTTTGAACAAGCAAACAAGTGCGGAATCAAAGTTTGTATGTAAATCAAGCAAGAGCACAATCAGTAACAAATGTATATCACTTCAAAGCACAATGATATTGATTTCAGCAGAGTAATGTAATAAGGGATTTACAAAGTATGCTCACACTCTCTCTGAAACATGCTCTCTTACCACAAACATAGGGTGTCTACTAGTATATATAGCCTAACCAGCAGACCGTCACCGAAACAGATACAACTCATACGAAATACATCGAAACACAACTAGACAATATGCTTTACATCGAAATAGACACAAAAGGAACGAAATACAAAGAAACATATTAATGATATCAATGAAATACAAACATATCTATCGAAATACACAAATATGTGTATTTCGAAGCTTCTGTTGTAATATCCGTCAAAATGGGCTCCTAAAAGTCCGACCAATTTTGAAATTCGAATCCTAACTTTTGAACCTCATAATTTTTTTTTTCGTGAAATAAACAAACGTTGAAGGATTTATCCTCATCCAATTATCAATTTAGTTTTTATTTATTTATTTAAATCAATTAAGTTAACTAATATTTCAATATATAATTTTTAATGAAACCTAGTTAGTTTTGCTAGTTTTATAGTTAGTCTTTTTTTTCAAAATAACTTAACCTAGTTAATTGAATCTCTAAAAGTCAAGGGACTGCTTGTGTAATTCTCAGAAAAATATTACAGGGACTGTTTGTGCATATAGTTAAAAGTGAAAAACAAATTTTGTTCTAAAAACAAAAACAGAGGTGAACCAGGGATCGAACCCGGGTTCCCACACAAACAAGCACAAACACTTAACCACTCCGGCAACCTTCATTTATGGTTTTCATACCACGTCATTAAAAACTTATAAGTTCGTTACGTTTGAAATACATTTCAAGTTTGCCTCCCAAACACAGTGTCGTGTACAACTTCCTTCTTTCCTTTTCTGTTTAATCGAACTGATTTATCGGGAATGACTGAATGATTACTCGCTTTCCCGTTTAGCTTCGATCAATCAAGCTTATAAACATCACTTGTTCACCATTTCTTCACAATCCGAGATCCATTCTTTGTGCCACCACTTCGAACATCGACTGCGGCCATCAACTGTTTCGTTACTTCAAAACCCTTGGCCACACTCTCTACTCTCTGATTCATAACACACATATTATTGAAGAAACTGCAACCGTCGAAGACGAAGCCGTTGCCGGAATCGGAGTTTACGTCGGATCCGAACCTTGAGTGTTTCGGTACACCTTTACCTTCGATCCATTTGTTTTGTTTTTCTTATCATCTTATATATATATATATATATATATATATATAAACATAATCGGTTTCTGTTGTTTGTTTTTTAAGAAGATGATACGTTTGAACAAGGTATAAAGGAAATAAGAATCCAAAACAAGCACAAACACTGATTGCGGATCAGTGGTGTGGGTGGCTGTGGAACCAGCGAAGGATCATGGGTTTGATCTCGGATCCCGATCTTTTCGCTGCATTTTAGATTCATTTTCTCTTTTTGTTTTAAAATAAAAACTTTAGAGTAAACTGCAATTTTACCCCCTGAGGTTAGGGGTCATTGGCATGTGTACCCCCCCCCCCCCCCTAAGGAAATAATTGTAATTTTACCCCCCACTGTTCACTGTTATGTCGCAACCTTACCCCCTGTTAACAGTCAACGGTAGTTTGACCCTTATAGGTGAGAGTATTTTGGTAATCTTACCCAATATTTATTATTATTATTATTATTATTATTATTATTATTATTATTATTATTATTATTATTATTATTCAAAACCATTATTTCAAATCTGCTTTCAGATCTTTCTAGAAACAAGAAAAAGTAGAAGGAAACAGGGGCTCATAAGAGAGAGAGAGAAGAGAGCTGCCATAATTAAAACCAGGTCAAGAGCTTCCAATCTTTCTCATCTAAACCCTAGAACAATATCTCGATGTTCAGATCCGGCGAAGATTACTGGGTGAAGAATAAGATGCGTCTTTTTATTCCTTGTTAGTGGTAGCGTCTAATAACTAGATCTGGAGAAAAAGGTCGGTGATGCGTGGTGGCTGCTAGAGAGGCGGTGACAGATGGAATAAACCAGGTCTAGAAGGTGTGGTGGTAGTTGATGGTGGTGATGTCGAGTGTTGGTGAGGCGGTGGCTTACGGTGATGATTGTTATTGATATTTCATTGTTTGATAATGGTGACGCTTTGTGAGAGCCTCTAGTATGCATGCACCTGTAGAACCTGCACACTAAACACACCAGTGTAAACCCGAAAATAACAAAACAAAACTAACAATCTGACACACGTTGCGCACTACTCCCCGGCAACGGCGCCAAAATTTGACGTGATTGTCGTGGGTCACGCAAATTTAATCCCAATAACAACTATATAGATAGTGGCAAGTGGGTATCGAACACAGGGAGTTTGTGGAATGTGTGTTATTTGAAAGCTTTGCAATTAACTACAATTAACCTAATTTGTAGAAAAATAAAGATCAATGATTTAGATTGTTGTTTTAGAAAACTAAATTAAAAACTAATTTCAAATCAAATGTTGGTTGTAAAACAGATTAGGAGAGAACAATGACCATCTTAGGTTTCAGTTTCTTTAAACAATTGTGTGTAATTCCAACTAGAAAGAGTTACATAGACATAACTCATGTATAGATAATTGAAGTGATAAAAGGGAACAAAGTACTCGGATTATATAAACGCGAGGTTGTTTCCCGATGACCAATTAATCAATAACCAACCCTAACCCTTCCCGTGATATCTCGATTGCCAACGGCACCAAGAACGTACGATTAAGACTAGAAATTGCAATATCGATTAACAAGTTACAAGCAATTAAACATACACCATGATATTCAAGCAACGCAAGTTATCATTCTAGAAATTCAGAAATAAACACACAAAAGTTCAAGAGAAACCTTCACCTAAGATGATCACCGAAAGGTTTAGCCGGACATAGCTTGGTGAATCATCATAACAAGCAATTCAATGTTCATACAAATCAAAAACACAAACCGAATGTTAGAATTTGTTTGCAACCAAGCAAGAACAAGCAAAATCGCCCCTAGTGAGTCCCAAAACCGTCCAATGATGAGAACACTTGAAAAGACACCCATAAAACCGATTTTAATGAGCGGTTACAAATTTCCTCGTCATGTCCACCGTAATTTACGGTCATACCGTAAATTACGGTGATCTTGAAAATGTTACGGTACGAATAGACTGATTTACGGTGGAGACTTGTGCACTTTTCATGGCCACCGTAATTTACGGTCCCACCGTAAATTACAGTGGAGCTCTGACTTGCATGTTTGTTTTGTTCACATGTGCCTCCAACCGTCAAATAATGATGATCTTTGTTGTCTTTTCTTTTTCCTTGCATGTGCCGTCCACAAAACCCAACCATGTGCGGCCCAATCCAAATAGTCCAAGACTTCCTCATGTGTTAGCTAGCATGTGCCAATCTCAAATTAGAGTTTGGCCCATCACATGTTCACATTTAATGATGATGATGATTCCTGTTGTTGTTGTCTATGAGAAGTCAAAGTCCACGTGCATGTTGACTGCCTCTTGTTATTCACGTGAACCCCTCAAATACGTATGCCGTTCAAAAGTCAAGCCTACATGATTCTTAGAAGTCCACGTGAATTGATAATTTCGATTGTTGTCTCCAAGGTCTTGTGCGGCCCACTTTCTACTTAGTGATGATGATGTTTATTTGACCAAAGGTGATGATGTTGATTATTGTGATCTTCATGTCAATATTCAATCAAAACCTTCAATGATGGCTGCCAAAGAAATCACCCAAACTAATGTTCACGTGCAATATAATAGTCCACACAAGTCTCAAAGTCTGCCATCAAGCCTTCTTTCACGTGACTATATGTGCCGCCCATTATCTGCCAATCATGTGCGGCCCATGTTGATGATGATTGATATTGTTGTTGTTGACTTTATGAATGATGATAATGTTGTTTTATTCTTCACATATGCCGCCCCCAAATACCAATCATGTGCTACCGACTATGTTTCTTCTCAAATACAATCCACATGCTTGATCCAAAACAAAAGCCCAGCCGCCACTTCCAAGATGTCGACCCAATCCAAACTTGTATATGTGAGATGATAAAAATTGATGATGTCAAGCTGTTGACTTTGATGTTTTGTGAAAAACAAACAAACTTTGGTCTTTGTCCACATGTGCATGAAGTCCATTTATAAATGCACCGTAGCCTACGTGTTCCAATTTAACCGAATTAAACGATTTACCTGTAAAACACAGGAACACTCGTAGTTACTAAGTTCAAGCAAATAACAAAGTAAAGCATGGAATTTTAATCTTTTTAAACCATTTAAGGGTTGTCCAACGGACCACCCGTCAGTGGGTGAGGCGGTGACTGACGATAGAGATGACAGGTGGTGGTGAGGCGGTGGCTTATGGTGATGATGTCGAGTGGTGAGTGAAGTCGTGACTGATGGTGCTGATGTCAGGTGGTGGTGAGGCGATGGCTGATGTTGGTGATATTAGGTGGAAGTGAAGCGGTGATATCGAAGTTATTAGATGATGAAGTTGGAGTGGTGGCTAGGGTTTGTGTGCTTCTTTCTTGTAGCAATAATCACTACGTTTGTGTGCTTCTTCCTTGTAGCAACAATCAAATGATTAGAATCTCATTTTGGGGTTTATTTTGAGCACGCAAGATTGCAAGAATCTGGGATTTGATATTACGCCATTGATGGGGATGTTTTGAATATGAAGAATGAACAGTGGTGTGATGATGGTGGCGGTGGTCAAAAGAGGAGAAGGAGGTGGTGGTGGTGATGATGAAATGATGATGATGATGATGATGATGATGATGATGATGATGAACCTGATGATGATGATGAACTTGTTTCGTTGATTTTGTGATTTGTGTTGTGTTGTGGATCTGGATTTGTTGTTGTTGTTAGGGCACTTAGGGTTTGATGATCTGTGTAAATTTGATGTTGAATGAATTATGAGAGTAATTGTTTGTAGGTGATTTGTGGATCTAGCATCCAATACCCAGAATGAACTGATGATGATGATGAAGAAGAATGAACTGATGATGATGATGATGAACTTGATTCTTGATTTTTTATATAATTTTAATAAGACAGGGGCAAAAACGACTTTTCACACATTATAATAGTCAAAACAAACGTTGACTTGACAGAATCTGTTAACAGGGGGTAAGGTTGCGACATAACAGTGAACAGTGGGGGGTAAAATTGCAATTATTTCCTTAGGGGGGTAGACATGCCAATGACCCCTAACCTCAGGGGGTAAAATTGCAGTTTACTCAAAACTTTCTAATTTCTTTTCATTTAATTATTTTAAAAATCTTTATAAATCCTTAGATCCTTTATTGATTAAATGGTTTATAAAATAAATTCTTTTTATATTTTCTCTTTTATATTAAAATCTAAAATTAAATAACTACCAAAGTTATTAATGAGATAAATTATAGTATCCAATTAATCGATTTATGAACCGTAAATTTTAGGAATTATAATTACCCAATAAGTATTAATGATATCGTTATTCCATATCTAGGTTAACCGTTTTCGTTCATTCGGATATCCTTATTTCTACTCGTGCGTTATCTTACAAGGAACCACAAACGCAACCACTTGTAATCTCGAGACTTCGTCAATTCCGCTCATGGTTTAGCATTTCCATACGCAAAACTTTGAGTATACTCGATCCCATTTTTGTTTTAAACACTTTGGGTGCAACATGTATTCTATACAAAAACAAGCAACACTTGAAACTTGTTATATTCACAATCTATCCACATTTAAACATGAAACAATTTGATGCTTGTTAATCTCATAAGCTATGTAAACTTTTCGTGTCTATATGCTCATTAACTTCGTACAAGCCTACCTTAACAATTATAGCGCTATAGGAATAACACACCGCCCATTAGTCTTGGGGTATTGTTAAGTAAAACCATGTTAACCTCCCGCTAGTCTTTGGGAAAGGCAAAATTGTGTTGTAAACTTTGGTTTGAACATATAGCTTATACCGTTTCAGCATATTAGTAACTTCTATTATTAAATCATGTTGGATATGAGCACATTTAAACTTTTATTATATTTATGCTATGTATCAAACTTGTATACTCTCCAACATTTTGTTGATGTTATTTTAAAACATGTTACAGGTTGATAGACGAAGTGATCAAGAAAGCAGGCTAGGATGAACCTAGAAACCCATCTAGAATAAACAATGTTTTGAATTATTTTTTATATAATTTTGTTATGATTGAATCTTGTATGACATTTTAGCAATTATGAAATTTGATTAAAATTATATTGTCACAATAGTGTTATGATGCTTTGAGCGATTTGTTCGTCTCATCCCGATGTTTCCGCTATCGGTTGGGTGTGACATCTGTTTCGATAATACACAAGACAAACAAACACTATTCTATTTCCATTTCTTTTATTTTTCTTTTTCTATTTCGATGTTATGGCCCAATTTCTATTTACATGTATATGCTTATGTACATTTAATGAAATAGGCTTGTATAGATCACCATGACATCATGCTAATGTCATGGCAACTTTTTCGTCCGCGTCTCTTTGTGCTTTGAGTGTTGTTCTCTGGGTCGCACTGTAACGCTCCTCATTTTCCGTACTTTCCATATTTAGAAAGTTGTATTCACATTTTTATTTTTAAAAACTTGTATTCTTACTTCATTTCAATCCTTGTAATCTCGAGACTTTGATCATAATGGAAATCATATTTTTATATCAACCTTGTTTAATCATACATGCATAATATGTAATCAGTTAATACATGTTTTAATTTAAAACCGAGACATACATCGAGATTATATTTTCTCGGAATCACATTCATACATGTATCACACTTATAATATATCTTCATACACCTTTATAGCATAAAATAACCAACAATACAAGTGCAAGGACTAAAAATGAAAATTTTAATCTCCCCAACCACATTCTTTAATGTCCTAACCTCCAACCAACTCATTTAATACCCCAAATCCACCTTCTAATCTCCAACCAACTCATTTAATAACCCTCCTAACTCCCAACCACCTTCATTTAAACCCCAACCACTTAACCGTCTTATAAATACCAACTCTAGCACCTTCCAAACACTTGCACCACCTCCAAATTACTTCCAAACTCTCTAAAATCTCCAAGATTTTCAACTTTGGGCAAAAAGTTCAAGAACCAAAATTGGTAACTTCGGTGTTCCAACAACTCAAGACTCGTCAAACTCACTAAGTGGAAATTTCTTCGCAAACTGTGAGTATACTCGACACCCTTTTTCGTTTACACTTTTGGGTGCAACATGTTTACATTATACAAACTTACACAAACACACATTCTTTATGCAATTAGACAATAATCCAATACATGCATGCTAATATGTTATACTTGATTCGTTATTCTTTTTGTGATAAACTTGTCATTAAATCCGTACGAGCCTACCCTTAACATGTATAGCGCTATAGGAGTAACCCACCGCCCGTGTTCGTGAGGTCATGTTAAGTCATTCATTCATACTTGCGTTAAACCTTAGGTTGACTTGTTTGTTCACATGTCATTTTATACATTAATCTCGATAACTAAGTTTGCTATGTGGATTATTCAAACTTTTATACTTATATGCTAGTACTCCAAAACTTGTATACTCGCCAATACTTTTGTATTGAACTATACTTTAAAACATGTTGCAGGATTATGGACGATGATGATGCACGGAATCTAGTAGGATGCCTAGAAACGCACACTAAATTCAAATACTTGTTGTACTTTATTTGTTTCAACCTTGTTGTATTTTCTATTTCAAACAATGTAATTGATGTTAGCAATGAAATGAAATTTGTTATTAAATACTTGTCACAATTTAGTGTTATGAAGTCTTGAGTAATCTCGTTTTCGTCTCACTCTAATGTTTCCGACATCGGTTAGGGTGTGACAGATTGGTATCAGAGCCATAACTATAGGGAATTAGGAAAATTGTCATGCTTTTGACCTAGTCTATAGTTAAGCACCATAGTTGATTTATGTGTTAAATTCTTGAAACGTATTTTATGTGCTCATATTTATTTTCTTATTTCAAAACATATGCCTTTCCTAAGGCAACTTACACGATTATGTTAAAACATGAAAACACCCATTTATACAAACGAGAAGACTTCACCAAAATAGGCGTGAAACCCATAATTTAGTGAACGACTCTAAATTCGCTTATTCGTTTTTGCACGAAATTTCGCCATCAAGTTAGGAGTGAAATCCTCACCTTGATGAAAAAATTCCAATTCAAACTCTAGTGGACCCTCGTCAATATGTCAGAATTAACTTTCTTGACCCAACGAGTACTAACCACACTTAGGTTATGAGATTGTTAAGTTAGGGGTGAAACCCGCATCTTGCCAAACTAGTCCCACTCTTGGATTTTCAAAATCCACCAAAGTCTTGAACTTTCGATTGACTAAGGACACGTAGTAACCGGAAGGGTAAATACCGCTAACCGAGATTTCAGCGAGATTATTCTACCAATTAGGCCAAAGCATGCTTCCCAAACTCAAAAGAACTTTCGACCACATTGGTTTCGTCAAAGTTCCGTTTCAGAACAATCCAAGTTTTAATCACACCTCCATTTTATTAGTATCAATTTTATGCATAACACGATCCAAACTTTTACTTTTCAAAAATCAAATTATTTTCACAATGGTTACACACAAAACATACTAATCATCTTCATATACATCTACATTATTTATATACATGATTTCAAAACGGCACCAACAAGGAATACACTACTCACATTCCCAAAAATGGGAAAATATCATAAAGATAGGAGTGATTCCCTTACCTTGACGATTAGCTCCGCTCCCTTTTCTTCTCACAACCACTTCACCAACGAGATAGGGGTGATTTCCTTACCTCGGTGATCGTTACCAACTCTGTTTTTCCAAAAAAACTTTATCATGCCAACCACACGATCACTTAAATCTTTTATCATTTTGTCAAAATTTCTACGTATGCAAAAATCTCAAACCACATTATTTTATCAAACGTATTTCTTACCCAACAATCTATTTTAAGTTAATCACATGCATAAAATTCCTAATCATACCTTAAATGCTTTATTACCCGATTTTTAAAATCTTATGAAATGCTACCTATCAACCTTGTCGGTCTAATAAGTCTCTTGCCCACGATTTTCATATTTTGTTCAATCACTAAAACACGCTCACATTATACTAAAGACGTTTTGTTCCCAATAGGAACCAATGAAACTTTCACTCATATACATACGAAACTTATAGATGTCGCTTCGCCAACCCCGATTAATTGATAAACATGATCGATCCGTAGTCAACCTAATTGACGTGTGTCGGTGTGAGTGTATTTTTAGTTATATTTTTAGCTCTTTTTACTCACCAATTTCAAGTTTTAAATCTATAAAACACGATATTATTCTATCACTCTACACACACGCTAGGGCAAGTGTACCCATCGCGAACGTAGTATAGTGATGGCAAGATACCGAGGTCGTCCAAGGATACAAGAGCTTTTAATATCGGCTTATCATCAACGTCTAATCGAACCAATCCTTTAGAAAAGACTTTTAAGATAATAAAAAATAAAAACAGAAAATAAAATAAAATTAAAAATATATAGACAAGAAAGAATCACTTGGATCCGACTTATCTTTCATGTACCCTTTTGATGATTTCTGTACTTTGGGCATTTTAAGAGATTATCTTAGTTATAGTAGTAGGCCCCTCTTGTGAAGGCGACGTTACCCTCTCAACCTAGTGGTTTGAGTTAGCAAGGATACAATCCCACTAGGCTAGATTATTGAAAGATAATTAAGTAAGTTATTAATGCAAAATGTGGTGGGCCCCCTTCCAGACAGCAGTCACTTTCAACCCGTTTGTCTGAGTCAGCAGGGATACAGTCCTTGTGGGGTTGGTTTAAAGTTTTAATAGTAGTTTATGAATAAGGGATTCAAGCGGTTTCTAACTCTCAGTCGGGCCAGTCATTACCGGCCAATCCATAGAGTAATACTAAGCTTGAACCACGTTCTCGCAGGATCTATACACTGCATGAGACATAGAATTACCCAACCACCCTTCTAACCCCCTTCCAAATAGTTAACGTGCTTTATATAGACCGTAAAGACATGAATATATGAATCAATGAAATATGAAGAACGGTTAAGTAAATTCGATTTCAATATAAAAAAAACTAATTATTAAAGTCATTAATACAAACCCAATTAAAAAGTTGCCAAAGATTGGAAATCATAAAAGAAAATACATAAAAGATATGTCTTCACCAAGTGATGCAAGAGCCTAGTCAAGCATGGCCTTTGTTTGAAAAAAGACTCTTATTATCAATCTTGGATCCCGAGACTACACACACACTCTAAAAGACGGAAAATGGATGATGGTGGTGGATGATGGTGTTGTATTGGTGGTGGAGTGGTGGAAAGTGAGAGAGAGAAGTGGTTTGCCAAGGGATGGTTTGAAATGGAACCAAGCACATCTATTTATAGCTGTCTTCAGAAGCTTCACCACGGCCCGTGCTCGCCCGGCACGACCCTATGGCCATGTCTCTATCTCTTTCTCATTAACTGCTTATCAGATCTTGTATTAACACGACCCTGTGTGTCAATGGCACGGCCCGTTGCCAATTTACTTGATGTACTATCAGAGATTCTGAAAATCTTTGAGTTGACCACGCCCCATGTTGGCTTAGCATAGCCCCGTGTTGGCTGCCAGTTTTGTCCTTTGCTGTTGTCTTTTCTTCTGAACAACATCTATCTCCGGACATGGCCCGTGTCTGGTGGACACGGCCCCGTGTCAAGTTTTCTGTTCTTGCTATTTTGTGGTTTGGATGTAAATCGGGGCTTGGCGAGTTGCGTCAATTCCTCCTTCTTTAATTTTATGTTGGTTCTTACTGTCTTTTTGCTCCTTTTGTACATTTAAGCTCTTTTGATCCTGAAAATTAAAAAGGAACAGAAAACCAAGCTTTTTACAACATTAGTACTGAAAAAGGGTTGATTTTACGCCGTATTTGATATAATTTATATGTTGTATTTTAAGCACATCAAATACCCCCACACTTGAATCTTTGCTTGTCCTCAAGCAAAACTCTATTACGTGGCTTACACACCCAAACGAAATAGGTATAAGAAAAGGTTTTTGTCTCATCTTTTAGAGTGTCAGGAATCTAATTAAGTTCTAAATTTATTTTGTTTTTATTTTATTTACAATCTTATTCGTCATGATTTATTTAAAACACAAGTTAAGAAAAATTATTTACTTTGGGCATAACATGCCTTTATAAATTCTATTTAGTTATATACAACTTTACATACCTCACAAGTGGTCACTCAACACTAGGCCGATGATGTACTAAGTGAAAATGCCCGTACCCATTTTTGGAACTTACTCCTACCATAGGCTTGACAGTCAATCAAACCTCCTTCTTTTGACGTTAAATCCTTATAAATATCAAGAGGGCTTTTAAAGGGTAGGTGGTGGTTCGGGTTTGGTATGTTGGAAAAGTGTGAAAAATGTAAAATATTGGTTTTTCTATTGCTTTGTGGCTTAGCAAAAAATACTTTGGCACATTTTTCTAATTTTTTTTTGCTGCCAAAGTTGAAACTGAGTCGTAATTGTAATTTCATAACTGATAGGTTTACAAAAATGAAAGATGAAAAATGAAAAGGCTTATTTTTATGGTTTTGGGGACGAAAATGTTTTAAGGTTCAAAAGGTTTAACTAGAGGGATGTTTTTGGATAAAGCAAAGAAAAATAAAGGTTTTGTTTTTGAAAAAAGGAAAATGTCATAGAATAGTAAGTTTTAAAAGTGTTCTAATTTGGTCACTAGTATCGTTTTGTCCCAATTAGATAACTTAACATTCAAATCGAGGCATGTCCTTTTTGCGTGTGTCAAGAAAAAAATGGAGCATAAGATACTGGGGTCGGATTGTTTTAATATATAAAATTATATTTATTAAAAATAAAAACACTTTAATTACATTAAAAGAATACGTTAAAATCCACGTCATCACTCGACGTTAGCATCAAATAAAAGGAAAAAAAAAAAAGAAACAAAAATCCACATTACCACGGTTACCTATGAAATGGATGAAAAAAACCCTTAATTTTAATGAAAAATGAATGTTGAATGACCTGATTAGAACACTTTTGAAGCTTGAGTGAGCTAATAGCAACACTTTTAAAACTTGGTTACTATTCTACAATGTTACCCCTTTGAAAAATGGGTTAGTCCTAATGGCTCTTTCATTTACTTACTTGGATTTTTGTCGGTGAGGACTTGGAATGCATCGCATTGTGAACTTCTAGATTCGTGAGAACCAAACGGGTTATTCACACAAGAAACGAAAATTGAGCAATTAGTATAGATGTATATTTGTATGCTCGATAATGGCTCAAAACTCATTTGTTAGAAAAAGGGTTGTAGTGTAAAAATGTATATATAATTAAGGGTAAAATACTTGTTGAGTCCCTATGTTTAAGTGGTTTTAACCATTTGAGTCCAAAATCAAAAAGTTTAACGCCCTGAGTCCCTATAACCACTTTTCTTAACCATTTGAGTCCAAATTTCTAACACCATCCACCAAGTCTGTTAACTATAGGAGTAATTTGGTCATTTACACACAAAGCACAAGCCTTATATGCACATGAGTACAAGGAACAATCTTTAATGCATAAAGCTTTAATGTATAACATATAAATAAAAAATTAAATTACATATATATAACACACACCAACACACTTTCTCTCTCTATATATACACTACTGAATCGCCACCATCTTCCCCACAGCCCCACCATCATCCCTACCAAAATAACGCTCTAGATCCAGAAATCCTCCACCACTGTCTCACCTCCACCACCAGTGCCGTCCCACCGCCACCGCCACCACTATCCCATTATCGCCACCTCCGAACACCCACCACCACCGTCTCAACCCCAACTGCCAAACCTTTTCACCATATCACGGCCATCTTTATCCACCATCATCACCGTAACACATAATATGAACTATAAAAAGCTTGAAAGTGTGCAAAATGTCGGATCTAGGGTTTTGTACCCTATAGGATCCGTTTTGTGGTGCGATTACAGTTGGAGAATTGTAATGTAACGGGCTTACATCTGATCTAATAGAGCTCAGATCTGTTTGGGGCATTTCTGGTGTTGTTAGGGGCATTTCATGTGTCGTTAGGGTTTCACTATAGAATATCAAAACACAATTGAGTAATAATAGTAAGGGCAAAACAGACCTTTTGAAGAGTATCTTCAGTAATAATAGTAAGGGCAAAAGAGTGCAATAAGGATCTTCTCCGATGACATTCGGATCGCTAAACAGATCGTCTGTAACAAACTAGGGTTTCAGCAAAGAAGAAGAAGAATCTGAATAAAAAGAGAGAAAAATGTACAGAGGCAAGTAGAAGAAGATAAGAGGGCTCTGTAAACGGCGTTAGAGTGAGGAAGAATGTCGGTGCCGTCGATACTACCGGCTTGGATAGGGTGATAGGAGTGTGCGTAAAAGACAGAGTTCAGTTTGATGTTGTTGTTATCTTTGTTTCTGTTGTTCATGGTGTTCGTCTGTTGTATGAAGTGATCAGGGTGTGCAACGGACGTTTCGGAGGTGCAACGGAGCTCAGATCAGTTTGGGGCTCACCACTGTGATGCGTGTGGGTGATAAATTAGTTTTTTTCTTTATTTTTTAATTATAGGGGTAATTTGGTCTTTTAACAAAACTTAATAAAAAAATTATAACTGTGTTAGAAATTTGGACTCAAATGGTTAAGAAAAGTGGCTATAGGGACTCAAGGCATTAAACATTTTGATTTTGGACTCAAGTGGTTAAAACCTCTAAAATACAGGGACTCAAAAAGTAATTTACCCTATAATCAAATTTTACAAAGATTTATGATGCCCGTTTTCATAATTTTCTAATTTGGTTCTTTTATCACGACGATATCAATTGTAAATTCGTTAAAACATAATTTTTTAAAACTTGTTTTTCCCAACTTAACTAAGATAAGTAAAAAAAATGAAAAGAAAAACTTGAAAAAGTTTGGGGTGATTAGCGGTTCCAAGGCGAGTGTTGTGTAAGGCTTGATTTAGGACAAACAATTCAAGGTTTTTATTATCTTTCCCCCACACTTAAATTACACATTTCCCTCAATGTGTCCCAAATATGATTTATTTTGGTAAAATGTGTAAAAAGTATGAAAATAGCAAAAATTTTTGGTTATTGGCACTTGCAGCACTGGGTATGCTATGGGGACAAGGCCCCGTGTCCAAAGTGACAGTAACAAATTGAAATCACAAGACTTACAGTGGGGTGGCCACAGGGGCGTGCTGGATGAGCACGGCCAGTTCCATCTTCTAGACATAATTTTTTTTACAACAGTAGGTTGGGCATGGGGGCGTGCTGGGTGAGCACGGCCCCGTGCTGCAGCCAATGTTTTGCAGTTTATGAGTCGGGAGGCATCTGATTTACGTGCGTGGGTTCCATTTTTCATCATTTATCAGGTGTTTCCACTTTCTTTAACACATTTATTTAAATAACCATCATCCAATCCTCCATTTTATTCAAAATGTAAACATTACAAGAAATTAAAAATTACAAACCTACATAAAACTAAGATAGATAGATAGATAGATAGATAGATAGGATCTTGAGAATGCCTCTCCAAGATCATTTTTTAAACAACCCTAAAGCTACGTTCCTAGATCTACTAATGTTAGATGATGGAGGACTTGAGCTATTACGGGAAATACTCAATTTAGAGGTCATTTAGCATTTCTTCAATCTCCCTTGGAAGGAAGATAAAGGGTTCCTCTTCTACCTCCTCTTAAGGGGGAGCGGGATTTATCGGAACCTCGTAGGCAACATTGATAGGGGGAGACTCCGGAATGTCATATTCCCATCCCGTAGGTTGTATGACCTCATTAGCGAGGTTCCAATCCTCTTGTGGGAAGATTGGCTCCATTGGAGGCAAGGCCAAGATATTCAAACTTTGATGTAAAAGGTTGATTTCTCTGAAACCATCTTCTAGCCCTATGGTGAGGTAGTTCACACGGTCTATTAGAACTTCCTCCACTAAGGTGATCTCGTCGAGACTCTCTCTCAAGGCAGTCACATATCTTACGAGAGTGGCCTCGAGGGAGAGCCTTCCCCCTCTTCTCTGGTTCCTGGAGCTTGTTGACGACGTTCCACTTTGCTGGCTTGACATCTTGAAAGAAAATGACCAACCGTTAAAAAGATATGTAAGATCAGAATGCGTAGCACAGCCCCGTGCTGCCTTAACTGCTTCAGATTCTTAGCTCTTAAAATTTTATTTCAAGTTAGATTTGACTGATTTTTAATTTTCTAGAACGTAAATAACTTAAAATAATGTTTATTAAAGTGAATTTGCAAAACTTTGAGCTAAGAATCAAAAATATGACCCTCCTATTGAAGCTTTTTAAGCTTGAAACTAGAAGCTTCAATGGAGTTCATGGAGAATTGAAGAAGAGGAAAGGACCAAAAGAGGAAAGGACAAGAAGATCAAATGAGACCTTTTTAAGAACATACCTTTTGGGGTATGTGTGAAGAATCTCCAAGATCCTGCCCTTTTGGAATGGTTCCAAACATTCTCCCCAAAATGCTGATGACGAGGTATGACCCGGAGCGGCTAACCCGACCCGGTCATTACCTATTATTTTATTATAAATATATAATTACACATGTTTATTCTAGAATCTTCTATTTTGCATGGATAAACCATATAACCGAATCCCCAATCTTTTGGGAAGATCATGAAAATCCCTAACTTATCGGAGCCCATCCTAAGTTAGAGGAAACCCTAATGGTAAACTATAAATAGAGGTAAACATCAAAGGTATGTATCTTCTACTCTTGTTTACTCTCTCTCTCTCTCTCTCTCTCTCTCTCTCTACACATATTTTCTTACTCCCAAACCGAGACTTATTCTCACGCCGGAGGGTGGTTACAGGAATAACCCCATTCCTGTAACGAGTACTAACGGTGCTCTGTTTTGCAGTTAGTTGTTCGGATCGCCAAGAGTTGAAGTCCTAGTCGGAGAATACCGTTCAGGTCAGTGTTTCTTCATTGGCGCCATCCGTGCGACGATTCGGTAATATCTGTGAACTTAGACCCAATGGCAAGTGATTAGAACATGGTAACAACACCAAACCAAGCAGTAATAACCAGTAATCCACTGCTGA
This sequence comes from Helianthus tuberosus, assembly GCA_030545235.1. Lineage (NCBI taxonomy): Eukaryota > Viridiplantae > Streptophyta > Magnoliopsida > Asterales > Asteraceae > Helianthus > Helianthus tuberosus. Next base: position 3,422,056 of record CM060387.1, read on the forward strand.
TAACGAATTCTGTGGTTACCACTATGTCGGCATCACCCGCCATAACCAGGTCTCTGGACCAGGAGTTTGAAGCAGAAGCACCACCGGGTTTTTTGAGGGCCTCAGCCGTCCATTCCAGAGCGGCAGCTGCAGACTCTCTCTCTTACACCTCGTGGCAACTACGACCGGTGGCTCCAACCATAGCAACCACCATTGTTTCTACCCCAGTATCAACGACAAGTGCACAGACTATACGTCACAGCACCATGCTCGTTATCGCATCCGTGGGTCCGGGCCACATTACACAGCAAATGAGCATGGCCCATTATTATCAGCCGCCTTTTATGCATGCTATGCCACCGCTGTATTCAGCGGTGCTTACAGCAGCGTTGTCCACACCACCCCATCAGCCGGTAATCATGCATGCCAGAATCATGAACGCTCCAGTCACACCTGGGAATCAATCTTATTTCCCGGACTACTACTATGCACCTCCTTACGGGTACCTACGCCCATACAACAACCAGGCATACTCACCTCAGATGACAGCACAAAGTTACGCTCAGCAACCACCATACGCTGCCTACATGCCACCCTGGTGGTCTTTTCCAACATCGCAACCAACTTATTGTTAGACCCCGCCTACGGCGGAACCTATTTATGACAGGGGGAACACATCAAGGCCTCGTTTCTCTCCAAACGGGGGTTCCAGTTCCTCACTCAACAGCACCACATCACAAGCCCTGGTTACCCAAGGAATAAGCCAGGGTGGGGTAACTCAACAAGTACAGCCCATCAATGTAGAAGATGATGACCTTACCAGGCCTTACAAGCCTGGCCCAGTATTATCAGCCGCCTTTTACGCATGCTATGCCACCGCTGTATTCAGCGGTGCTTACTGCAGTGTTGTCCACACCACCCCATCAGCCGGTAATCATGCCTGCCGGAATCATGAACGCTCCAGTCACACCTGGGAATCAAGCTTATTTCCTGGACTACTACTATGCACCTCCTTACGGGTACCTACGCCTATACAACAACCAGGCATACTCACCTCAGATGAAAGCACAAAGTTACGCTTAGCAACCGCCATACGCGACCTACATGCCACCCTGGTGGTCTTTTCCAACATCACAACCAACTTATTGTTAGACCCCGCCTACGGCGGAACCTATTTATGACAGGGGGAACACATCAAGGCCTTGTTTCTCTGCAAACGGGGGTTCCAGATCCTCACTCAACAGCACCACATCACAGCCCCTGGTTACCCAAGGAATAAACCAGGGTGGGGCAACTCAACAAGTACAGCCCATCAATGTAGAAAATGATGACCTTACCAGGCCTTACAAGCCTGTAGACGCCACATTCAAATCCAAATTCACAAGGAGGATCGCTGAGGCCCCGATCAAGGAGAAACCCAAGATGCCCCAGACGGTGGGAAAATACGATGGTTTAAGTGACCCTGATGACCATCTAAATCTGTTCAAGAGTGCCGGGGAGGTAGCCTGCTGGCCCATGCCTCTTTGGTGCAAGATGTTTGTCATGCTGGTTGGGGCAGCACGAGTATGGTGGGTTAGCCTATCTGTGGGGGAAATTGATAGTTTCGAGGATTTAGTCTCCAAGTTCCAGCTGTAGTTCAGCCAGCAAAGGCGTCACACCAAAGATAGAAACGAACTTCACCACATAAGTCGGCGAGACAATGAAACAGTGGAAAGTTTCATTGTCAGGTTCAACAAAGAAAGCCTGGTGATCCCAGGCATAACAAATGACTTGGGTTGTGGTGCTTTCCTGCAAGGAGTAAACGATGATGAATTGCTAAGGACATTATATGAAAGGGATGGCATGCCCTCAACCATTGATGAAATCCTGAGAATAGCTAAAGTGTACATCACACAAGAAAAGACGGTGGTGGCCAATCATGCTACTAACAGGAAAAAGGAAGCACAAAAAAGTCAAGACGATAGGGAGCAGCGGAACTCCAAAGGCAAGAATAGAGGAGACAGGTTCCAAAAAAGCGACCGGTCAGACTCGCGGTATGATAGGTCCAGGAGCTCTTATCCAAGAAATGAATCCTCCTCCAAGTCGACGTCTGAATACCCTAATATGAGTAAAACACCGGCAGAAATCCTAGCCTCTGAGGACCTAAAACTCAATCCTCCCAAGCCATTGAAAGATATGCCCAATAAAGACACCAGTAAATACTGTGAATACCACAAAGGCAATGGCCATGATACTAACGATTGCTATCAGTTGAAAAAGCAAATTGAGTACTATGTGATGACGGGGAAACTAGCTCACCTGGTGCGAGACATAAAGTGGCTCGCCCCTAGCAACGAAGATGCGGATAAAGGGACTGGCAAGAGACAGCGGGAGCTAAACATGGTGTACACGGACAAAAGTACGGGGGCTAAGCGGAGTTTCTCCACCCTTGAGCCCTGGATGTTGGTAACCATGATGATAGAGCCGCGTATCGAGGACTTACACCTCACCACCGACCCCCTCATCATATCGGCCGCTGTAGGACTACAACATGAGAAGGATCCTGGCAGACACCGGGAGCTCTGAAGTTATAATCTATGAACATTGCTTCAACAGGATGCAAACAGAAGACAAAAAGCTGCTTGAGTCAGTACACGCCCCCATAAAGGGGTTCACAGGAGAAAAGGTTGACCCAATAGGCCAAATCACCTTTCCGGTAACATTCGGGTCCTCCCCTCGCGAAAGAAACATACACCTCACGTTCCTTGTGGTACGCGCGGAATCCTACCACAATGTAATAATAGGAAGGTTTACCCTGGGGAAGGTAGATGTTGTTGTATCTACAGCGCGAGGATTCATGAGGTTCCCTACACCAAGAGGGATTGCAATAGTTACCGGGACAAAGTGGGTGATGTCCTGGATACCAAAAGATATCGGCAAGGGCCTACATGGGCAATCGGCCTAGAAAGGTGGGTTTTGAGCACACGCCACCCCGAACAAACAGTTACAATAGGAGACTGTCTCTCTCCTGTAGTTAAAAACAACTTGAAGCAATTGCTAAGAAGAAACGTAGATATTTTAGCTTTTGAACATTCTGACATGATCGGGATACCCCGGGATTAGGCGGAACACAGGTTAGCTACACTCCCAGGCATCAAGCCGGTGGCCCAGGGAAAACGTAGCATGGCTCCTGATCGACGAGAAGCAGTAGTAAAAGAGGTACGAAAGTTAGTTGAAGCTGGAATCCTTCGGGAAACAAAGTACCCTACATGGGTATCGAACCCCGTTATGGTCAAGAAACCAGATGACACATGGCGGATGTGCATAGACTTCAAAGACTTAAATAAGGCCTGCCCTAAGGATGCCTATCCGCTACCCGAGATGGATTTCAAAGTCGACTCGTTGGTCCCTTTCAGGTACAACTGTTTCTTAGACGCCTATAAGGGGTACCACCAAATCAAGATGTCAAGAGAAGAAAAAAAACTGCATTTCACTCGGATGTAGGCATTTTCTGTTACACCAAAATGAATTTCGGTCTACGTAACACTGGGGCCACTTACCAGCAGCTAATGGACAAAGCTTTTGAAAAGCAAATTGGCAAAATTTTGGAGGTATATGTCGATGACCTAGTAATAAAGAGCAGGGAAAAGAAACAAATGCTTGAAGATATCGAGGAAACCTTTCAAAAGCTGAGAGAATACAACATTAAACTTAACCCCAAAAAGTGTTCATTCGGGGTAGAAGAAGGTAAGTTCTTGGGGGTAGTGGTCACCCAGGACGGCTTTAAAGCCAACCCGGAAATGATAACCACTATAACGCGAATGCCCTCCCCCAGAACTTTAAAGGAGGCACAAGCACTGAATGGGCGTTTAGTGGCTATAAACAGGTTCTTGGCGAGACACGCCGAGAGATCTTTGCCATTTATAAAAAACGTTGAAAGACTGTCTCAACAAGAAAAAATTCAAATGGACCAGTGAAGTAGAAGAAGCCTTGCAAGAGATGAAGTGGTTCATTGAAAAGTTACCTATGTTGATAGCGCTATACCCAGAGGAACTTTTGAAGATGTACCTGGCGGCAGCTCACAATGCTGTAAGCGCGTTACTCATGGTCGAAAGGGATGGCAAACAAACGCCCATATACTATATTAACCGGGTACTAGAGGGCCCTGAAATGTGGTATCCAACACTGGAAAAACTGGTACTTGCACTGGTACACGCCACCCGACGCCTCCGAAGATACTTCCAAGGGCATGGCGTGCAAATCTTAACAAACTACCCCCTACAGCAAATTTTACACAAGCCAAAAATCTCTAGAAACCTAGCTAAGTAGGCAATTGAGTTGGGAGCCCTAGACATTGAATATCGAAAACGAACAGCAATCAAGGGGCAGGTAATCGCCGACTTCTTAGCGGAAATTCCTGATCGAGAAACAAGACCCCGTGGTCAATGACATACCCGAATCTAGGACAGCCAGGCAAACCAGGAAGTTATACACAGACGGGTCTTCTAGTGGAAAAGGAGCCGGAGCGGGCCTCATGCTGATAAGCCCGTATGAGATAAAATTTTGATGTGCGCTATGCAGTTTGACTTCGAATGCTCCAACAAGGAAGCAGAGTACGAAGCGCTATTGGCGGGTTTGAGAATGGCCCAGTCCATGGGAGCGACAAGGGTCGATGAATATGTTGACTCTTTGCTGGTCAATAAACAAGTGAATGAGACTTACGAGGCCAAAGATGAGACAATGGTAAAATACTTGGCCAAAACCAAGGAACTGATTGCTTCTTTTAACAATGTTACACTTAATCACGTCCATCGAAGGAAGAATCAAATAGCTAACGCCCTAAGCAAGCTAGCTACTTCTGGCATGGAAAAGGAGGTGAAGATGGAAACGCTCCAATCACCTTCCATAGAGTCTCGAGAAGTATCCCCCGTCACTGCAGAAGAGCCTTGTTAGTACACTCCCATTTTAAAGTTTCTTACAAAAGGGGAATTACCCCCCGCCAGGGGCGACACCCAGAAGATACAAACAAAGGCGCTACAATACGAAGTAAACAATGGTGTCCTATACAGGAAGTCGTATTTGGGACCACTATTACGATGTGTTTCCCCATCAGAAGCTAATTACTTGATCCAAGAAATACACGCTGGTATATGTGGCATTCACGCCGGACCCCGGGCAGTCATTGCTAAAATCCAAAACGCTGGGTACTACTGGCCCGGGATGCATGAAGACGCGATAGGCGAACTCGGAAAATGCCGTAGCTGTCAAAAGTATGCTCCACAGACACTCCGCCCTAAAAACAACTTGATTCCTATTACAGCAGCATGGCCATTTCAAAAATGGGTGGTGGATATCGTGGGACCATTTCCGCTGGCCCCAGGGAAACTAAAATATTTAATCGTGGCAATCGATTATTTCACCAAGTGGGTCGAAGCAAAACCATTGGCCAAGATAACTGCTGAAAATGCCAAGATATTCCTATGGGAACATATCCTCTGCCGATTTATACTGCCGCTATATCTTGTGAGTGACAACGGAACACAATTCACAGATAAAGTCCTACAAGATTGGTGTGCTGAGCTACAGATTCAACAAATCTTCACGTCGGTTGCAAACCCCAAGGAAACGGCCAAGTAAAAAGGGCAAATAGGAGTCTACTGGATGGAATCAAAAGAAGGTTAGGATAGGAAGGAAGCTCCTGGGTGGAAGAATTGCCAAACGTCCTCTGGGCACATCGAACTATGCCCAAGAAAAGCAACAACGAAACCCCCTTCAACGTAACTTATGGCGCAGAGGCAATGATACCCGCGGAAGTTGGGCTACCCTAGTTAAGGCGCCTAACAAGTGATGATGATAATGACAGGCTCCTACGAGAAGGCCTGGACCTCCTGGAAGAACGGCGCGAAGCAGCCGTCATTAGCGAGGCAAAATACAAGAAAACCTTAGAGAGGTATTATAATCAACGCGTGGCTCAGCAAACCTTCAAGTAGGGTGAGTACGTCATGCAGGATAATGAGCCAATAGAGCAGAACCCTCAGGCAAGCTGGGGCTCAACTGGGAAGGCCCCTACATAGTCCAAGAAGATCTAGGCAAAGGGGCTTACCACCTATCCAGGCTTGATGGCACAGCGGGTTTGACTGGTTTCTTTTTTGAACAAGTGTAATCCATCAGTAACGATGTCTCTTTTTCTTTTCATTTATCAAGTTAATAAAAGTTACCTTTTTATTCTCTTTTGCCATCTACATGTACACTAACAATTACCATCGCATTTATACTGCAAATTATGGTACATAAAAAATAATAATAATAAATACCATCGCATTCAAACTGCACATCACGGTAAAAACGTCTCTGATACGAAATACTTTTCATATATAAGTCAGATGACCAAAACTATACATCGCTAAAAGTGGGTATCTTGGTAATAGTTACATTAACCACTACAAAAAAGATAGGTATTTTGGTAATAAATACATAAAACTATCTTACAAAACCAAGTACTTGTCCCTGTTGTCAAAAACCAACATTTGGGAACCCCAAAAAACGAACTTGTTCTACTTATCTACACACCGGGGAACATTGCTAACACCTCTGTAGGGGTATGCAATGCCTCACCGTAATACTCCAAGGGATGAGGATCAACGATTAGGTCATCAACGATCACCAACTGAGCCTACACATCGACGGCCACTCCGGCGTCGTTCATATACCGCCCTACAACGTTGGGAATACTCGGAAGGAAATGCTTGCGTCAAGGTGTCGGCCGTTAAGAGAACCACACCTGCTTCGGCCTTAGCTTGAACACTAGAAGGGCTGTCATCTCCGATACTCTTGCAAGACCTACTTATACGTGGCATGGTATCGCCGGAGTCAGCCTTTTCACTCCCAATTCTCGTATCCGTCACCAGGTCTTGGAGACGGACCAGAGCTTTCGCCACATCCAACGTTTGGAGTATGTCTGAAATTTTCCGATTACGGCATCTTTGATCCATTCTCTCACTTACTAAATTTGGGAAAAAATAAAACACAATTTATAGAGGATTAAAAGGGTTGATAACCATGACGACATCAAATTTAATAGCATGGCATCATTACATGTAAAATCGCCACCATTAAGTAAACGGCGGCGTCATCATAATGACAAATGCATTAATTGTCTGACAAAAATCGAGTGCTTACATGCACCCCAAACAAAACCAAATAGTGTTTTTACAAAATATCTAAGGAACAGTGGAAATTTCAAATAAACAACACTCTTTTCTCACCAGACTCATCCGCCACCTCCAGCATTTGGTGTAAAGAATCAACGCCGTCCTCTGCCACCTTGTCAACCAACTAAGCGTACGTGGGTAGTGGGTCATTATAAACTACTTCCAGAGCATCTGCCATCTTCGCTGTTAGTTTGCCTCCCTTCTCCTGGGACTCGGGAGTGATCCTACCCGCTTGCTAACAATTAACATAACCCTCGTGCACACCATCATGGTGCCCTGACCTGTAAGCAAAAGTAGACAAGCGGTCCAAGAGATTAACAAAGGATTCTGATTGATGGAGATACTCAAAAGCACCAACTAGACCATGGGTTATCAACTAGTTCCTCTCACCCTGTAAACCAGCCAAGCAACTGGTCAAGCCATCCACTTTAGCATTGGTTTGATTCAAGGCACCCTCCGCCTCCCTGAGACGCGCCTGCTGGGTGGTAGAAGATTGCACAAGCTGGTTCTTTTCAGAGACCAGGCAGTCACACAATTGTTGCAACTCCCTAAGCTTTTCTTCCCGCTCCTCCAACTCAACTTGTTTGGCCTGGACTTTGACATTAAACGCCTCTAACTCCAGGGTGAAGTTTGGTATCTCTCCTGCACCTGAGACACAAAATCGGTGTCAATACGGAACTTTTCCACCTCAGTAGATAACTCAGAACTCACCGTTTGAGCCTCAGTGACGGCTTTACGTTCCAGCTCTTCCTGAACAGCCTTGGCGTGAGAAAGGACTCGATCCTTTTCCGCGATGTCTCGGGCCCACATTACCCTTTCTTCAGCAAGATTGGCTGTTACACGCCTCAGATCCTCCTCTTCCTTGTTTTTCTTAGAGACAAACCGACTCTCCCTGAGACCGGCAGCATGGAGTTGGCTTTCCAAGTGATACTTTTCATCCATCAGCTCCTGAATGGTAATCCGCGCCTGGAGGAGCTCATTGTTATCATGCATCCACCGACGCCGGATTTCCGCTAACCTCCGGGACTGACTGACAGCATCCACCATAGTCGCGTTCATCAGGTTCTCATTATCTAACCCCTCTACATAGGTTGATTCAGCCGAGGGGTATGCCCGCTCAACCCAGTGATGCACCACTGGGGGAACACCAACCTCAAAGACTCCGCTATTTTCCATTTTGGTTGATATCTTTTGTCCTGAGCATATGGATCCCAGTAAATGGTGGGAAGATAGAGATCATCAACCAAACGGGCCCCGTCATCAGCAAAACCACCTCTAGACCCCCTAGTATCACTTACAATGGTATCTCTGGCGCTCGTTGACTCACCAGCAACAGAAGTTATAGGAATCTCCTTCTCAGACAAAGAGAAAACACCAACAGGAGAATCAAACAAGGTTACGGGGGTAGAGCTGGAAAAAAAACGTTGTAGTAACAGGACTGGGTGTCACAACCACAGCAGTTGTAAACACAGGCTGTAGCATTGAAGAGCTAACAGTGACAACACTCTCCTGGGACATAAGGGCTGAAAGGCTTTGCCCGCCAGGCGCGGAAGGAACGATTTCACCAGAGGATAAAGACATAGAGGACCCACCCCCAACTTGGGCCTCAGCAAGGGAACCTGCATCAAATCAGACATTCAGAACAAGAATATAGGAACGCAACTCCTACATTGACAAATAAAGTCACTTACCAGCAGGCAAGGCGTGAGCAGCCTTGATTACTTGAAAGGCGGTCAAAGGAGCCATCACCTTACGCCTCTTAGGCGCGCGTTGTGGATTCACCAAACTAGTAGGGGCAGATATAACAACAGTACCCTCCGGGGTCGCGGTGACACTAGCCGCCGTTGACAAAGCAGTTGCCCCCGCGGTGATGATTTTCTTACCGGATATCCTTATCTGGGATTGCTTTTTTGCCTCCTCTAGAGAAATCCCGCTTCCCCCGCTGGGCGGAAGCTTAGACATATAAGCAGTTGGATCCGCTGGGACGGCGGGAAGTAGAAATTGCTCAAGGTGGATTTTCAGTACGTCGGGCTCCTGTTCCCCAATTACACGGTCCGCGGCCCTCAAAGCAGCGTTCCGAGAGGGATCAACAAAATCGAACAGACTCCATTCACCTATTTAAGATTCATACAGATTAAAACAAGCACAATTTGCAAATCAATTTAACAACAAATTGACACATACCTTCATCGAGCCTTTAAAAGGCAGGGTACACCCGACTATCACGCCATAGCAAACTCATCCTCGCCATCACCAGGGCCCCATCCGGGATCACCGTGCACTCGGAGGGGCGTTGGATCAACCTCTTAAACAGAGCGTTCTCGACGTAGGCATCAGCAGGGGGACCGTCATCCTTGAACTTGTCCTTGGCTCCCATTTACCTCCAGTGCATCTTCCCGGGGATAACACTAACATCAACATAAAAAAACTTCTTCTTCTAGTCCTTATCCCTGGAACTAGCAGGGATGTCCCTCAGATAAGACACACCAATGTCTCATCGATCAAAGGTAAAAAGGGGGGATTTCCACACCAGAACGATAAAATCCCTAAACACTGTGATTTCAGGGATATGCCCCAGGGCTATGCAAGCAAACTCGGAGTGACGAAGTTTAACTAACCCTAAAGGATGCAGTTGAGAGATATGAATGGGATATTCGTCAAGAACGGACTTACAAAACTTAGTGATAGGCAACCGGAAGTTGCAGAACTTGAAGAAATCACTGGACAGGGTAATTTTGACCTGTTTCAGCGGAAACGATGTATCTTGCTTTGAAGGCAACACCGGATTCCATTCTGGTATGATATCGTACTCTTGCATAAGATTGTTGAACGATATCGTTCCGCAATTGCAATATAAGGCATCAGAACCTGCCTGGGATGAAGAAGACTCACCGGTTTTTGAAGCCATATTTGTGCAGTCAAGAAGTTGAAGAAGATGGGAGCAAAGAAAGAAATGGGAAAACACTAACGGGAAACTTATTTATATGAAAGGGTTAACAACCTTTTGAATTCAAAAAGGCAAACGGATGGGAACGCGTGTCAAGACAGGGAAGGTACAACTGTCATCCTAATGATGACTTCAGGTGTGCCAGAGTAATGAAGTTGTGCCAGAGTAATGAAGTTGAAGCCCGAGCTGATCTTCAGGTGTGCCACAACAACAATCTGGTGCCAAGCAAGGAGGTGCGACTTGCCTTGAAGAATGTAGGTGTAAACGAAACTTTGTTGTAGCCAATGTGTTTTTGCGTATACCCAAAGTGGTGCGTGCATTTGTAGTATAGTTTATATTTTGTAAGCGTGTTCGTATGTGACTAAGCATGCGCACGGGGGCGACTTACGTGCTCTTGTATAAAGCAACAGGGTCACATGGAGATTAGCATGCTTGCATGTGTAGCAGCAGGCTCGCCTGGAGACTGGTGTGCTCATATCTAAGGAGCATGCGCGTATAGCGACTTACGTGCTCGGATGTAGCGCATGTGTGCTTGCTCGTAAGTAAAGGAGCATGCGCGCGTGGCGACTTACGTGCTCGCATATAAAAGAGATTGCGCGCGTGGCGACTTACGTGCTCGTATGTAGAGGAGCATGCGACAGCTAGCGCATGTGTGCTCGCTCATAAGTAAATGGGCAAGCGCGCGTGGCGACTTACGTGCTTGTATGCAGAGGAGCATGCGACAGCTAGCGCATGTGTGCTCGCTCGTAAGTTAATGAGAATTCGCGCGTGGCGACTTACATGCTCGTATATAAAAGAGCATGCGCGTATGGCGACTTACGTGCTCGTATATAGAAGATCATGCGCGTATGGAGACTTACGTGCTCATAAGTAAAGGAGCATGTGCGTATGGCGGCTTACGTGCTCGTAGGTGGAGCAGCAGGCTCGCATGGAGGCTGAGATGCTCGTATGTAGAGCAGCAGACTCATATGGAGACCGGCGTGCTCGTATGTAAAGGTGCATGCGCGTATGGCGACTTACTTGCTCGTAGGTGGAGCAGCAGGCTCGCATGGAGGCTGAGATGCTCGTATATAGAGCAGCAGACTTGTATGGAGACCGACGTGCTCGTACGTAAAGTCGCTTTTTAGGCTTTCATCGGCGTGCGTGAGGATTACTCGTTTGCATTTTACCGATTGAATGTATTGCCAGTCCTGCAATAAGTTGACAAGGTAAGTCATAATAACGAGTCTGATATATAGAAAACATTGTACCGAAACGTTGTCCTTAAGAGGTGCTCGCTCTATACATCCATACTCCGTAATATGTGAAAGCAATTTTGACCTTCAACGGCTACGTTACACCATGCCAGTTTCTCAGTTCATTACTACCAAATAATGTTAGTACATTGAAATCATGAGAAAATACAAAATAATTTTTATAAGTGGAACACTCGTTTTTATCCCGAAAGTCAATGTTCACTATTGCATGAATCATGTTTGTTCGACTTAGCCACGTTGTGCGTGCTTATAAGGGATAGGTCCCATCGTGACACTCTAATGTTTTGACCGCTTTAAAATAAAGGCATTAATAAATGCATTGCTTAATTTCTTATATTCATACAAAGAATTAGGCAAGCGGCCTTTTACGTATGAATTTAAAATGATTACTTCTTTCATGTGTGAACCTGTTTAAAAAGAGAGGTTGTGTCAAAAACTCACCATATTTATGAGGGTGGGTTTTGTAAATAGTGTGATATGATAAAAACTCCTTTGAGTTGGTCTGTGACAAAGGGTTTCTGTCACTATTAAGGGAGTTAGAAGTGTCAGTTCATAAAATTCAGGAGGACGACTTATGTGAGATATTGCAAGTTGTTGCGAAAGTTCAAAAACAGACTTTTGAACTCAAAAATGTGTTCAGGCATGCCTTTTAATCCTTCGTAATAAAGACATTTGTCGCAAGGTTTACAATTATTTGATAATGCATTATGGTGGGCCGAGCATGCCTGCGCAGCAAAGATGACCCGCGCGGCAGAGAATGCTCGCGCAACGGAGATTAGCAGCGGAGTATGCTCGCGCAACGGAGATTACTCCTGGCAGCGAAGTATGCTCTTGCAGCTGAGATGTCCGTGTGGCTGTGGAGTTTGCTCGCACAACAGAGATTACTCGCGGCGGCTGGTATGCTCACGCAACGGAGATTACTCGTGGCGGCGGGTATGCTCGCGCAACGGAGATTACTCGCGGTGGCGGATTATGCTCACGCAGCTGAGAATACTCACGGCAGCGGAGTATGCTCGTGCAGCTGAGATGTCTGCGCGGCAGCGGAGTTTGCTCGTGCAACAGAGATTACTTGCGGCGGCGGAGTATGCTCGCGCGGCGGAGTTTGCTTGCACAACAGAGATTACTCGCGGCGGCGGGTATGCTCGCCCAACAGAGATTACTCGCGGTGGCAGAGTATGCTCGCGCAGCTGAGATTACTCGCGGCGGCGGAGTATGCTCACGCAGTTGAGATGTCCATGCGGTGGAGTATGCTCGCGCAACGGAGATTACTCACGGTGACTCGGCGGAGCTTGTTTGTTGTGCATGAAGTGTCCGACATGTCCGGCGCGTGACTCGATAGAGCTTGTTTGGCGTGCTACGGAGCTCGTCCGAATGTGCGCGGTCAACGGGCTGGGTGTCTTCCATGCTCGGTGGCGTTCAAACTCATGTCCTGTTATAGGAGAAGTATGGTTTTGCAGAGGTTTTGTTAAACGACAACCATTTTTCCTCTCTAATGGCAAAAATGATTTGTTTATGCCATCAAATTTCAAGTACTAGTTGTACAGATATAGACGATACGATCTTGCTAGTCAATATACATGCATGCCCATATACTAGTTAATGATATAGTTTAAAAAGGTATACACCAACTCATGTAGTGTGCAAGAAGGTGTCATAAAGCGTTAGTTTATGATATAATAAGGGGCTTTAATGCAAAATGTTGTTACATATGGACCAAGTGTGAAAAGTGGAGATATAAACCAAATGATATAAGCTACCTCACGTGCATTTTTACTTCTCCACCTATATTCAAGATTAGAAAGCCTTTTAGCTTTTTTCCCAAGAAAGTTCGATGCAGGAATTTCGTCTTGATGGTTTAAATGAAAACGAACTGTGTATGACATCAATGGAACCTTATTTTCATGTTTTTATGGAGGCTTCAACCTATATATGGTGTGCTAGACCAATAGACCACAGAAATATTTTATAAGTATGGTTCCAGAATCACAAAAATATATTTAATACCTCTGAAACAAAGCTGAGGTTAAACACTTCCAACGAAATATGTATAAATCGAGTGCTAGAAGCTAGTGTAGCTTCCCGCTTTGTTTTTGTTTGTTTATTATTATTATTATTATTTTTTGGAGAGTTAAGAAAACAATAACCTGCAAAGGTAAGTAAGACACTTGCTGTATCCAAACTACTATCCCATCAAACATGCGTGGGGTGGCAGAGGTTTTTATCTCACGCTGCGCGAATTGGAGATCATCCTCCGGTAGAGCATGTCTGCAGTGCGCGAAGAGGGAAGCATATCTGCGCGGTGGAGTATGACTGGCAAGAATGTTCGTGCCTGCGTGCTGGAGTGTGAGGGTCCGGCGCGAGGTGATGCTTGTCCGGCAAGACGCGGCGTACCTGTGCGGTGGAGGCGTGCTTACCTTCGCGACGGAGTGTGTCCAACAAGAGGGTCCGACGCGAAGTGATGTTTGTCTGACAAGTCGCGCGCGTACCTGCATGGTGGAGTTTATCACGCGCATGTGGGGTTGACCGCTGTACGCGGGTGACGGAGCTTGTCACGCGCAGGGTGGCGAAGTGGGTGCCTGGCATACGCAGTAACAGAGTGACTACCCGATATGCGCGGATAGCTGGCCAATTCGTGACAAAACAATAGATTTCAAACTTCATCTATATTTAAATTAAGGTATTTGCATGGTGGATTTGGAACCCCATGGGCCAGAACATAAGAAGATTTCCTATGTTCTTTAAAATGAACAAATAAACTATTGTAATATAATGAACATATGTGGGCCGCCTTGCAGTGCAGGCCATGTTTCAGGCAAAACGACAAAATTTGTCGGCCACACACATGATCTGTCATGCTTTCAGGCTAAATGACAAAACTATGTCTATGTTTGAAATAAAGTCACATATTTTTGTTTATAATTTAATAGTTATATCAATACTAAGGGTGTTAGGAGTGGTTAAACACTTGAGAGTGACAAACTAAAAAATCAACCAATGAGAGTGTACCACGTCAAAGTAGTAAACTATGCTCAAAATGTTGTCAATGGTTTAAACACTTGATAAAGTGGTAAACTATTTAAAAAGAAAAAAGGAAAATGTCTGATTGGTTGAGATTAAAATGGACCCCACCCCATATTACCCACCCTCTCTCTCATGATTCCCGCATTGGCTTTCCTCCACCGCCTGATAAAAGAAACCGAGCGGCAAAGGGCTCGGCGGCGGTGTTGCCGCGCGGCAAAGGCCTTTGCCGACACCCTTTGCCGCAACACTCCTAACACCCTAATCTTTAATCTCTATTGTGAACTTCAAGAGATTTTTGGATTATTATAAGGTTTTGCTCATAACTCTACCAGATCCGTGATAATTTTTGGGTGGTTTCGGTGAAAAAGACCACGTACCGGATCTGGGAAGTTCTGGATCTTCGGGTCATGCTCCAAACCGGGTTGAACTCGTTATGAAAGTTGTTGCCCCGAACTCATACATAAATCATGAAAGAACCCATATCCAGGAAATGTTTACCCATAAATTCCCTCCTGAGCTCAAATATAATAAATCAAAGGGATGTTTATCAATGACTTTCTCTTTGTTTGATCTGGAAGTTTGAACCCAGTAAAGTGTGTATGACGGATGGGATCTGAAGATCGAGTAGAAAGAAATGAGATGTGATTGTCGGATCTAGATTTGTATATGGTGGGTGCCAATGAAGAAATACGGAATCACCATCAGGATGATAGGACCGCTTTCTCTGAGAGGGTCGAGAATCACACCTTGTTCTTCCTCTTGAACCTAGATTTTCCATGGAGAAGAGAGAAACATGGGGATGTAGAGACGACCGGTAGGAGAAGAATCCCCTTTTCCAGCTACAAAAAGTGTGTTTGCCTCATGTCTCTTCCCCTAATAAGGAGGTGGAGATCTCCTTATATAGGAGACATGGGCAACCCTAACCTCAATGGGCTAGGCCCAGTTAGGGGTTGTCTCAACAAGCCCACAACATAGTGTAGTGTAAACTATAACGCGCTAGGTTTCGCGGGTTAGTACGCAATAAATATAAATATTAATATAAAAGGCGATAAGTAATGAATAATCGTTTTAAGCCAGGGCAAGTACCTTACCTCTACACGGTGTGGTGAACGTGGACGAGTTAAAGAATCAAAGATTAACGAGTTTATAAGGAATCGATGAATGGTGGGATTGGGTCGAAGTGAAAATTAATATAATTTGGGACCAACTTCGCTTAGAGTTTTAGTGGGGTTAGATATGATCAGTTTTCGAGAAATGATAATTGAAGTGAAAATTTATCTAATTTGGGAAAAAAATTAAAAGTTTGAATGGAACTTAAAATTTTAGATGATCAAAATTTTGAGATTTAGGGGGGAAATAGATTTTGGGAGGGAAACTGAAATAAAAGATTAAAAGTAGTTATACATTTTAGATGTAAATATAAAAGGTTTTACTTAAATAATTTATTTAAGTGTGAAAAATAATTTTTTCGGATTTTTTTTATTCTGTTGGTAATTTTTCTTATTCCAAGGGGCTCGAAATTTTCAGTGGCATTTGTAAAGTGCGATTAAAAAATTAAATTGGTGGCATAAAAGTTAAATGTCACTAAAAGTGTATGCTAAGCAATTATGGCACACGTAAAGTGCCATTAGAAACCTAAATTAGTGGCATAAATGTTGAATGTCACTAAAAGTGTGTGCTAAGCAATTATGGTATACACAAAGTGCCACTAAAAACCTAAATTAGTGGTAAAAGAACTAGATGCCATTAAAAGCGTGTGCCACTAATTGCTTTTTGTTTGTAGTGGTGGTCACAGTCAACCCGTTGGTCTGAGTCAGCAGGGATACAATCCCCACGGGGTTGGTTTAAAGTTTTAATAGTAGTTTATGAATAAGGGATTCAAGCGGTTTCTTACTCTCAGTCGGGCCAGTCATTCCCGGCCAATCCATGAAGTAATACTAAGCCTGAACCAGGTTCTCGCAGTATCTATACACTGAACGAGACATAAAATATACCCAACCACCCTTCTAACCCCCCTTTAAGTAGTTAACGTGCTTTATATAGACCGTAAAGACACGAATATGTGAATCAACGACATACGAAGAATGGTTAAGTAAATTCTCCTTCAATATAAAAAACTATTTATTAAAGTCATTAATGCATATCCAATTAAAAAGTTGCCAAATATTAGAAATCATAAAAGATATGTCTTCACCAAGTGATGCAAGAGTTTATCCAAGCCTGGCCTTTGTTTGACAAAGACTCTTAGTATCAATCTTGGATCCTGATACTACACACACACTGTAAAAGATGGAAAATGGATGATGGTGGTGGATGATGGTGTTGTAGTGGTGGCAAGTGAGAGAGAAGTGGTTTGCCAAGGGATGGTTTAGAATGGAACCAAACACATCTATTTATAGCTGTAGCTTCACCACGGCCCGTGCCCGCCCTACACTGCCCCGTGGCCATCTCTCTCTATCTCTCTCTTCCTCATTAACTGCTTGTCAGATCTTGCACTAACACGACCCCATGTGTCAATGGCACGGCCAGTGGCTAATGTTCTTGTTATACTGTCGCAGATTCTGAAAATCTTTGAGTTGACCATTCCTCGTGTTGGTTTAGCACGACCCTGTATCGGCTGCCAGTTTTGTCCTTTGTTGTTGTCTTTTCTTCTGCACAACATCCATCTCCAGACACGGCCCGTGTCTGGTGGACACGGCACCGTGTCAAGTCTTCTGTTCTTGCGATTTTGTGGTTTGGATGTGAATCGGGGCTTAGCGAGTAGCGTCAATTCCTCCTTCTTTACTTTTATGTTGGTCTTTGCTGTTTTTTTGCTCCTTTTGCACATTTAAGCTCTTTTGATCCTAAAAATAAAAAATGAACAGAAAACCAATTTATATGTTGTATTTTAAGCACATGACTAACCAACAAATGCAAATAGCTTATCCATACACCCTCAAGACTTCAATTTTCAGCAACATATCCTAACTTAGAACTAGTTCTCCTGCCAGAAAATCCCTCAATATCGTAGAACAAGGATGAACTCTTACAATCCTCGTCTATACTCAGAACCCAAGAAACTCGATACAAACCATACCCAGAGAAAGCTTCCAAGTCCCATGACTGGTAACCCACTCGTACATTATACCGCTAAACACCAAACATCATACATATAGGTATTTAGTCAAAACCCTACACTTTACCATCAACCTACCATTCGATCAACCTACCACAATCATTTTACCGGCTGAACTAACTCCCAATACATATGTTAGACATAGTAACTCTACACCTACACGACTATACCAACGAAGTTCGACTATATATAAGTTCATTTTGCTAAATTCTTTTCAAAGACCAAAGTTTCGCAAAAATTTCCGAAATACAACTCTTCATATTTTAATACAAAATACTTTAAATGAAGCAAACCCACTATTTTCTAAAAATCTTTTCAGACACCACTAATACACAATTCTAAATCCAAACACATGGCCAAGGAAACTTCATAGGAGCAGACAATCTCCGACACACGTAAATCCATTTCCTTTGAACCAAAAGTAGCATTTTCTTCTTACAAAACACATATCTTATAAAAAATGGATACTTCATATTCTTTTGACATTCACAAATCTAACTCTACACTCCCGAAAAGCAATCTTTTTTTTATTCAAAAAACTCAACGATTTGCTCAAACAATTACACATGCATATCGTCGTACACGTTTTAATCAATGTTTCATGAAAATCTCACGCATATTATAATTACACTTCGTTTTTGCACACTTAAAAATTTCAAGATCATCTTATATGCTTAAACTCATTATGCTTCAATTTATACTATATAAGCAAATTGTCATCATTCATACTCATACTCATAAATTCGAACCTATACGTGAGCATAACCCTAGTGGTTCTATTACGTTGGTCACATACATACTTAAAAAAAATCATACTTACATGCTTAATTTGCATACGCTATCACACGCACACATACTCACTTTTAATGTTACCGCATACCCTGACTCATACACTACTAGTCCAAACTATGCGGATCATGCAATGACCAACATAATCGCGGGTACACATGGCATTATAGTAGTAGGCGCATGAAAACCATAGGGTGTTCTAGTATGTATCGTGAGACACAGAACGTAACATGACACTGAATAATGAAACAGACGTAACATGGTTTGAACATGGTGGATACGCCGCTGGTACATCCTATATATAAGTGTTTTTACCATATTACAAAACTTTCGTAAAACGTGCCATGAGAAATTCTATGTTTTCCCGGACCTTATTTAAACGTGATTAAACAAACTTTAGTAACTCACAAACGCACTGCTAAACACACGATATCCGATTATCCATTACAAAACCTCATCCTCATAATCGTTAGCCGCAACAGCTACAACTATCACTAGTATTTCTCAACACTTCGTATTCGCATTATATCTGATAATCATACCATTCCTACCCTTGTATTCATCTACCGAATTGTTCATTCACTCTCGTACCACGATTATTCCCAATTATTCTTTAGACATTTTATCCAAACTTTATTTACAATAAATCGGCCTATCATTCCATCCCTTAAAACACTTCTCTGCTTTTATGGCTACCCTCCATACTTTATTACGCGTAAACTTTACGTAGTCGGCCTATTACCACCAAAGCCTTTTTGAAAACATAAATCCTACCATTCAAGTTTTTCCACAAATAAGCAATTTTCTACAAACATGTGATTCTACTAATACGGCTTAAAATTAATAAAACTTTTCTTACAACCTACGGTGCGGGCCGCACTTGTTATCAAATTATATTCTATTTGAGTAAAATGCACGGATAGTCCCTGTGGTTTTGCAAAATAACAGCTATAGTCCCCAACTTTTGGAAATTACACTGGTGCTCCCTGTGGTTTGACAGTTTGTTACTCGGATAGTCCCTAAAATGGATGGCGGTTAGTTTTCTCCGTTAAGTGGATGTGAAATGACAAATTTACCCTTCATCTTCTCCACTCTATAAAAACAAAACAACCTCACCCCACCTTAACCCTACCCACCCCCCACATTTCTCTCTGTTTCCCTCACCATTAACCACCACCCACCTCCCACCTACACTACAAGTAACCACCTTCAACCGCCGATCATATCAACCGTCGCCAGCAAAGTGAGTTGATCACCTTCATCTTGGAAAAACTTCGCCCCTTTTGATCAGCTTGCGCTTGTTTTTCCCGAGGCCTGTAAAAGATATTTCCCGTTTGAATCATCGGAATAATCGTCAAATTTCATCACTACAACCCACCATTAAAGGCGGTGCTCCCGTTATAACCGTCTTTATCGAAGATGCTTCTTGCCAGTGTGAGATATAGCAACTGAGATCAAACCATTTTAATCGCGTCCAAAATGACTGAACTACCCTGAAAGGTTGAAAACCGAAACAAAAAACTATACAATTTTTTTTTTAAAAACGGTGTTTTGCAGATTTCCCGGCACCAGCTCCGGCACAATCAACGTACCAGGTTGCGGCATTACCGCTTGATGCTAGGATTGAGATTGAATGCATAGCGGCACTCTAGTGTTTCTTTGACTTTTAGCTTTTCTATTTGAAATGTGACATATAATAAGGTAACCGTGATGTATATCTGATCCTTTTTAACCAAAAAAAAGGCGTTCAGATACTATTATATACGGTTGAGTTGCTGAGATTTGAATATTTGATTAAAGTATGTATCAGCATGTTGTATAGTTGTATATCTTATTCACTCTTGGTACTGAGTTCCTAGAAAAAAAAAATAGATCATATCCACATAAATCACTTGTTTTTAATCATTCAAACCGAGCAAGTGACTGGTTCAATAATGAACATAAATAAATTTCACAGTACTATACCAATGGTTTGTACAAAATTAAATTAAATTAGATGTTGGTGGGAGGTGGGTGGTGGTTAATGGTGGGAGAAAAAGAGAGAAACTTGGGGGGTGGGTGGGGTTGGGGTGGGATTGTTTTGTTTTTATAGAGTAGAAAAGATGAAGGGTAAATTTGTCATTTCTGATGTCTGTTGTTAGTGACATGCAAAAACCGAAATAAACTAGTAGCTAGAGTAAGTCGGATATCGAACCAGAGGAGTATTGTGGAAAGTGTGTAATGCTCAGTTTTAATTAACTACTATAGAAAAAGTAGAACTCAGTTGTGGATTTGATTGGTTATGAGAAATAGCTAAATTAACGAACAAAAATTAAGAGTTAAATCAATAGGAGAGAAAATGGTTCCTCCAGATTTCAGGTTTTACAGTTAGCTTCAACTATGTGTTTAATAGTAACCTACATAGACATAGGTATTAAACTCGATTAATTAATTGTGATAACCAACGACTAAGTACTCCAGTCAATACATAACGGGAGGTTATCGAATGCTTAGAAATTAAGGTTTAAATAAACATAACTGTTTACAACCAATAAATCAAATCAATAGTGAAAAGCATCGAATGTTTTGATCACCAAATTAAAACGATTGTATCAAACACATAGCTTCACCTAACTTATAAAAACCCTCCATCTGGAGGAAACCACTAAAAGATTTAGCCGCTCATGATTCTGTCGATGATGATGAAATTGACCTCTTCTGCCGTCAAAAACCTCTATGGAGGGTATGATATCGATTATTTTCCAAACCCTCCTATATCTCGGCTGTCAAATCCAAAACCAAGCCCACATGTGCCGTCCAGCACTTGCATTGGCGGCCCAACCAAATGATAATAAATTCTCTCAAGTCCAAAACTGTTGGCCCACTATGAGTAATGTCATTATCCATTGATGTCACGTGATTTTTATTGTTGAGACGCTTCCTTTAGTCAGCATGGATGATGATTATTATTCATTCATGATGTCATTCCTCCACATATGATGTCGGCCAAATATGCATAGAAATCCACGTGACGATACTGCCTTACCTCTCCTTTTTGTATTCTGATGATTGATATGATTAATTAAAAATTGATAATGCTCCCCACATTAATTGTCGAAGAAGTCAAGCCCCCCTCCTTCTTAGCAGCTCCCCTTGTATGCGTGTGATGTGATGATCGATGATTTATGTTGTCTTTTGACTTTTGTACCTCTTCCAACGTATGCCGCTAATTACCTCCCATTTTAATCCAGCGTAGCCTACGGTTAAAACCGTAGGTTACGGTCTAGATATTCTGTTCCCTTTTTACTTTCTAGGCCGTACGTTATGCTTGAACATCGAAGCCTACGTTTGAAAGCTGCTGGATCAATTACTGTATAAATTTTCCACATCACAACTTTCATGAAATGGCAAATAAGCTCTTGAACTTCATTCTTTTGTGTTTCTAACACATCCAAGCTCTCTCTTTTGACTCGAAACATGTACCAAATAATGTAATATGTCTTCACTTCCATCCACGGTCATTCGGGTTCATCACTAAACACTCCAACTTTACCGGTTTATGTTGGGAATCATGGTATCAAAATATTAGCGGAAGCGATTTTTATAATTTACCAAAAGCCGATTATGTAAATTTAATTTATTAATCCGATTAATAAATATTCCCAATCAGGATCAAGGTTATACGCGTATAAAAAAATAAACGGAATAAACAACCATACATGGTTTTAGTAATCAACATTTGACGACTACACCGGAATTGTAACACGCGGGTTACAACGAATCCTCGCTAGTAGGAAGTCCATAACAGAGCACAAGATACCCGAGAGTAGAACCGGCCAAGAAGGAGGCGGCGGCGATGCTTGGTCGACGGCAAGAGGATGGCGACCATGCTTAGGAGGGTGGCTAGGGTTTTGTGTTTTTATAAAAGCGTGCCTAGGGTTTCCACCTTAAACATCCTTTTATAAAACTCAATCTTACATTAAGGCCATTTAAGATTATACAATTATAATCCTCTTAATAATAATCTAATTAATATTAAGTCCCTCTGGTTTAAACTATTATTATTTCATAAATAATAATCTACCTACTCGTGAACATATACGATTCGTGTACCAACGTGTAACTCTTCGGATCGTACCGAGTTAGTTACGTTGACTTTAGTTACGGTCGGACATACATATATCCAACAATCTCCCACTTGGACGATTTTAATTAAATGAGTCAACGTGTGCAGAGTTGGACACCTAGCTGCATCGCACTGCTCTTAACACGGCATGACACTTTACAGTCGTCAACTAGTTCTTTGCGTTCAACTAACACTTTACTTAACCAAATACTATAGCCCTGATAATTCTATCAATAAGTCCCTTTTGTATAGAACATTCGTTGATCATAAGACATGGATCATTCATTCTTATATAGTGATCAACCATTCTCTATTCTCGTCTTTAATTCAAAGTGGTCTAACGAACTACTTTTAGTCCGAGCGTGGCCATGCGTTTATTCCAGTTTGAGTTAACGAGGGCGCCAGAATGTCTAAACTTCTAATCCTATAGAAGTACAGAATTCCATCAGCATCATACAACTCCCACTTAACCTTGGATTTCTCCCAACGCTACCCGGATTACTACCATGTTTCAGGACAGTGTTAGATAACATCAAAGATTGTCCTTGATCAATGTAGTTTAATATGTGCCTAAGGAAAAAGGACAGATTGAACATATCAATATCAAAACATCTCATGACTTAGATCCATGGAGATCGTTTTGAAGCGAGTCATATCCAATATCATTCCCTAGTGATATCTGTGAATTTTGATTCTCAAACTCTTGAGTTATTCATCTCATGAATACAATCATCCCAATTGTCACACCCGGACCACGTAAAACATCAAAACGTGGCGGAAACGTCGGGGAGTGTTGTAACAGAATTATTGTTTCACAACCATGGTAATCAAAGTTATGTTTATTTATCAAACAAGAGAGAGTTACATTGTCTTTAAACGAAAGAAACAAGAGTACATAACATTATTTAAAACTAATCTTGCTTCTTTTATGTCACTAAGGCCCGAGTCCACCCTAGTGTATCTTGAACAAACCTATGCATTAGCTCCTGAAACACATGTGAAAATAGGTACGTCAGCATAAAAATACCTGTGAGATACATAGGTTTTGTGAAAATAGGATTCATGACTTGAGTTTAAAGAAATGGTTAATAAAAGTTTGTCATGAATCTTGTTATGTGTTTTATTTTATAAATCATATGAAAATGTAATAAGAAATCAGATTATATAAAAGAAAGGTGTATGGTTAATTAAATAACCAGGTAAAAATGAGTTGTATAAAACAAACTGTTTTGTAAAACAATGTCTTGTGAAAAATATGTTATTTGTGTAAAATGTTATATGTCTAAATTGAAGTAATTTAAATAACGCTACAATATGTAATATCATACAAGCATTTATATATAGGAAGTACCAGCGGCGTATCCACAATGCTTGTATCATATTACACACGCCTCGTTACTTAAATCACTTACCCAAACAAACCACTAATGTAAATTGTTCATGTTTAAATGTCACACCCCGACCACGTTAAAACAACAAACCGTGGCGGAAACGTCGGGGAGTGTTGTAACAGAATCATCGTTTCAACAACCATGGTATTTAAAAGTTTCGTTTTATTGAATTATCAAGTAATGTATATTGTCTTTAAACCAAAACAAACAAACTACACATTGTTTATAATTGTTTTTAAGTCACTAAGGCCTTGTCCAGATCCTAAGTGAACTTGCTTCCTAGCAATCATCACACAACATCACCTGAAACATATGTAAAAACAAAGTCAGCAAAGAAATGCTGGCGAGCACATAGGTTTTGTAAGAGTATCGGAATCATGGCTCGTTTATATATATATATATATATTGCAATACCTCAAAAACCTTGTTTTGAAATGTATATAATATTGAAACATGATTAACCAACTCAAATCAAGATGGTTATAATTTATAAAATCTCGTAGCCATGATTCTTAACCCCAAAACATTTGTTTTAGTAAACCAATTCGTAAAACATCTCGTTAAAAACTCGTTAATAAAACTCGTATGAGTTATATCATTTCGAAAACCTCATTGTGTGACATCGTTTCAAATCGTTTCCCAAGTGAACTAAATAATGAAACGCAATGTAATATGATAGAAGCACTTATATATAAGATGTACCAGCGGCGTATCTACCATGATTCTATCATACTACACCCGTCCCATTATCTATTCACAGCTCAAACCAATCGTTCGTTCAAATCGTTTATATCGTTTAAGTCGTTCCAAATCGTTTAATTCGTCCCAAATTCGTTTTTGTTTTAATTGTGAAACTACTTTTGGTCGCCTCGTTAATAACATTCAAACCTTCGTGACTCGACTACCTCGTTTATCGTATTAACAAACCACCAAAGGGTAAGTTAACAATCATCAGATTCGGTCGTTACCTACATAACCCCCACACATAACCATGGGTGTAGTCTGATAACGGGATTTGTCAGATCCTATGGTACCATAACCTAATACTGGTCGGCTTGATCAATGCTAATGAATGTCATTTGTTATGTAACTACAACCAACAAGTTCGTTCACTTTATCGAAATCGTTATTAGTTTAATATAAACCATCTTTATCGTTTTTGAAACCATCGTTTAAATATCGAAAATCGTTTTGATACATATGAATCACCCCAAAACAATTGAAAACAGTAAAATAGGGGAACTATGTACTCGCATTTAATGATAGGGTATCCTTGATCTAAAGAACTTAGCGAAGCTCAGACAAACCAAGGAAATTCAAGTGGTACCTAGTAATCGGATCACTAGTAAATAAATCAACACCTAAATTGGAAGATCGGATAGAATGAGGTCTTGTAAACGGTACGAGGTCGATAGGAAAAAGATGGTTATCGAGGTTCAACTGACAACCATGAATAACAGAATCGAGTACGAGTGGTTTACCAGTAGCAACTTCGACAGATAAGGGTTTCCTTAGTTTAGTTCTAGGTATCGCAAGTAAAGGCTCAAAAGATAACGAAACAAAACTCCTATCGGTACCAGAATCGAAAAGAACAGATGCAAGTTGATTGTTAACAAGGAACGTACCGTTAACAACTAAGGTACCTGGACAATGAGGTTGTCAGCTCGAGCCTCGTTTACATCCAGATTGAATGCTCGTCCATGAGCGGGATCGACAATTGGAAAAACAAAAGAGGTATTGAAAACATCGACAAAACACAAGGAGTGCGATCATTTGTTCGTTACCTCGAACAAACAAACGACACGCAGTGACTAATCAAAGTAAATAGGTCATAATAATGTATCGCTGAAGACATGCTCGCCTATAAGTGAACACTCACCCCAAGAGTTCCCAGGTAAGAGTGACTGATCCGATACTGCGGATTTGTACGAACACTCTAGCCTTAGACAGAAAACTTAGGGTACAGGCATTCACTCTTCCAGTTTGCACGTGTTCACATTATTTAGACCCAAACTTTGACGAGATTTTGAAAACTAAGAGGGATCAAAACCTTGTAATCAATCATCCAAGGATAGATGATTAATTTTTGAAGTGGATTTGTTATTGTGTTCTCATTGTGGTTATCACCTAAGGATAGGTGACGGTATTGTTTTAAAATCTAAACGCAAGATAACTCGCGTTAGGGTCCTAGAAAGTTATAGTCTAGGTCAAAGAAGTACTAATAACCTAATTCCCTATAACCATTGGCTCTGATACCAACTCTTCTGTCACACCCCGACCACGTTAAAACAACAAACCGTGGCGGAAACGTCGAGGAGTGTTGTAACAGAATCATCGTTTCAACAACCATGGTATTTAAAAGTTTCGTTTTATTGAATTATCAAGTAATGTATATTGTCTTTAAACCAAAACAAACAAACTACACATTGTTTATAATTGTTTTTAAGTCACTAAGGCCTTTTCCAGATCCTAAGTGAACTTGCTTCCTAGCAATCATCACGCAACATCACCTGAAACATATGTAAAAACAAAGTCAGCAAAGAAATGCTGGTGAGCACATAGGTTTTGTAAGAGTATCGAAATCATGGCTCGTTTATATATATATATATTGCAATACCTCAAAAACCTTGTTTTGAAATGTATATAATATTGCAACATGATTAACCAACTCAAATCAAGATGGTTATAATTTATAAAATCTCGTAGCCATGATTCTTAACCCCAAAACATTTGTTTTAGTAAACCAATTCGTAAAACATCTCGTTAATAAAACTCGTATGGTTTATATCATTTCGAAAACCTCGTTGTGTGACATTGTTTCAAATCGTTTCCCAAGTGAACTAAATAATGACACGCAATGTAATATAATAGAAGCACTTATATATAAGATGTACCAGCGGTATCTACCATGATTCTATCATACTACACCCGTCCCATTATCTATTCACAGCTCAAACCAATCGTTCGTTCAAATCGTTTATATCGTTTAAGTCGTTCCAAATCGTTTAATTCGTCCCAAATTCGTTTTTGTTTTAATTGTGAAACTACTTTTGGTCGCCTCGTTAATAACATTCAAACCTTCGTGACTCGACTACCTCGTTTATCGTATTAACAAACCACCAAAGGGTAAGTTAACAATCATCAGATTCGGTCGTTACCTACAAAACCCCCACACATAACCATGGGTGTAGTCTGATAACGGGATTTGTCAGATCCTATGGTACCATAACCTAATACTGGTCGGCTTGATCAATGCTAATGAATGTCATTTGTTATATAACTACAACCAACAAGTTCGTTCACTTTATCGAAATCGTTATTAGTTTAATATAAACCATCTTTATCGTTTTTGAAACCATCGTTTAAATATCGAAAATCA
This sequence comes from Helianthus tuberosus, assembly GCA_030545235.1. Lineage (NCBI taxonomy): Eukaryota > Viridiplantae > Streptophyta > Magnoliopsida > Asterales > Asteraceae > Helianthus > Helianthus tuberosus. The sequence goes on from CM060387.1 coordinate 3,449,228, forward strand.
TTTTGATACATATGAATCACCCCAAAACAATTGAAAACAGTAAAATAGGGGAACTATGTACTCACATTGAATGATAGGGTATCCTTGATCTAAAGAACTTAGCGAAGCTCAGACAAACCAAGGAAATTCAAGTGGTACCTAGTAATCGGATCACTAGTAAATAAATCAACACCTAAATTGGAAGATCGGATAGAATGAGGTCTTGTAAACGGTACGAGGTCGATTGGAAAAAGATGGTTATCGAGGTTCAATTGACAACCATGAATAATAGAATCGAGTACGAGTGGTTTACCAGTAGCAACTTCGACAGATAAGGGCTTCCTTAGTTTAGTTCTAGGTATCGCAAGTAAAGGCTCAAAAGATAACGAAACAAAACTCCTATCGGCACCAGAATCGAAAAGAACAGATGCAAGTTGATTGTTAACAAGGAACGTACCGTTAACAACTAAGGTACCTGGACAACGAGGATGTCAGCTCGAGCCTCGTTTACATCCAGATTGAATGCTCGTCCACGAGCGGGATCGACAATTGGAAAAACAAAAGAGGTATTGAAAACATCGACAAAACACAAGGAGTGCGATCATTTGTTCGTTACCTCGAACAAACAAACGACACGCAGTGACTAATCAAAGTAAATAGGTCATAATAATGTATCGCTGAAGACATGCTCGCCTATAAGTGAACACTCACCCCAAGAGTTCCCAGGTAAGAGTGACTGGTCCGATACTGCGGATTTGTATGGACACTCTAGCCTTAGACAGAAAACTCAGGGTACAGGCGTTCACTCTTCCAGTTTGCACGTGTTCACATTATTTAGACCCAAACTTTGACGAGATTTTGAAAACTAAGAGGGATCAAAAACCTTGTAATCAATCATCCAAGGATAGATGATTAATTTTCGAAGTGGATTTGTTATTGTGTTCTCGTTGTGGTTATCACCTAAGGATATGTGACGGTATTGTTTTAAAATCTAAACGCAAGATAACTCGCGTTAGGGTCCTAGAAAGTTATAGTCTAGGTCAAAGAAGTACTAATAACCTAATTCCCTATAACCATTGGCTCTGATACCAACTCTTCTGTCACACCCCGACCACGTTAAAACAACAAACCGTGGCGGAAACGTCGGGGAGTGTTGTAACAGAATCATCGTTTCAACAACCATGGTATTTAAAAGTTTCGTTTTATTGAATTATCAAGTAATGTAAAATTTCTTTAAACCAAAACAAACAAACTACACATTGTTTATAATTGTTTTTAAGTCACTAAGGCCTTTTCCAGATCCTAAGTGAACTTGCTTCCTAGCAATCATCACGCAATATCACCTGAAACATATGTAAAAACAAAGTCAGCAAAGAAATGCTGGTGAGCACATAGGTTTTGTAAGAGTATCGGAATCATGGCTCGTTTATATATATATATATTGCAATACCTCAAAAACCTTGTTTTGAAATGTATATAATATTGCAACATGATTAACCAACTCAAATCAAGATGGTTATAATTTATAAAATCTCGTAGCCATGATTCTTAACCCCAAAACATTTGTTTTAGTAAACCAATTCGTAAAACATCTCGTTAATAAAACTCGTATGGTTTATATCATTTCGAAAACCTCGTTGTGTGACATCGTTTCAAATCGTTTCCCAAGTGAACTAAATAATGACACGCAATGTAATATGATAGAAGCACTTATATATAATATGTACCAGCGGCGTATCTACCATGATTCTATCATACTACACCCGTCCCATTATCTATTCACAGCTCAAACCAATCGTTCGTTCAAATCGTTTATATCGTTTAAGTCGTTCCAAATCGTTTAATTCGTCCCAAATTCGTTTTTGTTTTAATTGTGAAACTACTTTTGGTCGCCTCGTTAATAACATTCAAACCTTCGTGACTCGACTACCTCGTTTATCGTATTAACAAACCACCAAAGGGTAAGTTAACAATCATCAGATTCGGTCGTTACCTACATAACCCCCACACATAACCATGGGTGTAGTCTGATAACGGGATTTGCCAGATCCTATGGTACCATAACCTAATACTGGTCGGCTTGATCAATGCTAATGAATGTCATTTGTTATGTAACTACAACCAACAAGTTCGTTCACTTTATCGAAATCGTTATTAGTTTAATATAAACCATCTTTATCGTTTTTGAAACCATCGTTTAAATATCGAAAATCGTTTTGATACATATGAATCACCCCAAAACAATTGAAAACAGTAAAATAGGGGAACTATGTACTCACATTGAATGATAGGGTATCCTTGATCTAAAGAACTTAGCGAAGCTCAGACAAACCAAGGAAATTCAAGTGGTACCTAGTAATCGGATCACTAGTAAATAAATCAACACCTAGATAGGAAGATCGGATAGAATGAGGTCTTGTAAACCAAATGAGTGTGGAACTCATGTGATATGCTTTAACAAAGCCTACATCCTAAATCAGAACCTAACCTAAGTGCTTTCGACCCGTTACGACTCATTAAGGTAGCTTATGCTACTTTAACGCGTCATTAGCGTGAAACTATGTTCGGGTGGTTAACTATGTGCTATGTCAAGTCTTACATGCCCAATAATACGTAAAAATGTTACTAAATTAGATTATATGTCAAAAACATGTTCACATATGTAAAATACGGATTTAAGCTTCAAAAGGGCGTTTTGGTCATTTTCTATGGGCATACAAGCTACTTAACAAATAACTAACCAATCCTATGTGATCATAAGGTATAACCTCAGTGGTTATTCCCTATGCAACTATGATCACTAATCGAGCTTGATCGGATCCTAAATATCAACCAAACGGGTCAGGTTCGAAAGTCTAAGCGGCTGTTTAGACCGCTTAACTTACGACCTTAAACAAGCACTAAACTAATAGTGACGAGTTAAATATGTCAAAACATGTTTAACCTACTGATTTGGTATCAAAACAATGGGTTTTGATACCCGAAAATAGTTCCGTTGCAAAATGCGTGCTAAAACGCATTTTAACCGAAACTTTGACTCGTCACTACGCCTAGTTAACGTGGTAATCAGTAGGTATAATCGCTAAGGATTATAACCATCGTGATTACAATCACGTTACAAAGTTCAATTGAACTTTGACTTGACCAGTTGATGGTCAAAACCGAAAGTCAAACTGTTGGCCAAACTTGTTTGACTCTCTGCACTAACATAAAGAATAGAATGAAAGAATACTTACAATAGGTCCTAGCTATCTTTTCTACAAAGAATAATCAGATTAGAAAGCTCCAAACACTTGGGGAGAGCTCCAATTCAGATGTAGAAGAGAAGAGAAGGAAATGAGCAAAGAATGAATGAGATTGTTGGGCTATTTATAGTTGTAGCAAACTCACAAGATCATTCCATGTGTTTGTGTGGCCATCAAGGATTAGATCATGGCCATACAATTGTTAGGAACTGATTAGAGACCTTGGAGAACACTTAAACTTGCCCATCACACAAAGAATTTGCATAAACAACCCTTAGATTATGTAACAGTTGCTGAAACTAAGTTTCTATTGCTGGCCACACTAACACGGCCCACGTAAACAATGGGGAGAGGGTCACGCGGCCCGCCTGGGCTCCCCTGATCAGCCAAAGTTTGCAAAATGGCAGTTTATTTCCCTGCATGTGTTTTGAGCTCATTTCAGGCCCTTTTGACCCCTGTTAAGCCATTTTCAAGGCTCCACAAGGTCAATAAAGTTTAGAGGACTCAAAATATGCTTGGAACACTCTCGGATGTCAGCTCGTTTGGTCGTACGGTCGCGTTGTTCGTTAAATTATGACGAAACTCAAACGGACGCGAAAACGATCCAAATTGAGCGACGAACGGTATTTTTGCATGCCGATCACTAAAATAAAAATATATTATTGTGTACAAAAATTTTGGATGTCCAGATGTGGTCAGAATGTAAGATATGCGTGAAAATGCAAACTTACGTCGTTTTTGACACTTTTAGTCCCCGTAAGATCAAATAAGCATGTTTTTGCACACCGAACCACTCAAAGCTTATTTCTAAGCTATGTTTAGGTTATTTATGGTATGTTTAGCTTATGATCAAGTTTCGGACTCTTCGATACTATACGAATTGGTATAGTTTCACAGTTTGACACAAATAGTCCCTGCGATCGAATAGACTTGTTTTCAACACACCAAACCATCCAAAACTTATTTCTAAGTTATGTAAAGGTTATTTTAGGTATGTTAAGCCTATGTCACTATTCCGGAGTGTTTGTCGCGTTAAACTGACTGCGTTTACGCACCAGTTTGCGTATAACTTTCTAGAAAGCGATTTAAAGCTTGAAATCGGAATCGAATTGAATCGTAAAATCATCAAACACAAATACACATATAGTAACACTAAAACACATTGTATTATTGATAATTAACATTGTTTTGCATTGTTCATCGATTACAGAGCACAGTTGTCACATTAAACCATTTGTGAAATGTTATTATGTAAACTATGTCAAAATCTAAATCATGTAATGTATAACCAATGTCAAAAATGTTCATGTGTCAAATGTAAATCATGTGATGGGTAACCAAAATGTCATGTATGGCAAGTGAAATATATCAACTAAACCATAGGTAAAAATGCACAAAACAAGGTATTGAAATAAAACATATTTAAATCAAAGTTATGTTTTGTGAAAATGCATGCTATACTGATACAAACATCTATGCGGTATTGTGAAAATGCATACATTCAAGCCTTGAGACTGTGGCGATAAACCCTTAAACAAATTAAAGGTTTATCTGAGTTATGTGTATCGAATTCGGTCATTCCTTTCATCCAAACATACCTAGGATGTCAGGAACGGGAGTTGTCAATTCCTATGGTACCACTACCTACTAACGAACGGCACAGCTAATGTTAATGAATGTGTTTTTGTCCAATTTAAACAAACCAAATGTCATACCAAAATGTAACCATGTGATGTAAAACAAATGTACTAAGTATGCAATAATGGACATACATAGCATGTGATGTGAAACAAATGTACTAAGTATGCAACAATGGACATACATAGCATGTGATGTGAAACAAATGTACTCAGTATGATGAACATACATAGCATGAAAAGGTAATGTAAAACAATGCACTAGGTATGCACTAAATGGGCATACATAGCGTGAAATGTAATGTAAAACGATGTACTAAGTATGCAACAAAGGACATACATAGCAAAAACACAATGAAATCATGTACTATAAGTGTACTAGTGAACATAACAAGCATATGATATGAAAACATGGAAAGCACGAAAGTTACAAGTAGGCACATGTGTTTCACCCCAAAATGTTTGAAAAACAGTAAAAGAGGGGACTATGTACTCACTTGAGATTGCTCAATAGTCTTTAGATAACCACCAAGCAATGCTAGGAAGATCATGGAATCAAACGGCACCTAATATAGGTATCTATGTTAATAAATGGACCTAAATCGGAGGATCACATAGAATGTGGTTTCGTAAACCAAATGAGTAGACGAACTCATGTAATATGGTTTAACAAAGCCTACATTCTAAAATGGAACCTATCCTAAGTGCTTACGACCCATTACGACCTGTTTAGGTAGCTTACGCTACTTTAACGCGTCGTTTGCGTAAAACGCGTTCGGATCGCCTAACTAGTCCTATGACAAGTAAAATATGTCTTAACATGTCTAATATTGTTGTCAAATCAGTTTAGATGTCAAAATTTATGTTACATATGCTTAAAATGAATTACGGCGTAAAAAGGGCATTTTGGTAATTTTCCTAAGGCATATAAACTACCCATCATACAACTAACTAAGCGAAGTGACCATAAGGTATAACCTCGGAAGGTTATTCCCTATACAACTATGGTCACCTAATGTGTTTGGTCAGATCCTAATGATCGATCAAACGGGTCGGGTTCGAAAGTATAAGCGATTGTTTAGATCGCTTACCTTACGACCCTACATAAGCACTAAACCTAAAGTGACGAGCTAAACATGTTAAAACATGTTTAACGAATTTAGTAAACAAGTTTGTTATCAAAACAAACGGTTTTGATACCTAAAAGTAGTTTGGTTACAAAATACGCAAGAATACGTATTTTGGCCGAAACTACGACTCGTCACTACACCTAAACAACGTGGTAATCAGTAGGTATAGTCACTAGGGACTATAACCATTGTGATTACGCTCACGTTGCGAAGTTCAAACGAACTTCGTGTTGACGATAAACTGGTCAATGCAGAAAGTCCAACAGAGTTTGACTTTCGTGCTAAAACACATAAAAGAATGAAAGAGGACTTACAACGGGTCCAAGAACGGAAGCTTTGATCCGAATATTCTCAGGTATGAAGTGATAATCACATCAACTTAGAGAACCAATTCAGATTCAAAGGTGTGAGTTTGAGAGTGAAATGGGTGGGGGTATTTATAGATTTCATAGAACCGTTAAGATCGTTTCTTGAAACCCGAGCTTTGTTCTAGGCCGTACACTTGCACCCATTGTTTTCTAAAACCATGGGAGCCCCTAATATGAGCTCATAGTATTGAAAATACCATTTGCAATTAAACAGCTGGAACAGCTGGAAACAGGCTGGAAAATACATTTCTGCCCAGATAGGTCCATCGCTTCACGTGACGACAATGACCCTTAGGGGTCGTGTGACGCGAGGACAAGCCAGATTAGCAAAGTTTTGAAATTTACAGAAATGGTCCCTGCACATGTTTAAGGCCTATTTTGATGTGTTTAAACCTCGTTAACCCATTTTCAAAGCTCAATAATGAAGGTTAAGTATAGGGAACATGAAACATGCTCAAAAATATGTCGGATGTCGGTTCATTTGGTCGTACGATCGCGATATTTGGTTAATTATGACGAAATACGAACGAACGCGAAAAACGATCCAAATTACGTGACGAATGGATTTTTATCATGCCAATCACTAAAATAAAATATTTTAATGATTACATAAATTTTTGGATGTCCGGATGTATTCAGAACGTAAGATATGCGCGAAAATGCAAACTTATGCACTTTTTGACGCTTTTAGTCCCTGAATGACCAAAAAGTTTATTTTAGCATACCGAACCTCTCAAAGCCTATTTCTAAGCTATGTAAAGGATATTTAGGGTATGTTTAACTTATGATCATGTTCCGGAATGTCTGTTACAGTACGAATCAACATACTTTCGCAGTTTGTCGAATTTAGTCCCTATAAGCGAATAAACTTGATTTTGCCATACCAAAGCCTTCAAAACTTATTTCTAAGTTATGTAAAGGTTATTTAAGGTATGTTAAGAATATTTTGATGTTCCGGAGTATTTGTCATGCTAAACTGATTACGTTTACGCACCAGTTTGCGTATAACTCTCAAGAAATTGATATATAGTTTGAAATTGAACAAAAATCAAAACATGCAAAATGTCAAACATAAACAAGAAAATACTGGGATTAAATAACATTGTTTTATTGATAACTGAATTGTTTACAATGATTAAAAGCACAGGTGTCACACCAATTCACAATAGTCTTACATTCAAATTTATTCCCATGTAATTTGATCGACTACGAATATTTTAGAATACGCTTATTCAAGGATATAAACATACAAATAATGAACACAATTACAAAATAATTAAACTTGCATTTAACCAATAAATCAAATAACGATTTCAATGTAACTGTTGTAGTTCAAAATTAAAACACCAATACTAACTACAGATCATGCCCACTGTCTAGCAAATCTAAGCCCTATGTTTCCAGCATGCTCCTCATGTTTAGCTTGAGGTAGAGGCTTAGTAAAGGGGTCAGCCATATTTAGATCCGTATGAACTTTGCTTATTACGATGTCTCCACGCTCTATTATCTCTCTAATATAGTGGAATTTTCTGAGTATATGCCTTGTGGTTTGATGCGACCTTGGTTCCTTTGCAAGAGCAATGGCACCAGTATTGTCACACAGCATCTCGATCGATTTATTTATGCTAGGCACAACGTCGAGATCAGTAATGAACTTCTTCATCCAGGCAGCCTCCTTAGCAGCATCCGATGCATCATTGTATTCTGATTCACAGGTGGATTGACCAACCCCACTTTGCTTCGAGCTCTTCCAAGTAACAGCCCCACCATTCAGAATGAAAACATATCTCGTCTGTGATCTTGAATCGTCACGATCAGTCTGGAAACTTGCATCAGTATAACACTTAACTGATAGCTCCTCATCCAGTCCTCCATATATTAAGAACATGTCCTTAGTCCTTCTTAAGTACTTAAGAATGTTCTTCACTGCAGCCCAGTGACTCTCTCCTGGATTCTATTGATATCTACTCGTCATGATAAGAGCATACGAGACATCAGGTCTGGTACATAACATGGCATACATGATGGAACCGATAGCAGAAGCATATGGAACTCTTTCCATTTTCTTGTTTTCCTCTTCGGTTTTAGCACACTGCTCGCCATTAAGAATGGTTCCATGTGCCATGGGCAAGAGCCCCCTTTTTGAGTCTCGCATTGAGAAGAGTCGTATGACCTTATCAATATATGTACTTTGACTTAAACCTAATAACCGCTTTGATCTATCTCTATGAATCTTTATTCCTAGAATATAAGCGGCTTCCCCAAGATCTTTCATTGCGAAACATTTTCCAAACCAAGCCTTAACATCTTTTAGCATAGGGATATTGTTTCCAATTATTAGTATGTCATCTACATACAAAATTAGAAAAGTGATATAGCTCCCACTAGATTTCTTGTAAACACACGGTTCATCTTCGTTTTTAATGAAGCCAAACTCTTTAATTTTCTGATCAAAATGAAGATTCCAGCTGCGAGATGCTTGCTTCAATCCATAGATGGATTTATTTAGCTTGCACACCTTATTAGGATTATTTGGATCGACAAAACCTTCAGGTTGAACCATATAGACATCTTCAGGTAAGTGTCCATTAAGGAACGTGGTCTTGACATCCATTTGCCATATCTCATAGTCATAATATGCATCAATAGCAAGTAGAATTCTAATAGACTTAAGCATGGCTACTAGCGAGAAAGTTTCCTCATAATCAATTCCTTGAGTCTGAGTGAACCCTTTCGCTACGAGCCTTGCTTTGTAGGTTTGCACATTTCCATCCATGTCGGTCTTCTTCTTGAAGATCCATTTGTTTCCTACAGTCCGGCCTTCGGTAGGAAGATCAACCAAATCCTAGACTTGGTTATCATACATGGATTGCATCTCAGCATTCATGGCTTCTTGCCATTTCTTGGATTCTGAATCCAACATTGCAGCTTTGTAAGTAGCAGGTTCAGCTTCATCAATCATGAAGATATCGTCATACCTTTCAGGGGCACGACGATCCCTAATACTTCTTCGAACACTTGGTGTTTCTGTTGTTTCTTGAGTCCTCTCAGGCTCAACTTCAACAACTAGATCAGTTACTTCTAGTTCTGTCAGAACAACTGGTTCAGTCACTTGTGATTCTCGAATTTCTTCAAGATCCACATGGTTTTCTCCAATCCCTCGTGCCAAAAGCTCTTCCTCCAAGAAAGAGCCTCTGCGTTTAGTGAAAATCTTATTTTTAGTGGGGTAGTAGAAAAGGTAACCGATCCTTTTAGCATATCCTACGAAAACCACTTTTTCGCCTCTGGGATTTAGTTTATCCGAAGATTCTAGAGTGACATAAGCGTTACATCCCCAGACCTTGAGATATGATACTTTTGGTTTCTTTCCATGCCATATCTCATAAGGCGTTTTGTCAACCTTCTTCGTTGGAGCTATATTCACAAGTTTTGAGGCAGTTTCCAGAGCATAACTCCAAAAGGAGCGTGGGAGGGTTGTTCGACACATCATTGATCGAACCATATCTAATAGAGTTCGATTTCTCCGTTCAGACACACCATTATGTTGTGGCGTTCTAGGTGGAGTGAGTTGTGAAACTATTCCACAATCCTTTAGATGGTCGATGAACTCCTGACTAAGATATTCACCGCCTCGATCTGATCGAAGCATCTTAATAGTTCTATTAGCTGATTCTCTACTTCGTTTTGGTACTCCTTGAACTTTTCAAATGTCTCATGTTTATGCTTCATAAGATAAACATAACCATAACTACTGAAATCATAAGTGAATGTAACAAAGTATCTTTCTCCATGTCTTGACATTGTTCTGAATGGACCATATACATCTGTATGTACAAGTCCCAACAGATCATTAGCTCTTTCTCCAACATTTGAAAAAGGTGCTTTTCTTAACTTTCCACTTAAGCATGATTCGCATTTGCCAAAAGTTTCTAAACCCTTAGAATCTAAGATTCTAGCGGTTTTAAGTTGTTTAACACGGTTCTCGCTTATGTGACCAAGTCTACAATGCCACATATACGTATCGTTAAAGTCCAACTTATTACGTTTATGGGAGATGTTGCTTAATATGTTATTATTTTGGATTTCTATCTCATAGATTCCATTGTTTGGTTTTGCATCAAAGTAAAATACATCATTAAAATAAGCAGAAATAAATTCACCATTAAAATGATAATTGAAACCTTGTCCATGCAAAGCAGAAACCGAAACAATATTTCTAGTAACACTAGGAATAAAATAAACATTGTTCAAAACAAGTTCTAAACCAGAAGGAAGTAAAAGAACATATTCTCCAATCGCCTTCATAGCAACTCTTTGTCCATTGCCAACATGGACCTCCAAGTTGCCTTGTTTCAGCTTCTTAATCTTTCTTAGTCCCTGCAAAGCATTACAAATGTGAAAACCACATCCTGTGTCAAACACCCATGTTTTGCTAGAAAAAGAAAAGATTTCAATAACATATATACCTGAGGACTCTCCTCCTAAAGCCTTGGCTTGCTTTAGTTCAGCTAAATACTTAGCACAGTTCCTCTTCCAGTGCCCAATTTCATTACAATGAAAACACTTGGCATCCTTATGAGGCTTCTTGTTTGCAACTAATTTGCCTTTGCTCTTCCCTTTGCCCTAATTGCTCCTTTTCTTGGTGTTAGGTTTCTTAACATGACCCTCCTTGATCATCAGCACTTGTGCAGTCTTGCTGGGTATATTCACCTCAGCAGTTTTGAGCATCTGATGTTGCTCTGAAAGTGTCTTCTCCATCCCATTCATATTGTAGTTCATAGTGAACTGATCATATGACTTAGGCAATGAGTTGAGGGTGATATCCCCAGCTAATTCATCACTCAAGGGGGATTCTAGACGAGCCAAGTGATCAACATATGCCTTCATTTTTAGCACATGAGCGCTAACTAATGTACCCTCTTGCATACGAGTGGTTATGAGTGATCTCATCACATCAAACCTCTCATGACGAGCCTTCTGTTGGAACATTTCAACCAGGTGCTCATTCATCTCATATGCCATCTTGTCATCCATGGTCCTTTGAAGTTCAGGAATCATGGATGCTAACATTAAACATGAGACTTTCATAGAGTCATTAAAGTGTTTTGCATAGTTTCTATATGCAACAGTTTGCTGATTGATGGGTTCATCAGGGACTGGCGTTTCAAGAACATACAGTTTGTTCTCCGCCTTGAGAACAACTTTCAAGTTGCGGTGCCAGTCCATGAAGTTGGAGTGGTTCAGTTTGTCCTTCTCTAAGATGGGCTTGAGAGAGAATTGGGAGGAATTGTTTCAGCTGACATCTACAAAGTTCAAAATTAATTAATTGGTATTTTATGTTTTTAATATCTTAATATAATTTTATGACCCAAAAACAAAATTTTAATTTAGTTGAGATCTCGATTCATCATATGACAGTGAATTGGCTTAAGCACCATCCACTGGTATGATTATGTAGGTAAACAACGATTGTTAATTGTGTCCACTACACAACTCTCCATTTGGGGTTATCGCTTAAAACGATGTATGTTTAACCCCAACTATGCCCACTTGATGAACAAGCGATGTTTTGTCCTTTACTGTTAACTGTAACACCGGCCTATGTTACACAGGAAACACGATGATTACCTTCTTTCATGATGGACGCCCAGATGCAGGGTATAGCACTAACATTTGGGTTCGATTTAGAATGAAGTGTTAACTCGTTAAGGGTGGCATAAAACATCAATTTAAAATTTGGGATTTATTTTAATATTTACAAAAAAAATATTTTGAATAACTCGTAGCATGGGGCGAGTTACACAATTATTTATAAAATCCGATTTTATATAATTCGTGACAATTGAAACTCCTTTCCACGCTCGCAGGATATAGTTTTAAATACCCTATTAAACTATGTCGGTCGTTTTATCGCGAATGATCTTGTTTTAAATATTAATAAAAACCTTTTATTAATTATACTTTTCAGTTTTATAAAACTTGTTTTAATAAAACCGTGTCTTGATTGTGAAAATTTTATTTATTTTGGGTTATCTAGATTATTTGCAATAAATAAAACACAACCACAAAACACAATAAAAAACGAATCGAGCCCCTAATAGGTTGGCCGTTTTGTTTTAGCCAGAAACGAAACGAACTAGTCAAAAGAGTTTCAAAAGCTAATTTTTGAAAGCTCCCACTTGACCCGCGATCTCTATCTTCATGGTACCTGTTCACCATTTATCTTGATCTTGATCTTGTACTCGAGGGATTACAATAATAAATTTGAAAATACAATAAAAACAAATCTATTCTAATCCTATCTATTACATCAGATCCAATATCCGCAACAAAATACAAATCAAAAATACTATTACATCAGATCCAATATCCAAAAAAAATACAAATCAAAATAAAACCATAACCAACAAAACCATGACAAAGGTCATAACCTAGGGCTAGATTCACATCACAATCCATAGACAACCAAAATCTTTTGATCTTTTGTCAAAACAAATAATTTTTGACAAATAAAACATAGATCAAAATTGTAACTTTACCATCTATATGCGTGTAACCTGGCTCTGATACCACTGTTGGGAATCATGGTATCAAAATATTAGCAGAAGTAGTTTATATAATTTACCAAAAGGTGATTATATAAATTTAATTTATTAATCATATTAATAAATATTCCCAATCAGGATCATGGTTATACGCGTATAAACAAATAAACGGAATAAACAACCATAGAGGGTTTTAGTAATCAACCTTTGACGACTACACCGGAATTGTAACACGCGGGTTACAGCGAATCCTCGCTAGTAGGAAGTTCACAACCGAGCACAAGATACCCAAGAGTAGAACCGGCCAAGAAGGAGGCGGTGGCGATGCTTGGTCGATGGCAAGAGGATGGCGGCCAAGCTTAGGAGGGTGGCTAGGGTTTTGTGTTTTTATAAAAGCGTGTCTAGGGTTTCCACCTTAAACATCCTTTTATAAAACCCAATCTTACATTAAGGCCCTTTAAGATTATACAATTATAATCCTCTTAATAATAATCTAATTAATAGTAAGTCCCTCTGGTTTAAACTATTATTATTTCATAAATAATAATCTACCTACTCGTGAACATATACGATTCGTGTACCAACGTGTAACTCTACGTATCGTACCGAGTTAGTTACGTTGACTTTAATTATGGTCAGACATACATATATCCAACACTTTAAGCCGACTAACCTGTAAAACCACATACTTGCGTAGTTATCATATTCGCAATATATAACCGCATAAAACGCATCAAAACCATCATATTTAAACACTCTAAAGCTCGGGTTTCACCCTCTCCATCACATTCCCACACTTTCCTTTGCTTGTCCCTAAGCAAACCAACTAGAACTAATCACCATAGCAACAACACCTTTAAACCTCTTAACCGATTCAACCTGTTTAGTCCCAAGTCATACCCATCCCATAGACTGACACAATCGAGATTGACAATCTGACAAGTAAATGATGCAATTTCAAAAACCTAAGACTTGTCTATCTAAAACTAACATGTTTACAATTAGACACATGCTACACACCCTGTCGCAACCCCCGTCCCCTATCTGTCCCGGGAACGGGCGGCCGCGAGACCAGTGTTGGTGGTATCGGTGTTTATTATTTTCGTAGCGGAAATTTCATCAGGACCGTAGTTAGGAAATATTTATCAGAGTAAATACCACGCTTTTATAATATTAAACATATTGGGATAAACCCAAGTTTTCATTACAAACTGTTTTATAGGGATAAATCTCTGTTTTATTGAATAAAACATCTTCTTTTATTTAGGTAACTTTTATAGCCACTTTTCCAAGCCTTCAGTGCTGTCCAGCTGACTTCTAGTTGGCTTTCACATTTTGTTACCTGAAACGCGTTTAAAAACATTTTGTCAGTGGGAAATACTGGTGAGTGAATCCCAGTTTAATCAAGAAGAGTTTTATCCTTTAACAGTATTGAGAACTATTACAATGTTTATTTCTACACAATTACTCATTCAGTATTGTCAATCCTGACTGGTGGGTCATATTACACATTGGCTAACTCTTTGTCCAATGGTAACGTGTTTCACATTTTGTATACAAAACCCCAACATACCGGCAGTAATTGAAGAACTACAAAGACTCAATCACTGCTTAATCGCATTGTAAAATATTTAAGGTTTTGTAAAAACAGTTTACAAAAAGGAGATTACTCACATTGCCGTCTTAGACCTCTTTTAAGGGTTTCCTGGTAGTTATCTATTAATTACACAAATGTAAATATGTTAGTATAATAACCCAATATTTACATTAGCAATACCCTCCCCGAGACGGCATTCCAATGACTACGTCAGGCAGAACCACGACAGCCATTACGGAACCCTGGATCAATCGGGCAGCGTATCTAATACGTAACCGGGGTTATGATACTTACAACGGAGCAGAACTTCGTTATTTAAGGGGTATTATGCCCGAAAATAGCTTATACTATCAGAAAATTCGAGAGAGAAAGTGTGTGTGAGCGTCGGAAATTGAAGACTGAAGGTCCTTATTTATAGGTGACTCTTCAGCTTCTCTCGCGGCCCGCGTAAGACGTAGCCGAAGGCTACGCGGCCCGCGTAGTAGAGGTGGTAGGGCCTAGCTTGTCTGGGTCAGCACTATAGGGTCGACACGAATGGTGACACGTGGCAGCTCAGGGTATCGCCCTTGTGACTTGCTGTCACGGCCCGCGTAGGTGGTAGCCAAAGGCTACGCGCCCCGCGAGAGACCCTGAAAATTTGTTTTTATTTTATTTTTAATTATATAAGGGTGTTTGGGCTCGGTTTTCACATACGGGGTATATTTTAAGACATATTGGAATATTTTAAACATATATTAGGGTGTCAGAAAAAAATTCAGGAGGGTTGTTATATCCTCCCCACCTTGTTTTAGAGATCATCCTCAAGATCTACTGGAATAGGTGTGGATATTTCTTTTGCATTTCTAATTCAAGCTCCCATGTGTACTCTGGTCCTCTTTTGGAGTCCCATTTTACCTTGGCCAAAACTAATCTCTTATGCTTGAGGTTCTTGACTTTCCTGTCTTTAATCTGTAGAGGCTTCTCTACAAACTTAAGTTGTTCATTTACCTCTATATCCTTAAGAGGCACTACTAGTGATTCATCAGCTAAACATTTCTTGAGATTAAATACATGAAATAAATCATGTATTCCTGCCATTTCCTCTGGCATTTGTAGCTGATAGGTTGCAGGTCCTATTCTTCTAATAATCTCAAAAGGTCCAACGTACATGGGGCTTAGCTTTCCCCTTTTGATGAATCTTACCACTCCTTTCCAAGGAGAAACTTTCAATAACACTTTATCTCCTACCTGAAATTCCAATGGCTTTCGTCTGTTATCAGCATAACTCTTTTGTCGATCACGCGCTGCTTTCAGTCGTTCCTTGACTTAAATGAGTTTATCTGTTGTTTCTTGTACTATTTCAGGTCCAGATAATTGCTTTTCTCTAATTTCTGCCCAACAGACTGGCGTTCGGCACTTTCTGTCACACCCCGACCACGTATAACATACAAAACGTGGCGGAAACATCGGGGAGTGTTGTAACAGAATTAATTGTTTCATAACCATGGCATTCAAAGTTGTATTTTATTTATTAAACAAGAGTGTTATATTGTCTTGAACAGTAAACAAAAGAGTTTATAACATAATTAAACAAGTCTATCTCCATTTTTAGTCTCTAAGGCACAGGTCCGCCCTAGAATCATGATCAACATCCTACGGAAAAGCTCCTGAAAACACATGTGAAAATAGGTACGTCAGCATAAAAATGCCTGTGAGATACATAGGTTTTGTGAAAATAGGATTCATGACTTGTGTTTAAGAAAAATGTTTAGTCATGAACCTTGTAATTTGCTTTATCTTGTAAATCATTTGAAAAATGGTAAAATCAGTTGATATGTATAAATAAATGTAAGGTTAAATGAATAACCATTTAAAATGAGTTGTATAAAATAAACTGTTTTGTAAAACAATGTCTTGTGAGAAATAAGTCGTTTATGTAATATGTAATATGTCAAACATTGAAGTGATTTAAGTAACGCCACGTCATGTAATATCACACAAGCACTTATATATAGGAAGTACCGACGGCGTATCCACCATGATTGTATCATATTACACACGCCTCGTTACTCAAATTACTTACCCAAACCAACCACCATTGTAAATTGTTCATGTATAAACCAATTGTCAAGTGTTATTGTGTAAACCATATCAAAATGTCTATGTCCAATGTAAACCCCCAAATGTATATATCAATGTCAAAATGTTTATGTTCAATGTAGATCATGTAATGTGTAACCAAAATGTCATGTATGGTAAGTGAAATATATCAACTAAACCATATGTATAATGCACAAAAACAAGGTATTGAAGTAAAACATAGTTTAAATCAAAGTTATGTTTTGTGTAACAAATGCCTGCTATACTGATACAAACATTTATGCGGTATTGTTAAAATGCATACATCCAAGCCTTGAGACTGTGGCGATAAACCCTTAAACAAATTAAAGGTTTATCTAAGTTATGTATATCGAATTCGGTCATTCCTTCCAATCCAAACAACCCAGGATTTCAGGAACGGGAGTTGTCAATTCCTATGGTACCACTACCTACTAACGAACGGCGTAGCTAATGTTAATGAATGTATTGTTCCATTGTAAACAACCCAA
The DNA here is from genome assembly GCA_030545235.1 of Helianthus tuberosus. NCBI lineage: Eukaryota > Viridiplantae > Streptophyta > Magnoliopsida > Asterales > Asteraceae > Helianthus > Helianthus tuberosus. The sequence continues at coordinate 3,466,317 of CM060387.1, forward strand.
ATGTCATAACAAAATATAAGCATGTGATGAAAACAACTGTACTAAGTACGCACACAATGGGCATACATAGCATGAAATGTAATGTAAAACAATGTACTAAGTATGCACACAATGGGCATACATAGCATGAAATGTAATGTGAAACAATGTACTAAGTACGCACACAATGGGCATACATAGCATGTAATGTAAAACAATGTACTAAGTACGCACACAATGGGCATACGTAGCATAAAATGTAACGAAATCACGTACTATAAATGTACTAATGAACATAGCAAGTATATGATGTGAAAGCATGGAAAAGCATGAAAGTAACAAGTAGGCACATGTGTTTCACCCCAAAATGTTTGGAAAACAGTAAAAGAGGGGTCTATGTATTCACTTGAGATTGTTCAGTAGTTCTGGAGTGACAACCAAACAATGATAGAGATATCGGAATCAAACGACACCTAATATAGGTAACTATGTTAATAAACCGGACCTAAATCGGAAGATCGGGTAGCATGAGGGTTCGTAAACCAAACGAGTATGGAGACTCGTGTAATATGGTTTAACAAAGCCTACATACTAATTGAAACCTAACATAATTGTTTACGACCCATTACGACCCGTTTAGGTAGCTTATGCTACTTTAACGCGTCGTTCGCGTGAAACGCGTTCGGACCGCCTAACTAGCCCTATGACAAGTGTTATATGCCTAAACATGTTACATAATCAGTTATGTGACAAAGGTTTAGGTTACATATGCTTAATTACTAATTATACATGAAAAGGGTATTCTGGTAATTTACCTAAGGCATATAAACTACCTATCATACAACTACTCAAACGATGTGACCATAGGGTATAACCTCGGAAGGTTATTACCTACCTACTATGGTCACCTAATGCGTTTGGTCGGATCCTAATGATCGACCCAATGGGTCGGGTTCGAGGTATAAGCGATTTATTAGATCGCTTACCCTACGACCCTAGACAACGTGGTAATCAGTAGGCATAGTCCCAAGGGACTATAACCAACGTGATTACACTCACGTTGCGAAGTTCAAACGAACTTCGCATTGACCATAAACTGGTCAATGTAGAAAGTCAAACAAAGTTTGACTTTCAGACTCGAAAGACTAGAAAAGCAATAAAAGAACGAAAGAATACTTACGAAGGGTCCCCGAATGCTAATTTCGATTCAAAAATCTCAGGTATGAAACAATAGTTTCAACTTAGAGTTTCTCAAATCAAAATTCTAGTGATTTGAGCAATGGGGGGCATGGGGTATTTATAGTTTTCGGTCCACCGTTAAGATCGTTTCATGGAAACCGTGATTCGATCACATCCATACACTTGTTGGAAGGTTATGGAAGCTAAAAATGGTCCTTATCATCTGACTAAGCAAGTGAGAACATGTGGTGGAGGATCAAACAGCTGCAAACAGGCTGTTTAATACACTGCATCTGGTCTGCAGACCCCTTGCGCACCGTAACAAATATTTGTTGCGGTGCGCAAGGACCTAGTTTGGCAGAATGTCAGATTTGGTCCCTGCAGCCTGTTTAAGCTATTTTCGATGCGTTTGAACCCCGTTAACCTCATTTCAAGGCTCTAAAATGAAGTTAAAGTATAGGGAACTCAAAACATGCTCAAAAATATCTCGAATATCGGTTCGTTTGGCCGTATGATTGCGATGTTCGGTTAATTACGACGGAATGCGCATAAGCGCGAAAAACGATCCAAATGACGCGACGAATGGATTTTTGGCAAGCCAAACACTAAAGAATAATATAGTCATGCTTACATAAATTTTTGGATGTCCGGATGTATTCAGAACGTAAGTTATGCGCGAAAATGCAAACTTGTGCACTTTTTGACACTTTTAGTCCCTGAATGACCCAAAAGTTTATTTTAGCACACCAAACCCCTCAAAGCCTATTTCTAAGCTATGTAAAGGATATTTATGGTATGTTTAACTTATGGTCATGGTTCCGGAATGTTCGTTACAGTTCAAATTGGCATACTTTCGCAGTTTGTCAAGTTTAGTCCCTGTAAGCGAATTAACTTGTTTTTGCCATACCAAAGCCTTCAAAACTTATTTCTAAGTTATGTAAAGGTTATTTAAGGTATGTTAAGTATATGTTGATGTTCCGGGGTATTTGTCGCGTTAAACTGAGTACGTTTACGCACCAGTTTGCGTATAACTCTCCAGAAAGCGATGTAGAGTTTGAAATTACATAAAAGTCAAAACATGAAAAATGTAACACACAACCAAACAAATATTGGGATCAAATAACATTGTTTTATTGATAATTGTACTGTTCACAATGATTACAAGCACAAATGTTACAGTCTCCCCTACTTGTGGAAATTTCGTCCCGAAATTTATTTAGAGGAAACTCGTGGAAAAAGATGTGGATATTTCGCCTTCATTTGATCTTCGCGTTCCCAAGTAAACTCGGGTCCACGTTTAGCTTCCCAACGAACTTTGACCAAAGGAATGCGCTTGCATTTAAGCCACTTGACTTCACGTTCCATGATTTCCACAGGTTTCTCGACAAATTTCAGTGTTTTGCCAACACGAATTTCGTCAAGCGGTATATGGAGGTTCTCATCAGCTAAACACCTTTTGAGATTGGACACGTGAAAAGTTGGATGAACATTTCCAAGTTCAGGAGGTAACTCAAGTCTGTAGGCTACCTTACCGATTCTTTCGACGATCTTGAATGGTCCAACGTATCTAGGTGCAAGTTTTCCTTTCTTTCCAAATCTGATCACACCTTTCCAAGGTGGGACCTTAAGTAATACACGATCACCGACTTGAAATTCCAAGGGTTTGCGTTTTGGATCCGCGTAACTCTTTTGACGGCTCATAGCTGTCTGAAGGTTATCGCGAACTTTCTTGACCTTGTCAGTTGTCTCTAAAATGAGGGCAGGTCCAGTAAGTTGAGTCTCACCGATCTCATTCCAGCAGACTGGTGAACGACATTTTCGACCATAGAGAGCCTCGAAAGGAGCCATTTTGATGCTGGTGTGATAACTGTTGTAGGAGAATTCAATCAATTTAAGATGTGAATCCCAACTACCACCAAAATCGATCACACAAGCTCTAAGCATATCCTCCAGAGTCTGGATTGTTCTCTCAGATTGACCATCCGTTTGCGGATGATAAGCTGTGCTCAGATTAAGTTGGGTCCCCATGGCAGATTGCATGGTTCTCCAAAAATGAGAAGTGAAACGAGCATCTTTGTCAGAAATGATGTTCAAAGGAACACCATGTCGAGCTACAATTTCATCCACATAGATTTTTGCAAGTCTGTCAGCAGGAAAATCCTCGCGGATTGGCAAGAAATGAGCTGACTTTGTAAGATGATCAACAACTACCCAGATGGCATCATGACCTTTCTTTGTGCGTGGAAGTTTGGTAACGAGATCCATAGTAATGTTCTCCCATTTCCAAACTGGGATCTCTGGTTGCACCAATAAACCAGAAGGACGCTGATGTTCAGCCTTAACCTTTAGACAAGTAAGGCATTTTGACACGTATAAGGCAATGTCTTTCTTCATACCAGGCCACCAATAGTGAATACGAAGATCCTTATACATCTTATCTGAGCCCGGATGAATAGAATAACGAGACTTATGGGCTTCATCCATAAGCAAGGTACGAAGATCATCCTGGCTTGGGACCCACAAACGGTCCATGAAGTAATACGATCCATTGTCCTTCAGTTCCAGATCAGGAGTTATGTGATAGGGAAATTCCTTATCCATCAAACCTTGTGAAACACAAGATTGTTGAGCCTGAGAAATGCGTGCTTGGATATCGGATCGAGCTTGAATAACAGATTGAATACGTACACAATGAAGCTTAGTACGTTCCTTACGACTCAATGCATCAGCTACGACATTCGCCTTACCAGGATGGTAGCGAATTTCACAGTCATAGTCGTTTAAAAGCTCAACCCAACGTCGTTGCCTCATGTTGAGTTCTTTCTGATTGAAGATATGCTGAAGACTTTTGTGGTCAGTGAAAACCACACATTTTGTACCATACAAATAGTGTCTCCAGATCTTTAGAGCGAAAACAACTGCACCCAACTCAAGATCATGAGTGGTGTAGTTCTTCTCATGTATCTTCAACTGCCTTGATGCATAGGCTATGACTTTGTTCCTTTGCATCAGAACACAACCAAGGCCCAATTTTGATGCATCACAATACACGACAAAATCATCATCACCCTCAGGCAATGAGAGAACAGGCGCATCACAAAGCTTCCGCTTCAAGTGTTGAAAAGCTTCCTGTTGTTTGAATCCCCAGTCAAAGGGCTTGTTCTTCTGAGTTAGAGCAGTTAAAGGAACTGCAATCTTTGAGAAATTCTCAATGAAGCGGCGGTAATAACCCGCTAGACCAAGAAAAGAACGAACTTCAGTAGGAGTAGTAGGCGTATCCCAGTCCTTGATCGCACTGATCTTGGAGGGATCTACATGAATGCCTTGTTCGTTGATAATATGTCCTAAGAATTGAACTTCTTTAAGCCAAAATTCGCACTTGGAGAATTTGGCGAAAAGTTGCTCTTTCTTTAGGAGTTCCAGAGTAAGACGAAGATGTTGCTCGTGATCAGCTCGCGTCTTAGAGTAAATCAAGATGTCGTCAATAAAAACAATGACGAACTGATCCAAATAAGGTTTGCAGACCCTATTCATTAAGTCCATGAAAACAGCAGGAGCATTAGTCACACCGAATGGCATGACTGTGAACTCATAATGCCCATATCGAGTATGGAACGCTGTCTTGGGAATATCTTCTTCATGCACCCGAAGTTGATGATATCCAGATCGCAGATCAATCTTCGAAAAATAAGAAGCGCCCTGTAGCTGATCAAAGAGATCATCAATGCGAGGTAGGGGATATCGATTCTTGATGGTAAACTTGTTAAGCTCACGATAATCGATACACATCCTAAAAGATCCATCCTTCTTCTTGACAAAAAGAATGGGAGCACCCCAAGGTGAAAAGCTAGGACGGATAAAACCTTTGTCAGAGAGCTCCTGAAGCTGCTTAGACAACTCTTGCATCTCAGATGGTGCAAGACGACATGGAGCTCTGGCAACGGGATTTGTACCAGGTACGAGATCAATGCGGAACTCGACTTGGCGTGCTAGAGGTAGACCAGGTAAATCTTCAGGGAATACTTCAGAATAATCCCAAACGACAGGAATATCTGAAATAGTCTTTCCCTTGCCTTTATCTTCTGTAACATGTGCTAAGAAAGCCACATAGTTCTTCCGCAGATACTTCCAAGCTTTAAAACAAGACATGAGCTTGAGGCCACCAGACGATTTCTCACCTTGAACCTGTATGATCTCGCCTGTCGAAAGCGGCACACGAACAATCTTCTCAGAACAAACTATCTCTGCGTGATGCTTGGATAACCAATCCATTCCAATAATAACGTCGAAGCTTCCAAGTTGCATAGGCGTGAGGTCGATAGGAAAAAGATGGTCGTTAAGGTTCAGGTGGCAGTTGTGAAGAACAGAATCAAGAATAATGGGTTCACCACTAGCAACTTCTACTGTCAAAGATTTGCCTAGTTTTGTTCTAGACACGCGAAGCATCGGCTCAAAAGACAATGACACAAAACTCTTGTCGGCACCCGAATCAAAAAGAACAGATGCAGGCTGATTATTAATAAAGAACGTACCGTTCACCACATTATCGTCTGCCTGCGCCTCTTGGGCATTCATGTTATAGGCTCGGCCTCGAGCCGGAGCCTGATTCGGATTCTGGTTGGCTAGCCTTGGACATCGGTTTCTGTAGTGGGTCAGATCCCCACAGTTATAACAAGCACCAGGTGGGTATTGTGGTCGTGCAGCTTGACCCTGTTGCTGCGCAGGAGGATGAGCAACTTGTTGAGCCGGGTTCTGAACTGCCCGGTTCTGAGCAAACCGACAAACATCGGCAAGATGACCTGACTTCCCACAGCTAGTACAGAAACGACACTGATGTTGCGGCTGATGGTGACTGTTGCATCTATTGCACAAAGGTGCATTCCCTGAATAGGGTTTCTTCGCTGGAGGCTGTGCGGGTTGGTTGGGAGCTGCCTGGTTAGCTTGGGCAGTGACAGCATAGTTTTGGGAAGCCTTATGCTTCCTTGACCCTCTCGAAGAACCAGAATTCTTTCCACTCTTGTTTTGACCTTTCTTGCTATCTTCCTTGTCAGCCGACTGCTTCTTGCCCTTGTCACCCTTCCTGTGTAGCTTATTCTTCCTAATCTGCGACTCAGTCAATGTCGCCGATAACTCGATCGCCTGACGAAGTGTGGTAGGGTTACTACCAGTAATGATGTCTTGTACTAAGTCAGGTAGGCCGTCGATGTACCTTTCGATGGCCTTGTCGAGTGGGGTAACCATAGTCGGGCAAAGCAGACTCAACTCCTCAAACCTGTCAGTATATGCCCTGTGCTCACCACTATCTTGCTTCAAGTTATCAAACTCTTTCTCCAAAGCTCGCTGCTCATGACGAGGACATAATTCCCTCATCATAAGGGCTCTAAGTTCAGCCCATGTCTGCGCGAGAGCAACTTCTGCACCTTGGTCCCTCATAACCCCGTTCCACCATGTCAAAGCCCTCTTCTGAAATACGCTCGAAGCAAACTCGACTTTGCGATTTTCAAGACACTGCACGTGGCGAAAAGTATTCTCATTGCTCTCAAACCACTAAACTTGAGTGGTTTAGCCGAGTTAAAATCCTTGTATTTGCACGGACCATTGTTGTTGTTGTTGGCTTGTTGCCATTGAGCAAAGAGATTTGGGAATTGAGCAGCCATTTGCTGCGCAATGATTTCTGCCAGCTCGGCAGTAGCTATTTGGTTCTCGCGTCGAGGAGGCATTCTAAAAGAGGAAAACATGTAAAGAAACGAGTGAGACGATTGGATGAAGAGAAATGAGATGAAATGAAATCAACAAAAGCAAAGATGGTGGTCATTTGTCCGTATCACAAAGTAAACAAACGACACACAGTGACTAATCAAAGTAAATGGATCAAAAATAATGTATTTCGAAGACATGCTCGCCTATAAGTGAACACTCATCCCAAGAATTCCCAGGTAAGCACAACTGGTCTCGCGTCTGGTTGAGATGTATACGAAGTGCTTGCCTAGACAGAAAACCCAGAATACAGGCATTTACCCTTCCAGTTTGCACATGTTCACATTATTTAAGACCCAAAACGTTGACGATAGAGGGTTCACCCTTCCAGTTTGCACAAGGCCAAAAATTTAATCAAACTAGAAGGGTTCAAAACCATATATCAGAGGGTTCAAAACCTTACAATAGAGGGTTCAAAACCTTGTAATAAATCATCCAAAAACAGATGATTGTTTTTCAAAAATCGTTTCGGAAAAATTTTGGCTTTTGTTCTGATAATCACCTAAGGATAGGTGATGTGCATGTTTTAAGATCTAAACACAAGATAACTTGTGTTAGGGTCCTAGAAAAGTTATAGTCTAGGTCAAAGCATTACTAATAACCTAATTCCCTATAACCATTGGCTCTGATACCAACTCTTCTGTCACACCCCGACCACGTATAACATACAAAACGTGGCGGAAACATCAGGGAGTGTTGTAACAGAATTAATTATTTCATAACCATGGCATTCAAAGTTGTATTTTATTTATTAAACAAGAGTGTTACATTGTCTTGAACAGTAAACAAAAGAGTTTATAACATAATTAAACAAGTCTATCTCCATTTTTAGTCTCTAAGGCACAGGTCCGCCCTAGAATCATGATCAACATCCTACGGAAAAGCTCCTGAAAACACATGTGAAAATAGGTACGTCAGCATAAAAATGTCTGTGAGATACATAGGTTTTGTGAAAATAGGATTCATGACTTGTGTTTAAGAAAAATGTTTAGTCATGAACCTTGTAATTTGCTTTATCTTGTAAATCATTTGAAAAATGGTAAAATCAGTTGATATGTATAAATAAATGTAAGGTTAAACGAATAACCATTTAAAATGAGTTGTATAAAATAAACTGTTTTGTAAAACAATGTCTTGTGAGAAATAAGTCGTTTATGTAATATGTAATATGTCAAACATTGAAGTGATTTAAGTAACGTCACGTCATGTAATATCACACAAGCACTTATATATAGGAAGTACCAACGGCGTATCCACCATGATTGTATCATATTACCCACGCCTCGTTACTCAAATTACTTACCCAAACCAACCACCATTGTAAATTGTTCATGTACAAACCAATTGTCAAGTGTTATTGTGTAAACCATATCAAAATGTCTATGTCCGATGTAAACCCCCAAATGTATATATCAATGTCAAAATGTTTATGTTCAATGTAGATCATGTAATGTGTAACCAAAATGTCATGTATGGTAAGTGAAATATATCAACTAAACCATATGTATAATGCACAAAAACAAGGTATTGAAGTAAAACATAGTTTAAATCAAAGTTATGTTTTGTGTAACAAATGCATGCTATACTGATACAAACATTTATGCGGTATTGTTAAAATGCATACATCCAAGCCTTGAGACTGTGGCGATAAACCCTTAAACAAATTAAAGGTTTATCTAAGTTATGTATATCGAATTCGGTCATTCCTTCCAATCCAAACAACCCAGGATTTCAGGAACGGGAGTTGTCAATTCCTATGGTACCACTACCTACTAACGAACGGCGTAGCTAATGTTAATGAATGTATTGTTCCATTGTAAACAACCCAAATGTCATAACAAAATATAAGCATGTGATGAAAACAACTGTACTAAGTACGCACACAATGGGCATACATAGCATGAAATGTAATGTAAAACAATGTACTAAGTATGCACACAATGGGCATACATAGCATGAAATGTAATGTGAAACAATGTACTAAGTACGCACACAATGGGCATATATAGCATGTAATGTAAAACAATGTACTAAGTACGCACACAATGGGCATACATAGCATAAAATGTAACGAAATCACGTACTATAAATGTACTAATGAACATAGCAAGTATATGATGTGAAAGCATGGAAAAGCATGAAAGTAACAAGTAGGCACATGTGTTTCACCCCAAAATGTTTGGAAAACAGTAAAAGAGGGGTCTATGTACTCACTTGAGATTGTTTAGTAGTTCTGGAGTGACAACCAAACAATGATAGAGATATCGGAATCAAACGGCACCTAATATAGGTAACTATGTTAATAAACCGGACCTAAATCGGAAGATCGGGTAGCATGAGGGTTCGTAAACCAAACGAGTATGGAGACTCGTGTAATATGGTTTAACAAAGCCTACATACTAATTGAAACCTAACATAATTGTTTACGACCCATTACGACCCGTTTAGGTAGCTTATGCTACTTTAACGCGTCGTTCGCGTGAAACGCGTCCGGACCGCCTAACTAGCCCTATGACAAGTGTTATATGCCTAAACATGTTACATAATCAGTTATGTGACAAAGGTTTAGGTTACATATGCTTAATTACCAATTATACATGAAAAGGGTATTCTGGTAATTTACCTAAGGCATATAAACTACCTATCATACAACTACTCAAACGATGTGACCATAGGGTATAACCTCGGAAGGTTATTCCCTACCTACTATGGTCACCTAATGCGTTTGGTCGGATCCTAATGATCGACCAAATGGGTCGGGTTCGAGGTATAAGCGATTTATTAGATCGCTTACCCTACGACCCTAGACAACGTGGTAATCAGTAGGCATAGTCCCAAGGGACTATAACCAACGTGATTACACTCACGTTGCGAAGTTCAAACGAACTTCGCATTGACCATAAACTGGTTAATGCAGAAAGTCAAACAAAGTTTGACTTTCAGACTCGAAAGACTCGAAAAGCAATAAAAGAACGAAAGAATACTTACGAAGGGTCCCCGAATGCTAATTTCGATTCAAAAATCTCAGGTATGAAACAATAGTTTCAACTTAGAGTTTCTCAAATCAAAATTCTAGTGATTTGAGCAATGGGGGGCATGGGGTATTTATAGTTTTCGGTCCACCGTTAAGATCGTTTCATGGAAACCGTGATTCGATCACATCCGTACACTTGTTGGAAGGTTATGGAAGCTAAAAATGGTCCTTATCATCTGACTAAGCAAGTGAGAACATGTGGTGGAGGATCAAACAGCTGAAAACAGGCTGTTTAATACACTGCATCTGGTCTGCAGACCCCTTGCGCACCGTAACAAATATTTGTTGCGGTGCGCAAGGACCTAGTTTGGCAGAATGTCAGATTTGGTCCCTGCAGCCCGTTTAATCTATTTTCGATGCGTTTGAACCCCGTTAACCTCATTTCAAGGCTCTAAAATGAAGTTAAAGTATAGGGAACTCAAAAAATGCTCAAAAATATCACGGATATCGGTTTGTTTGGCCGTATGATTGCGATGTTCGGTTAATTACGACGGAATGCGCATAAGCGCGAAAAACGATCCAAATGACGCGACGAATGGATTTTTGGCAAGCCAAACACTAAAGAATAATATAGTCATGCTTACATAAATTTTTGGATGTCCGGATGTATTCAGAACGTAAGTTATGCGCGAAAATGCAAACTTGTGCACTTTTTGACACTTTTAGTCCCTGAATGACCCAAAAGTTTATTTTAGCACACCAAACCCCTCAAAGCCTATTTCTAAGCTATGTAAAGGATATTTATGGTATGTTTAACTTATGGTCATGGTTCCGAAATGTTCGTTACAGTTCAAATTGGCATACTTTCGCAGTTTGTCAAGTTTAGTCCCTGTAAGCGAATTAACTTGTTTTTGCCATACCAAAGCCTTCAAAACTTATATCTAAGTTATGTAAAGGTTATTTAAGGCATGTTAAGTATATGTTGATGTTCCGGGGTATTTTTCGCGTTAAACTGAGTACGTTTACGCACCAGTTTGCGTATAACTCTCCAGAAAGTGATGTAGAGTTTGAAATTACATAAAAGTCAAAACATGAAAAATGTAAAACACAACCAAACAAATATTGGGATCAAATAACATTGTTTTATTGATAATTATACTGTTCATAATGATTACAAGCACAGATGTTACACTTTCGTCCATAAAGTGCTTCGAATGGTGCAGCATTAATACTTGTGTGATAACTGTTATTATAAGAAAATTCTATCAATGGTAAGTGATCATCCCAATTACCTCCGAAATCAATTACACAAGCTCTAAGCATGTCCTCCAATGTCTGAATCGTCCTTTCGCTTTGTCCGTCCGTTTGAGGATGATAAGCGGTGCTTAGATTCAACTTGGTTCCCATTGCTTTTTGGAAACTTGTCCAAAAATGAGAGGTAAAATGACTATCTCTGTCAGAAACAATTAATAAAGGAATCCCATGTAATGAAACTATTTCATTTACATATAATTTAGCTAATTGTTCCATACTGAAAGTTTCTTTCATGGGTAGGAAATGAGCTGACTTAGTTAGCCTGTCTATAATCACCCAGATTGTGTCATTACCTTTTCTTGTTTTGGGTAATTTAGTAACAAAATTCATTGTTATCAATTCCCATTTCCATACAGGCATTTCTAACTGTTGCAGCAAACCTGAGGGTTTCTGGTGTTCAGCTTTGACTTGTGAATAGGTTAAACACTTTGCAACATATGCTGCTATATCCTTTTTCATTCCTATCCACCAGAAATTCTTCCTTAAGTCCTGATACATCTTATCACTTCCAGGATGCATCGTATACTTAAACTTATAGGCTTCTTCTAATATATGGTGGCGTAGGTTTCCTAATTTTGGTATCCACATTCTTTTCTTATGGAATCTCCAAATCCCATCTGTTCCATGTTCTAATTCTTTAATCATCCCTTTCAGTTTTTCAGTATCATCCTTGATTACTGATTCTTGTGCTTTTATAATCTGTTCATTTAAATCTATTTGCAGATTTAGTTTATGTGAACGTACTCTTTTTGGCTTTTCGTGATATTTTCGACTTAAAGCATCAGCTACTACATTTGCCTTTCCTGCAGGTACTGGATATTACAATCATAATCATTAAGTATCTCCATCCAGCGTCTTTGTCTTATATTCAATTCCTTTTGTCCAAAAACATATTTTAAACTCTTATGGTCGGTGAAATGGTAAACTTACTATTGTTTAGGTAATGTCTCCAAATTTTAAGGGCAAAAATTATAGCTCCTAATTCTAGATCATGGGTTGAATAATTCTCTTCATGATTCTTAAGTTGTCTAGAGGCGTAGGCTATAACCTTTTGACGTTGCATTAATACACATCCATAACCTAACTTAGAAGCGTCACAATAGATTACAAAATCTTCAGTTCCTTCTGGTAACACTAGTATGGGTGCATTGGTTAGTCTTTGCTTAAGAATTCTAAAGGCTTCTTCTTGCTTTGGTCCCCATTCAAACTTAACAGATTTACTGGTTAACTTAGTCAAGGGAATGGCTATTCTAGAAAAATCTCGAATAAATATTCTATAATAACCGGCCAATCCTAAGAAACTTCTAACATCGGTTGGTGACTCAGGGGTTTTCCATTTGGTAATAGCCTCGATCTTGGTGGGATCTACATGAATTCCTTCATGATTGATTAAATGTCCAAGAAACTGTACATGTTCTAACCAAAACTCACACTTTGAAAACTTAGCATAAAGCTTTTCTTTTCTTAGTAAACTTAGAAGTGCGTGCATATGTGCTGCATGTTCCTCTTTGCTTTTGGAATAAATAAGAATATCATCTATAAAGACAATTATGAATTTATCCAAATATGGCTTACATATTCGGTTCATCATGTCCATAAATGCAACTGGGGCATTGGTTAAACCAAATGGCATGACACTAAATTCATAATGACCATACCTTGTTTTGAAAGCGGTCTTAGGGTCCTCTTCCTGTACCTTTAATTGATGATATCCTGACCTTAAATCGATTTTAGAGAAAAATCGTGCTCCTTGCAATTGGTTGAACAGATCATCTATCCTTGGTAATGGATACTGATTCTTAATCGTGACTTTGTTCAATTCACGGTAGTCAATGCACATACGCATTGATCCGTCCTTCTTTTTAATGAATAAAATCGGTGCTCCCCATGGCGATGAGCTTGACAGAATGAATCATTTCTCCAAGAATTCATCTAACTGTTTCTTCAGTTCTTGCATTTCTGCGGGTGCTAAACGATAGGGTGCTTTAGCAATTGGTGCAGTTCCTGGTATCAAATGGATTCGGAATTCAACTTTTCTATCTGGAGGTTGCCCTGGTAGCTCTTCTGGAAATACATCTGAAAACTAGGATACTACTGGAATATCCTTTAATTGTTTTCTTTTAGTGTTAGTGATTATGGAAATCAAATACACTAATGACCCTTTTCTTATATAACTTGTTGTTTTCATTACAGAGATGAATTTTGTGGATTTAGAGGTTTTATTTCCTTTAATTGTGATCTTTTCACCCCTTGGTGAATTTACTTGGATTGACTTTTGATCACATAAAATACTGGCTTTATTGGCTATTAACCAATCCATTCCCAACACAACATCAAATCCTGCCATATTCATCGGATAAAAGTTTGCAATAAATTTCAGATCTAAAATTTCTATTCTTGCTCCCTGCAAGATTTCAGAAATCTTAATGGTTTCCCCATGTGTTGTCTCTACTAGACATTCTTGTGGAAGTTTAGTTAATGGTTGATTAAGAAGTTTGCAAAATGAAGTATTAATAAAACTTTGGTTCGCACCAGAGTCAAATAATACTTTAGCAAAAACATCATTAACTAGAAACGTACCGGCGATCACATCTGGGATCATCTTTGCTTCTTCTGTAGTCAGAACAAGTGCTCTAGCATTTTTAGTATTCTTGGTATTCATAGCTGGAGCTAGTTTTGGACAGTTAGGCTTGATATGACCTTGTTCTCCACAGTTGTAGCATATCCTGTTGTTAGGCTTCTTCCTGCAATCTTCCTCCTTGTGTCCCGATATTTTGCAGAAGTTACAATATATGGAGCATCTTCCGGAATGCTTCTTTTTGCAATACTTGTAATAGGGTGCAGAAGTAGAACCTATATTTTTCCCACGGTTAGAATTTCCAAAATGGAATTCCTTGGTAAGCTTCTAGGTTAGGTTCCTCCTTTGATCCTCTTATCGTGTACGCGCTAACTCATCTGTCAAGGTATTTGCTAGTTCTACAACTTCTTCTATGGTTTGGGGTCTAGCTGCGTTGACTACATGCCTAATCTCCCCAATTAATCCCCAGATGTAACGGGAGATTAATAGTGGTTCTGGTGATGCAAGGGTTGGTACTATTCGAGCATATTGAAAGAATAATGTAGTATAACCCTTACTATCTACTCCCCAGTCATCTTAAGGTTTAGGAATTTATTTGCTATCTGTTCTTTCTCATTGGGATGGCAAAATTTCCTTTCTACCATGTTTTTAAATTCTTCTCATTCCATATTATAAACCCTATCACTTCCTTTAGACTGAAGGATAGTGTTCCACCATTCTAGTGCTGAGTTTTTAAACAGATTGGAAGCAAACATTATCTTGTCCTCCTCCGCGCATTTACTTATTCTTAAGACTGCCTCAGTCTTTTCTATCCAGCGTAGAGATGCAACGGCCCCTTCATTGCCCGAGAATTCCATTGGTTTACAACCAGAATTCATTATAAGAACAACCATAAGACATGGTTCTTCTTCTTTTGGGAATGGACACTTGAAGTACGGGTCCATTGTTCACGTTGTGTTCAGGTTCAGAAGGTCGTTTACTATCAGGTTTACTTTTAATTTCTGCTTCCCTAACCATTTTGATAATATACGGCATCGCATCTATTATCCCTTGTGCCACTATATTTTGCATGGCACTGTTATCCACTTGGTTTCCATTATTGTTGTTGTTCGGGTTTTCGTTATCCGGGTTATTGTTACTCTGGTTATCATTATTCTGGTTTTCCTGGTTCACTTCGTTGTCCATCTGAATTTTAAACATTTGCCAATTATTAATATCACAAAATAATTAATAATTTAGGAAACAATCACACAACACACATATTGGTCAAAAACGTCGAGCATTGCGACTTACTTTTTCTTATATAGTATGCATCTAATACAAACTAAAACTTGAATTAAAATTACAATACTACTATGCATCACTAACCACGAAGCGGTCTATACTACAACATATGTTATTATTATTATTACACACACACACACACACACACACACATATATATATATATATAGGGAGGAGATCATGCGAGAACCACCCTTATTGCGAGAACCGCGAGAACCAATGTGAACACAACCTAAAATAGCTAAAAAAAACCTAACCCCCCCCCCCCTAAAAAAAAAACCTAAACCCCCCCACCCCCCCCCCCTACAAAAAAAAACTACCCCCCCCCCCAAGCTAAATGCTAAAAACTAAAACCCCCAAAAAACCCCAACCCCCCCCCCCCCCAAAAAAAAAAAAAACCTAAACCCCCCTCCCCCACCCCCCAAAAACCTAAACCCCCCCCCAAGCTAAAATGCTAAAAACTAAACCCCCAAAAAACCTTAAAAAATAAAAAAAAAATGTTTTAATATTTTTTATGCTCAAATCGCTACTTTTAGTGGCAAAATTTTTTTTTTTTTTTTTAAACTTTTTTTTTATTTTTTTTTTTGCTTCGAAAATAGCGATTTTTATATAAAAAATATTAAAAAAAAAATTTTTTGTGTGATTTTTAGCTATTTTTAGGCATTTTTGGTTGTGTTCACATTGGTTCTCGCGGTTCTCGCAATAAGAGGTGGTTCTCGCATGATCTTCTCCCTATATATATATATATAGTGGGGATCCTACGGAAAATGCGTTTTTTCTAAAAAGTGTAAAAAGTCATAAAACACAATAATTTGAGGCATAAAACACACCTAAAACTCACAAATAATAGAATGAATATTACTAAAACACCATATTCAAACTCTAATAGTCCATAAAAACTTCAAACACACCATCGTAGAACTATGAATATAAAACACACAATGCTAAACAACATAAAATACAATAATATTTGTCATTCCACAATCAGAGCCTTAACATCTAAAACACAACACAAAACCCACATACATGATGTTTTAGTAATCTTCATCATATTATTTTTGGGTTTTTGGTGTGTTTTATAGTTGACATTCTGGTGTTTTATGACTTTCTACACTTTTTAGGAAATTGTTTGCGTGTAGTAAGACCCGTGTGAACACACTGGCAGGTTTAATAACGATCGAAATCAGATACTAAAAAACAGATTATAATATATCGTTTAAATTATTTGCGTTTAGTTACATATCTTTATAAAACAATGTTAAAGACAGTATATGTTAGGACATAAAAATTTCATTACTATGTTACGAACAAAGAGAAAATAAATGCCATTACTTGACACCATATACCCACTTTTCTTGGTTGCTTGTGTAAGTCATGAACTCCTCTAGAAGCAATAGCAACTCAATCCTGTTGACTCCAAATTATTAATTGTGAATATATGGAGTATATTGTACATATTTTAAGATGTAATTACTATAGTGTATAACCAAGTTACTTGCAGCAGTGACATTATTTCCCATCATGAGGTAAAAGCTACGTACCTAAAATCCATCACTTTTAAAATATGAGAAAATATTCACTTGAAGTGATGGAAACTTAGTTACCTCGTGCCTTGCAAGTAGAAGATTATCTGCTTCAGTCTCGATTTCAATCAGTTTTTCTTGTATCCAGTATCGAAACAAAAAAATAAAAACCCATTTTAGACAACAAATCCAATCACTCTCTCCTACCATGACAACAACATCAGGCATAAGTCATAAGTGAAGCTACAATACATTCAGAAACAAAGGTCCCCTGTCTCTGTTTCAAGCCAATAATTGACTGACCTTAAAACCGTAACTGCAAGTGGCGCTGAATTTCTTGGTCTCAATACCCAACCTACCTGAAATTGACAATTACTATCACGTAAGTTTCAAAACCACAGCAAAAATCATACATAACAACCTAAGTGTCAAGATGCATTAAGGAAAACCGTTACTTGAGATGTAAACGAAAAGAATGTGATAGCTCAATGATGGTTTCCGGATGATCTGATCTCGATGTTAGGGTAACATAATTCCATTGGCTAACAAATCCAACAAAACATACAAAGCCTACTGCAAAAAATAAATAAACAAATAACTATAAAAGCCCTAGCATTTCTAGCCTAACCTAAAATAGTGTTTTAATCCGAGAAAAAGTGAAACCACTGTTTGGGTTAAAACAGTGTTTTGAAACCACTTTTGGGTTAAAACAGTGTTTGAAACCACTGTTGGGTTAAAACAGTGTTTTGAAACCACTTTTGAGTTAACAGTGTTTAAAACCACTGTTTTGGGTTAAAACTGTGTTGTTAAAACAGTGTTTTGAAACCACTGTTAGGTTAAAACAGTGTTTTTTGGGTTAAAACAATGGTTTCAGATACTGTTTTAACCCAATAATGGTTTCAATGTTTGAAACCACTGTTTTAACCCAAAAAACACTGTTCTAACCCAAAACAGTGGCCACTCCATTCTCCATCCGACGCCTTTCGAAGCTTACCCTTTTGTTTTTTCATGGAGAATGTCTTGCTAAGGGCTGCAAACAATTATAGAACATAGAAAAGACGTTGGTACGATTAATTCAGTTTCTCAACTTATTGTAATTAAATTTGGCTATACTCACCATCCTGGAGTTGTTTTGGACTCAAATCCTGTGGAAAAAAAGACGCGATTAATTAAACAAAGGATTATCCTTTTTTCTTGTAAAGGGTCGTTTTTACGCCACTTTTGACCTTTTTCAACCTTTTGTATGAAGTAGGAATACCCAAAATTTCTTTAGTGTTGAAAGTAAAATGCACAAAGGGTGACATTAAAATTAAAATTCCCAATCAAATGTTGCTAAAAAGTGCACAAAGGGGCTGATCTGAACAAAATGATATTAATCCTTAAAATCATTTTATTGCAATAAATTTACTATTTTAATTATGAATAAAAAGGCCTCAGCTGGACATGTCAATTCATCCTGATCATTCACTTTCACATATGAGGACATTATGTAAATAACATACTCGGCAGCTGGGGCCCATTCACGATAGACAATGCTCCCGTTTTCTCTATTGAGCCCGAACTTTAAATAACCTAAGGCATGTCAGTGATTAGGAAAAAGACTTACGAGTGCTGGAACTGAATATATAACTTAGCAGTAATGGGTGTGTCGGGTGGGTTGAGTAACGGGTCAAAATGGTAAATTTAGTTTTGTACTTTTATGTAGGGTTGGATTGTCCCGAAACACTTTTTGTCCAAAAACTTTACAAGTGATTAGACTGTCAAATAAGTATGTAATCATAATAACTATATAGTTTTAATAATAAATAGTTCTTTTTTAAATGTTGGAAGTTTGCTGCTTTAAAATACACTTTGGGTGATGTTCAAACCATTTGATCATGTTTCCTGTAAAGCTAATCCCCCCATGTTGTCATCAATTAAAGTGTAGCTTAGACATTAAGAGTTTTGCATTCTTACCCTTAGCAAAATCTTCAAGATCTCTTTCATATTGATCAATAAGCATTTTGTGTTCGAAAAATCTTTTCATCCTATATTCAAACTGATCTTTGTACGGTTCTAAACCAGGATCTAGATCCAAAAATTTTAAACTTTTCATGTCTGATTTGATGTTTTTCGTTGCTGAAAGGTCATCAGTCATGACCGTGTGATCATGCTTTGCCTGAGAACAAATGCACCAAGTTATGCTCAAGGTTTTTCAACTTGATCAAATGTCACTTATACCCTTTAATAAAGACAAAGTAACGGAAATAATATAATTCATGTTTGTTTTGAAATTTTAAAAAACAATCTGTAATTCATTCTAAATATTGTAAATAAAAAAAAAACGACATGAGTGAAGAATGATAGTGAGGTAATACGATAAAGTGTAAATCAGAATTATAAGGCTATAGGGTATGGGGACCGTCCCCCACCCCGTCGAGCTCCGGCGACGCCGGCAAACCATCCCGCCCCCCGTCCCGTCCTCAGCGTCGAGTTCTTGCCGGTGGCGACGATCCGCTTTTTGGTGGGCCCCCTTCATTTTTTACTGTTAAAATAAAAAAAAAATATTAACTTCGGAATCGGATTGAGTTAATGGTTGAATCGGAGTTGCAGCTTTATGTTGTTGAAAGAACAAAGGAGAGAAAGATGGTGGTGGCTGGTTATGATGAATTACTAGGGTTTGTTTAGTTTTGATTAGGAGTTATTATAAAAAAAAGGTAAAACCACATGTCTCGGGAATACACAAAGGCAACATAAATTTGAAATATTAAAATCTAGTTTAGGATTTGTTTGAAGTCCGATGAAATCTTAAAATCTGGTTTTTTTTATTAAGTTTATGTTTTTTTATTAAGTTTATGTTTTTTTTTATGTTTATGTAATGTGTTTTTAATATTAATGAAAATATTCTGTTAGTTTATTTGTTAAATGTTAAAAAAAAGTAGAAGATTAAAAAAATATAAAAGTGGTGGGGAGGACTATGACTAGGACCATCCTCCATACCCTCTAGTTTTGTGGGATGTACCATCCTTGGGAGTACTATGACGTGGCGCCTACGTGGCGGATCATCCTCCCTTGGAGGACCATCACCATACCCTCTAACCTAAACATTTTTTAAGAGAAACTATAGAAAGTATTAATTAGTAATAAATTACACAAAATGAGAGACAAACTGTACTTTTGAAATTGAAATTTGAATCGAGAACAAAACTAAATTAGATGAAGAGGCAAAACATGGAATCTATTGAAGGATTTATAAATAACCTAAAAGTTAAACACACTCATTGTTATACATAAATTTCGTGTGAGTTTTGAAGTTTTAAACTTAAAACAATAAAATTTAATACAGCAATATCTATAAATAACGTAAAAGTTAATTACACATAACAATTCATTAAAATTCAAAACATAAAAATATAAAACTAATGAATTTTAAGACAAATAAAATACCGACATGACTGAAATGCATACCAAATATTGGACATTGCATGTCCACTGTATCAACCAAAATCTGGTAAGTAAGTTTACAACATAATAATATAGTACTGTCTTGAAACATAAACGATAACATAACGTTCCAACTAAATACATAGATAACCAAAATATGTTGTTCAAAAAGAGTTTGTACGAAAACCACAAAACAAACTACTTGGAGACCTTCTTAAAAATACTCATAAGTGTATAATTAAAAGAAACTTAAATAATGTGACGTATTAGGTAAGTTAATGATAAGATTATCACCCGGTAAACTTCATGGATTGAAAAATTATTAATCAAGATACCTAAAATCACAGAATGTGTCTTGGGCGGTCATAAAATAAATTCATAATGCCGCAACAAAAAAACTCATTATTAAAGTTTTAAGGGTTGTAGTGTAATTCGGTTTAAGAAAAGAAGAAAAATAACTATAATAAAATTCGGGCATCACAATATCAACAAACCTTATCGCGATCTCTGTAGTTAACATAATGAGGTGATAGAAGAGGAGAATTCCATGAGGCATGTTCAGCAAAAATGGAGGCCCTCTAATGTGCCTGACTAAACGTTTGACAACCAGCCACTGATTGTAAATATGAACATTCTACCTGTTGGTGCATGCGTCTGTCGACTTCGTCTTGTATCGAGTCTTGTATTGTTTTAGGTTTTTCAGACCACACAAAACAAGAAAATAGGTTTACAGGCAATTTCAAACGAAATTACAAAGTATAATTTCGCTTGAAATCTTCAAATGATTTCAAACGAAATCACATTATTAATTCCGTTTAAAATCGTAATTCCATGTGAACTGATTCCGTTTGAGCATGTTCAAGCGGAATTAGGTTGTCTATAAATAGGAGTGTTCTGATTTCGTTTGAGTGATTGATGTATGTGTGATTCCGAAGCCGAAGTGCTGCCGAAGTGTCATTTCGCTGTAAAACTTTGTCAAATCAATCAGAAAGACAGTTAAAGTGAATATCTAGCTGAATCGAACTCGATATGTCTGTTTCCGCCTTTCATATTGAGTAGAACACATCTAAACGACTCATTTCGGGTCAGAACACGATCCTACATGTGGTATCAGAGCTCAGGAGGAGGAGTTCTACCAGATTCAGCTTGATTTCATCAGATTTTCTAACTTCTACACCTTCTTTTCAAAATTGAACAATATTTCACTGTTAAAATGCTTTGAATTTCACACATTTTGTGCGAAATTGTGTTTTAACAAAGCCTTGAGAGAATTGGACCTAAAATCGAGCTAAAACCTAATCAATTTGACAAAATTTGGACCGAAATGATGATGTCAGCGTAATTCCGTTTGAAATTGCACCTTATTTCACACGGAATTGGTTATTTTGCTTGAAGTTGTTGTTAATTCCGCACAGAATTAGTATTTTGCTTGAGTAATTCCGTTTGTAATCACTATTCCGGTTCAGAGTGTAATTCCGTTTGAAAGTTTCAAACGAAATCAGTAATTCCGCTTCAAATAGTGATTCCGCTTGAGTTGGTATTCCGTTTGAAACTGGTTTGCAGGTAATTTCACTTCAACAGGTGATTCCGTTTAAAAGGGTATTCCATTTGAAGAGGCTAATTTCGCTTGAAGAGTTAATTCCGTTTGAAAGTGCCTGTTTTGTGAAAAAGTTTACCGAATCATGGAAGAAGAATTTTATAACGCGTTTGCTACATCTCCGACTACTCCAACTGACATTGCTAAGAACATGAACATGGAAAATGAGACTGGAATTTTGCAAAAACCCCCGAAGCTAATGGGAATTGAGGAGTATTATGGTTGGAAAGACCGATTTGAAAATTGGGTTCAAGCTAATCATTTGAGGTCTTGGGAATGTGTTGAGAAAAAGTATGTGCTACCACGTACAGACTTGGGAGTTGAAAAGAAAATTTTTGAATTTACGGATAAAGAACGTGATATGTACAAAGCAGAAAAGATGATGATCAGTTTGTTACAGCAAGCTATCAAAGAAGACATATTCGTATTGCTTCAACATGATAAAACTTCACGTTCAATTTGGGAAGCTCTTCGAATCAAATTTGAGGGAAGTGAGAAAATGATCAAGAGTAAAAAATCATTGTTAAAGAAAGAATTTGATTTATTTTCAAGTTTGCCTGGAGAAGATACAAAGAAATTGATTGAAAGATACTGTCACTTAGTAAGATCAATGTCATTGTTAAATATCAACAAAGATCGTGAGGAATGGGTTGACAAATTAGCTGATGCATTGCCTCAGAAAGAGTGGGGAACATACTTGATGATTCTGAAGAATACTGGAGAATATGATGGTTTGACAATTTCTCAGTTCATCGAAAAGATTGAAGGACAAGATCTTAAGCAGCAAAAGATTGCTAGGATGAACAATCCAAGTGCACAACAAGATGTTAAGATGTACTTCAAAGGGAGTATTCAGAATGTTGAAGCTAGTCCGAAAGTCCAAACTGCTTTCAGTGCAGAAAATTCATCTGGATCTGTTAATCAAAGTTCAAACAGCAGCAGTGGATTCTCTTCATATCCAAGTGTGAATCCAAAGAATTCAACATCAAATCATCAGTTTCAAAGCTCAAATAGCAGTAGTGGTCAAGTTTTAAATTGCAACATCGCATTACATCTTCAGAATGGCCAAAATTTCTCTGAAGAGGTTGTTAAAGGTCATATGTCATTACTTGCTACAGTGTTAGAATCATATGAATGTTTGGTTACTGGAAGGATCGGAAATCCTATGCTGACGAAAGAGGATTACGATCAGATAGATGCAGAAGAGATGGAATTAATGGACATTAAATGGTGTCTAGCTAGTGTTTTGAGGAGAGCTGAAAAGTTTAAGATGATTACAGGAAGAGATGATTCCAGAGATGCTAATGTTTCTACTTTGGGTTTTGATAAATCTAAAGTTACTTGTTTTCGATGCAGGGAGAAAGGACATTTCAAGAGAGAATGTAAAAATGGAGAAGCAAGTGGAGCACATAATCCGTTTGGTGGAAATGATTACTATCAGAAAGCCATTTATTAACAAATTGCTCATCAACCGTATCAACAAAAGGAACCACAAACTGCTCATGCTAAAATGATCGTAGAAGCAAATAAGAAAGCTTATTATGGTATAATCGATCAAGATGATGAAAAAGTGGCTGAAGGTTTCAGTTGTCACAAATACATTCCACCTGATTCCAAAAAGGCAGCTCTCATTGCACAAATTATTCAAGAGCCAGTGTTTGATCAATCATCATCTGATGACAGTGATGATGAAGAAGTATTGCATATTAATGTTGCAAAAACTCATTTACTCCTGAAAGTTTTGAATTTTATTTTGCAGATAGATTGAAGAAGCTAAAGGAGAAACGCAGCAAAAGAAAAGAAACAAAGTGAAGAAGATAAAGCTACTGAGCAGGCAGTTGAAGTTGAGGAAATGGTTGCAGCTGAAAAAGTGGTTGAAGTTGAAAAGATAGTCGAAGTTGAAAAGATTATCGAAGTTGAAAAATTTGTTGAAGTCATCAAACCGTGTATAAAGTGTTCGGAACCATGCAAGCTGTGTGAAGAAAAAGATGAAAAATTGAGTGAGCAAGATAAAATGAAAGAGACATTATTGTTCAATCTCAACTATGTGAAAGAATCGTATGATGTATTGAATAGAACAGTAACTGGTCTACAAAAGACAAATTCTTAAAGAGAAGATGCGTTGACAATGATGAATGCTACGATGATGACAAAGCAGAAGGCCATTAATCATTACATTGAAGAATGTGCTAAACTGAAGCAAGAGTTAGAGACAGAAAGGATTGAAAACGAAAGAATCAGATGTTTACTTCAAAGTTATTCTAGTTCTGATTATTTGATTGATCAAATTTATCCAACTGTTGCAGGTTTTGAAGCATTTCAAGACAAGAAGTCTGAAGAAAAGGATACTGGTAAGAAACAGAGTGCAAATTATAACAAGCGACCGCCCCCGATCTGGGAAGGTTATTCTCCTAGAAAACCAAATGAGGAGCAAGTCGAAAAGGCTGTCAATATAAAGCTAAAATCCGAAACAACTGATGAGTTACCAGAAAATATTGACATCACATTTACATCGTCTGACACTGATCATGAGTCTGAGTTAATAAAAAAGGTGGTGGATCAGGTGTTGGATAAAGATGAAGAGTCAGAGTCAAAGTCTGAGTCAGGGAGTTCGAGTTTGTCGGTATAAAGTTGAAGTTGAGGAAATAGTTGCAGCTGAAAAAGTGGTTGTAGCTGAAAAAGTGGTTGAAGTTGAAAAGATAGTCGAAGTTGAAAAGATTATCGAAGTTGAAAAATTTGTTGAAGTCATCAAACCGTGTATAAAGTGTTCGGAACCATGCAAGCTGTGTGAAGAAAAAGATGAAAAATTGAGTGAGCAAGATAAAATGAAAGAGACATTATTGTTCAATCTCAACTATGTGAAAGAATCGTATGATGTATTGAATAGAACAGTAACTGGTCTACAAAAGACAAATTCTGAAAGAGAAGATGCGTTGACAATGATGAATGCTACGATGATGACAAAGCAGAAGGCCATTAATCATTACATTGAAGAATGTGCTAAACTGAAGCAAGAGTTAGAGACAGAAAGGATTGAAAACGAAAGAATCAGATGTTTACTGCAAAGTTATTCTAGTTCTGATTATTTGATTGATCAAATTTATCCAACTGTTGCAGGTTTTGAAGCATTTCAAGACAAGAAGTCAGAAGAAAAGGATACTGGTAAGAAACAGAGTGCAAATTATATCAAGCGTCCGCCCCCGATCTGGGAAGGTTATTCTCCTAGAAAACCAAATGAGGAGCAAGTCGAAAAGGCTGTCAATATAAAGCTAAAATCCGAAACAACTGATGAGTTACCAGAAAATATTGACATCACATTTACATCGTCTGACACTGATCATGAGTCTGAGTTAATAAAAAAGGTGGTTGATCAGGTGTTGGATAAAGATGAAGAGTAAGAGTCAAAGTCTGAGTCAGGGAGTTCGAGTTTGTCGGTATAAAGTTGAAGTTGAGGGAATGGTTGCAGCTGAAAAAGTGGTTGCAGCTGAAAAAGTGGTTGAAGTTGAAAAGATAGTCGAAGTTGAAAAGATTATCGAAGTTGAAAAATTTGTTGAAGTCATCAAACCGTGTATAAAGTGTTCGGAACCATGCAAGCTGTGTGAAGAAAAAGAAGAAAAATTGAGTGAGCAAGATAAAATGAAAGAGACATTATTGTTCAATCTCAACTATGTGAAAGAATCGTATGATGTATTGATTAGAACAGTAACTGGTCTACAAAAGACAAATTCTAAAAGAGAAGATGCGTTGACAATGATGAATGCTACGACGATGACAAAGCAGAAGGCCATTAATCATTACATTGAAGAATGTGCTAAACTGAAGCAAGAGTTAGAGACAGAAAGGATTGAAAACGAAAGAATCAGATGTTTACTGCAAAGTTATTCTAGTTCTGATTATTCGATTGATCAAATTTATCCAACTGTTGCAGGTTTTGATGCATTTCAAGACAAGAAGTCTGAAGAAAAGGATACTGGTAAGAAACAGAGTGCAAATTATAACAAGCGTCCGCCCCCGATCTGGGAAGGTTATTCTCCTAGAAAACCAAATGAGGAGCAAGTCGAAAAGGCTGTCAATATAAAGCTAAAATCCGAAACAACCGATGAGTTACCAGAAAATATTGACATCACATTTACATCGTCTGACACTGATCATGAGTCTGAGTTAATAAAAAAGGTGGTGGATCAGGTGTTGGATAAAGATGAAGAGTCAGAGTCAAAGTCTGAGTCAGGGAGTTCGAGTTTGTCGGTATAAAGTTGAAGTTGAGGAAATGGTTGCAGCTGAAAAAGTGGTTGCAGCTGAAAAAGTGGTTGAAGTTGAAAAGATAGTCGAAGTTGAAAAGATTATCGAAGTTGAAAAATTTGTTGAAGTCATCAAACCGTGTATAAAGTGTTCGGAACCATGCAAGTTGTGTGAAGAAAAAGATGAAAAATTGAGTGAGCAAGATAAAATGAAAGAGACATTATTGTTCAATCTCAACTATGTGAAAGAATCGTATGATGTATTGAATAGAACATTAACTGGTCTACAAAAGACAAATTCTGAAAGAGAAGATGCGTTGACAATGATGAATGCTACGATGATGACAAAGCAGAAGGCCATTAATCATTACATTGAAGAATGTGCTAAACTGAAGCAAGAGTTAGAGACAGAAAGGATTGAAAACGAAAGAATCAGATGTTTACTTCAAAGTTATTCTAGTTCTGATTATTTGATTGATCAAATTTATCCAACTGTTGCAGGTTTTGAAGCATTTCAAGACAAGAAGTCTGAAGAAAAGGATACTGGTAAGAAACAGAGTGCAAATTATAACAAGCGTCCGCCCCCGATCTGGGAAGGTTATTCTCCTAGAAAACCAAATGAGGAGCAAGTCGAAAAGGCTGTCAATATAAAGCTAAAATCCGAAACAACTGATGAGTTACCAGAAAATATTGACATCACATTTACATCGTCTGACACTGATCATGAGTCTGAGTTAATAAAAAAGGTGGTTGATCAGGTGTTGGATAAAGATGAAGAGTCAGAGTCAAAGTCTGAGTCAGGGAGTTCGAGTTTGTCGGTATAAAGTTGAAGTTGAGGAAATGGTTGCAGCTGAAAAAGTGGTTGCAGCTGAAAAAGTGGTTGAAGTTGAAAAGATAGTCGAAGTTGAAAAGATTATCGAAGTTGAAAAATTTGTTGAAGTCATCAAACCGTGTATAATGTGTTCGGAACCATGCAAGCTGTGTGAAGAAAAAGATGAAAAATTGAGTGAGCAAGATAAAATGAAAGTGACATTATTGTTCAATCTCAACTATGTGAAAGAATCGTATGATGTATTGAATAGAACAGTAACTGGTCTACAAAAGACAAATTCTAAAAGAGAAGATGCGTTGACAATGATGAATGCTACGACGATGACAAAGCAGAAGGCCATTAATCATTACATTGAAGAATGTGCTAAACTGAAGCAAGAGTTAGAGACAGAAAGGATTGAAAACGAAAGAATCAGATGTTTACTGCAAAGTTATTCTAGTTCTGATTATTTGATTGATCAAATTTATCCAACTGTTGCAGGTTTTGAAGCATTTCAAGACAAGAAGTCTGAAGAAAAGGATACTGGTAAGAAACAGAGTGCAAATTATAACAAGCGTCCGCCCCCGATCTGGGAAGGTTATTCTCTTAGAAAACCAAATGAGGAGCAAGTCGAAAAGGATGTCAATATAAAGCTAAAATCCGAAACAACTGATGAGTTACCAGAAAATATTGACATCACATTTACATCGTCTGACACTGATCATGAGTCTGAGTTAATAAAAAAGGTGGTGGATCAGGTGTTGGATAAAGATGAAGAGTCAGAGTCAAATTCTGAGTCAGGGAGTTCGAGTTTGTCGGTATAAAGTTGAAGTTGAGGAAATGGTTGCAGCTGAAAAAGTGGTTGCAGCTGAAAAAGTGGTTGAAGTTGAAAAGATAGTCGAAGTTGAAAAGATTATCGAAGTTGAAAAATTTGTTGAAGTCATCAAACCGTGTATAAAGTGTTCGGAACCATGCAAGTTGTGTGAAGAAAAAGATGAAAAATTGAGTGAGCAAGATAAAATGAAAGAGACATTATTGTTCAATCTCAACTATGTGAAAGAATCGTATGATGTATTGAATAGAACATTAACTGGTCTACAAAAGACAAATTCTGAAAGAGAAGATGCGTTGACAATGATGAATGCTACGATGATGACAAAGCAGAAGGCCATTAATCATTACATTGAAGAATGTGCTAAACTGAAGCAAGAGTTAGAGACAGAAAGGATTGAAAACGAAAGAATCAGATGTTTACTGCAAAGTTATTCTAGTTCTGATTATTTGATTGATCAAATTTATCCAACTGTTGCAGGTTTTGAAGCATTTCAAGACAAGAAGTCTGAAGAAAAGGATACTAGTAAGAAACAGAGTGCAAATTATAACAAGCGTCCGCCCCCGATCTGGGAAGGTTATTCTCCTAGAAATCCAAATGAGGAGCAAGTCGAAAAGGCTGTCAATATAAAGCTAAAATCCGAAACAACTGATGAGTTACCAGAAAATATTGACATCACATTTACATCGTCTGACACTGATCATGAGTCTGAGTTAATAAAAAAGGTGGTTGATCAGGTGTTGGATAAAGATGAAGAGTCAGAGTCAAAGTCTGAGTCAGGGAGTTCGAGTTTGTCGGTATAAAGTTGAAGTTGAGGAAATGGTTGCAGCTGAAAAAGTGGTTGCAGCTGAAAAAGTGGTTGAAGTTGAAAAGATAGTCGAAGTTGAAAAGATTATCGAAGTTGAAAAATTTGTTGAAGTCATCAAACCGTGTATAAAGTGTTCGGAACCATGCAAGCTGTGTGAAGAAAAATATGAAAAATTGAGTGAGCAAGATAAAATGAAAGAGACATTATTGTTCAATCTCAACTATGTGAAAGAATCGTATGATGTATTGAATAGAACAGTAACTGGTCTACAAAAGACAAATTCTGAAAGAGAAGATGCGTTGACAATGATGAATGCTACGATGATGACAAAGCAGAAGGCCATTAATCATTACATTGAAGAATGTGCTAAACTGAAGTAAGAGTTAGAGACAGAAAGGATTGAAAACAAAAGAATCAGATGTTTACTGCAAAGTTATTCTAGTTCTGATTATTTGATTGATCAAATTTATCCAACTGTTGCAGGTTTTGAAGCATTTCAAGACAAGAAGTCTGAAGAAAAGGATACTGGTAAGAAACAGAGTGCAAATTATATCAAGCGTCCGCCCCCTATCTGGGAAGGTTATTCTCCTAGAAAACCAAATGAGGAGCAAGTCGAAAAGGCTGTCAATATAAAGCTAAAATCCGAAACAACTGATGAGTTACCAGAAAATATTGACATCACATTTACATCGTCTGACACTGATCATGAGTCTGGGTTAATAAAAAAGGTGGTTGATCAGGTGTTGGATAAAGATGAAGAGTCAGAGTCAAAGTCTGAGTCAGGGAGTTCGAGTTTGTCGGTATAAAGTTGAAGTTGAGGAAATGGTTGCAGCTGAAAAAGTGGTTGAAGTTGAAAAGATAGTCGAAGTTGAAAAGATTATCGAAGTTGAAAAGATTATCGAAGTTAAAAAAATTGTTGAAGTCATCAAACCGTGTATAAAGTGTTCAGAACCATGCAAGCAGTGTGAAGAAAAAGATGAAAAATTGAGTGAGCAAGATAAAATGAAAGAGACATTATTGTTCAATCTCAACTATGTGAAAGAATCGTATGATGTATTGAATAGAACAGTAACTGGTCTACAAAAGACAAATTCTTAAAGAGAAGATGCGTTGACAATGATGAATGCTACGATGATGACAAAGCAGAAGGCCATTAATCATTACATTGAAGAATGTGCTAAACTGAAGCAAGAGTTGGAGACAGAAAGGATTGAAAACGAAAGAATCAGATGTTTACTGCAAAGTTATTCTAGTTCTGATTATTTGATTGATCAAATTTATCCAACTGTTGCAGGATTTGAAGCATTTCAAGACAAGAAGTCTGAAGAAAAGGATACTGGTAAGAAACCGAGTGCAAATTATAACAAGCGCCCGCCCCCGATCTGGGAAGGTTATTCTCCTAGAAAACCAAATGAGGAGCAAGTCGAAAAGGCTGTCAATATAAAGCTAAAATCCGAAACAACTGATGAGTTACCAGAAAATATTGACATCACATTTACATCGTCTGACACTGATCATGAGTCTGAGTTAATAAAAAGGTAGTTGATCAGGTGTTGGATAAAGATGAAGAGTCAGAGTCAAAGTCTGAGTCAGGGAGTTCGAGTTTGTCGGTATAAAGTTGAAGTTGAGGAAATGGTTGCAGCTGAAAA
Source organism: Helianthus tuberosus (assembly GCA_030545235.1). Lineage (NCBI taxonomy): Eukaryota > Viridiplantae > Streptophyta > Magnoliopsida > Asterales > Asteraceae > Helianthus > Helianthus tuberosus. The sequence goes on from CM060387.1 coordinate 3,496,263, forward strand.
AGTGGTTGAAGTTGAAAAGATTATCGAAGTTGAAAAAATTGTTGAAGTCATCAAACCGTGTATAAAGTGTTCGGAATCATGCAAGCAGTTTGAATAAAAAGATGAAAAATTGAGTGAGCAAGATAAAATGAAAGAGACATTATTGTTCAATCTCAACTATGTGAAAGAATCGTATGATGTATTGAATAGAACAGTAACTGGTCTACAAAAGACAAATTCTTAAAGAGAAGATGCGTTGACAATGATGAATGCTACGATGATGACAAAGCAGAAGGCCATTAATCATTACATTGAAGAATGTGCTAAACTGAAGTAAGAGTTGGAGACAGAAAGGATTGAAAACGAAAGAATCAGATGTTTACTGCAAAGTTATTCTAGTTCTGATTATTTGATTGATCATATTTATCCAACTGTTGCAGGTTTTGAAGCATTTCAAGACAAGAAGTCTGAAGAAAAGGATACTGGTAAGAAACAGAGTGCAAATGATAACAAGCGTCCGCCCCCGATCTGGGAAGGTTATTCCCCTAGAAAACCAAATGAGGAGCAAGTCGAAAAGGCTGTCAATATAAAGCTAAAATCCGAAACATCTGATGAGTTACCAGAAAATATTGACATCACATTTACATCGTCTGACACTGATCATGAGTCTGAGTTAATAAAAAAGGTGGTTGATCAGGTGTTGGATAAAGATGAAGAGTCAGAGTCAAAGTCTGAGTCAGGGAGTTCGAGTTCGTCGGTCAACAGTACAAAGTCGTCAGTTAAACGGGCTTACAATAAAGAATTCTTGTTATCAAAATATAATTTGAGTGATGAACCAATCAAAGTGGCATATACTTTGAATGATTCAGACAAATTACATTCTGATGAGGAATTTCCAATAAGAGGTGTTAAACTTAAAATGATCAAAAATGTTTTCAAATTAACAGAAATTAACATTTCTGAAATAAAAGATGAAAATCTTTCTAAAAAACTTAGACCTTACACCTCAAGAGTTCAACAAAGATTAAACAAGAAAAAGGGTTACAATTCTGGTTCTGGTTATCAAAAGAAACCAAACCATAATGGTAATTTCAAAAATAAAGGACTTGGTTTTATTCCACCGAAAAATCATAAAAATGAGAAAACTTATAAACCAAAAACTGTATTTGTTTCAGGGAAAAGTTCAGAAGAAGAACAAAAGAGCTCATTCTGGAAGCAAACAAACAAAGAGTTCTTTGCAAAAAAACAAAAGATTGAAAAGAATAGAGCTTACCAGAGAAAGGAAACAAGAACCTGTTATCGATGTCAGGAAGTTGGTCACATTTCCTGGAATTGTCCATTGGCAACCAAAACAAAACAGGAAGTTGTTTCTAAACTCAAAGAAACGATTGTTGATAAAGCCGAACCACCAACTGAAAGATTCAAAGTTTTTAAAAACTCAATATATGAAGTTGGTGAATGTTCGAAAAGATTTTACAAGAGAAGAGTAAATCTTGACAATTAAAAGTGGATTGTTAAGAAATCAGATGTGAAATCTAGCAATGAATCTGATTCCACAAAGTCAGAGGAGCCACAAGTTGAGATAAAAATTGAAACATTAGTACCGCCAATGGATGATGTCAATTTTCCACTATTGCAGGCTGAAAATTTTAAATCAAAAGTTGGAAAAGTTGAGATCTCGAATCAATTCTATTCTGAAAAGAAAGAATTTGATGTCGAAAAAGCTTTTAATGAAAATGTTAAAAAGATTTTTGGGAAGATGGTCGATGGTAAGGTAAAAGGGGTAAAGGATTTTTATGAAACAAAGAAAGCATCTTACTACCCAAGTGAAGTTGAGGAGGAAACATCCAAGTTTGGTGAAGCTTGGATGTCTGTTTTTCATAAGTGAGAAGTATGACTTGCCGGAGCTTCCAGGTTGGTAAGTGTGAAGCAGGTATCGGCATATTTCTTGAGAAATTCACGAAAGTGATTTCGATTTACAAGTGGTAAATCAGGGACATTAAGTTGTACTTGATTTTCTACAAGTGGTATTTGATGTTTGAACTTAAAACTGTTATATTTTCCAAGTGGTTGATAGAACAAAGTGATGAATTGATCCCCGATCCTACATGTGGTTTTATTAAATCAACAAAACTAATTTTCCAGAAAAAACCATTTGATTAAAACAAACTTAATTGTTTTGAAATCATAATGAGAAAATAGTTTGTTGTAAGGGGGAGTTCTGATTGTTTATGCCAAGTGGATGGCGAATTGAAGTGAATCGATATCAGTCGTCACTTTACTTGTATAGTTTGTTTTCAAATTTCCTTTAAATGATTTTGAATTTTACGGGGAGTAAGAATTTTAAAAAAATCCAAAAACATTTGAAAATTTGAAAAAAGACAAAAACATGATAAAATTCAAAAATGAGTTTTTGTTGTAAAAAGAGGAAATGATAGTACATCAGTAGACGATCACAGCATGCTAAAGAAATGGAAAGTCAAATGTGATAAACGGTTTCACTGATGATGTGCCAGTAGGTTTTTACACATTTAGTAGATTGTGACGAGATATAAACCTAAATTTCAAACTTACTTATATCGTGGGGAACATCTCTCGGATATATGGGTAACCCCCGAAATCTTGTTTGAAAGGTCCCTTTTTCTAAGATACTAGGTCTTTATACTTAGTGATATCTGGGATATTATCCCGGGACTTCTGATTTTGCGGAAGCAATGGCCTAGTCCCCGGAGAATACTTTACGCTTGCTTGAAATATAGCCCACACTCATCATAAAAAATGATGAAACATTGAAAAATGCTAATCATGTGCTGTTGAAGAAAAGATTCTATAAAGGGAACACACCAAAAGTCGAAGCCGTCATCTCTCTGATTTTGCGGAAGCAATAGCCTGAGCTCTCACGGCCCTCGCAATTTAACCCTTTACAGATATCATCTAGGTATACTCACCTGTAAGACTGAATATTGGGATCTGGATACGGGAGTATATTCTGAGGTGGGACACGCGAATAAGTTTAAGTGCTTAAAACATTAATCTCGTATCTCGAAACAGTTGAACTTTGTGTGAAAATTTAAGTGGATCAGTACACTGACAATCTAAGTGAATCGTTTATAACTGAAAATGTTTAAAGCTTAATGGTGTTGGTGATTTGTCTCAAAAACTGATTTGATCCTCTTACACAAACTCACAAAAATATTGTTTGTAAATATTTTCGTATTACATATAAACACACTGAAAATCTTAGAAAAACCCAAAAAAATGTGTTTTAGCATAAATTTTTGAAAAATTCAAAAAGATTTTCGACGACTGATGTTGGAGAGCTGATTTTCAAAATTCCAAGTGCAAAACATGATGACAATCAGTGAGGGGGAGTCAGTTTGAAAGATGAAAAGTTTTTGAAAGAAAAATGTTTTTATTACAAGAGGTTCATTAAAGTTTAAAAATGTTAAATCATTTTGTATGATGTATGAAAATGATATTTGTGTCAATTTGTAAATTTGTGAAATTTATTGTGAGGTAGAGACTTGTGCAGGAAATAGTAGAGCCAGGAATTGGTCCTAAACCTGTGGAAAGAGTTTGAGCCAGGTTACGATCTGGAACTGGAGATGAAGAGAAGACAGAGATTGAGAAAGTTTTACATTATCAGATACTTTGAAAGAATTCGAAGAAGACTGATAAAGACTGAAGATGTTGAAGACTCAACACTGAAGACTCGTCAACATTCGAGGGGGAGTCTGTTGGTGCATGCGTCTGTCGACTTCGTCTTGTATCGAGTCTTGTATTGTTTTAGGTTTTTCAGAGCACACAAAACAAGAAAATAGGTTTACAGGCAATTTCAAACGAAATTACAAAGTATAATTTCGCTTGAAATCTTCAAATGATTTCAAACGAATTCACATTATTAATTCCATTTGAAATCGTAATTCCATGTGAACTAATTCCGTTTGAGCATGTTCAAGCGGAATTAGGTTGTCTATAAATAAGAGTGTTCTGATTTCGTTTGAGTGATTGATGTATGTGTGATTCCGGAGCCGAAGTGCTGCCGAAGTGTCATTTCGCTGTAAAACTTTGTCAAATCAATCAGAAAGACAGTTAAAGTGAATATCTAGCTGAATCGAACTCGATATGTCTGTTTCCGCCTTTCATATTGAGTAGAACACCTCTGAACGACTCATTTCGGGTCAGAACACGATCCTACACTGCCGAAGTCGAAGATAAGAGTTTTTTATTTATTTCTTGAGGCATGAACTTTTAGTTTTTGTTTCCTTGATCTTCCATTATGAAAGTAAAAAATCAATCACTCTGCAAGTAGGAATTGAAACAAAGAGTAAAAAGCTTGAGTAAAGAAAATATATAAAATAATATATATTATTATATTATTATTACTATCTGCTCCATCACCTTCACTGATATGGGTTCATCCAGAACTCCATATTACGCTCGTCGTACTTCCAGATGAGCGTTCTCCAACCTGTCTCGTCCTCTCGCTACTCTCTAAAATTTCTTCTCCGAAAGTTCGAAGCTCTTGCACATTTTCTGCACTCATTGGGGGTGCAGGTGCTGGTACTGGGTCTGGATACTGGGGCATGGGCTCCTCCCGAGGGTACGGATTCTCTAAGATCTACCTAATGTATTCATCGTTATCGTAGTAGGGATCTAGAGGGTCCAGACCTGGATAGGCTACTAAGTTCGGCATGGGTTCGTCGGTTAAGTGGTAGCGTTGCACATAATCCCTATGATCATCAAACCATGGATCGTAGTCTGGGTCAAAAGGATTAGGGGTCGGGCTGGTATCCTAGGTATCTCCTCTGGGTTGAAATCATGAATTTGGACTTGGTTTTCTGGGTTGTTTTCTATCTCCACAGGCTGCGTGGGAAATAAAGGTAAGGGTTTTGGGGCTATGTGTTGCTCCAGGTTTGGGTCGGCAGCTGTGGTTGCTAGGATATGAAAATTGGCTAAGCTCCTATTAAGCATTTCCTGTGTGTGGGCATCTGTTTCTCGCTTAGCTGCTGCTAGGACTCTCTGCTGTTGCAACTTCCTCATTCTCTTCCTATGCTCGTGTGCTCCCTTACTGAACCATCCTCTCTTTTTTCTGAGGGAATGGCTCTTCAGACTGAGCCTTAAACAAAAACATTCCTTCTTCATTGTCAGCTGTATACCAGAGAGGGCAGACTATGAAGAGGTACCTTCACTCCTAGGTGAATCGGACAACTGACGATAAGTGTCTAAGGGTCCTTGATCACTCATACTGTAAACTAACAAATAGTCAAATAACACACAACAATAAAATACAGACATGCACGTATTTTCATAATAAATTTCCTAACAAATTAAATAATATCTTGGTGTCAGCAGAACACTTCTGTGGCTAAATCAGTGGGTTAGCTCTGATACCACCTTCTGTTGCAACCCCCGTCCCCTATCTGTCCCAGGAACGGGAGGCCGCGAGACCAGTGTGGGTGGTATCGGTGTTTATTATTTTGGCGGCGGAAATTTCATCAGGACCGTAGTTAGGAAATATTTATCAGAGTAAATACCACGCTTTTATAATATTAAACATATTGGGATAAACCCAAGTTTTCATTACAAACTGTTTTATAGGGATAAATCCCTATTTTATTGAATAAAACATCTTCTTTTATTTAGGTAACTTTTAGAGCCACTTTTCCAAGCCTTCAGTGTTGTCCAGCTGGCTTCTAGTTGGCTTTCACATTTTTTTATCTGAAACGCGTTTAAAAACATTTTGTCAGTGGAAAATACTGGTGAGTGAATCCCAGTTTAATCCAGAAGAGTTTTATCCTTTAACAGTATTGAGAGCTATTACAACTACACAATTACCCATTCAGTATTTAAGGTTTTGTAAAAACAGTTTACAAAAAGGAGATTACTCACATTGCTGTCTTAGACTTCTTTTAAGGGTTTCCTGGTAGTTATTTATTAATTACACAAATGTACATATATTAGTATAATAACCCTGTTGGTGCACTACATCTGTCGACTTCGTCTTGTATTGAGTCTTAGTCTTAGAATGTTAGATTAGGGCACATTGTACTAGATTTCCCGAGAAAGTTGATTTCACATATATGGACATGTCCATATGTGGGAAACCTCATGTCCGTATGTGGGAAACCTCATGTCCGTATGTGGGAAACCTAGAAGAGGGGTTTCGCTTATATGTACAATAGGGGTTTCGCTTTTATGGACATCATGTCCATATGAGCGAAATCTCAGACCCTATATATACCCCAAGTATGAAATCATTTGGAACAGTTCTTGTGATCCATACCGAGGTGCTGCCGGTTTGAGATTTGGCTGTAAACGTTGTTATATCAATCAGAAAGGTGATTTAAGTGAAGATCTATCTGTTTCTACGTTGATTACTTGTTTTCCGCACCTGTAATTGACCAAAACTCCTCTGATAGACTCGTTCGGGTCAGAATACGATCCTACAAGTGGTATCAGAGCTTCAGGAGGAGGAGTTCTACAGAGATTTGTTGGATTTCATCATAAATTCTTACTTCTACACCTTCTTTTTTCATCAGAACGAGATTTAACGGTCGGAATTCGCTCAAAATTTCACAGATTGTAGATGATTGAACATAAACAAACCCTGGAAAGTTTCGGACTGAAATTTGGACTAAAAATGGACCAAATTACCTTCGAACATGATTTCGCTTATACGAACAACCAGTGATTTCGCTTATAAGGTCTTTCAGGTTTCGCTCCAAAGTACACCCAAGTGACCTAATTTCGCTCATCTAGACACCTAGAGTTTCTGATTTCGCTCTTAAGGTCACCAAAACTCTGATTTCTCTCATGTGTACACCCATTAACCTGATTTCACTTTTGTGTCAACCCTAAGCACCTGATTTCGCTTTTGTGTCATCTGTTAATCCTAATTTCGCTTTTAGGACACTCAAGAAACCTAATTTCGCTTTTGTGACACCCAAGGAACCTGATTTCGCTCATAAGTACATGTGTTTGAATTACGTACATTGAAAAATGGATACTGAGTTCTACAACGCATTCGCAACATCTCCGACTACTCCGGGTGAAATTGCTAAGAACATGAACATGGAGAATGAAACCGGAACAATGCAAAAACCCCCGAAACTTATGGGAATTGAGGATTATCACGGATGGAAGAAACGGTTTGAGAATTGGGTTCAGGAGAATCATTTAAAGGCTTGGGAAAGTATTGAAACTCAGTATGAGTGGCCACAAAGCTCAATGGGAGTTGATAAAATCATTTCAGAATTCACGGAGCAAGAAAGAGTGAGTTACAAAGGAGAAAAGATGATGATCAATTTGTTACAACAAGCTGTTAAAGAAGATATATTTGTGTTGCTTCAACATGAAGAAAATGCTTATTCTATTTGGGAAGCTCTTAAAAAGAAATTTGAGGGAAGTACTGAGATGTTACAGAGTAAAGCAGCATTACTTAAAAAGGAGTTTGAACTGTTTACATGCATGCCTGGTGAAACCACAAAGACTCTTATTGAAAGATACTATCATCTTGTACGCACCATGTCACAGTTAAAAAATACAAAAACTCCAGCAGAATGGGTTGAAAAGCTTGCTGATGCGTTACCGCAACAGGAATGGGGTACATATCTGATGATATTGAAGAATTCCGGACAGTTTAGCAGGTTATCGATTGCACAGTTTATAGAGAAGCTGGAGGCACAGTATCTGGAGCAGCAGAAAATTGCTAGAATGAACAGTTCTACTCATCAACAAGATATTAAATTGTACTATAAAGGAAATGTTCAAACTGCTGAAGCAAGTCCAAAGATACAAACTGCATTTAGTGCTGGAAATCAGTCTACACCTAGTAGTCAAGGATCAATCAACACTAGTGGGTTCTCAACGGTGAATCCTCCAAGTGTTCAAAGTTCATCTGCTGGAAATGGTCATCTAATTCAGTGCAATGTAGCTTTACATCTTCAAAATGGACAAAATTATTCTGAAGAGATTGTAATTAATCATATGGGATTATTGCTCACTGCATTAGAGTCTTATGAAGGGTTGATTGGCGGAAGAATTGGTAATCCGATGCTCACAAAGGAAGATTATGACCAAATTGATGCAGAGGAGCTGGAACTGATGGATATTAAATGGGCCTTAGCTGGTGTTTTGAGGAGAGCAGAAAAAATTAGATTGGTTACAGGAAGAAATGATTTCTTGGATGCAAACCTTTCTAATGTAGGATTTGATAAATCTAAAGTTGTCTGTTTTCGTTGCAGGGAGAAAGGTCACTTTAAAAGAGAATGCAAGAATCAGGAGCCGAGAGGAGCAAAGGAGTAGTCTGGGAAAGATGATTACTATAGGAAAACCATTTATCAGCAAATCACTCATCAACCGCATCAACAAAAAGAAGCTCAAACGGCACATGGAAGAATGATCGAGGATGCAAACAGGAAAGCTTATTATGGCATTGTTGATCAAGATGATGAGAAAATGGCTGAAGGTTTTAGCTGGGACAAGTTTATTCCAGCTCATTCAAATGTTCAAGCGTTTATTGCACATATTGTTCGAAAGCCAGAAATGTTGAAGGAATGGATGGATGTGTTATCTGATGAAGAGAAAAGTGAAGATGAAGGATCTGTTTCATCAGAAAATAGTTCATCAGAAACAAGTGATGATGAAGAGATGGAGCAGATAAATTTGGGAAAAACTCATTTATCTTCTGACACTTTTGAATTTTATTTTGCAGAAAAATTGAAGAAACTAAAAGAGAAGAAAGTTGCAAAAGAATTGAAAGAAGTCAAAGTGGTTGAGAAGATTGTGGAAGTTGAAAAGATAGTTGAAGTCGAGAAGATCGTTGAAATCACGAAACCTTGTCTTACATGTTTAGAGTCATGTAAACAATGTATAGAAAAGGATGAGAAGTTTAGTGAGTTAGAAAAATTGAAAGAAAAGTTGTTGTTTGATGTAAAAAATTTGAAAGAGTCATATGATGTATTGAACAGAACTGTGAATAGTCTGGAAAAGACTAACTCTGAAAGAGAGAAAGCTTTGAAGATGTTGAATGCTACTATGATGACAAAGCAGAAAGAGATCAACTTGTACATAGAAGAATGTGCAAAGTGGAAGAAAGAGTTGGATAGTGAAGCAACTGAGAACGAAAGAATCATAAGATTGTTACAAAGTTACAAAGGTTGTGACTACATAATTGATAGAATTTATCCAACAGTTGAAGGATTTGAAGCGTTTAAAGGTGAAGAAACAAAGCCAAAGAAGAAAAAGGATACTGGTAAGAAACAGGGTGTCTGTTATAATAAGTGTCCACCTCCGATTTGGGAAGGGTACTCATCTAGGAAACCTAACGAGGAAGAACTAAAACAGGCGGTCAATATTAAGTTAGAATCCGAGATAACTGATGTTTTACCGGACAATATTGATGTCACGTTCACAGCGTCCGATACAGATCATGAGTCAGAACTGATAAAACGAGTGGTCGATCAGGTGTTGGATAAGGATGAGGAGTCAGAGTCAAAGTCCGAGTCCGAAAGTTCGTGTCAGTCTGTCAGGAGTTCGAGTTCGTCCGAAAAGAGTTCAAAATCATCGGGAAAACGGGTTTATAGTAAAGAATTTTTGTTGTCAAAATCTAATTTGAATGACGAAACATTTGAAGTTGTATACACTTTGAATGATTCTGACAAATTATATTTTGATAAAGAGTTTCCAATAAGAAGTGTTCGTTTTGACATGATAAAAAAGGTTTTCAAAATGACAGAAATTAATATTTCTGAAATAAAAGATTTAAATCTTTCTGAAAAACCTAAAAAGTACACTTCAAGATTTCAACAGCGTTTAAACAAGAAAAAGAGTTACAATTCTGGTTCTGGTTTTCAAAAGAAACCTAACCAAAATCGTAACTACAAAAAGAAAGGTCTTGGTTTTATTCCACTTGAAAACTATAAAAATGAAAAATTTTCTAAAAATACAAAATTTGTTTCAGGACCATCTGCTGAAGAAGAGAAGAAGAGCTCATTTTGGAGACAAACAAATCAAGAATTCTTAGCTGAGAAAAAGAAGAATGAAGTTCAGAGAACAGAAACCAGAACCTGTTTCCGATGCAATGAAGCTGGTCACATTGCATGGAACTGTCCGAAAGCGACAAACACAAAACAGGAAGTTTCTGGAAAACTGAAAGAAGTTGTTGTTGATAAAACCGAACCACCAACTGAAAAATTTAAAGTTTTCAAAAATTCAACATTTGAAGTTGGTGAATGTTCGAAGAGATTTTACAGGCGAAGAGTGAAACTTGACAACCAAAAATGGGTTGTTAAGAAATCAGAAGTAAAATCTGACGATGAATCTGATTCCACAAAATCAGAGGAGCCACAGTTTGATGAGAGTGATGAAAACTCAGTTCCTTCAATGGATGATGAGAACTTTCCACCATTGAGGACTGAGAATTTTAAACGAAAAGTTGGTAAAGTTGAAATCTCAAATCAGTTTTATTCTGAGAAGGATAATTTTGATGTTGAGAAAGCTTTTAATGGGAATGTAAAGAAGATTTTCGGAAAAATGGTTGATGGAAAGGTGAAAGGGGTAAAGGAGTTTTATGCTAAAAAGAAAGCAACTTATACTCCAACAGCTTCTGAATTGAAAACACCCAAGGCTGGTCAGGCTTGGGTGGACATTTTCTTTGCTTGAAAAACCTGACTTGCCGGAGATCCCAAGTTTATATCGTGGATCAGGAATCGGCATCATTCATTTTTTAAAGTGTTTGTATGAAAGTTGTTAAAATTGTTAAAATTTTACAGGATAATAAAAGTGTTAAATTTTACAGATTGAGGAATTGCCGGAGCTTCCAGGTTGGTAAGTGTGAAGCAGGAATCGGCATCTTGAGTAGTAAAATGGTTTGTATAGATGTTTTATTCCTACATGTGGTTATATGTTTCGGATATTCTTACAAGTGGTAAGAGGTTGATTCTGACAAAGTGATTACTCAAGGTCATTAGGTTGAACTTGATGTAATCCTGATACAAGAGATTGAATGGACAATATGATGAACCATACCCCTAATTTTACAAGTCGTAAAATCAACAAAACTTATTTTCCGGACAAATCATTTTGGTTAAAACAAAGTTAAGTGTTTTGAAATCATAATGAAAAATAGTTTTGTGAAAGGGGGAGTTCTGATTGTTTATGCCAAGTGAATGGCGATTTGAGGCGACTCGATATCGGTTGTCACTTTCTGTATAGTTTGTTTTCAAATTTCTTTAATGTGTTTGCATTTTAGGGGGAGTAGAAAATCAGAAAATCCAAAAACATTTGAAAATTTGAAAAAGACAAAAACATGATAAAATTCAAAAATGAGTTTTGTTGTGTAAAAGAGGAAATGATAGTACATCAGTAGACTGTCACAACATGCTAAAGAAATGTAAAGATAAATTGTGATAAACAATCTCACTGCGGATATGCCAGTAGGTTTTTGCACATTTAGTAGATTGTGACGAGATATAAACCTAAAATTCAAACTTGCTTATTCTGTGGGTAACAACTTCTTGGATATATGGGTAACCCCCGAAATCTTGTTTGAAAGGTCCCTCTTTCTGAGATACTAGGTCTTTATGCTCAGTGATATCTGGGGTATTATCCCGGGACTTCTGATTTTGCGGAAGCAATGGCCTAGTCCCCGGAGAATACTTTCTGCTTGCTTGAAATATAGTGCCGCCCTTAGCAAATTGATGAAACAATAAAATTGATAGTCATTGTTGTTGTAATTCAAAAGATCCTCTAAAGGGGACACACCCAAAAGACGAGTCATGATCTCTCTGCTGAACGGTAGTTCTGACCTGAGCTCTCATGATTCTTCATAATTTATAATCCCTTACAGATATCATCTGTGGTATACTCACCAGTAAGACTGAATATTGGGATCTGGATACGGGAGTATATTCAAGTAGTGGGACACACGGATAAGTTCAAGTCTTTAAAACATTAATATCGTATCTCGGAACAATTGAACTTTGTGTGAGAATTTAAGTGGACCAATATACTGACAATTTAGGTGAATTGTTTAGAACTTAAAACGAAATGAAGCTTAACGGTGTTGGTGACTTGTCTCAAAAACTGATATGATCCTCTTACACGATCTCACAAAAATATTGTTTATAAATATTTCTTTATTGCATTACATTTTCTTTATTTCAAAATCCAAAAAGATTTTCAGTGTGTTTTAGCATAAAATTTCAGAAAATTCAAAAAGATTTTTGACGACTGATATTGAAAAGCTGATTTTCAAAATTCTGAGTACTAAACATGATGAACATAATTTGAGGGGGAGTTTGTTTTTAAAACTGATTATTTTTGTCAAATCTTCAATTGGTTCATCAGATTGGTCTGAAAATCATTGTGTTTGGATTTTAAAGGTGAGTCTGATTATGTTTGAAATATGTATGTGAGAGAAATTTACTTTGTGACAACCCGCACTAAACCAGGTATCCGTACAACTTAATTAATAATTAATTATGGCTTAATTACTGTGCTTGCTTGAACTTGTGAATAAACTGCTACTTGAACACTGATACATGTACTTACTTGCATCATACTTTACTTGCTGTCACTACATTATTTACATGACTGAACCTTAGTGACAAACATGATGCACAAAAAGCACAGTAGCACTATAACGGATAACCTATTGAACATGCTGATAAAGCCAGCATCAGGCAAACACTGCCTCTAAGGCCTGTATGAGCCAGAAATATTTGGCTACACTAGTGGTGAGTGTAGGGATACAAGGGTTGTAGAACTGCGTCTCTAGGAATAAGTCACAATGACTGGATGTGCCTAAAACGTACTCTAAGTACAAAACTCAGCACTTTACATAACAATTCAGCTTTTAGCTAGCTAATAAAGTGCCAAAACTTGAGAAAAATAATACTAGACACTTTCCAAAGTGTCAGAAATAAGTTGTGTCACTAAAAAGGGTATTAACGACACTTTAAAGCTTTGTTAAGCGCTTTAACGGATTACTATCCAACCGAACAACCAGACTATACCCGGAACATGAAAATATTGTTATTTTCATTATTTATCTTCTTCTAAGCCAGTTAGGGTCCCTGATTACCCTAACACCCTTTGTAACGCGTGACACACCACTAACCGGGTTAAGCACTTAACTACCTTACTTAACCTAACTATGTGCCTAACTATCTAGTTGGTTTCGAACTAGACCCCCCCCCCCCTCTCTAACCGGCCCCAACTAGAGAAGACATACCTTGTACCCTTGTGATTATTATAATCCCTTATGTTTAATATCTTATAGACACAAGATCCATTGGTTAAACACATTATGATTTATCTATAAGATCCATGTTTAGTCCAACATAACACACACTTAACATTTCACTCAACACAACTCTCCTCTCTTGCTCTCCACACTCACGGCCGAACACCCCCTTGGCCCTCCATCCATTTTCGAGTTCAATCTTCATATTCCAAGGTTACACAAACATCAAGGGTCACGTATTAGGAAGCTTGGTGCACTCGGAGCTCGAAGGACCTCTTTCCCTAGCTTTTATCCACCTCGTTTGCGCGTAGATTCTTCCCTAGCCTCGAGCTAGTGGTATGTTACTTAAATCACCTTCTTGAACTATTCTAAAGTGGTTAATACGATTTGTAATGGTTAAAACTCGAAATCTTACAAAATGGTGCATTAAAGTCTACTAAAAATGCTATAAGTGATGGTTAGAAGCTCACTAGTTGTGTAAATGTTGTAGTAATTAAAATTTGTGATTATTTAGACCCGATCTATGTTGTGGTAGCTCGGATCACCACTTAACCCAGTTTGGTCATGATCACGAATCGTGACATAAAGTTGTTTTGAATAGAACAAGGGTTAAAGGGTGAAACTCTACCACACGCGAGTCATGAACTTGTGTAAAAATGCTTTACTTATGGAATAGTGTTTAAAACTAGCAGATCTACGTATCTGCAAGTGGTATTTTCAAAGGACCAAGCGTTAAAGAAATCATGCTTTCTAAAAATGGATCTTACACTAACAAGAATGGTTTTTAGAACACACGAGTGTGTAAACACTTGTGTAACACAAAGTTTCGACAAAATAACTATTTTTGTAAAAGTTGACGAGAAGTTGTAAAGACGGAACTTCCATAAAAACGAGGTTTTTACAAAATCGGATTGTTTTATATATAGATCCACTAAAAGTAATGAGATTTACTTCACAGTTTGGATAAATCACAAGTTCATGAAGTTTATGCGATTTATATATATATTTTGACTAGGTTGTGATTTGAACATTGTTTTGGTTGAATGAGAAAAATTGTTGGTTGATTTATAAAAGAAAATGATACGCTTGAAAGCGTGGCCACCTCCAGTTACAGAGGAAACTCTGGCGAAATTTTTCCAAAAACCTAACACTTAGAAATATTTTCACTATAAGTGTTAGAAATACATTTTGACTTGTTTCCAAAATATAAGTTTCGCCACGACTATATTTACAAAACATCGGAGGTGGGATTTTCACAAAATAAACGTGATACATAAATATATTTAGTATATATTTTTCACAACATCACTTGTATAAGTGTTTATGATTATTCTGTGAACGACATAAATATTATTTTTAGAGTAAAAATAATATTACTAAGTATTATTTTGGGGAAATCACATGTATGAAAATATAATATTTTTGAGAAGAATATTCATATTTTGAAGTGGAAATAAGATATATTAAGTGAGACTTAATAGTGTAATCCGAATTATACGAACGCACATGTATTAAATCCCCCATCCTTGGGAAGGAGAATAACTACCAAGTATATACAGAACGTAAACACGAAATAGTTGCCTAACTATTTCCCAAAAACTTAAACCATAAAGCTAAGGCACGGCCGTCCGTCTAATAGAGTTAGCACGTGTAGGTCGTCATACAGCTGATCGATTTGGAGGCATACTTGGTAGAGACGCACCGCTGTGAGTTCATGTCCCCCTTTTCTCTAACTGTTTTCAGTTTTCTTAACTGCGGGGGTGAAATACATGTTACTTTGTTTACAAGTACTTTATACACGGTATGGTTAGCGTACGGAGGTTTATTACTTAGATCATGTGAGTGGGTAGGCAGAAACTGGAGGCCATTAATCCTCATTGTAGGACCGAGGGACGTAAGCGATAGATCTATCTGGGTGTAGCGAGCCCAACTCTAGGCCCAACAGAACGGACCTCTGAGAGGCCCAACAGAACGGACCTTAGAGTGACTTTGTACCCAACGCTAAATCTGCTAGGTTTGAGTCTTCCTACTTGCACTTCACATATATCAATGGCCTTGCAAACCATTGGTGATCTCTTTTTCCTTATTTGCTACATACCAAGACTATTTTTATACTCACGAAGGTTTACTTACTCACTTACACATGAACTCGCTCAACATTATTGTTGATTTTTCAACTTACAAGTATTTCAGGAAATTAAAGATCTGGCGCGGTATGTTATGTTTTCCCGCTGCATAAGGGTTCCAAGGTCATCCCAGTTTAGGAAATGTGACTCTTTCCTGGACAAGTCACAAATCTTAAACTGCGTTTATTTCATGTCGGTGTTTATGTTATTCAAGACAATGTTTTATGTTATGAGGTTGTAAGTCTCTAAGACAATGTTGTGTTACTCTGGTTTTAAAACTTAATCGAATGGATGATCTTGCATGATTTTATTTCATATAGCTTTGTTATGGTTAAGCTATGGTATTAAGAAGTCACACCAAAATAACCACGCTTCCGCAAAGCCAGGGTGTGACAGCTTGGTATCAGAGCTCTGATCATAGCGAACTAGGATTCTTTCTCGAGTCTAGACTATGATCACTAGGGCTCTCACGAAAACATTTTTCTGCATACCACTTAAGTCCAGATCCAAAACTTTTTACAAACAAATGTTGAGCACATTTTATTATTTATAGGCTCAGTCTAGAAGGGCTGAGGCTCGGTCTGAGAGGCCAAGGCTCGGTCTGAGAGATCGAGGTAGTTGGCTAGTTGGACTAGGAAGAGTAGGCTCAGTCTTGGAAGCTGAGGCTCGGTATTGGAGACCGAGGCTCGATCTGAGAGGTCGAGGTAGATGATAGAGCAGTCTTAGAGACTGGGAGAAATTGGCTAGTGGGACTAGGAGAATGATTTGAATGCTTACTTGGTAACTTATGTGATTATCTGATTGTATGATTGACTGTTTGTGCATGTTTTGTTTATGTTACAGACATTATGGACACCTCTGGCACTGGTGATTCAGACACCACAGGACCTAGACCTATAGTATCGGACGACCTAGAGTCTTCTGAGCGTGAGGTTCACACATCCGACGTTACGAGCACGGACGAGGATGATTTCCAGCCCTTTGCCTTACCTGATGGTGCTGATGAGCTCGCTGATGGCCCTTTGGCTGGGGACCTACCGTTAGTGGAGATCCCTGCTCCCATACCCTTAGCTGTTTATCCTGCCTATGATTTGCTTCTCGACGCCGACGATGATGACGACGTCGATCTTTTTGACGACGAGCCTTTGGAGGATGAGGTTCAGGGCGAGGCCCTTCTTGCTGCTGGTGATCTTTTGATGATCGCAGATGCTCCAGCCGAGGAGTCTCCTGCTCACTCTCCGGTCCCAGACTCTTTCGAGTCTGTGGCCTCCGCACCTTCACATACTCAGAGTGCGCAACACTTTTCTCATGGATCAGATCCCGACCAGGCATCCTCTGTTGCCCCTATTCCTAGTTTTACTTTCGACCACGATGATATGGAGGATTCCGATCCTGTCTTTCCCCCAGGATTCGACCCAGATGAGGATATAGAGTATATACCCATGGATCAGCCTATGGAGGATCCAGTCGACCCAGTTGATCCCATCGACCCTGAGTTTGATTTTGAGATGGCCTTTGATGAGCCCGAGCAGCCACTAGACCCTGCTCCTGACCCAGTACTTGAGCACGACCCAGTTCATGCTGACGCACCTATTATTGAGCCTGTCGTTGCTGACCCACCTATTGATGATCATCCTATAAATGCTCCATTGTTGGAGGACGATCATGTCATTGTTGCTGATCACGTTGATCCCCCACTTTTTACTGATGCACCAGTTGACCCCCTTGTTGTACCTCACCATGATCCTATGCCAGCCCAGTTTGATCGTGCGCTTTTTGAGGCACGGATCGACCCCCGAGACGAGCACGCCCAGTGTGGGTGGATTCCGGCTGATGACGAGGTCCCACCTTTTCCCCCACAGATCCCTGATACACGTCACATTGATACTTCTTTTTCATTTCCTCAGTTTACACCTCCAGCACGAGCTGGAGAAGGTTCTTCAGCACACCCTTTTGGGCATGTACCAGTATCTATCCCTGCTATACCACCATCTGCTACTTTTCCCACTGTTTCTCCATTTCATGTGGCACCTTTTGATCCCACCAGTGAGCCGTTCCTTTGGGCATCACACTCTGCTATGCCACCTACTGACCCCTACCATTCTTTCCACATGGGGTATACTATTGAGGACGTTTTGATGTCTTTTGTCGCTCAGCACGAGGCACACACGCAGCGCATACAGGAGCTTGAGAGAGCTCAGACGCCGCCGTGTCCGTGCCAGGGTCAGACCCACTCTCCGTTGCAGCCCTCTCGACCTGTTCCACCAGACTATGCTGCACGCCTTTTTGCCCTGGAGCAGCAGGTTGCTTCATTCTTACGCACCCAGAGAGCCATGGAGGAGGACTGGCTCCATTTGCGCCGCTTGTTTTACACTCACTTTCCCCCTCCTCCACCGCCATCCGTGTAGAGCTCTTCAGTACCGTATTGGTAGACATTGGTGAGAAGACGGCGAATGCTTTTGACTGCACAACATTTTTGGAGACTACATTTGATTCTGACTTTTGTTGACATGTATTTGATGTATTGACGCTGATTCGATATAGTTTTTGGACTAGGGTGATGTAGCCCTTAGTCGACTGATGTTGTATGACACTGTGATGTACTTGTACACTTACTATGTGGTCTCGATATATGGCAATCGCAGTATTCTCATCAATTTGATGCTTGATTTGGTTAATTGTATTTTAGGACATGGGATGTTGTGTGATTGATGTTTGCGACATGAGATGTTGTGTGATTGATATGATTATAACATGAGATGTTATGTACTATTACTATCGTTATATACATACGCTAAATTATGACCTGACTTATGTAATATAACTATGGCCTGACCGACGTAAACACATCTTTTAGAAGATGCCGCCGAGACGTGAGACACACATGCCTACTAATGAGGCAGAACTCCAGCAAATTATCGCTGCTGCCATTGCACAATACGCCGCCTCTCAAGGAGGGACTAGTGGAAGCAACTCTGGCAACAACAATAATCCACCTCATGGTAATACTAAGTCATTTAGACATACCATGACCTAATTGGATATCTTTAGCAATGATGCTAATGCCAATCGTATGTTATAACGTATGTGCAGGATGCACCTACAAGCAGTTTCTAGACTGCAAACCGGTTAACTTTGATGGCACAGGAGGTGCTGTCTCCTTTGTTCGTTGGGCCGAGAAAACCGAATCTGTTCTACGCATGAGCAAATGCACACTGGATCAGCAAGTCACCTATATCTCAGGGCTATTCTTGGATGGAGCCCTCTCTTGGTGGAATCTGCAAGTACAGACACTTGGTGAAGCTGCTGCCTACGCGCTAACCTGGACCGAACTGAAGGAACTTATGCGCAAAAAGTACTGCTCTCGCGCGGAAATCCAGAGATTGGAAACCGAGTTCTGGCACTTGAAAATGGACGGTCCAAAGATCGCAGAATACGTTCAAAGGTTCCATGACTTATCACATGTGGTACCCTACATGGTCACTCCGGAGTTCAAGCGGATTGAACGTTTAATTTGGGGATTAGCTCCTCAAATCATAAGCATGGTAACCTCATCCAAGCCTGCGACCATTACTGAGGCGATCGATTTGAGCGTAGCTCTCACTGAGGAGGCTATTCGCCTGAACAAGTTTGATGAGATCAAGACGAAGAAGGCAGAGACTCACGTCGAGTCGTCAGGAGGTAACAAACGGAAGTTCTCGAACTTCAAGCAGGGCGCCAGTGTGGTTGTTAAGAAAGGAGGATCAGACACGCCAGCTCAGGTTACAGCTGGTAGAGGGAAGAAAGGAAAGGGATACATGGGCACCCAACCCAAGTGCAACGACTGCCAAGGCCACCATTCTGGTCGTTGCGGGCCAAAAGTATGCGAAGCATGTGGGAAATGTGGCCACTTGAAGGACACTTGTTGGGCCACTGCTGGTCAGGGAGGCCAGGGAGGATTCGGAAACAGAAATTACAACCGGGGTGGGAATGGAAATCGCCCACAAGGAAACTATGGAGGTAACGAGAATCGAGGAAACAATGCTAACCAAGCGGGCGTCGTGAATCGTAATCAGAGGAATGATCAAGCTGGTGGAAACGGGAAAAGACTTGGATGCTTTAACTGCGGTGATATCGGGCATTTTAAGAAGAACTGCCCAGAGTTAAACCAAGCCCGTGGAAGAGTGTTCCAAATCAAAGCAAGGGAAGCTCGCCAGGACCCCAATGTCGTTACTGGTACGTTCCCTGTAAATCAACGCTATGCATCCGTTTTATTTGATATTGATGCCGATTATAGCTTCGTGTCGTTAGAATTTAAGAATATGCTTGGGTTAGCCGCTAATAAGTTAGATATTCCCTACTCGGTCGAATTGGCTAATGGGAAGTTAGTAGAAGCCAACGAAGTCATCAGAGGTTGTGTGATCGAATTAGGAGAGCGTGAGTTTGCTTTGGACCTACTACCAGTTCAATTGGGAAGCTTTGACGTAGTGGTAGGAATGGATTGGTTATCAGGCAACAAGGCTGAGATAGTTTGTCACGAAAAGATCGTTCGTATCCCAACCGAAGATGGCGAAACAATTGTGGTTCACGGGGAGAAGCGTGATATGCCGTTAAGAATTATCAGCTGCCTGAAAGCGCGAAAGTGTTTGCAGAAGGGATGTGTTGCCTTCCTGGCACACATTGTGGATAAGAAGGCTGATGAGCCGAGAATCGAAGACATCCCTGTAGTGAGGGAATACCCAGAAGTCTTCCCAGAAGACTTACCTGGACTGCCACCTCAGAGGCAAGTAGAGTTCCACATTGACTTAGTTCCAGGCGCCGCGCCTGTGGCTAAGGCACCGTATAGACTTGCTCCGTCTGAGATGCAGGAACTGTCGACACAACTTCAAGAGCTGTTAGACAAGGGTTTTATCCGACCAAGCTTCTCGCCTTGGGGAGCTCCGGTCCTGTTTGTCAAGAAGAAGGACGGTAGTTTTCGTATGTGCATCGACTACCGGGAGCTAAACAAGCTGACGATCAAGAATAGATATCCTCTGCCAAGAATTGATGATCTATTCGATCAACTGCAAGGCTCAAGATTTTATTCAAAGATCGATCTTCGATCTGGATACCATCAGTTAAGGATACAAGAGGAGAGTATCCCGAAGACAGCCTTCAGAACTCGTTATGGACACTACGAGTTCCTTGTTATGCCGTTTGGTTTGACAAACGCACCAGCAGTCTTTATGGACTTGATGAATAGAGTTTGCAAGCCGTACTTCGACAAGTTCGTGATAGTGTTTATCGACGACATCTTGATCTATTCAAGAACAAAGGCCGAGCACGAACAGCATCTAAGAGCTATTTTGGAGCTGCTGAAGAAAGAACAACTGTTTGCCAAATTCTGCAAGTGCGAATTTTGGCTACGTGAAGTCCAATTCCTTGGACACGTGGTAAATGGAGATGGAATCCACGTGGATCCAACAAAGATCGAAGCGATCAAGAATTGGGAAACGCCAAAGACGCTAACCGAGATTCGACAATTCTTGGGTTTGGCTGGCTACTATCGAAGGTTCATTGAGGATTTCTCAAAAATCACTAAACCATTGACGCTCCTCACCCAGAAAGATAAGAAGTTTGATTGGGGAATCAAACAGGAAGAAGCGTTCCAGATACTGAAGGATAAGCTCTGCAATGCGCCAATCTTAGCACTACCGGAAGGTACAGATGATTTTGTGGTATACTGTGACGCTTCGCGTCAAGGATTAGGTTGTGTGTTGATGCGACGCCAAAAGGTTATTGCTTATGCATCGCGTCAACTGAAAGTGCACGAAAAGAACTATACCACACATGATTTGGAACTTGGCGCAGTGGTATTTGCACTAAAGATCTGGAGACACTACCTTTACGGTACAAAGTGTACAATCTTTACAGATCACAAGAGCCTACAACACATATTCAACCAGAAGGAGTTGAATATGAGGCAAAGACGATGGGCTGAGCTGCTGAACGATTACGACTGCGAGATAAAGTATCATCCAGGGAAGGCGAATGTGGTCGCCGATGCCCTAAGTCGAAAGGAGAGGATCAAGCCCATAAGGGTTAGAGCTTTAGAAATGATTATTCAAACCGATCTTTCCTTGCGCATTCGTGCCGCGCAGAAAGAAGCTCTCAAGGAAGGAAACCTTAAAGAAGAATATCTCCGTGGGATGGAGAAGCTACTGGTACCAAACGAGGAAGGAACGTTATGTTTTGAGAAAAGGATTTGGGTTCCTTTGTTTGGAGATTTAAGGAAGGTTGTTTTTTATGAAGCTCACAAGTCGCGGTACTCTATCCATCCAGGAGCGGATAAGATGTACCAGGATCTCAAGAATTATTATTGGTGGCCTAGGTTGAAAGGCGATGTTGTTGTTTACGTGAGCAAATGTTTAACGTGCGCTAAGGTTAAAGCCGAATACCAGAAGCCTTCAGGACTTCTGCAACAACCAGAGATTCCCAAGTGGAAATGGGAACAAATCTCCATGGATTTTATTACAAAATTGCCAAGAACGCCGAGAGGCCATGACACTATTTGGGTAATAGTGGATCGATTAACAAAGTCACCACACTTCTTGCCTATCAGAGAGAAGGATAATACAAGCAAATTGGCTGAAATTTACATGAGAGAGATCGCCGCGCGCCATGGAGTACCTCTCTCAATCATCTCTGATAGAGACGGAAGGTTTGTGTCAAGGATATGGCAATCCTTCCAAGAAGCCTTTGGCTCACAATTGAATCTGAGCACTACGTTTCATCCGCAAACTGACGGTCAGAGCGAGCGAACGATACAGACTTTGGAAGACATGCTGAGAGCGTGTGTTATGGATTTGGGCGGTAGCTGGGACAAGCATTTGCCTTTGGTCGAATTTTCGTACAACAACAGCTACCACACCAGTATTGGTGTCGCGCCATTTAAAGCCCTTTACAGACGCAAGTGCCGATCACCCTTATGTTGGGCTGACGCAGGTGATAGGCAGCTTGCTGGTCCCGAAATCGTCCAAGAGACGACAGACAAGATTGCGCAGATTCTTAAATGCATCGAAGCAGCTCGCCACAGACAGAAGGCCTATGCGGATCCAAACCGGAAACATGTGGAATTCCAAGTTGGAGAAATGGTGTTATTGAAAGTTTCACCCTGGAAGGGTGTGGCACGCTTCGGAAAGCGTGGGAAGTTAAATCCGCGCTACATTGGTCCTTTCAGAATTTTGGAAAGAATAGGACTAGTAGCATACAAGCTGGACTTACCTGCTGAACTCCATTCAGTCCACGATACATTTCATGTATCCAACCTGAAGAAAAGTCCAACTCAAGATGACATTGCCATTCCCATCGACGAGATTCATGCTGACGACACGCTCCACTTCGTTGAAGAACCGGTCGAGGTTACGGATTGGAAAGTAAACAAGACCCGCCGGAGCAGTGTCAAGCTCGTCAAAGTTCGTTGGAATGCCAGACATGGTCCTGAATACACCTGGGAACGTGAGGACCGGATGAAAGAGAAATACCCCCACTTATTTCCTAAGAACCCTGCATCTACAAGCAGAACTTAAAATTTCGGGACGAAATTTATTTAACGGGGGGAGAATGTGACAACCCGCACTAAACCAGGTATCCGTACAACTTAATTAATAATTAATTATGGCTTAATTACTGTGCTTGCTTGAACTTGTGAATAAACTGCTACTTGAACACTGATACATG
This sequence comes from Helianthus tuberosus, assembly GCA_030545235.1. Lineage (NCBI taxonomy): Eukaryota > Viridiplantae > Streptophyta > Magnoliopsida > Asterales > Asteraceae > Helianthus > Helianthus tuberosus. The sequence continues at coordinate 3,519,315 of CM060387.1, forward strand.
TACTTACTTGCATCATACTTTACTTGCTGTCACTACATTATTTACATGACTGAACCTTAGTGACAAACATGATGCACAAAAAGCACAGTAGCACTATAACGGATAACCTATTGAACATGCTGATAAAGCCAGCATCAGGCAAACACTGCCTCTAAGGCCTGTATGAGCCAGAAATATTTTGCTACACTAGTGGTGAGTGTAGGGATACAAGGGTTGTAGAACTGCGTCTCTAGGAATAAGTCACAATGACTGGATGTGCCTAAAACGTACTCTAAGTACAAAACTCAGCACTTTACATAACAATTCAGCTTTTAGCTAGCTAATAAAGTGCCAAAACTTGAGAAAAATAATACTAGACACTTTCCAAAGTGTCAGAAATAAGTTGTGTCACTAAAAAGGGTATTAACGACACTTTAAAGCTTTGTTAAGCGCTTTAACGGATTACTATCCAACCGAACAACCGGACTATACCCGGAACATGAAAATATTGTTATTTTCATTATTTATCTTTTTCTGAGCTAGTTAGGGTCCCTGATTACCCTAACACCCTTTGTAACGCGTGACACACCACTAACCGGGTTAAGCACTTAACTACCTTACTTAACCTAACTATGTGCCTAACTATCTAGTTGGTTTCGAACTAGACCCCCCCCCCCTCTCTAACCGGCCCCAACTAGAGGAGACATACCTTGTACCCTTGTGATTATTATAATCCCTTATGTTTAATATCTTATAGACACAAGATCCATTGGTTAAACACATTATGATTTATCTATAAGATCCATGTTTAGTCCAACATAACACACACTTAACATTTCACTCAACACAACTCTCCTCTCTTGCTCTCCACAATCACGGCCGAACACCCCCTTGGCCCTCCATCCATTTTCGAGTTCGATCTTCATATTCCAAGGTTACACAAACATCAAGGGTCACGTATTAGGAAGCTTGGTGCACTCGGAGCTCGAAGGACCTCTTTCCCTAGCTTTTATCCACCTCGTTTGCGCGTAGATTCTTCCCTAGCCTCGAGCTAGTGGTATGTTACTTAAATCACCTTCTTGAACTATTCTAAAGTGGTTAATACGATTTGTAACGGTTAAAACTCGAAATCTTACAAAATGGTGCATTAAAGTCTACTAAAAATGCTATAAGTGATGGTTAAAAGCTCACTAGTTGTGTAAATGTTGTAGTAATTAAAATTTGTGATTATTTAGACCCGATCTATGTTGTGGTAGCTCGGATCACCACTTAACCCGGTTTGGTCATGATCACGAATCGTGACATAAAGTTGTTTTGAATAGAACAAGGGTTAAAGGGTGAAACTCTACCACACGCGAGTCATGAACTTGTGTAAAAATGCTTTACTTATGGAATAGTGTTTAAAACTAGCAGATCTACGTATCTGCAAGTGGTATTTTCAAAGGACCAAACGTTAAAGAAATCATGCTTTCTAAAAATGGATCTTACACTAACAAGAATGGTTTTTAGAACACACAAGTGTGTAAACACTTGTGTAACACAAAGTTTCGACAAAATAACTATTTTTGTAAAAGTTGACGAGAAGTTGTAAAGACGGAACTTCCATAAAAACGAGGTTTTTACAAAATCGGATTGTTTTATATATAGATCCACTAAAAGTAATGAGATTTACTTCACAGTTTGGATAAATCACAAGTTCATGAAGTTTATGCGATTTATATATATATTTTGACTAGGTTGTGATTTGAACATTGTTTTGGTTGAATGAGAAAAATTGTTGGTTGATTTATAAAAGAAAATGATACGCTTGAAAGCGTGGCCACCTCCAGTTACAGAGGAAACTCTGGCGAAATTTTTCCAAAAACCTAACACTTAGAAATATTTTCACTATAAGTGTTAGAAATACATTTTGACTTGTTTCCAAAATATAAGTTTCGCCACGACTATATTTACAAAACATCGGAGGTGGGATTTTCACAAAATAAAACGTGATACATAAATATATTTAGTATATATTTTTCACAACATCACTTGTATAAGTGTTTATGATTATTCTGTGAACGACATAAATATTATTTTTAGAGTAAAAATAATATTACTAAGTATTATTTTGGGGAAATCACATGTATGAAAATATAATATTTTTGAGAAGAATATTCATATTTTGAAGTGGAAATAAGATATATTAAGTGAGACTTAATAGTGTAATCCGAATTATACGAACGCACATGTATTAAATCCCCCATCCTTGGGAAGGAGAATAACTACCAAGTATATACAGAACGTAAACACGAAATAGTTGCCTAACTATTTCCCAAAAACTTAAACCATAAAGCTAAGGCACGGCCGTCCGTCTAATAGAGTTAGCACGTGTAGGTCGTCATACAGCTGATCGATTTGGAGGCATACTTGGTAGAGACGCACCACTGCGAGTTCATGTCCCCCTTTTCTCTAACTGTTTTCAGTTTTCTTAACTGCGGGGGTGAAATACATGTTACTTTGTTTACAAGTACTTTATACACGGTATGGTTAGCGTAAGGAGGTTTATTACTTAGATCATGTGAGTGGGTAGGCAGAAACTGGAGGCCATTAATCCTCATTGTAGGACCGAGGGACGTAAGCGATAGATCTATCTGGGTGTAGCGAGCCCAACTCTAGGCCCAACAGAACGGACCTCTGAGAGGCCCAACAGAACGGACCTTAGAGTGACTTTGTACCCAACGCTAAATCTGCTAGGTTTGAGTCTTCCTACTTGCACTTCACATATATCAAAGGCCTTGCAAACCATTGGTGATCTCTTTTTCCTTATTTGCTACATACCAAGACTATTTTTATACTCACGAAGGTTTACTTACTCACTTACACATGAACTCGCTCAACATTATTGTTTATTTTTCAACTTACATGTATTTCAGGAAATTAAAGATCTGGCGCGGTATGTTATGTTTTCCTGCTGCATAAGGGTTCTAAGGTCATCCCAGTTTAGGAAATGTGACTCTTTCCTGGACAAGTCACAAATCTTAAACTGCGTTTATTTCATGTCGGTGTTTATGTTATTCAAGACAATGTTTTATGTTATGAGGTTGTAAGTCTCTAAGACAATGTTGTGTTACTCTGGTTTTAAAACTTAATTGAATGGATGATCTTGCATGATTTTATTTCATATAGCTTTGTTATGGTTAAGCTATGGTATTAAGAAGTCACACCAAAATAACCACGCTTCCGCAAAGCCAGGGTGTGACATACTTTGAGGTAGAGACTTTGCAGGATAAGATGAACCAGGATATTCGTTCCTGAGATATGAGCTGGATGAAAGTCAGGTTCTGATACCTGAGGAATTTGATTGGAGGTAATCAGGCAATGATCTTGGAACATGAAGAGTCAAGCTGGTTGATCTTGAGAAGCTGTGTGATGGAAAGCCGGACAACGATCCTAAAACTGATGATGCTGATGAACTGAAGAAATGCCAGCATGTCGCAAGGGGAAGACTGAAGTCCTGCAATAAGAGATTGAGAGAAAGAAGCCCAAAGACAGATCAAGACTGAAGATGCGAAGACTCGACACTTAAGACTCGTCAACATCTGAGGGGGAGTCTATTGGTGCACTACATCTGTCGACTTCGTCTTGTATCGAGTCTTAGTCTTAGAATGTTAGATTAGGGCACATTGTACTAGATTTCCCGAGAAAGTTGATTTCACATATATGGACATGTCCATATGTGGGAAACCTCATGTCCGTATGTGGGAACCTCATGTCCGTATGTGGGAAACCTCATGTCCGTATGTGGGAAAACTAGAAGAGGGGTTTCGCTTATATGTACAATAGGGGTTTCGCTTTTATGGACATCATGTCCATATGAGCGAAATCTCAGACCCTATATATACCCCAAGTATGAAATCATTTGGAACAGTTCTTGTGATCCATACCGAGGTGCTGCCGGTGTGAGATTTGGCTGTAAACGTTGTTATATCAATCAGAAAGGTGATTTAAGTGAAGATCTAGTTGTTTCTACATTGATTACTTGTTTTTCGCACCTGTAATTGACCAAAACTCCTCTGATAGACTCGTTCGGGTCAGAATACGATCCTACAAACCCAATATTTACATTAGCAATACCCTCCCCGAGACGGCATTCCAATAACTACGTCGGGCAGAACCACGACAGCAATTACGGAACCCTAGATCAATCGGGCAGCGTATCTAATACGTAAACGGGGTTATGATACTTACAACTGAGCAGAACTTCGTTATTTAGGGGGTATTATGCCCGAAAATAGCTTATACTATCAGAAAATTCAAGAGAGAAAGTGTGTGTGAGCGTCGGAAATTGAAGACTCAAAGGTCCTTATTTATAGGTGACTCTTCAACTTCTATCGCTGCCCGCGTAAGACGTAGCCGTAGGCTACGCGGCCCACGTAGTAGAGGTGGTAGGGCCTAGCTTGTCCGGGTCAGCACTATAGGGTCGACACGAATGGTGACACGTGGCAGCTCATATCGCCCTGGTGACTTACTATCGCGGCCCGCGTGGGTGGTAGCGCCCTGCGAGATTTTGAAAATTTGTTTTATTTTATTTTAAATTATATAAGGGTGTTTGGGCTCGATTTTCACATACGGGGTATATTTTAAGACATATTGGGATATTTTAAACATATATTAGGGTGTCAGAAAAAATTCAGGAGGGTTGTTGTACACCCCTCACAATGTACTCTCCGCTCGGGTTAATATCTGGACTAGCGTGTAATGTGCTAGTATATAAACACTCAAAAAGCAACATGAACTCCTGTAATCATAGGCTTGTATGACAATCACACCTCCACTGTATTATCTAACATGGCACATATCAAAAGGACTTTCGGGTTTTGGGCTTAGGGTAAAGGTAGGGATATATTTTTGGGTTTTTGTATTTATATGGTGAACAGAAATGAATATACCAAACCATGACAACTTATTCACAATAATACTAACACTTCGGGTTATTTTCGACCCACTTATTTAACATGAACATAACAATTATTTTTGTTTTTGTTTTTCTTTATTTTTTTTCCTTTTTTTTTCTTTTCATTTTTTTCAATCAAACATCTAACACGTACTTGTCATTCATGGTTGGTAATCAAACGGGTCAAACGAGGTGTAGCAACCGAAGGGTAAAAGGCTCAACATTGTTAACTAAGGTGGGTGGAATCAACAATTAACATATGAAACAATGAAGGGATCCTAATGCCTTTATCATTTATATTCATACGCTAAACCACAGTCTCAGCATGTATCAAACCACACAAGTTTTAACATAAAGTAACGTATGGCCTACTCTCAGCAAATGAACATTTACTGAAATTCAAGTAACAATCTAGTAGGCTCAAATATCTCACCGAATAAAAGGAATATAGGTTGCCGACATATAGCATGTGTAATTCCTAAAGCATGTTACCCCTAGTTAGGCATCTCTTCTCAATTATTCTCTAAAAACTATCAGAAATACTCTCATGAAACTTAAAAGGACAACCATGACTAGGGATCTAGATTAGCTTAATATCAGTAGGAACCCTTTAGCAATTGAAAATGTTGGTTTTCATGAATTTCAAGCATACTTGAGAAACAAAAATTTTCAAAATTTTTCAATTTTCAGCGAATTCTCAACCCTTCAAGCATTTAAGATCACAATCTTACCAACCTTTTTCTCGAGTTACCGCAACAGCGCCATTTTGATGTCTATCGTTAGTGACATGCAAAAACCTATTTAAACTATTAGTTTAGAATAAGCAGGGTATCGAACCAAGGGAGGACTGTGGAAAGCATTATTATGCTAAGTATTGATTAACTGTTACTGAATTCAGAAATCGGTTTGTTTGATTATGTGAAAGAACTAAATTAACGAGTAAAAAGTGTGATTTAAATCAGTAGGAAGAAAGATGGTTCCTCCAAATTTCAGGTTCTGTAATTAACTTCAATTATGTGTTTAATCGTTAACTACATAAACATAGGTGTTAATTTTGATTAATTAATTGTGATAACCAACGACTAAGTACTCCGGTCAATACATAACGGGAGGTTATCGAATGATTATCAATTACAATTTACAAACCCTAACCCCTTGTCAAATATATCCCAATTACTAGAACTCTCGGGAACTGAATGCTAAGAAATTAAGGTTTAAATAAACGTAACTATTTACAATCAAGAAATCAAATCCATGGTGAAAAGCATCGAATGCTTAGATCACCAGGTAAAATGATTGTGTCAACACATAATATCACTTAACTTACAAAAACCCTCCATGCGGAGGAAACCACAAAAATTTTAGCCGCTCATCTCGCATGAAGAATCTTCAAAAGCTTGAATTGATGAAGAAATCGTGGTTGCTTCAGTGATTAGAATGAGAATCTTGATGTTTGGAGATGAAAAACTTGAGCTTTTTCTGCCTTCGAGTGCCTCTTGATGCCTTTGATCGATGATGAATATTAGATAATGATCCCCAACTTTTCTTAACCCTAATATACGTCTTCGAGGCCTTAATTCGCGTTTCTTACATTACCGGGTCGTAAGCTACGGATCAGAAACCGTAGCTTACAGTTATAAAACTCTGATCACACATTGTTACCAAACCGTAAGCTACGAGTGGCAACTCGTAAGCTACGGTCGGCCTTCTTTTGGTTTTGTCTTGCAACATATGGTCACTCGTAAGCTACGAGTTGTAACTCGTAGCTTACAGAACAAAAGTTATGTTCCTTTTCTTTTACTTAACACCTCCACTCGTAACCTACATGTTAAGACCTGTAAGCTACGATCGATCCAAAGGTCCCATTTCTCTTCTTTCTTTCAAACTTTCAACAAGTGACAAATTAGTCCCTGTATTTTATGTCTTCAGTCTCCTCTCATATATGAGCCTACATAACTTCTAAATAAGTACCGAATGGCCCCTAGACCTATAATATTCTTGATTCTTGAACATATAAGCTCCACACAACTTTCATAAATTACCGAATTAGTCCCTGAACTTCACTTTTCCACATTTCTTCCACTCGTGAGCCTTTATATCACCCGAACACGCTTTAACATCCATCCTTGAGTTGCGATATCTCATCCTATGCTCACAACTTCATCTTTAACCATCATAAATGGATTGAATTACGTGGTTAACCTAAAAATCAACAAATTCTCATAGTTACTTCATTCTAAACAAGTAAACACATCAAATATACCTAAAACATCATATTTAAACACTCTAAACCTCGGGTTTCACCCTCTCCATCACATTCCCACCTTGCCTTTGCTTGTCCCCAAGCAAACCAACTAGAACTAATCACCATAGCAACAACACCTTTAAACCTCTTAACCGATTCAACCTGTTCAGTCCCAAGTCATACCCATCCCATAGACTGACACAATCGAGATTGACAGTCTGACAAGTAAATGATGCAATTTCAAAAACCTAAGACTTGTCTATCTAAAACTAACATGTTTACAATTAGACACATGCAACACACCCCTTACAATGTACTCTCCGCTCTGGTTAATATCTGGACTAGCGTGTAATGTGCTAGTATATAAACACTCAAAAAACAACATGAACTCCTGTAATCATAGGCTTGTATGGCAATCACACCTCCACTGTATCTTCTAACATGACACATATCAAAAGGACTTTCGGGTTGTGGGCTTAGGGTAAAGGTAGGGATATATTTTTGGGTTTTCTGTATTTATATGGTGAACACAAATGAATATACCAAACCATGACAACTTATTTACAATAATACTAACACTTCGGGTTATTTTCGACCCACTTATTTAACATGAACATAACAATGATTTTTGTTTTTGTTTTTCTTTATTTTTTTTCCTTTTTTTTTCATTTTTTTCTTTTTTCAATCAAACATCTAACACGTACTTGTCATTCATGGTTGGTAATCAAACGGGTCAAACGAGGTGTAGCAACCAAAGGGTAAAAGGCTCAACATGGTTAACTAAGGTGGGTGGAATCAACAATCAACATATGAAACAATGAAGGGATCCTAATGCCTTTATCATTTATGTGCATACGCTAAACCACAGTCTCAGCATATATCAAACCACACAAGGTCTAACACAAAGTAACATATGGCCTACTCTCAGCAAATGAACATTTATTGAAATTCAACTAACAATCTAGTAGGCTCAAATATCTCACCAAATAAAAGGAATATAGCTTGCCGACATATAGCATGTGTAATTCCTAAAGCATGTTACCCCTAGTTAGGCATCTCTTCTCAATCTTTCTCTAAAAACTGTTAGAAATACTCTCATGAAACTTAAAGGGCAACCATGACTAGGGATCTAGATTAGCTTAATATCAGTAAGAACCCTTTAGCAATTGAAAATGTTGGTTTTCATGAATTTCAAGCATACTTGATAAACAAAATTTTCAAAATTCTTCAATTTTTAGCGAATTCTCAACCCTTCAAGCATTTAAGATCACAATCTTACCAACCCTTTTTCTCGAGTTACCGCATCCCCACACTTGGGATACATTGTCCCTAATGTATAGTGCACTTTATAATCTTAACCCGAGAGATACCACCTAACAAACCATGAATGGCTAATAACTAGACGACTCGACACATCAAACCACTCCCAGCATAAAAAAAATTCACACCACCAAATACACGAAAACAAATAAAATACAGGATAGATAAACACATGCACCTGATCAGAAAACAAGTGAGTGTTTGTATTGGTGTAGCTGCTATGATCTAACTGGAACATATGCCCCTCATAGATTCTTTGAGATCGCATCAGGGATGTTACCAAACATCTCCACACCTGATTCATTGCATCCGAGAAGATAGAATTGTATAAACCTGTCAAAACACAACACACCAAACAAAACCAAAACAAAGTACAAACTCTACATCCTTGGGCTGCCTCCCGAGAGTGCTAAGTTTAAAGGTCTTCAGCCAGACCGTACCTGCTATGCGCTAAGGTGGTCTCAATGCACACTTACCCAAAACATTTCCAACGAATGCCCGGAAATTTACATGCCATCTCCATAGGTTTGTAAGTATAATTGGTATGTTCAGACTGCACCTGCGGGTTTCGCTAATCCACTTCAGGAGATATACCTTGATGTCTTGTTGTTTCACCCTTCTCATCTTCTTCCTCAAACCCTCTTCCCCGCACTTATTAATTTGAATGATTGATATGGGGAGAGGTTCGGTACACACATTCATCTCATCAGGCTGCTCTGCCTCCTCATCCTCACACACCATCTGATCCACCAGTGACTCTTCCTCAGATAAAGGATTCATTGGTGTGGTATTATCCTCCACAACCTCCTCCTCCATTTGAGAATAATCTCTAATATCATCAGGTAATGGTGAGAGACGCTCTTCTATTTCTATCTTCATTTTTAACTTCTGACACTTGGAAACTAGACAGCTGATTCGATCTTCATCGGAAAGGTTGGGTGCTGATAAATACAGCTCGATTTTGGACAAAGTAACTTCCAATATATCAAGCTTTTTCTCCTCCTCGGGATGATACTGTCGGTATCCCTAATACGGTCTTGAGATGTACGCATCCATCATTTTCTTATTCCAATACTCAGGATTTCCCAAATACACCGCGCTTACATCATCATAATCATAAGTATGATTACGACCGCAACAGAAACATTGTCCATCTGTCCTTGGTTCATAATAAGCATCCTCGTCCCGATCCCATCCGTCAGAGTAATAACCATCTTCCACCGTTGTATCAGAATCATAGAAATATGGGGAGGGGAAGGATTATCATAGCAAAGCATTGGTGGTTCTTCCCATTTCGCTTTTTCCCATCTAAATCGGGCCTCGTGGCAACCGATACACGGGTGAAGTGGTTCCCCGCACAAAATGCATGTAGAAGAGCCGCAAAATATAGTAAGATCTATCATCCTTCACAAACACAGCTCAACTACCCACGTAAACCACGCAAAAATAAGATAACAAAATAAGAACAAAAATTCTTTTAGGGTTTTTTTTTAATTTTAATTTTTTTATTTATTTTACTTTTTACTAAAACTTAACACTAAACACTTTGCGCACGCCTCCCCGGCAACGGCGTCATTTTGATGTCTATCGTTAGTGACATGCAAAAACCGAAATAAACTAGTAGCTAGAGTAAGTCGGATATCGAACCAGAGGAGGATTGTGGAAAGTGTGTAATGCTCAGTTTTAATTAGCTACTATAGAAAAAGTAAAACTCAGTTGTGGATTTGATTGGTTATGAGAAATAGCTAAATTAACGAACAAAAATTAAGAGTTAAATCAATAGGAGAGAAAATGGTTCCTCCAGATTTCAGGTTTTACAGTTAGCTTCAACTATGTGTTTAATCGTAACCTACATAGACATAGGTATTAAACTCGATTAATTAATTGTGATAACCAACGACTAAGTACTCCGGTCAATACATAACAAGAGGTTATCGAATGATTATCAATTACAATTTACAAACCCTAACCCCATGTCAAATATATCCCAATTACTAGAAATCTCGGGAACTGACTGCTTAGAAATTAAGGTTTAAATAAACGTAACAGTTTACAATCAAGAAATCAAATCCATGGTGAAAACCATCGAATGCTTAGATCACCAGGTAAAACGATTGTATCAACACATAATATCAATTAACTTACAAAAACCCTCCATTCGGAGGAAACCACAAAAAGTTTAGCCGCTCATCTCGCTCGAAGAATCTTCAAAAGCTTGAATTGATGAAGAAATCATGGTTCGGTGATTGGAATGAGAATCTTGATGTTTGAAGATGAAAAACTTGAGCTTTTTCTGCCTTCGAGTGCCTCTAGATGCCTTTGATCGATGATGAATATTAGATAATGATCCCCAACTTTTCTTAACCCTAATATACGTCTTCGAGGCCTTAATTCGCGTTTCTTAACATTACCGGGTCGTAAGCTACGGATCAGAAACCGTAGCTTACACTTTTAAAACTCTGATCACACATTGTTACCAAACCGTAAGCTACGAGTGGCAACTCGTAAGCTACGGTCGGCCTTCTTTTGGTCTTGTCTTGCTACATATGGTCACTCGTAAGCTAAGAGTTGTAACTCGTAGCTTACAGAACAAAAGTTTTGTTCCTTTTCTTTTACTTAACACCTCCACTCGTAACCTACAGGTTAAGACCTATAAGCTACGATCGATCCAAAGGTCCCATTTCTCTTCTTTCTTTCAAACTTTCAACAAATGACAAATTAGTCCCCGTACTTTTTGTCTTCAATCTCCTATATCAGCCTACATAACTTCCAAATAAGTACCGAATGGCCCCTAGACCTATAATCTTCTTGATTCTTGAACATATAAGCTCCACACAACTTTCATAAATTACCGAATTAGTCCCTGAACTTCACTTTTCCACATTTCTTCCACTCGTGAGCCTTTATATCACCCGAACACGCTTTAACATCCATCCTTGAGCTGCGATATCTCATCCTATGCTCACAACTTCATCTTTAACCATCATAAATGCATTGAATTACGTGGTTAACCTGAAAATCAACAAATTCTCATAGTTACCTCATTCTAAACAAGTAAACACATCAAATATACCTAAAACATCATATTTAAACACTCTAAAGCTCGGGTTTCACCCTCTCCATCAATTTCGCATCCACTTAACGGAGAAAACTAACCGTCATCCAATTCAGGGACTATCCGAGTAATAAATTGTCAAACCACAGGGAGCACCGATGTAATTTCCAAAAGTTGGGGACTATAGCTGTTATTTTGCAAAACCACAGGGACTATCCGTGCATTTTACTCTATTCTATTTTATACGAAAACTTTTCTTCTTAGGTAACATCCTTTTAAAATACTTCTCCATCGAGTTATTCAACTTGGTCAAACTCACTTTCCTACACATACACACACGTTTTACATGCGATGGGTGCCTCAAATCACCTTAGTCAAACGAACTACTTTTACAAACCTACCCCTTTTCATCCCTCAAAATTTCCATGCATTTTTAAACACTTATACACGAACTTCACGTAGACTTTAAACTTCAAAATTGCGATTTTAGCCTATCGTTTTAACCAAAATTTCTTTTTTCAAAGTCTTCCCCTTGGACGAAATTTTCTAAAGTAGGGGAAACTGCAACTGTAACACCTCGAAAATTCACGTCCTATAATGTGTTAACACGTGTCATAAACTTTAAACGTGTAAAGGATTTCGTTAGAAGGACTAAAGTTAACAAACAGGGTAAGTATGTGAATATAAGGGGTTCAAAATGTCAACAATGGATAAATATACTTTACAATAACCCTACACGATGTTTATACCCTTAAACGAATGAATCATGGATCATACGAAGCTAATTGTGGAAGAAAGTGAGAGATTACAAACTACAGGGGTTAAATGTGTCAACATGTTTAAAAGTATACCTCTGAGTGACCTTTTAGCAAGCCCGAAGCTTTATAACGATTAATTATGCTCACTAGAATACATGATAAAAATTTCACCAAGTTTCGTTATCGTATGAGAAAGTTATGATAAAATTCGTATACGAGGGGTTAAAAGCGTCAACATTGAAATTTATGACTTTTCGGGTGATCAAAAGTTAATCAAGGACTACACAAAGATTGGGTATGTCTTGGAGCCCTTATAAATCAATATAGAGGGCTTATAATGCAAGAAATAAAGGCAAAACAACTTTTGGAAGGACCAAGGACTAAAAGTGCAAAAGCTGAAAACTTGTTAACCTGTTCTACATAGCCACACGGGCCGCGAAAGGTCAGGCAGGACCCTTACACGGGCCGCCTCAGCCTCCCAGATACAGAAACACCTAACAGGTGTCTGTCCAGCCCTTTTAACCGAATTTAAACCTTGTTTTTGCATACCATGTGCAGCCCCAACTGGTTTTTAGAGTATAGGGACACTTGGGATGCATCCAAGATCACTTGTAGGCTTGCCTGGCATAATCTAGTGAGATCAAACTCACTATATAAGGACCCATTGTTTGCAACTTTTGATCATACAATCATAACTTCACTTTTGAAGACTTCTGGAGCACAAGTGCAGCCCCTAAGCATCTCTGGTCGTAATTAGGACTTTGGTAAGCTTCCTTAACCTTCCTTAATCATGTTTTACCTAGTTATTTAGCTTAAAGTCAAACCGTCGTAATTAAGGTTTGACTTATCGATTAATCACTAATGGTCCAGTGATTAGTCAAACTTAAGGTAGTTATAAGTTGCTAATTAAGTGGGCAATAAACCCTTAAAAGGGCACCCTCTGATTCCCGCTCTAACTAGATCATTTGTCGGGTCAAAGTTTGTTATAAAAAGTCAACAGAAACTTAATTTGCAAATTATATAACACTACAAAAACTAACTTGGGTTACCATAGGCTTATGAGCCATCCTGTCTGTACAAACACACCGTTTAAGTTTTTGAATTAATAAAATCATATTATACAAGCAACATGATCCACCCACAAAACCCCTTATAATATTATTTTATTCCCACCAAACCTATTCTTCTTATCACATTCCAACCGTCCAGACTTACCATTCCCATGTTCCTCTAGGCTTCAAACTCTCTTCATCCAAAACCATCCACTATGAATATTGACATTACAGGTACATCACTTTTTACTCTGTTCGTTTGATTCAACTATGTGCATTCGATTCTAATTTGTTCACTTGAATCCTCCATTCCGTGTTCATGTTTTCCCCCTTATTGATAGGCAATTAGGGTAATTCTTTGTAATTAGGGCAAAATGGTTCAATCTCTCCACTTAAATCAACATTAGGGTACCCTTTATATCTATTCCTTATATCATATCACTTAAATTAAGATTTGGGTAGCGTTATATTTGTTCTTCATATCATATCATATGCATATAATTATGTGTTTATGTGTATGCAAACAATTTTTGGAAAATTGGTTCTTGCTCTCAATTTGAATCACAATTAGAGTAAACTTCATATTTGATACCTATTTTACCAACAATGATTTTCTGTTTAACTTTTTCCCTACGCTCTATGTTTGTAATATTGTGTTTCCATATGAAATTCATTTCTTAGTTATAACCGAACCGACGTTCCGTTTGTAAAAGTTAATCAACCATCTTATGAATTGGTGTGTTGATTCCTCACATCGGTAAACCATATTCTAAATCCTTTCTTGAATAACGATTATCATGTTCTTCTTGAATCCGCCTACTTCTGAATCAATTCAATCATGTCTTTTCATGATTGTCCTTTTTTTTTTTTTGCATTTAGAAATTCTTCTTGAATGGATTTTTTTCTTGAATCCGTACACGGAATAGTCTTTTATTCCATGTTTATGATTATTTTTTTAATCTGCAAATACATAGTGATATTGGGTAAACATTTTAAGATGTTTAACTTTTTACTTTGTTCAATCGATTCACACATACGTGTTTTGTATGTTTGTAGTTATTTTTTCTTCTTGAGCCGTGACGTCAAGATCTGTTTTATCATCTGCAGTTTATAGTGATTGATTACAAATACAATCTCAAATATGCATGTGTTTGCAATCAAACGAAAATGATGAATTTCAATTGGCGTATATGACGTGCAAAGATGTACATATTCATTAGATAAAATTAAGATTACGTAATAGAGGGTGGGGTCAAATACCATTAAAATGGCGTGGGATATGTTGGATTCAATTCAACAATTCCCTTCTTGAATCGCAATTAGAGTAAAGTTTACGTTCCTCACTAAACATGAATCGTTATCACTCAAGTAGTTGAAGATTCAAACATATGCATTTTCATGTTATTCTTTTTCTTTTCTTTTTTTCATTCTTGAATGGCAATTTATGAACAATTCCGATTCAGTGGCGGACTTTACGAAACCGCTGAAATTACACTCTTATTTTTAAATGCTTCTTATTGTATTTCTTATCCAATTACAGATCAACGTACTTCAACAAATGTAAGTGCTTAAATTTCATTTTCTCCCTTGCATTGAATTTGATTTAGTTTTCCATAAATCTGTAACTTTGTTTACTTTTTTTAATTTTTTTATTGTTTATATTTTATTTTTTAAATTCCTGCCATCAATCCATCATCAAGTATCAGTAAATGGGTGCATCAGATGAAGAAGTTCACTCATGTTTGGTATGATCTTAACAATGTCCAAAGAATGGATGTGAAGTGCAAGAATACCGGACTCGATCTGCGACAATATGGCGGCTTTCATTATCATCCACAAGTTCTTAAACACTAAACCTATATAAACGCACCCTTCGTCTTTCGGTATCTCGATCGATTAGTTCCATAGCATCTCTTTATTCGATCCCGATTATTTGTTAACAATTCAAATGAATCAGTTTTGTATACATATAATCAGTTGTTACATTGTATGTTACACAAAAACGTATAAAAGTTTGAAGCCTATTTTATATTGTCCTTTTCAAGATCCCGCCGCAAAGCGCGGGATAGCGTCAACTTGTTAACATGTAATTAGCAATGTAGAAGACGTGCAACCTATTTTATCACTCATATAACTTGGTAATTAGTATAAGAACTGGTCTAAGCTTGTTTGATCCGACAATTTTCTGTTTAGGCTCGGTTCGGAACCGAAAGTCGCAAAACTTTGACTTTTGCTTTGACTTCAGTTCTGACCCGATTTAGATGGGTTTAGAAGTGCCTTAGAGCTTCCTTAGGACCAGGTTACATAATAGTATAACCCTCTGTGATTGGCATGTTGATTGTCCGATTCATTTACACGTTTCCGTTAAATGCCTAATGTTGACCAATATGTCCATTTGACCTTAAAACAAGAATTTTGGAATTGTGAGAGGACAATAATCTTTGTTACTAATTTATAAACATGTCCCTAAAATTTCACATCAGTTGGAGGTCTTGATTAGGAGTTATGCTCAATAGCGTAATTAGAAAGCTTTTTATTAATTAAACGGCATAATTAGCATAAAGCCTATCTAAACCCAATTTTTGACACCAAACCTTTTACCCACTGATATATAATATAATATTTTGGGATTTTTAAAGATTTTTAATTATTTTTAACCTGATCATAACCTAAGGTTATTGCCTTGATTCGGTAAATACCGATTATACCCTTTTTGTTTATAAAATGAGTTTTACATGGTATTTTGACACCAATTCAATTGCTACTGATTTTATATGATAAATGAAGTATTTTGAACTTTATAACCAGATAAGAAAACTAAGATTCCAGTTATAACCCGGAAATCGCTTAAAACGGCTTTTTACGCGTATTAAACACATAGTATGGGTTTAAAACCATTTTTGTCACATAAGACTTATCACCCACTGATATGACCTATTAAATTAAATTGTTTTACTAATTATTTCAGAACTGAATCTTAGAATTATAATTAATCTCTTTTATAATCTTTTAAATGACCAAAATAACCCTACGGGGCTTAAATTGAGATTAAACTCGTTTTGGGCATAATGGAAGGTATCCTACTGATATCACAACATATTTAAAGCATATTAACTTAGGAAACCTGTTCGTGACTCATTGGGTTACCCGTTACGCTTCTTGCGCGTTTGGTTCGGTTTATGTAACTAGTTTGCATAAATTAGCCGAAACGGGTCAAACCTTATCATTTTTATCTCAAAATCCAGAATGTATTTAGTTTACCCATATCATACAAGTCTTCAAACTTGTTGGGTATAAATCACATCCTATTACGGTCTTCGCTTGATCATGAGTTCGAACCGTATATTCCTTTAAAACTAACCGGTCTAAGTTTAGGCTTATTTAAAGACCCGTTAGGATTCTAACAGGTTATTATAAACCTTCGTTCCAGAATAGGAGACCCGGTAAAAGCTACGTGCACTTGCTTGTTGTGATTATTACTTGCAAAGGTAAATACTTTTAACTTATTTTCTCTTATACGGGCTTGGGGTACGGTATATAAAATACCGCTTGGTCGGGCATTAAATCTTTAATCGTATGATGGTTAATTTATTGAAATGACCCGTTTGAATTGTTTTGTTTGCTTAAAGCCTTTGGGGGGTTAATAACCATGTCCCGAATATCCTTAACATCATTTTACGAAATGGCCACGACCTAAGTACACGGGTGTAGGCGTACACTCGTTTGTGCATATATAAATATTAAGGTATAACCGTCGGTTTCGGGAATAACCCGCCGCGGGACTATATCATGTGGTGTGTCTATTAAGCTCTAACCCGGTGTCAACCCGGGCTACTGAAAGCATAAGAAACATGTAATTCTTTTACAAGTTTATGTATAAATAATTATCCCAAGTTATAAAAGTTTGTGCCACGTGCATTCAAATCAATTTTATTAAACTTTTTTCAAAATGAGTCGGTTAATTGTATTTACCAGTGTAAACTGACATATTTTCCCAAAAAGGTTAAGTGCATGTACTACTCGAAATAGGCTGGCTTTCTCCTAGCATCCACAATAAGTCTCGCAAGCTTGGATGACATAAAACTGTTGAACAATGTTTCCTTTTTATTTGATCCACCTGTGGATTATTTTCAACTATTTTGTGATACTTAATATTACAATTATATTCGGTTGAAATTGAATCTATCTTTTGCTTCCGCTGTGCATTTAAATATTGTGTTGTTTGACTATGATCATATCAACTACGTCACGATACTCCCCACCGGGCCCACCTGTAATACGTGGAAATATCGGGGTGTGACAGGTTGGTATCAGAGCCAACATTTAGTGAATTAAACACTAGCCTTTTGTGTTTAATCTCAATGACACAATTGCACATTCCTAAATTTTCGAGTCTAGACAAAGAACTTAGGACAAATCCAAATTGTTTTTAATCTTAACTTTGTTCGTTATATTTCTTGTTGTATCTTTCGTTTGTTTTGACAGGAAATGCCACCGAGATTCCGAAGAGGAGGACGAGGTAAGGGGACGATCAGCGCCCCCAACGATCACGAAGCCGGGCCTTCACACCGGCGGACTCCTTCAACTACTATGAGTGCCGATCCTCAGGGGAACTGGAGGACCTACCTGGAGCCCGCTAGGCGATCTGCCTCGATTAGCACAACACCTCCCTATCATCACTCCTTTGGGCTGCATTCAGAAAACGAGCCTGATGACTCACGCCACTTCTTCTTACCGTTGCTGCGCTCCTTTTCGCACCATTCCTTTGGCGACCCCACTCCTGTCTTTCAGGGCCGGTTCAACCCGGCAAACTATATTGAAGAACCAATGGGTTTTAACCCACTAGGACCTGAAGACCACTTCTCGGGAGACCATGCAATGGACATGGACGAGGACACGGATCCCGTCGAGCCCGCAACCAGGACCCCCAACCATCCCATCGAGATCTCTGATGGATCATCCTTCCACGGATCACCCTACTATGTTCCAGACAGTTACCAAGCAAGGTTCAACCAGTATGAGTGGTATTTTAGACCCTCTCATAACCTACAGCAGCAGCAGCAGGATCCCTCCGAGGATTCACGTTTCGTGGCAGTCACACCACCGCCTCCACCGCCGCCAGTTCATCAAGCACCTCCAGAACCACCAAGGCGTAGGAGAACAGGCGCACGAATATCCGCGCGAGGAGGGGGTTTTCACTTTAACAGCCCCCCATCACTCAAGTGGCAGTCACTATCCACCACTGCATGAAGACCCACAAATGGGCGGGCCTTCAAATCCAGTTTCAGAGGTGAATTCTGCACTGGTTGCGCCAGCACCGCCGCCATTGGGTTTTGGTAACCCAATTCCTACATACGCCGGTTCGACGGTGTATAATCCATTTGAGCAGCCGGCTCACACTAATTACAATTATGCTGAAGCCGACCCATACCTTGTAGCAGCCAACTACAACGCCCTTCATCCTGAAGGACCATATGGAACTCCCTGGGGAGTGGGATACCCAGCTCATGGGTATCAAATACCTGCTCGACCTCCACTTCAGCACCGGCCGCAGCCACCACGGTTTTCCCCACCGGAGCAGGAGGAAATCCTCCAAAGACTAAGCAGGGTGGAACGAGACTTTCAGGAAGAGCGTAGGAACAACCGGGGATTCCTCAAGGGCCTAGCAAGCTTGTTAAAAGGAAAGAAGAAGAGGGATCATTGAATCCCTATATGTATTGTTGTATTTCCTTATTTCAATTTAGTCCCTGCGTGGACTTGTCTTTTTAAGTCCCTGAGTGGACTCGTCTTTTTAGTCCCTGCATGGACATCTATCTTAGTAATCAGTCCCTACGAGGACTTGTATTATCAGTTTAGCCCCTGCGTGGGCAAGTTATTTCTGTAAAAGTCCCGTTTAGGGCAATGTGTACTCCTTTAATATTTAATGGAATGTTGAATTTAAAATTTTCATTTTTGTCATATATGCATAAATATATTATACATGAAATAAATAAATCAAAAATTATTCCTTTAAAAAAAATAATATGCCTATTAAATATTAAATAAGAATCTTAAAGGTATAACCTAGCCTGCATGCCATTATAAGACTTGGCCAAGATGGTAAGACCTGTTTAAAAAAGATTCAACTCCCTGTTAACATCTGAAAACATGTTAACGCTCCTTGCAGACGTGATTCGTTAAAATCATACACGTCATTCTTGTAATAGGAATTCTTCAAAAGATTTCCTATCCTAACCTGATGATCTATAATCATGAGTTTAAATCATCAATTAAGATGATCACCTATTAAATATCCATTGGTGATGTAGTGCCTACGGGCCATAATAAATGTCAAATAAGACAAAACACAGTTGTAGTCTACGACTCCCTGTCAGAAAAAGGTAAAGAACTATGTTCAAACCTTAATGCCTTGGTTCTCTGAAATCATGGCTTATGATTTAGAATGTCCCTGTGACTAGGCCTTTTGTGCTACTAATAATATTGCTATTGTTTTATAATTAGGATAAATTATAATAAAAATCCTAAATAAATATGACTAAGAAATTAACCAAATATGGTCTGTGTTTACCATGGTTAATGAATTTCCATAAAAGACAATTCCATAATAAACTCCCAAATAAATTATTGTCAATATCTTATGTAACAATTCAAACTACATGGCTGACTCGGATGAGATAAACAGTCACCCAAGGGAGGATCATGATAATACCCGAATTAACATAGCGGGTGCGGAACTGCAAGCATTAATAGACAATGTTGTTACAAAAGCAATAGAGCGGCAGTATAATGAATATAGTGGGACTCGAAGTAAGACCCTATCTGCACCGCATTCCAAGCCTAAGACTCATTCTGAGGCTCACAGCAAGCCACCCTCCAAGAAGGAAGAGCCAAAGAAAGACGATGACGATCGTCACTCTTCAAATCAGCAAAGTGTCCCATCAAAGAAGATCGAGCTTAATCAGGAACCGCGTGGTAAGTCCTGCACATATAAGTATTTTGTCTCATGCAAACCGAGAGACTTTACTGGGGAAAGAGGAGCTGTCGACTGCATGACTTGGTTAGACGAAATGGACACCGTGGTTGATATCAGCAGGTGCGCTGATAAGGATGTGGTAAAGTTCGTATCTCAGTCATTCAAAGGCGAGGCATTAGCTTGGTGGAGGTCATTAATCCAAGCTACCGAAAAAATCTCATTGTACAATCTGTCATGGGATCAGTTTGTGACGTTGATTAAGGAAAACTACTGCCCTCAGCATGAGGTTGAAAAGATTGAATCTGATTTCTTGTCTTTGGTTATGAAGAACCTGGACTGTCAAGCCTACCTTACAAGTTTCAATACCCTGTCTAGGTTGGTTCCATACCTTGTGACACCGGAACCGAAGAGGATAGCTCGATTCATCGGGGGTTTAGCCCCAGAAGTTAAGGCCAGTGTGAAAGCCTCTAGACCAGCTACCTTCTGATCTGCAGCTGATATAGCATTATCGCTTACTCTGGACGCGGTCAGGCAGAGATCGCTGAGAAACAGTGATGCTGAGAAAAGGAAGCGTGAGGATGATAGCTCACGACGGTCAGATCAGAGACATAAGGGAAACAATGACCACAAAAAGGCTTCTGGGTCTAAGAAAGATGGTCATCAGTCGGGTGATAAACCCAAATGTAAGATCTGCAAGAAACAGCACTTCGGGAAGTGCAGATATGAGTCGAAATCCCAGTCACAGCCAAGGGCATGTGGGATTTGCAAGTCTTCTGAGCACAAGACCTTGGATTGCAAAAAGTTGAAAGATGCTACGTGCTATAGCTGCAATGAAAAGGGGCATATCAAGTCCAACTGCCCAAAACTTGCAAAGAAGACTGAGGAGGGGAAAAAGACCAATGCAAGGGTCTTCTGGATGGATACAAAGGAAGCTATTCAGGACGAAAATGTGATCACAGGTACCTTCCTCATAAATGATGTTTATGCACGAGTGCTATTCGATTCAGGAGCTGATAAGTCATTCGTAGATAATAAGTTTTGTAAATTGCTGAATTTACCTGTTAAAACCTTAAGTGTGAAATATGAGGTGGAATTAGCTGATGGTACCTTAGAAACAGCGTCAACCGTGTTAGATGGATGTGTTATATCCATTAGGAACCACTCTTTCCCATTGTCCTTACTTCCTTTAAAATTAGCCGGTTTCGACATAGTAATAGGCATGGATTGGTTGTCTCGCAACCAAGCCCAGATCATTTGTGCTAAAAGCAAGTGGTTGTCAGAGCTCCTCATGGCGACCCTTTGACAATCCAAGGAGATACTAAGTACGGAATGCCTGAGCAAGTGTCCATGCTCAAGGCATCAAGGTGTTTGACGAAGGGTTGTGTTATCTACATGGCGCAAGTAACTATTGATGAACCAAAGCCTAAGATCGAAGACATTCCCATTATCTCTGAATATCCAGAAGTATTCCCTGAAGAACTACCTGGTTTACCCCCAGATAGGCAAGTGGAGTTCAGGATTGACATTATTCCTGGCGCAGCACCTGTTGCAAGAGCGCCTTACAGATTGGCGCCAATAGAGATGAAAGAGTTAAGAACTCAACTGGATGATTTGTTGGCAAAAGGATTTATTAGACCTAGCTCATCTCCTTGGGGAGCACCAATACTATTTGTGAAGAAAAAGGATGGGTCGATGCGACTGTGCATCGATTACCGGGAACTTAACAAAGTTATTGTCAAGAATCGGTATCCATTGCCCATGATCGACGACTTGTTCGATCAACTTCAAGGAGCGAGTTACTTTTCCAAGATCGACTTAAGGTCAGGATATCATCAACTGAAGGTCAAGGATGAAGATGTACATAAAACTGTATTTAGGACTCGTTATGGTCATTATGAGTTCTTAGTGATGCCTTTTGGACTCACTAATGCACCAGCCGCATTCATGGACCTCATGAACCGCGTCTGCAAGCCTTACTTAGATAAATTTGTCATCGTCTTCATCGATTATATTCTTATTTACTCAAAGAATCAAGCTGACCATGAGAAGCACCTCCATTGCATTCTGAAACCGCTTCATCAAGAAAAGCTCTACGCCAAATTCTCTAAGTGTGAATTTTGGCTTCGTGAAGTCCAATTTCTTGGACATGTGGTTAGTGAACGCAGAATCCAGGTAGATCCCGCTAAGGTTGAAGCTGTCATGAATTGGCAAGAGCCGAAGATGCCCACAGAGATCCGCAGTTTCTTGGGATTGGCAGGATATTACAGGCGTTTTATTGAAAAATTTTCAAGGATTGCTGCACCCCTAACTTCTTTGACTAGGAAGAATATTAAGTTCAACTGGGGACCTAAACAACAAGAATCCTTTGATATCCTTAAGCAGAAGCTAAGCAATGCACCAGTGTTGACATTGCCTGAAGGGATTGAGGAATTTGTGGTATACTGTGATGCATCGCACACAGGTATGGGATGCGTGCTTATGCAGAAAGGCAAGGTTATTTCCTATGCTTCTCGAAATTTAAAGGTGCACGAAAAGAACTACACCACCCATGACTTGTAGTTGGGTGCCTGTATTTGCACTAAAACTTTGGAGGCACTATTTGTATGAAATTAAGTGTGTGATCTACTCTGATCACAAGAGCCTTCAACATCTGTTCAATCAGAAGGACTTGAACATGAGGCAGCGACGTTGGATGGAAACTTTGAATGATTATGATTGTGAGATAAGATACCATCCTGGCAAGGCGAATGTAGTCGCCGATGCCTTAAGTCGAAAGGAAAGGGTGAAACCTATAAGGATCAATGCCAAGAGCATTGAGATAAAGAATAGTTTGAATGAAAGGTTGTTAGCAGTGCAGAAGGAAGCCGTGCTAGAAGCTAACTATCCTGATGAAAAGCTAGGAGTAACCGAAGAACAGTTATCCTATGGCAAGGACGGAATTCTGAGGTTAAATGGACGAATATGGGTTCCAGTTTATGGAGGACTTCGGGATGTTATCCTCCAGGAAGCCCACAGTTCTAAATACTCCGTTCATCCTGGGGCTGACAAGATGTACCAGGATCTGAAAGCAAATTTTTGGTGGATAGGCTTGAAGAAGTCTATAGCTGCCTATGTAGCTAAATGTTTGACGTGTGGGCAAGTCAAAGCTGAACATCAGAAGCCGTCAGGTTTGCTACAACAGCCTGAACTTCCCACGTGGAAGTGGGAAATGGTGATGATGGATTTCATTACCAAGTTGCCAAAGACAAAGAAAGGAAATGATACTATATGGGTGATAGTAGATAGACTGACTAAGTCAGCACATTTCCTACCCATTAAGGAGACCTATAGCTCCGACATGTTAGCCCAATTGTACGTAGATAAGATTATATCTCTGCATGGCGTACCAGTGTCTATTATCTCTGACAGAGATACTAGATACACGTCACATTTCTGGAAAAGTTTCCAACAATCTTTGGGCACGCGCTTAAATTTCAGTACGGCTTACCACCCTCAGACGGACAGGCAAAGTGAGCGTACAATCCAAACTTTGGAAGACATGCTTCGAGCATGTGTGATTGACTTAGGTGGTAGTTGGGATAACCACCTACCACTAATCGAATTCTCCTATAATAATAGCTACCATACCAGCATTAAGGTTGTGCCTTTCGAGGCCTTGTACGGTAGAAAGTGCAGAACGCCCGTTTGTTGGGCGGAAGTTGGGGATGTCCAACTGACAGGACCTAAAATAGTCTTTGAAATGACAGACAAGATTGTCCATATTCGTGATTGCCTGAAAGCTGCCAGAGATAGGCAGAAAAGCTACGCAGACTTAAAGCGTAAACCTCTGA
The DNA here is from genome assembly GCA_030545235.1 of Helianthus tuberosus. NCBI lineage: Eukaryota > Viridiplantae > Streptophyta > Magnoliopsida > Asterales > Asteraceae > Helianthus > Helianthus tuberosus. The sequence goes on from CM060387.1 coordinate 3,543,463, forward strand.
GATTCGAGGTAGGTGACAAAGTGTGCTTAAAGTATCACCCTGGAAAGGGGTAATGCGATTTGGTAAGAAAGGTAAGTTAAGCCTGAGATACATAGGACCATTTGAGATCATCGAATGTGTCGGATCAGTTGCTTATAAGTTAAACTTACCTGAAGAGCTCAGTGGTATTCACAATGTATTCCACATCTGCAATCTGAAGAAGTGTCTAGCTGATGAATCGCTAGTCATACCACATACAGATGTGCACATAGAAGAGAGCTTGAAGTTTGTTGAAAAACCTGTGTCGATCGAGGATCGACAGGTTAAGAAGCTTCGAAGGAAGCATGTACCGATCGTAAAGGTTAAATGGGATGCCCGTAGAGGTCCCGAGTACACGTGGGAGGTAGAGTCCACAATAAAAGAAAAGTACCCTCATTTATTTCAGTAAATCTCGAGGTTGAGATTTCTTTTAAGGGGTTAAGGATGTAACACCTCGAAAATTCACGTCCTATAATGTGTTGATACGTGTCATAAACTTTAAACGTGTAAAGGATTTCGTTAGAAGGACTAAAGTTGACAAAAAAGGTAAGTATGTGAATATAAGGGGTTTAAAATGTCAACAATGGATAAATATACTTTACAATAACCCTACTCGATGTTTATACCCTTAAACGAATGAATCATGGATCATACGAAGCTAATTGTGGAAGAAAGTGAGAGATTACAAACTACAGGGGTTAAATGTGTCAACATGTTTAAAAGTATACCTCTGAGTGACCTTTTAGCAAACCCGAAGCTTTGTAACGATTAATTATGCTCACTAGAATACATGATAAAAATTTCACCAAGTTTCGTTATCCTATGAGAAAGTTATGATAAAATTCGTATACGAGGGGTTAAAAGTGTCAATGTTGAAATTTATGACTTTTCGGGTGATCAAAAGTTAATCAAGGACTACATAAAGATTGGGTATGTCTTGGAGCCCTTATAAATCAATTTAGAGGGCTTATAATGCAAGAAATAAAGGCAAAACAACTTTTGGAAGGACCAAGGACTAAAAGTGCAAAAGCTGAATACTTGTTAACCTGTTCTGCATAGCCACACGGGCCGTGTAAGGTCAGGCAGGACCCTTACGCGGGCCGCCTCAGCCTCCCAGATACAGAAACACCTGACAGGTGTCTGTCCAGCCCGTTTAACCGACTTTAAACCTTGTTTTTGCATACCATGTGCAGCCCCAACTGGTTTTTAGAGTCTATGGACACTTGGGATAATCTAGTGAGATCAAACTCACTATCCAAGATCACTTGTAGGCTTGCTTGGCATAATCTAGTGAGATCAAACTCACTATATAAGGACCCATTGTTTGCAACTTTTGATCATACAATCATAACTTCACTTTTGAAGACTTCTGGAGCACAAGTGCAGCCCCTAAGCATCTCTGGTCGTAATTAGGACTTTGGTAAGCTTCCTTAACCTTCCTTAATCATGTTTTACCTAGTTATTTAGCTTAAAGTCAAACCATCGTAATTAAGGTTTGAATTATCGATTAATCACTAATGGTCCAGTGATTAGTCAGACTTAAGGTAGTTATAAGTTGGTAGTTAAGTGGGCAATATTAATGAAAGAAATTTTATTTATATATAAACAACTGGCCGAGTTACATCAATATCGCAGGTAAGCGAGCAACAAGCTGCGCCGCTACCCCTTTCTGAATAGCAAACCCTAGCCTATTAAAGACAAACCCTTGCCCCCCTGTTGATGAGCAACTGCTGTGGACAACCTTTTGGACCCTAGTGGACAATAAACCCTTAAAAGGGCACCCTCTGATTCCCGCTCTAACTAGATCATTTGTCGGGTCAAAGTTTGTTATAAAAAGTCAACAGAAACTTAATTTGCGAATTAACACGTAATTAGCAATGTAGAAGACGTGTAACCTATTTTATCACTCATATAACTTGGTAATTAGTATAAGAACTGGTCTAAGCTTGTTTGATCCGACAATTTTCTGTTTAGGCTCGGTTCGGAACCGAAAGTCGCAAAACTTTGACTTTTGCTTTGACTTCAGTTCTAACCCGATTTAGATGGGTTTAGAAGCGCCTTAGAGCTTCCTTAGGACCAGGTTACATAATGGTATAACCCTCTATGATTGGCACGTTGATTGTCCGATTCATTTACACGTTTCCGTTAAATGCCTAATGTTGACCAATATGTCCATTTGACATTAAAACGAGAATTTTGGAATTGTGAGAGGACAATAATCTTTGTTACTGATTTATAAACATGTCCCTAAAATTTCACATCAGTCGGAGGTCTAGATTAGGAGTTATGCTCAATACCGTAATTAGAAAGCTTTTTATTAATTAAACGGCGTAATTAGCATAAAGCCTATCTAAACCCAATTTTTGACACCAAACCTTTTACCCACTGATAAAATATAATATTTTGGGATTTTTAAAGATTTTTAAAGATTTTTAATTATTTTTAACCTGATCATAACCTAAGGTTATTGCCTTGATTCGGTAAATACCGATTATACCCTTTTTGTTTATAAAATGAGTTTTACATGGTATTTTGACACCAATTCAATTGCTATTGATTTTATATGATAAATGAAGTATTTTGAACTTGATAACCTGATCAGAAAACTAAGATTCCTGTTATAACCCAGAAATCGCTTAAAACGGCTTTTTACGCGTATTAAACACATAGTATGGGTTTAAAACCATTTTTGTCACATAAGACTTATCACCCACTGATATGACCTATTAAATTAAGTTGTTTTACTGATTATTTCAGAACCGAATCTCAGAATTATAATTAATCTCTTTTATAATCTTTTAAATGACTAAAATACCCCTACGGGGCTTAAATTGAGATTAAACTCATTTTGGGCATAATGGAAGGTATCCTACTGATATCACAACATATTTAAAGCATATTAACTTAGGAAACCTGTTCGTGACTCATTCCGTTACCCGTTACGCTTCTTGCGCGTTTGGTTCGGTTTATGTAACTAGTTTGCATAAATTAACCGAAACGGGTCAAACCTTATCATTTTTATCTCAAAATCCAGAATGTGTTTAGCTTACCCATATCATACAAGTCTTCAAACTTGTTGGTTCTAAATCACATCCTATTACGGTCTTTGCTTAATCATGCGTTCGAACCGTATCTTCCTTTAAAACTAACCGGTCTAAGTTTAGGCTTATTTAAAGACCCTTTAGGATTCTAATAGGTTATTATAAACCTTCGTTCCAGAATAGGAGACCCGGTAAAAGCTACGCGCACTTGCTTGTTGTGATTATTACTTGCAAAGGTAAATACTTTTAACTTATTTTCCCTTATACAGGCTTGGGGTACGGTATATAAAATACCGCTTGGTCGGGCATTAAATCTTTAATCGTACGATGGTTAATTTATTGAAATGACCCGTTTGAATTGTTTTGTTTGCTTAAAGCCTTTGGAGGGTTAATGACCATGTCCCGGATATCCTTGACATCATTTTACGAAATGGCCACGACCTAAGTACACGGGTGTAGGCGTACACCCGTTAGTGCATATATAAATAATAAGGTATAACCGTCGGTTTTGGGAATAACCGGCCGCGGGACTATATCATGTGGTGTGTCTATTAAGCTCTAACCCGTTGTCAACCCGGGCTACTGAACGCATAAGAAACATGTAATTCTTTTACAAGTTTATGTATAAATAATTATCCCAAGTTATAAAAGTTTGTGCCACGTGCATTCAAATCAATTTTATTAAACCTTTTCAAAATGAGTCGGTTAATTGTATTTACCAGTGTAAACTGTCGTATTTTCCCAAAAAGGTTAAGTGCATGTACTACTCAAAATAGGCTGGCTTTCTCCTAGCATCCACAATAAGTCTCGCAAGCTTGGATGACATAAAACTGTTGAACAATGTTTCCTTTTTATTTGATCCACCTGTGGATTATTTTCAACTATTTTGTGATACTTAATATTACAATTATATTCGGTTGAAATTGAATCTATCTTTTGCTTCCGCTGTGCATTTAAATATTGTGTTGTTTGACTATGATGATATCAACTACGTCACGATACTCCCCACCGGGCCCACCGGTAATACGTGGAAATATCGGGGTGTGACAGCAACGCACCATATTTTCTGTACTTTCCATATTTAGAAAGTTGTATTCACATTTTTATTTTTAGAAACTCGTATTCTTACTTCATTTCAATCCTTGTAATCTCGAGACTTTGATCATAATGGAAATCGTATTTTTATATCAACCTTGTTTAATCATACATGCATAATATGTAATCAGTCGTGAAATACACGTTCTAAATCAAAACAAGACATACAACGAGATTATATTTTCTCGGAATCACATTCATACATGTATCATACTTATAATATACCTTCATACAACTTTATAGCATAAAATAACCAACAATACAAGTGCAAGGACTAAAAATGAAAATTTTAATATCCCCAACCACTTTCTTTAATGTCCTAACCTCCAAACAACTCATTTAATACCCCAAACCCACCTTCTAACCTCCAACTAACTCATTTAATACCCTTCCTAACTCCCAACCACCTTCATTTAAACTCCAACCACTTAACCCTCTTATAAATACCAACTCTAACACCTTACAAACACTTACACCACCTCCAAATTACTTCCAAACTCTCTCAAATCTCCAAGATTTTCAACTTTGGGCAAAACGTTCAAGAACCAAAATTGGTAACTTTGGTGTTCCAACAACTCAAGATTCGTCAAACTCACTATGTGGAAATTTCTTCGCAAACTGTGAGTATACTCGACACCCTTTTTCGTTTACACTTTTAGGTGCAACATGTTTACATTATACAAACTTACACAAACACACATTCTTCATGCAATTACACAACAATCCAATACATGCATGCTAATATGTTATACTTGATTCGCTATTCTGGGGTTATTCTTTTTGTGATAAACTTGTCATTAAATTCGTACGAGCTTACCCTTTACATGTATAGCTCTATAGGAGTAACCCACTGCCCGTGTTCGTGAGGTCATGTTAAGTCATTCATTCATACTTGCTTTATACCTTGGGTTGACTTGTTTGTTCACATGCAGTTTATACGTTAATCTTGATAACTAAGTTTGCTATATGGATTGTTCAAACTTTTATACTTATATGGTAGTACTCCAAAACTTGTATACTCACCAATACTTTTGTATTGAACTATACTTTAAAACATGTTGCAGGATTATGGACGATGATAATGCACGGAATATAGTAGGATGCCTAGAAACGTACACTAAATTCAAATACTTGTTGTATTTTCAACCTTGTTGTATTTTCTATTTCAAAGAATGTAGTTCATGTTAGCAATGAGATGAAATTTTTTATTAAATACTTTTCACAATTTAGTGTTATGAAGTCTCGAGAAATATCGTTTTCGTCTCACTCTGATGTTTCCACCATCGGTTGGGGTGTGACACGCACGACTGAGGAATGTCGTTGTGCCACTCTCGAACCAAACCAAAGCGAACCGTGTCATATCCACACAAAAGTGCATCAACAAAAAGAACTACCTATAAGAGTATGAAGTTTAGTCGCTTCAATATACTCTTTGAAGGATTGGACACAGGCTAGTAAAATATTGTGTCAAGTAAGAAAATATGAATTTGTGAACTTAGGGTGAGCGGAGTGGGGGCGATAAACCCACTCGACACGATTAAAGACAACCGCCAACCTTTTGCCGACAACAGATTTTTGGATTCAATTTCAGTGAACCTTCACCGATTCGGTGGGAGGGAGGGAAGGGGGAGAGAGATGGGTGTGTGGTGGGCTCCATTTCTTCTCAACCAATCACACACTTTTCCCTTTTAAAAAAAAAAGTTTACCTAAACCCCATTAGGTAAACAACCGCCAACGTTTTTGAGCATTAGGTAAATATTTTAGGTGACTTGACATGGCACTATATGATTGGTTGAATTGAGAGTTTACCTAATACCATTAGGTAACCACTCCCTTCACCCTTATGTGTATATAATCTTCATGTATTAATTATGAATCGAAAGGGTTCAATCCATAGTGACACCCTGATATTTGAATATTTGGAATGTGTAATATACTAATGTAAAATTTAATACCGTTGCGATATTTCATTGACGCATAAGTTTGTGTTTGTTGGAGAAGTATTTTAAGTTAATCATGGATATCACTAAAATGGGGGAGGAATGTTGGTAATTTAGTGTTATCAACGGATTTTGGTGATATTGGATTGACTTTTCGACCAAGTTGATCTTATTAATTAATAAACGAGTTAGGAGATGCGGAAGTGCATGCTGGTTTTAATTTTATACGATGTACTATATCCATCGGTTTTGTTTATATATTAAAATATATTTAGTTTAAAACCAACTGGGCTTATTCATAATATTTTTTTTGAACGGCCAACAAACTCAATCCCGAGCACTCTCGGGGCACCCACTGGATAAACGGAGTACTCTGAGAGTAACCCGAGTCCACCACCAATTTCGGGGGAAACCCGGTAACCCACCCGGCCGTAGGCACGACGGTGAAATTACCGGTAAAACTCGTTTGGCTCAAGGATCCAACCCAGGTTTCCCTGGGTTTCCTATCATTGCCCACCAGTACCTCACTCTGCACCAAGTGGGAGTCGAACCTGCATCTCTCAAGAGAAATGCAAGCCCTCCACCAATTGAGTTATGTTTATTGGGCCTGGGTCCGATTGATAGTCAAAGGATGGGATTAATTGTGAATCAAATTTTTTTAATAAAAAAAAATGAAAACAAGAAACTAATGGATTGTGTATATTATAAAAAACAAGATACGGTTTTTTATTGGTTGATTGCATATTGGAAACTGGTTGATCGTTGATCAGGAGGGTACGGTTCCCTCTCAACACAAAAATCAAATTTGTTCTTGACAAATCTTTTGGTCTTATCCGATTAAGTGTTTGTGTGTACCCACAAATAGTTTGATCTGAATGTGTATCACGATTCCAAGAGGAATCCAAGTTTAAATTTCAGTGCTCTTCATCTCTCCAATCAGATCCACGATATTGATTCACTTCAAGTATCGGGTACGTTCTATATATAATCCAGCAAATATTAGGTAACCGGGAAATGAGTCCAAGGACTTTAGATTTTGTTCGACTAAGTTGCATCCTCACCAAGGATTAGTCTATTCAAGAGGTTTCGACTCCTAGGTGATTGTTTTCTCAATTTGAATACCTTCACTTTCCATTCTTCGTTGCTTAGTAATTAGTTTATTTGTTAAGCTTCTAATTTGTTTAGTTATTTCACATCATCTCAGTTATATGTTGACTAAATATCAATGACTCAGGTATGATAGCTTTAGTGTCAACGAGCAAAGGCTTCTTGCCTCGTTGAGTATCAATATGTATTTGTAAGTAAACTATTAAAAAAGCAATAACCCTAGGCAATGTTGTTAAAAAGCAAAAAATCTTAAACTGAAACTGAGTTTACCTATAAAAGTGTCGTTCCGACCAAATTAAATTAAAACACCATATTTAAGGGACTGTTTGACAACATCTGAATGGTTAAGTGCTGAATCAATAAAATGTCTGAACCATTAAGTGCTGAACCAGTAAGATGTCTGAACCATTAAAAGCCTGTATAATGCTTAACCATTCAGAGGCAAATGTCTGACCAATTCATATTAGAGGTCTTAACCATTCAGACTTTGTATCATGCTTAACCATTCAGAGGCAAATGTCTAAACCATTCAGAGGCAAATGTCTAAACCATTCAGACATCTACTCGTAAAACAAACAGTCGGTGCTGAACCAGTAAGAGGTCTGAACCATTAAGAACCTCATTAAGAGGTAAACAAACAGCCCCTAAGTCTTGTTAGAATATAAATTTGTTAAAAACAATGGTATGATGATAATCAACAACAAACAACAGAAAATGAACAACAAAGAAGCTACAAAACTCTTATTAACCCAAACCAAAAAGATTTGCCCCCAAGAACCCTAGATCTTAGAATCGTAAGATCTGAATCAATATTAAGAATACAAAAGGTATCAAGATGATCATCCACTGATGATCATCTACAAAAACCAGCAACAAACTCTCAGAAATACAGGTGAGAGTAGAGAAAATAACAACTGCGATAACAATCGCCACAACAAACCCTAAGACTAATACAGATAGTGTAAGTGTAAATATGAGAGAGATGGACTGAACAAATGAGCTGCAACAACCCTTTTATATGAACGGCCACAAGAAGTTACAACCAGGTCCAAAAGATTGACTAATGATGATCGCAGTCCCTCAATTGTTACAGAATACACCCTCCAACTTAACCACCTGCTGCAACAACTAAAACAACATATAACAACCATAACAACTTATGAGCAGATGAAAAATATAAGTCCAAATACCACGAGCCCAATATTCAAAATGAGCCCATAATAGAAAATGTAAATAATAACAAAGGCCCAAATGGATGACCAATAACATGATATTTTAACATCCCCTCTTCATCCATTTTTCTTAAACAAGTCAATCATTCCCAGTTTTTCACAGAAATAATTGGCAGATTAACACTTAAACCTTTGGTAAAAATGTCTGCCAATTGACCTTCAGTGTCAATCTTTTCAGTGCTTATAAATCATGTGGAGACTTTTTCTCTCAGAAAGTATAAGTCAATTTCAAAGTGCTTTGTTCTTTCTTGGAAAACTGGGTTAGCAGCTATAGAAATAGCTGCACTACTGTCACAAAACAGTTTAATAGGTAATTCACAACTTATTCGTAACTTTTTTAACACATTAACAAGCCAAACAAGTTAACACGTAGCAGAACACATAGACCTGTATTCTGCTTCACCCGAAGGCCAGGAAACCATACTCTGTTCCTTGCTTTCCAAGACACTAGATTTGTGCCTAAGAAAATGTAGAAACCTGTAACGGATTTCCTACTAACAGGACATTTTGCCCAATCCGAATCAGCATAACAAGACAAACAAAAATCATCATCCCTTTTTAAACATAAGTCCTTTCCTAGGACTAGATTTCAAATATCTCAACAATCGCAAAGCAATTTTAAGATGACCTCTTGTTGGGCTATGCATAAACTGACTCAGATATTGAACTGCATAGCTAATATACGGACGTGTTAATGACAAATATATTAACTTCCCTATAAGTTTTTGATAGTTAGTTACATCAACAACTTTATCAACATTACTTTGAGTTTTAGAATTTACAAAATGACTTAGTTCTATAGGTGTAGACACTGGTTTACAACCTAAATAGCCAAATTCACTTAGTAATTCTAAACAATACTTTCTCTGACTTAAACACAAACCACTAGTATCATACAACACCTCTATTCCCAAAAGATATTTAAGAACACCTAGATCTTTAATATGAAATGTATCACTAAGCATGGCTATCACTTTATTAATCTCAGTATTATTATTTCCAGTTATGACAATATCATCTACATATACTAGCAAAACAATAAACACTAAATCTTTAGACAAAATATACAAAGAATGATCACAAACACTTTGCACAAATCCAACACTTCGAAGCACATTAGTAAGCTTTTCGTTCCATTTTCTAGGTGCTTGCTTTAAACCATAAAGAGATTTAACTAGTTTGCACACTTTATTTTCACCTTTTGTATGATACTGTTCGGGAAGTGTCATATAAACATCCTCAGAAATCGACCCATATAAAAAACGCATTGTTAACATCAAGCTAAAATAACGACCATTTATTTTGAACTGCTATACTCAATACACACCTAACCGTAACCATTTTAACGACCGGAGAGAAGGTTTCTCCAAAGTCAATACCCTCACGTTAACTATAGCCTTTAGCCACTAAACGAGCTTTATATCTCTCAACCGCACCATTTGCTTTATATTTTATTTTATATATCCATTTACACCCTATCGGTTTTCTATCCTCGACAATTTCCCAAGTTCTATTTCTAAGTAACGCATCCATTTCAAGATTCATGGCATCAACCCACCTTGAATCTCTTGAAGCTTCACTATATGAATGTGGTTCACTAAGCTTATTTAAACTACTTGTAAAATAGAGATTTTCAGAAGTCAAGCAAGTATAATTAACCACTCTTCCTATATCATATTTAACACTACTGTTTAGCACAAAATCATCAAAATGTTTTGGTAAAATAGTACTTCTAGAAGATCTCCTAAGACCAGAAGTAGTCCCCTCAGATGGGTGGATCTCATCTATTGGTATAACAGTGTCCTCTGCCCTGCCAGACTCCACCCTAACACTACTTTCAACACCAGATCCTTAGTCATGACTCGACTAAACAGAACTAGGAGTGGCAGACGTAGAGGGAACTGGTTGTTGATCATCGCTCTTTGTACCACGAGATTCAGCAATACCCTCTTCATCATCGGGAATGTGGGAAACTTCAGATGTAAACATTTCATATGAGTCAAAAAAATTGATATTATTTAATGTTTTATCAAAAACAGGTTGTTCAGTTATGAGTTTAGATTTAAAAGGATAAACATATTCATAAAACTTTACATCTCTAGAGAATTTTTTTTTCTCATCTAAACTCCAAAGTTTATAACCTTTTTTTTGTATTAGAATATCCAATTAACACACACTTATCAGCATGATAAGCAAATTTATCAGACTCATGTAAAACAGTACTAAAACATAAACAACCAAAGTTTCTCAAATGGGATAAAGAGGGTTTAAAACCAAACGTAAGCTCATACGGACTGTTACCACCTAATACCGAGGAAGGAAGCCTGTTAATTAAATAGACAACAGTTAGCACACAATCACTCCAAAACCTCAAAGGTAAACCACCCTGAAACATCAGAGCTCTGGCTATATTTAAAAGGTGTCGGTGTTTTTGTTCAACTATTCCATTTTGCTGTGGTGTATACGAGCATGATGTTTGGTGTATAATACCTTTACTATTACAAAAGCTGGCCATCTGGTTATTTACAAACTCAGTTCTGTTATCACTACGAAAGACTTTAATCCTTTTTTTAAACTGAGTAAGTACAAGTTCATAAAAAAATTTAGGATTTTCAAAAACTTTTGTTTTGTTCTTTAAAAGATAACACCAAACAGACCTGGAATAATCATCCACCACAGTTAAAAAAATATTTATAACCTTTATAACTACTAATTTTATACGGACCCCACAAATCTAAATGAACCAAATCACCAACATACTTAGATTTATGTTCACTAAGAGGAAAAGGAACCCTAACTTGTTTAGATTTATGACATATCTCACACTGACCATGTTCAACAGTGTTAATACCTAGACTCCCTTTTAAAACAGACAGAACTTGATCTGAAGGGTAACCTAGTCTTCTGTGCCACATATTAGACTTTAAAACACTATTAAAACATGTAGTCACAGAATTACCATTTCTACCGACCAAGTAACGACCATTATCCTGTCTACCAATCACCAGGATTTTCTGTGATTTCAAATCCTGTAACATGCAATTGTCTTCATTAAATAACACAGCTGTACTATTATCTTTAGCAAGCTTATGAACAGACAACAGATTCACACTATAGTCAGGCACATAGAACACATCCTTTAAAATAACACCACTAATCAGTTTTAGCTCACCAATCTTTATAACTCTTACACTAGTTCCATTAAGGTGACCAACAGTTAAACCACATTCAGAAACATCCACACAATTAAACATGTCTTTATCAGTTTTAATCATATGTTGATTAGCACCAGAATCAACAATCCATATTCAGTTTCAAAGCTTAGACTACTAGAACAACACATATAACTACTAGTAAACTTAGACATGTTGACTAACTTACCTCCCATATTTGACTTTATCTGCTCTCCCCCAGACTTTTCACCAACTAAACTTAACAACTTAGCTGTCTACTCAGAAGTAAATGGCATAGCAGACACAACAGAACCAGTAGAAGTAGCAGACATACCAGATTTATTACTACTACTAACATTATTATTATTATTATTATTATTATTATTATTATTATTATTATTATTATTATTATCAAACTGTCCTGTACTTCTCTTATTCATACCAGGGGGTATCCTATTATCTCAAAACAACGATCAACAATATGTCCTAACATATTACAGTGAGTACACTTCAAATTAGGATTAGGACCCCTAAAGTTCCTTCTTCTAGAATCAGAACTCAGATTAGTTTTAGACACAAAGGATACACTTTGACTCTTTGACCCACTACTAGCAATCCTATGAGATTCTTCACTAGAGATAATAGAGAAGGCAACTTTGACAGAAGGAAATGGCTCTCTAGTTAATAGATTTGTTCTTACGGGGTTGCTATACGTCGACAAGACCCATAAGAAACTACATTAGTTTGATTAAGGTTAAGAAATCATTATAATCTTTAGCTACTTGACAAGAACATGAAGGCAGATGCACCATTGCATCAAACTGCTTCCATATTGTCGTCAGTTTATTATAATATTTAGCTACACTACTTCCATTTTGGGAAACACAGTTTATGTTTTAATAAAGATCATACACCACAGAGTCATCTACTTTATCAAAGGACTCTTTCAAATCTAACCAAACTTCAGAGGCAAGTTTTGAAAAAACTTGCCCCAAAAACAACTCTTCATAAATCGAATTTAACAACCAAGTAATGACCATGGAATTGCATCTATCCCATTGAGCAGCCAGAACCTCATCATCTTTATATTTTTCAACCTTTCCATCTATAAATCCATATTTATTTTTAGATTCTAGGGCTAATTTCATAGTATTTAACAAGACAGAATAATATTCAGTACCCTTTAGTTTAATACTAACTATAGTCAGACTGCTAGAGTCACTTGGATGCAAATACAAGGGGTCTCCTATGTCCAATTTACTAATTAAGGTCTGAGAAGTACCTTCACCATCATCCATGATAACAACACACAGAAGAAGCAACAAACAAACAAATAACAGATTTCTAAGAATGTAAGACAAATAGACAACAATCTAGGGCGAAGCTGAGTCAGGGACCAGATTCCAGATTCGTCACTCTATGGTGCCTGGACAAGCCTTTACTCAGGAGCCACTCCTAAACCTACTAGAATCACTACAGGAAACGAAACAAGAAGAACGAACAACAACAATAACAAATAGAACAGAACAGATCAATACAACCAAGAACCAACACAACAAAAACAAACCAAACAATGCAACATATAACAAGTAGACTCGATCAAGTGTCAGCCCAACTAGTCCGGTAAACAGGGATGCCTAGACTCAACAATATTATGATGCAAAAACAAAAAAAAAGATAATAGATAGGAACGATCTTACAGCGGGTGCAAGCAACTCCAAATAATATTAGATTTGTAGTTTTCAAGAACTACAAGATCTGATGCAGAAAGAAGAACCTCAACAATACCTCTGGTTAGTTTGCCCTGAACCTTCGAGGATTACAGAGACTAACACAGATAACAAGAACGGAGAGAAGACAGCAAACCCTAAGTTAGGGTTTCGAACAGCACCACCACAAATTTCACCAAGAAACCACAGATCTAAGCAGATCTGTCACCAGCACAAGTTTCCAAGCACAGAAACCCTAGACAAACAACACAATAGTCAGAAAATACAAATTACATAATGGAAAATAACAAAAAATGATCATCAACAGGAGCACAAGAGCTCTAATGCCTTGTTAAAAACAATGGTATGATGATAATCAACAACAAACAACAGAAGATGAACAACAAAGAAGCGACAAAACTCTTATTAACCCAAACCAAAAAGATTTGCCCCCCGCCCCCCACAAGAACCCTAGATCTTACAATCGTAAGATCTGAATCAATATAGAGAATACAAAAGGTATCAAGATGATCATCCACTGATGATCATCTACAAAAACCAGCAACAAACTCTTAGAAATACGTATCGCCTTAACAAACCCTAAGACTAATACAGAGAGTGTAAGTATAAATGTGAGAGAGATGAACTGAACAAATGAGCTACAACAACCCTTTTATATGAGCGGCGACAAGAAGTTACAACCAGGTCCAAAAGATTGGCCAATGATGATCGCAGTCCCTCAATTGTTACAGAATACACCTTCCAACTTAACCACCAGTTGCAACAACTAAAACAACATATAACAACCATAACAACTTATGAGCAGATGAAAAATATAAACCCAAATACCACGAGCCCAATATTCAAAATGAGCCTAGAAAAGAAAATGTATATAATAACAAAGGCCCAAATGGATGACCAATAACATGATATTTAACAAAACTAGTTGATTTTCTACCCGTGCGTTGCGGCGGGGACCCAATGACTACAAAACATGTGTCAGTAACGGCAAGCAGATACCGAATATCAAAACATAAATAAAAATATTGTGATAAGGATAGTTACTCCGTCCTTAAAAAACGATCTTATATAACCTAATATATAATAATAGGACCCAAACGTCCTACACGTTGGAAATTCAGTTGTTTTCAGTTCAGTTATTACGGTGCTAACACGTTAAAAAAAAATATTGTGATAAGGATAGTTACTTCGTCCTTAAAAAACGATCTTAAATAACCTAATATATAATAATAGGACCCAAACGTCCTACACGTTGGAAATTCAGTTGTTTTCAGTTCAGTTATTACAGTGCTAACACGTTAAAATATGGATGAGCTTGATACCGGTAACGGCACCCAAAGTACCGATTCGGAAAATCATTGTTGGTGCATTCATCTGTCATATTCGTCTTATATCGAGTTTTGGTTTCGTCGCGGATCTGATCAAGCGTGACATCATACAGATGACATCAATCTTACATCATGCAAGTGAGATCATCATTGCAATATACACGAAATTACATGCTCACGTGAATCAGTTTATAATTTCGCATGAAATGTTCACATATAATTCCGTACGGAATTACTTTCGTAATTTCGTATGAATGGACAAGTGTCTTGTTTCGTGCGGAATTAAGTATCTATATATAGGTGGTTCATGATTGTCATTTGTAACGGAATTACATAGTGATACCGAGGTGCTGCCGGTTTGCCTACTGATTGTAAACAGTGTTATATCAATATACAAGGCTTTTAAAGTGATAATCAAGCTGTTTCACAGTCTATACGTCTGTTTCCGCCTTTCGTATAGATACGAACTCTTCTGAACGACTCATTTGGGTCACGAATCGATCCTTCAAGTGGTATCAAAGCTCAGGACGAGGAGTTCATACCAAAACAGCCTGATTTCATCTTTATTTCTGTCTTCTACACCTTCATTTCTCATTTAAACTAGTTGTGACGGTTAAAATGGCCTGATTTTCACACATCATAAGCAAAACTGTGTTTAAACAAAGCCTTGAGAAAATTGGACCTAAATTTGTTCTAAAACTGATAAAATCTTTAATTCCGCATGAAAATGTATTCGAAATGATGACATCAGCATACTAGTTCCGTTTGAAAAATCATAATTTCGCTTGAAAATATTCTTTAATCTCGTGCGGAATTACTGTCTTTTGCTGATTCCGTGTGATATGCATAATTCCGTTTGGTAATCTCGTGTAAATACTTAATTTCGCGTGAAACATTTCATGTATGCCATGTGAAGTTGATTAAGTAGTTGTCAGTCACTTTTGTTGTTGCACTCTGATAAAGTGAGGTTTGATTCTCTCGAAAATCAGAATTCACGTGAATAGTGCATCAAGTTTCGTGAAAGTTGTTCAGTAGTGCAATCGGTGTTTTTTAAAACAATTGTTAATTGTGCATGTGATTTCATTTTGTGATTATCAAGTTCATGTGAGCTGTTAACATTCATCGGCCCAATAGATATTCATGCAAAAACATTAAAGGTCCAATTAAATCAATTGGTGTTATAAAGGTGTCAGCCTACTAAAGTTGTCGACTTGTGCATGGGATAAATCCATAACATTCGGTCCAATAGATTTGTTTTGAGTATTAATATTGTCGGCCCATGTATTGATATAAGTGTTTGCATGTGATTCTCGTAAATTGTTTTAGCTCATTCACGTTTTGTCGGCTTGTTACATACATTGGTCCAATAGTCTTTAAAAATTGTCAGCCCACTATTCAATATTACAAGGCCCAATCATATCGGTTTGCATGTATTGATCGGCCCAGTTTGCATGTGACTTAAAGTCTTGATTCAAGTGGATAATTGTTTGGATCTAAAAAGTTTTGGTTCAATCAACAACCAGTTTGCATGTGGATTTGAAACCCAACAACATTGGATCGAGTCCGCAAATCTTCGACACGAGTCTTAGATTGATTTTATCAACACACACTTTTACGTATTCAGTTCGTTTAAACTGATTGTTTGTTTGTTTGTTTGCAGGTGTTTCACAAGGTGATCCAGCTCGTTTGAGACTAGTATTTTTGAAACAAGAAAGTTTGTGTGTGTGAAACTTTGACTTTGAAACATGGAAGAGGAATTCTACAATGCATTTGCTACCCCGGTTACCTCGATTACTCTTGCACAGAACACGATGTTGGAAAATGAAACGGGGACAATGCAAAAGCCGCCTAAACTCATGAACATCGAGGAGTATAAAGGTTGGGAAGGACGGTTTGAGAACTGGGTACAAGCAAATTATCTGGATGCTTGGGAATGTGTCGAGACGAAATACATTAGACCGACGAATGATGATGAAGAGGTTATAGCAATAAAAGATCTAAGTGCCGATGCTAGAAAGAAATACAAAGATGAGAAAATGATGCTAAGTCTTCTACAACAAGCGGTGAAGGAAGATATATTGGTTCTATTGTAACACAATGGAACTTCTTACTCGATTTGGAAAGCATTAAGATCAAAGTTTCATGGAAGTCAAGAGACGGTTAAGAACAAGAAATCGCTTTTGAAGAAAGAGTTTGATCTGTTTCGTGGATTGAAGAATGAGAACACAAAACAAATCATAGAAAGATATTGCAATTTGCTAGCAAATATGAAGAGATTGAGCATTGAAATAGATAATGAGGAGTTGATTGAGAAGCTAGTTGATGCATTGCCATATCAAACTTGGGGCACCTATCTCATGATGCTAAGGAACAAGAAAGGTTTTAGTAGTTTGACACTGAGCAAATTCATTGAAAAGATTGAGGCTCAGGAGATGGAACTGAGAAAGGTTTTAAGAATGAAAGATTTCGATGGTGAACAAGATATTAGTCTTTACTACAAAGGGGGTGTCAGTGCTAAATCCACCAATTTGTCACCGAAGGTTCAAACAACATTTAATGCAAAGAGTTCATCAGAAAGTTCATCCAAAGGATCAAACAGCAACACAAGTTTTTCTTCATATCCATCCTTTAATCCGAACATTTCAGCAACAAAGAATGGCAAGAAGCTACAATGCAACATTGTACTGAATCTGGAAAATGATGAGGACTATTCAGCAGAAATTGCCAAAAGTCACATGTCTTTGTTGGGAACTGTTTTGGAATCATATGGTAGTTTTGTTGCAGGTCGAATCGGGAATCCAATGCTTACAAAAGAGGATTACGATCAAATTGATGCGGAAGAAATGGAATTGTTGGACATAAAGTGGTGTTTAGCTAGTGTGTTGAGACAAGCTGAGAAATTTAAGCAGATCACAGGAAGAGATGATTTACGTGAAGCTAATATATCTACTTTAGGATTTGATAAATCTAAAGTCACTTGTTTTCGTTGCAGGGAAAAAGGACACTTCAAGAGGGAGTGCAAAAACCGCGAAGCAAGTGGAGCTCAAAATCCATTTAACAACAACAATGATTACTATCGAAAGGCGATCTATCATCAAGTTGCTCAACAACAACAAGAACCACAAGTGGCACATGGTAGAAAAGTAATTGAAGAATCTTCAAAGAGAGCTTGTATGGTGAATCAGGATGTTCAAAAGCCAACGGAAGATTTCAATTGGGACAAATATATCTCAGCTGATAACAAAGCATGCCTGATAAACCAAGATGATGAAAAATTGCCTGAAGATTTTAGCTGGGCAAATTTCAATTGGGATGATTATGTTACAAGCAAAGATTCAAATCATAAAGCGTATGTTGCTAGAGTTGAAGAGGATAGTGATGATGATCGTGAGTATTGGTCAAAGAAAATGGCAGATCATTTGAAAATGATGGCTGAAAGTGATAGTGAAGATGAAAAAGTTAAAAAGAAAAAGAAAAAGGTCAAAACACCAGTCAGCAGTGATGATGAGGAAATTCCCGTGATTAAGAAAAAGGTCAAAACACCGGTTAGTAGTGATGAAGAAGATGTTCCAGTGATAAAGCAAAAGGTGAAAGAGATTCCAAAGTTTAAAGTTGATGAAAAAGTTGATGCAAAGAAGATTCCTGTGAAGTGTGACATCTGTGAAGCTATAAAGAAGCAGAACAGCACACTGATTTATAACTTGAATAGTTTGAAGGAATCTTATGATGTATTGAACAAAGCTATGAATCAATACAATCAAACAAGTGAAGAACAGGCAACGACAATGAAAACACTTCAGGGAGCTTTCATGATAAAGCAGAAAGTGGTGAACAACTACATCGAGAAGTGTGTTGTGCTTGAGCAGAAACTGGAAACACAAAGAATTGAAGCAGAAAGAGTAAACCGTTTGTTGAAAAGTTAATCATGTACTTCTTATGTTATTGACAGGATCTATCCAACAGTAGAAGGCATGAAGGCGTTTGAGGAAGAGGAGACTTCTGAAGCAAAGAATACTGAAGAACAGAAAGTTTCTGAAGAAAAGACTCCTGAAAAGAAGAAAGTAAAGAAGAAGGATACTAAAGTGAATGATTCTGGTAAGAAACAAGGTTTCAGTTACAACAAGTGTCCACCCCCGCTTGAAAATGAATATTCTCCGAGAAATCCAAATTCAGAAAGAGTCAAAAAGGCAACAAATTTACAGTGGGAGTCGGAGTCTTCAGTTAACTTGCCAGAAAATATTGACGTGACGTTTACATCATCTGACACTGATCATGAGTCTGAGTTAATAAAGAAAGTGGTCGATCAGGTTTTGGATAAATATGAAACAGAGGAGTCAAAGTCGGAGTCTATGTCGGAGTCAAAGTCTGAGTCCAGTACTCCGAGTCAAACCGACAAACAGGGACAAAGGGTTTACAACAAAGAATTTCTTCTATCAAAATCTAATTTGAATGACGAAACATTCAAAGTTGCATATACATTGAATGATTCTGACAAATTATATTCTGATGAGGAATATCCAATAAGAGGTGTTAAACCAGAAATTATAAAAAAGGTTTTCAAACTGACTGAAATTAATATTTCTGAAATAAAAGATGTAAATCTTAATGATAAACCTAAAAAGTACACCTCAAGAGTTCAACAAAGATTAAACAAGAAAAAAGGTTACAGTGCTGGTTCTGGTTTTCAAAAGAAACCAAATCATAACGGTAATTTCAAAAAGAAAGGTCTTGGATTTATTCCACCAGAAAATTACAAAAATGAAAAATATGTTCGAGATTTTAATTCAAAAATGACATTTGTTTCAGGTAAAACTTCTGAAGAGGAAAAAGAAAATCTATTCAGAAATCAGTCAAATAGAGAATTCCTTGCAAAGAAGCAAGAAGAAATGAAGACGACTGATCAGACAAAAGAAACGAGAACCTGTTTCCAATGCAACACTGTTGGTCATATTGCCAAGAATTGTTTCAAGGCAATACAATCTAAACAGGGAGTTTCTCGTAAACTGAAAGAAAAGGAAGTTGTGTTTGAACTACCAATTGACCGAAAAAAACTTTTCAAAAATTCAAAATTTGAGATTGGTGAATGTTCAAACAGATTTTACAAGAGATGGGTAAATTCTGACAACCAAAAATGGGTTGTTAAGAAATTGGTTGATAGTTCTAGCAATGATTCTGATTCATCAAAATCAGAGGAGCTATCTTCTGGCGATGAATCTGACTCCATAAAGTCAGAGGAGCCACAGGTTGAGGTTAAAGGTGAAAAATCAGTGCCGATTGTGGATGATGTGAATTTTCCACCACTTCGGGCTAAAAATTTTAAGAAGAAAGTTGGTAAAATTGAAATTTCAAATCAATTCTTCTCTGAAAAGAAAGAATTTGATATTGAAAAGGCCTTTAACTCCAAAGTTCATAACATTTTTAGTAAAATGGTTGACAGGAAGGTCAAAGGAGTGAAAGAATTTTACGAGAAGAAAACAAAGAAAGAAAAAGTTGAACCATCCCTGGTTTGTGACTGGGATGTTACATACTACGAACAGTAAGTCTCTGGAATTACCGGAGCTCCCAAGTTGGTAATCGTGGAGCAGGAATCGGCATCTTTCTTAGTAAATAATCCTACAAGTGGTACAGTTGATAAAGTACAGGTGATATCATTTAAATTGTTATATTTTTACAAGTGATATGAGTAATGAGGTAACTTACAAGTGGTTGAAGAAGGTTTCAACTACAAGTGGTAAATCAAGGACATTAAGTTGTACTTGCATTTTCCTACAAAGTGGTATTTGGTTGAAAGACAATGTGATGAACCAAACTCCTAACCTACAAATGGTAAAATCAATCAACAAAACTAATTTTCTGGAAAAACCATTTGATTAAAACAAACTTAAGTGTTTTGAAATCACAATAGGAAAATAGTTTGTTGTAAAGGGGAGTTCTGATTGTTTATGCTAAGTGGATGGCGAATTGATGCGATTTGATATCAGTTGTCACGTTGTTTGTACAGTTTATTTTCAAATTTCCTTAAAAAGTGTTTGCATTTTAGGGGGAGTAAAAATTTCAGAAAATCCAAAAACATGAGAAAATTTGAAAAAGTACAAAAACATGATAAAATTCAAAATGAGTTTTTGTGTCAAAGAAGAGGAAATGATAGTACATCAGTGGACTATCACAACATGCTAAAGAATTGGAAAGTTAAAAGTGATAAACGGTCTCACTGATGATGTGCCAGTAGGTTTTTGCACATTTAGTAGATTGTGACGAGATATAAACCTAAATTCAAACTTGCTTATATCGTGGGGAAACATCTCTCGGATATATGGGTAACCCCAGAAATCTTGTTTGAAAGGTCCCTCTTTCTGAGATACTAGGTCTTTATACTCAGTGATATCTGGGGTATTATCCCGGGACTTCTGATTTTGCTGAAGCAATGGCCTAGTCCCCGGAGAATACTTTACCGCTTGCTTGAAATATAGCACCGCCCTCAGCATAAAATGATAAGACAATAAAATTGCTAATCAATGCTGTTGTAAAAAAGATCCTCTAAAGGGGACACACCAAAAGTCGAAGCCGTCATCTCTCTGCTGAACGGAAGTTCTGACCTGAGCTCTCACGGTTCTTCGCAATTTAACCCCTTAGAGATATCATCTGTGGTATACTCACCTGTAAGACTGAATATTGGGATCTGGATACGGGAGTATACTCTGAGGTGGGACACGCGATTAAGTTTAAGTATCTAAGACATTAATCTCATATCTCGAATCAGTTGAACTTTATGTGAGAATTTAAGTGGATCTGTATACTGACAATCTAAGTGAATCTTTTAGAACTTAAAATGTTTAAAGCTTAACGGTGTTGGTGATTTGTCTCATAAACTGATACGATCCTCTTAGACAAGCTCACAAAAATAGTGTCTGTAAATATTTCTTTACTGCATTTCTTTTACTTCAAAAATCCAAAAAGATTTTCGGTGTGTTTTAGCATAAATTTTGAAAATTTTCAAAAAGATTTTCGACAACTGGTATTGAAGAGCTGATTTTCAAAATTCCGAGTGATAAACATGATGACAACTGGTTTGGGAAAGAATTGAGCAGTTTGTGAGGAAGAGTCTGAATTTAAAAGATAAAAAGTTTTTGAAATGAACATGATATTCTTGCAAATAGTTCATCAAAGATTATAGTTGATAAATCATTCTAAGATTTTCTCTACAAGTGGTAAACATGGTATAAATTTTATCAAATTGTAAAATTTATTGTGAGGTAAAGGATGTGCAGGTTTCTGAGTGATAGAGAGCCAGGTTCCGATACCTGAGGACTCTGTGATTTTTACGAGCCAGACTGCGATCCCAGCAAATCGAAAGGGAGAGTCTGAAGACATTCGAGTAGAGATTGTTCGTGGAAAATTTGTTGATGCTGAAGAAAAGATGTAAGAGCCAGAGATCCTGGAAATGTAGAGAGAGATTGAAGATGCTTTACAGTGTTAGATATTTCAGAGTAGTTCGAGAGGACTGATAAAGACTGAAGATTGTGAAGACTCGACACTTAAGACTCGTCAACATCTGAGGGGGAGTCTGTTGGTGCATTCATCTGTCGTCTTCGTCTTATATCGAGTTTTGGTTTCGTTGCGGATCTGATCAAGCGTGACATCATACAGATGACATCAATCTTACATCATGCAAGTGAGATCATCATTGCAATATACACGAAATTACATGCTCACGTGAATCAGTTTATAATTTCGCATGAAATGTTCACATATAATTCCGTACGGAATTACTTTCGTAATTTCGTATGAATGGACAAGTGTCTTGTTTCGTGCGGAATTAAGTATCTATATATAGGTGGTTCATGATTGTCATTTGTAACGGAATTACATAGTGATACCGAGGTGCTGCCGGTTTGCCTACTGATTGTAAACAGTGTTATAACAATATACAAGCCTTTTAAAGTGACCATCAAGCTGTTTCACAGTCTATACGTCTGTTTCCGCCTTTCGTATAGATACGAACTCTTCTGAACGACTCATTTGGGTCACGAATCGATCCTTCAATCATCGAAATTAGGTACCGGCACCGAAAATGTTCGGTACAATACGGTATGGTAGTTGAAGGTAAAAATCAATAAATACAGGTATGGTGCTAGACCGGTGTCGAACCGAAAGTAATGATTCTGAAAACGCCAAAAGGTGGGACCAAATTGGTACCGAAAATGATTTGGTATAGTAAATTTGGTACCGATACGATACCGGTTTGATTATAGGATTTGATACGATTTGCTCATCAATAATCTAAATATACAAGTTAATTTTACATGCTACAATTCATTCATTACAGGAAAAAGACAAAAAAATAAATCAAACAAGTTGTTATGTATATAAAACCTCATTCAAACGAAATACAGTTTACTTACTGTGTGTATGAAAAGTAATCTAAACGGTGCAATTGCTTGCATTGCTACGTTACTACAGGATTTGATGAGCTCGGTACCGATCGGTACCGAAAATACCGTTAATGAAATCCCCAAAAGTGGGTACCGGTACCGAATATACCTGGTACGGTACGGTACCGAGCGATACTGGTACGGCACCGGTACTTGAGGGTAAAAACCGGTGAATACCGGTGCCGAACCGGTACCGAAAATATACCCGGTTTGATAAATTTGATACCGATACCGATATCCGATATCATTTGCTCATCCCTTAATAATTTAATGATGTTATATTCATTCAATTCTTTACTATTTTATTTTACGACTACTGTTCATATGGGTAATTTTTAATATATGGGTAATAATTAATATTTATTTCGTTATTGATGAAGTTGTGGTGACCCTTGGTAATTTTTAACGAAATTTGTATATGAAAAAGTAAAACTTATCCTCTTTAGGGGAGTGGGGGTGGTTCGTTATGGACTGCCCATCACTCGTGAAAGTATCACGAACACCGCCACCACCACCTTGTTCACGAGTGATAGGATTAACGCGTTGAAATGATAATGCGTTGAACATTGATGAATGTATGTGTATCACTTGTACATTGTGTATTAATGCTTGTACATTGGAATCGCATCACTAGTGATGACCACCGCCACTAAAGAATGCTTGTGAGTGATAGAATAGCGGTTGCTGATATGGCGGAACATGATTGGATGTTTGTGAGTGATGAAATTTCATTACTAGTGACCACCCACCCCAGAGACACAATTATGTCATAAAGCATTGTAATAAATAATTAAATGCATATGAACCAGATCTTTTCCCAACATAATAATATTATCTTACGAGGCTTGAAATAACTAACTTGCTCGAAGAGCCACACTGATTATTGATCGATGCATGGAACTCAACAGGATACCAATGCATCTCCTACATCATCTGTTGATGACGAAAGACTTGTTAAACACTCAGATACATTATGCTGGTATATAAATTGAGGTAATGTATGTAACTCAACACATTACTCGTACATAAACGAGCCATACAATCTTGGTGTTGGAGTTGCCATAAGAGGCTCTTTCTTCCTCAGTACGGTCCGGAACATTTCAGATAGTTCGATTTTCTCACCTTCACCCGATCTCCAGTCAAATGAATGAAGAAGCGAAGAAAGTAAATACATGAACATCCTCTCCGCCATAATTGTCCCTGGACATATTCGGCGGCCCGATCCAAATGGAAAATAGTTAAATCCACTCTCAGTATAATCCAATGTGTGACCAAGAAACCTTTCTGGGCGAAACACCAAAGGGTTTTCCCAAATTGCCGGGTCTCTATGTATTGCCCATGCATTAACCAAGACTCGAGCGCCTTTTGGGATCGTGTAGCCACCAATAACACTTGAGTTGCTTGGGCTATGTGGGAATAGGAGTGGAAATGATGGGTGTAAACGGAGAACTTCTTTCATGATTGCGTGCAAGTAAGGTAGATTTTTCATGTGGGATTCTTCGACTATGTTGCCTTCACCGACAGTTGCATCTAGTTCTTGTTGGGCCTTTTTGAGGATCTCGGGTTTGTCGATGATGTGAGCTAGGGCGAACTCAATTGTGCTTGAGGTTGTGTTAGTTCCTCCAAAAACCATGTTCTGACAAATTAATTGGCCAGTATTAAATAAAAGAAAGGTTAGTATAATATACAAGTTTGTTTAAAAAGTAGCTTCAAAAACTATTTTACAACTTGCTTTACTTGAGACTTAACAGGCTTTCACGTTGCTTGACTTTATGTGGCAAAGTAGAAATTATATTGAGAAGATAAACAACAATGCATGATCTGATTAAATTACTGAAGCTACTAAATAACAACGTGAAATTGTTTCCTTACTACCCTTCACACTTGATCAACCAAATTACTTTAAATGCTAAAACGTATGAAAAAACTTTAGAAATAGTAAGTTTGAACATTGTGAACCAATTAAGGGAAACTCAAAGCTGAACTATGGGTTGAAAGCAATAAGACATGACTTGAGCATTGAAGCCCATTTTGTATCTTTCTTACTTGAGAAAGAACCCAAAGGTCTTAGGCTATAAGGTGTGGTTATGACCCTCATAGTCACCATAACCTTTCACATTAGCGTCATCTCACCCACTTCTAATCCATCATCCAAAATCACTTCTCTAAGGATGTGGTCATGACCCAAACAACTATTCTCTTATTTTAATTTATTTTTGTGAAAAATAAAAAAGAAATATTGAAAAATGAAAGAAGACCCATGGTTGTCGTGGTTTAATCCATGTCAACCATGGTGGCTGAGGCAAGGGGATTTTGTAGTAATCCATTAATGGTCCTATGTGGCATTAATGATCCAACCCATGCCCCCCACACCCTTTAACCTTATACGATATTATTAACACTATTTTAGGAATAGATTATCTTTGATGTTAGTCATGTATATATATCTCATAATTATTCATGTATGGGGTAAGATCAAATAAAAATTTTATTTTGTCTAAGTAGGATGAGAAAGAATCTTAAGCATTCATTTTTCAAATCAATGGTTAAGATTAAAGTGTAGGAGAAAGACTGAGTGCAAGGGTATCTTGGTAAAATCCTATTTATGGACTTTCTCTCTCCACATGCAAGGCACATGCATATTCCACCCCCATTTTTTAAACGTTCATAACTTTTTTATACGACGTTATTTTTTCATAAAAATTTCACCGTAAAATCGAGCGTCTTTTTATCTTTAATTTGAGTACCATATTGTTATATAAAATATGAAGACTAAAAAAACCCACCAAAATGTGTTGTATTTCTATGTTATATACATTTTTTGTGCAGGATTTTTGTACTATATTTTTATGCTAATTTTTTTGTGCTGGATTTTTTGTCTTAAATTTTTTTTCTCATTTTTTTGTGCTGGAATTTTTTGTACTACATTTTTTTGCTGACATTTTTCGTGCTATATTTTTTTGTACTATATTTTTTTGTGCTATATTTTTTTGTTATATTTTTTTGTACTAGATTTTTTGTGTTAGCTTTTTTTGTACTCGATTTTTTGTGCTAGATTTTTTTGTATTAGATTTTTTTGTTGTATTCTTAGAAAATAAAAAGGGTGCCACATGTCATTTTCACTCATATTTATAAAGACCAAAATGCCATTCCTTCCTACTAATTAGGAGTGTCACATGTCATCATCACAATCTTTCTTAGGCTACTTAGGCAAAATCAACTTTTTAGTGGATCTTTCCCCATTCATGTATAGCTGTTCCTATTCTATTGATTGTATCGTCCTTATTAAAGGGGTATTGTAAATCAATACAGATCATCTAGAATTTTCATACCATAAACATTTTTATTGTATCAAGCTTCGGTTTTTAGATAACAAATAATTCCGATCAGCCTCTAAAATTCCAGCCCTATGGTTTTTTCAAGATATAAAATAAATGACAACTATTCTACTTTATATTATTTTGGAATAACAATAAAGGTCCTTGTTAAAATAAAATATAGAGTAAACTGCAATTTTATCCTCTGGAAATATAGCCCATTGGCACTCTTACCTCCTACTACGAAATTTTTGTTGTCTAACCCTCCAACAAATGCGAAACACTGCAATCTTAACCCCTGGCACCTAACTCTGTCAAGTCAACGTTTGTTTGACTGTTAATAATGTGTGAAAAGTCGTTTTTGCCCCTATCTTATTAAAACTATATAAAAAATAAAGAATCAACCAAATTCGTTACCAATATTTACATATCCATTGCATCAAGTTTATCATCATTATTATTTATTCTTTATTCCAATATTTACAAGCCATTCCCAGATTCATCAACTCCACCCCCACCTCCTCCTCCTCTCCTGACCACCGCCACCACCAACTCAGCCACCACCTCCTTCTCCTCTTCTCACCACCGCCACCATCAACTCAGCCACCACCTCCTTCCCCTTTCTCACCACCGCTACCATCAACTCACAAATTTTTGTTCCAGATTCCCCCATAATTATCAAAATTAAAACCATAAATGTAACCCAAATTAAAACCACAACTATAACCTCCACCCCTGCAATTCAAGATTTTTAAAACCCAAATTCACCACACCCACAAATTACGAAACCCAAATTAAACCCACAAATCTCAAACGAACATCACCTTTCATCACCCAGCGGAACTCCGGCGACACCCAATCGCCACGAAACCATCACCTTTCACCACCCGCATTTGTTGGGAGGTTAGACAGCAAAATTTTCCTGAGAGAGGATAAGGGTGCCAATGGGCTATAACTCCAGAGGGTAAAATTACAGTTCACTCTAAAATATATATATACACAAAGGAATGAGCATTGGCCTATGTGATTAATGGTGTTGAAAATAATTTTTAGTTGTAAAATGGGCTTTGAGTTCAAAAAACTGTCTCTTAAACCTTCTTTCAAACACGTGATGGACACCCAGCTGATTGCAATCGATTCGATTTCCAGACCAAAGTAATTGTTTTAGTTTTTGCATTTTGTTCTTATTTCATAACTTGAATTTATAGGGCTGCAAATCAGCCGAGGTTGATTAACTTATTAAAGCTCTGTTAGGCTCAGCTCGTTTATTATCTATTAATTAATATATTAAATACAAAGAATATAAATAATAGACTTTTTTAGACTCACGAACTCGATAAGTGAAGCTCGGGCTCGGGCTCTTTTACTAAACAATCTTATTTTTAGGTTTGGGCTCAGCTCGCAAACTTTACACTAAGGCTTGACGAGCCTGATAGCTTCACATGTCAGGCTCGAGCTCTCAATAATTAAACGAGCTTTATTTAAAGTTCAAGCTCGGCTCGGGCTCGATAAGGCTCGAAGAAGGGTTCAAATGGGTTGAAGAGATGAACTGATTGAACACGTGAACTGAAGAAGGGTTCAAATGAGTTGAAGAGATTTCTTTTAATAGGATATATTTATTGAGTCATTATGTTTAACTTAGGAGATGATTTGTAGCAGGGGGGGGGGGGGGGAAGTATAGAAGGGGTGGGAGGGGGCGTTCGACCCCCCGAACTTTTCACTCAGTAGTGTTATATATGTTGTTTTCGTATAGAAATTTTTGGTTATATACGTTTTCGACCCCCGGTTCTATAGAAATTTTTGGAGTGAATTTCAAGAATTGTTCTTTATCTTTATACCTATTTTCAGGGACAGTCCTTTATGTTCAAAATTGACGAGTTTTGTCCTTTATGTTTTCATATCACACACGTTTTGTCCTTTAGGTCTAACCCAGTTAGTTTTTTCAGTTAAATTTTGTCATATGCTTTGCACATGAGGGTTTTTTTGTCAATTCAAAGGTAAGTTCAACGACAGATTTATATCTCAAAGCTTCTGCAACCTTTGAATTGACAAAAATGTCCTCATGTGCAAAGCACATGACCAAATTTAACTGAAAAAATTAACTGGGTTAGGCCTAAAGGACAAAACACGTATGATATGAAAACATAAAGGACAAAACTCGTCAATTTTGAACATAAAGGACAACGCCTGAAAATGGGTATAAAGATAAAGGACAATACTTGAAATTCACTCAAATTTTTTGGTATATACGTTTTCGACCCCCCTGTAATTCGGGTCAAGCTTCGACACTGATTTGTAGAGTTTATTTTATTAATATGGTGAGACGATGAATATTATTAGGAGTTTGAATTAAAATTTGATTCTAATAAGGTGTCTTGTTTAGTGTTATGTGCCTTATGTCTAAGGTTTGATGCAAAAATACTATGGAGTTGGGGATCTCATTGGAAGCAACCTCTCTATTTCTACGGATAGAGGTAAGGTTGTCTACCTCTTACCCTCCTCAGACCCTACGTTAGCTGTGCTATTGATGG
Source organism: Helianthus tuberosus (assembly GCA_030545235.1). NCBI lineage: Eukaryota > Viridiplantae > Streptophyta > Magnoliopsida > Asterales > Asteraceae > Helianthus > Helianthus tuberosus. The sequence continues at coordinate 3,572,407 of CM060387.1, forward strand.
GATTTACAGAGTATGATGATGATTTATTACATCAATTAGGTTGTGTGGTAGTATTTATTCTGGTTGAAAAAAGATACGAAAATTGGCTTCTACTTATATCCTACAAAATGTAAAAAGATCAAGACAATTCTGCCAAAAGAAAAATTTTAACAAACGGAGTCCACACAAAAGAAATTTTTTAACAAACGGAGTCCACACTATCATAAACCGGCTGTCGTATGGGATTAAAATCAAAATTCTAGATTATTTTATGTCCTTCATCTTTTTGGTGTTTGTTAAAGCACCAACATATTTTGTCTTGGCTTTATATTTATTATTGAAATTATTTTGTTGTTTAGCACTATGGTCTAATACTGAAATAATTTTGTTGTTTAGCATTATACTCAAAAAAAAAAATTAGAGAAAGAGAGTACCATGAGCAAGACTTTAAGGTGTGTCATGGTGAATGGCAATTTGGAATCTCTATCCTCTTTAAGATCCAATAGGAACTGCAAAAAGTCTTTATTTTCAGCACTACCAATCTTCATTCTTTGATCAATAACTCTATCAAACCTCTCATCAATCTTCTTTTTGGCCGCCTTCATGCCCTTTTCGATCCCTTGTAGATCCAACCAGGCTAACCCCGGATAAAAATCAGACAAGTTTGGCCTAGCCATTAACCCAGCAACCTCATTGACCAATTTCCTGAACTCTACTCCAAACATTATCCTATCCTCTGACGTTTTTGGTCCACCCCATATCATACCCGTAACTACATTCATGACCGTCAAGAACACCAACTCCCCAATGTTGACAGGAGACCCAACCTGCATGTACAATTGCTTTATGGTGTTCCTGATCTCTTGTCGTCTGATATAGTAAAAGGAATCCAATGTATCATTGGTGAGCATCTGACTAACTAAAATCTTTCTCAATACGCGCCATTGATCACCATACGGCAACCACACTACATCATTCCCACCGTGTGACGTTACCTTGCTAGCAGCAGTCATGTCCCGATTGGCAAAGGCGGTGTCATGAACTTTAAGCACCTCATGGGCTAAGGCTGGGGATGAGATCACGATGGTCACTTTTTTACCCAGCCAAAGTGTCATAATCGGACCATAGGTGTTTGCAAGGTTGGCAAAGTGTGAGTGGAGTTCGGTATCAAGAGATAGGAGGTTGCCTAAAATTGGTAACCCCCGTGGGCCGGGTGGAAGTGACGGTTTAGTGCCTCCGTTGTGGGATTTTAACTTCCAGACAAGCCATAAGATGGAAAACACTACGACGACAATCACAAGATGAACCTCGTCCATGGAGGCTGATTTGAAAAGGGCTACCATGTGTAAAATTTTGTACGATTCAAAGACATGATGAATGAGTGGACATAGTGAGTTTATAAAGGATTGGATGTAGATATTTTAGGAGAACTCCTAAATCTACATCTTGTGAGATTAAATATATTAATATTATAATATTTAATCTTGTAGCCATTATAATTATTTATATTATATAGATCAAAATATATTAAAACCTACTAATAATTAGTTGGTAATTGTTGATGGACCATATTACCCTTATTAACTAATTAGGTTTTCTCTTGGGTGTATATATAAGGAGATTATTATAGAGTTAAAGGGTTACACAAGTTAGACAATTTTCACAACCCTCATAACATCATTATCGGCTCTCTCTCCCAACCGATTCCTCCCTTGTTTCGGTTCATCACCATCATAACTTTACACCCTAAGGAGGAACCAGATCATCCTGACAAGTATGTCGAACTCAATGGCTACATCTCTGCTGGCCTGTCTGCTGTAACAGGTATGTTATTCATGTTTTCCATTATGTTTAAACAGAACTGATCAACATGTGGTATCAGAGCATATGTTGATAAATCAGTTCTGTTTTCGTATCCATCATTCTGGGATCATAATCTGGAAAACAGAAAGTTTTAAAAGCATTAAAAATCACGGCTGGTTTCGGGTTACATTAAGCCAAAATCAGTGTTTTGAGAAAAGGGGTGATTAATCATGTCACCCGAAACTAATATGGGTTAATTTTATGTCCGAGACCCGTTTGAAACATTAAAATTCAGGTTTCGGATCCCAGAATTATGTTTTAATTGTTTAGGGTTCATCATATTGTTCTAAGAAAACTCGAAAATTCCTTAAGTTTTAGAATATAATTTGGATCAGTGAGTGTTTTTACTGATTTTGATCTGAATTTTATCTATTAAAATCTTCGAAAACTGTTAATAGATAATCAGTTATAACTTTCGAAATCTTTTGATAAGTTTAGATCAACAATAAAACAGGAAACACTATCCCACAATCCCTAAAATTTCGAGTTTTAAGTTATTATCACAAAACATCTATTAACAGTGGGTTCGAGACCACAAGGTCTCGACTCGAAATCATCAGGTTCTCAAAACTTTACAACTCGAGACAACAGTCTCGACTCGAGACCACTGAGATTTCGACAAAGGGCTTCAATCTTCACAACTCGAGATCGTGGTTGCGACTCGAGACCTCATTATGACTCGAGATCTCATAAAATACAGTAGTCGAGACCATGGTTCCGACTCGAGACAAAGGTTGCGACTCGAGACCTCATAACTGACTCGAGATCTCATAACTCAGTCGAGACCTAACTCGAGACCTGACTCGAGACCTCACTCGAAACCTCATTACCTTAGGCTATTTGATGTGAACTAAATTTCAGTTCGATCCGCGCTAACAGGTGGTTTGCTATTAAATACTTGTTTTTGTTAACACTTAATTAACTAATCAGAATCAGATAATTTTACAAAACCAAAATAGCTTAACTTGAATGAGCTTTTAATGTATTAATTCTGGCCAAAGCTGATTTAATACATCTATTTATTGTTCAAGTATTATAAAAGCTATGTTGAGTATGCATTTCAAACGTGAAATGTCTTAATTCTGGCCAAAGCTGATTTAATTCATTTATGTTTAGCATGCTTGACAAGTGCATAACTAAAGCAATTATCTCATTTCTGGCCAAAGCTGATTTGTCACGATTACTTTGTGTAACACCCTTAAATTTTCACTTGATTTTAAATAATCGATTATACCATTTCAACTAAAATATTGCTTAAGTAACATAATTTTCATTAAAGAAGTTCATAAGTAGAATCAACCTTAGTTAACTAACGACTAAGGTAAATCGTTTCAAAAGTTGTTTAGAAATTGTTTACAACCCATACACAAAATCTATCAAAGATTTAAAACATTGCGGAAGCTTCAAAAATAGTGTTCGGTTCTTCAACATTCGCTTGAACGCCATCCGTAAGATTTCCAACATTATCTGAAGTCAAAACAACCCAAAATGTTAGTTTTGACAATGAATTAGATCATACAAACAAGTTCTAGCATCAGAACATGAAAAACAAAATAAGTTTTTAAAAGTTACCCTGCCGTGTCGCGTGGCGCGGAGGGATCATAAGATCCTGTAGCGTGGCGCGGAAGGTACGGTTTTCCAGCAGGTGCAGGTTTTTGACCTGCAATTGCTGCCAGTTCTGGAAATCCTGATTTTAGACTTAAACAGCCATAACTTTCCGCTCGGTTGTCCGTTTTAAGTGATTCTTTTTGCTATACATCTGTAAATTCATTACCGACATAGCTAATAAAATTTTGACACCGAAAATTTAACTTACGGACCGAACCACTAAATGTCGCTATGCATTTATTCGACCCATTATAACTCTAATTGTTTTACTACCATTTGACTAGTAAACTAAGGCGTTTGTTACCCAACTTCTGGACTTATAATCACCGGCACTTCATTACCAACACTATGGCTTCGTGCTCTTATGATCATTTTCGCCATCTCTATCTACTTACAATATTTTTACTACAATGTATCATTATTTGACCCGTTTGGTTCATCTACGGAAATCCTCCATTTTGATGACTACCAAACGACTACTACTAAATTTTTAACCTATGAATTAAGTAACGAACAAAATCGCTACAATCAACACAACTTTTAATCCACAACGCATAGTTTAACAATAATTCATCAAATGTAACGGGTCAAGTTACATACCTTAGTGCACGCCCTTCAATCGTAAATCACCACCGGCTTGTCCACTTGACGATCCGGTATCTTTCCCTATAGAGTTCATTTATGATATGTTTAGAACTCTCTTTTAAATCATAATTCGCATAATACACCGAAATACTATAATTATGCGTTTAAACTTGGAATTTCAGTTTTAAGCCTTCTTAGAGGCATTTCAACAAACACTTCAAAGGCAGATTTTTACATGATTGAATATCAAATCCCTAGTTCATTACTTAGCCTTAATTTCACATAAATTAACCATTTTACATGATTGTTAGCTTCAAAATTTCTGAAATCACTTCAAAATTGTCAAATTACGCTAGAACAACACCCAATTTCCTAGTGTTCATCAATTTACACATAACCCGTTAATCACCTACAATGGTGTTCATAATCTTCACTAAAAATTTAACATGATTTCAACTTGTATTTACCTAGGGTTTGTCCCTAGACGCTATAATTGTTCCTAGATCATCATAAGACACACATGCAACTAACAATTCAGATTTTCCCAATTACATGAGAAATTCAAGTTGAGGGTTTTCATGAAATTTTACATACCTTGTAATCCTCTTGTGATGAGGATCAGTAATCTATGCTTTAATTTCGATTTCAACTTGGATTAAGCCTTCAATTTGCAACTTTAGTGAAGTTTAGGGTTTTGGAAGAGTGGGGATCGCCCCCTGTTCTGCTTGTGCGACTAGACATCTCCTTTTGGGGGTGTTTGGTTTGTTTTATTTGTTTAATTAAATTCAAGTTTCAATTCTTACAACTTAAGCCCCTCCACTTAGATCAACATTTAATTTAGTTGCTTTTAACCCTACTATAAGTTATTTCTAGACTTGTAACTAACTAGGTTAAAATTCCTAGTTAGTAAATTCTCGTTTATTTATACTTTATAATTCTAATATAAAATTTTATATTTTTGGGGTGTTACAAGTCCACCCCCCTTAAAATGGTTTCGTCCCCGAAACCGAAGTACGTACCAAATAATGTAGGGTGGAGACGTCGCATCTCCTCTTCGGACTCCCACGTAGTGTCCGAACCTTTCCTATGCTCCCATTTGATTTTGACTTGGTCGATTTGTCTATTTCGTAAGTGTTTGACTTTTCGATCTAAAATCTTCACCGGTATCACAGCATAATTCAGACTATTATCCACTTCGATATCATCGTAATGGATATAGGCTGTTTCGTCCGCTAGGCACTTTCGTAATTGTGACACGTGAAACGTGCTATGAATTCCACTTAGTTCCTCCGGTAACTCAAGGCGGTAAGCTACCTTGCCGACCCTTTCGATGATTTTAAATGGCCCAATAAACCTCGGGCTTAGCTTCCCCTTTTTTTCTGAATCTAATAACACCCTTCCATGGGGAAACTTTTAGCATAACCATGTCGCCAACCTGGAATTCGATTGGCCTATTCCTTTTATCAGCATACGCCTTTTGCCTGTCTTGAGCCGCTTTCAAATGTGCCCAAACCACATCAATCTTTTCATTAGTGGCTTGTACTATATCTTGGTGGGCAAGTCCACGTGGACCCACTTCACCCCAACATACCGGGGTTCGGCACTTTCTACCATAGAGCATTTCGTACGGTGCCATCTTAATACTAGATTGGTAGCTATTATTATACGAAAACTCGACTAACGGTAGGTGAACATCCCAACTTCCTCCAAAGTCAATTATACACGCCCGTAGCATGTCCTCCAGTGTTTGTATTGTTCTTTCACTCTGTCGATCTGTTTGAGGATGGTACGCCGTGCTAATGAACAATTTGGTTCCCATTTGCTCTTGGAAATCTCGCCAGAAATTTGAAGTAAACCGGGTATCCCTATCAGACACGATGGATACCGGTACCCCATGACGCGCTATTATTTCATTAGTGTAAACTTCTGACATCTTTTCTGACGTATAAGTTTCACGGATCGGAATGAAGTGAGCACTTTTCGTCAATCTATCCACCACTACCCATATGGCATCAAAACCACGATTTATCTTAGGCAACTTGGTTAATAGGTCCATTGTAATATGCTCCCATTTCCAAACCGGAATCTCTAACGGTTGGAGTTTGCCGTATGGTTTCTGGTGCTCCGCCTTGACTTGTAAACATGTCAAGCATTTTTCCACATACTTCGCCACATCCCTCTTTATTCCAGGCCACCAATAGTTTTGTTTCAGATCATTGTACATCTTGGTCGCACCCGGATGAATTGAATATCGGGATTTATGAGCTTCATCAAGTAGAAGCGCCTTCACCCCACAAGCATTTGGAACCCATATCCTTCCGAATCGAGTCTTCAACCCGTTATTCCCATCCGAAAAATCTTTTAACTGACCGATTATTCTTTCTTTCTTCCAATTCTCTTCTTTCACGGCTTCTAATTGCGCCTCTCTAATATGTTCAAGTATACCCGAGGTCACCACGAGCTGCATCGACCTTACTCTTATTGGGACATAGTCCGCTTTTCTGCTCAGAGCATCCGCCACCACATTTGCCTTTCCGGGGTGGTAGTGTATTTCATAGTCAAAATCCTTCACCGTTTCTAGCCATCGCCTTTGTCGCATATTTAACTCCTTCTGATCGAAGAAGTATTTCAAGCTCTTGTGGTCGGTGAATATGGTGCACTTTACCCCATACAAGTAGTGCCTCCATATTTTTAATGCAAATACCACCGCAGCCAACTCGAGATCGTGCGTGGGATATTTCTTCTCATGTATCTTCAATTGCCTCGAGGCATAGGCTATTACCTTGCCCCGTTGCATCAACACGCAACCGAGCCCCGATAGTGAAGCATCCGAATAAACCACCATGTCTTCGACTCCGTCCGGCAATGTCAGTACCGGAGCTTGAGTTAACCTTTCTTTTAGCGTTTGAAACGCTCTTTCTTGATGGATACCCCAAATGAACCTTTCTTTCTTCCGGGTTAGCTTTGTCAGCGGTGACGCAATCTTGGAGAAATCTTGAATGAATCTCCTATAGTATCCCGCGAGCCCCAAAAAGCTTCTAATCTCCGAAGGGTTCTTTGGGGGATTCCATTTTGACACGGCCTCGATCTTTGACGGATCCACCAATACCCCGTCGGCACTTCTGACGTGGCCAAGGAATTGTACCTCTCGTAACCAAAAGGCACACTTAGAGAATTTCGCATACAGCCTTTCTCGTCTAAGTGTCTCTAACACTTCTTGCAAATGGTGTGCGTGTTCAGCTTCACTTTTTGAATATACCAAAATATCATCGATAAACACAATGACCGACTTATCCAACATTGGTTTGCAAACCCAGTTCATGAGGTCCATGAAAGCCGCGGGTGCATTTGTTAGCCCAAATGACATCACGAGGAATTCGTAATGTCTGTATCTCGTGCGGAAAGCCGTCTTCGGCACATCTTCTTCCTTGACCTTTAGTTGGTGATACCCCGATCTAAGGTCAATTTTTGAAAACCAATTCGCACCTTGTAATTGGTCGAATAAATCATCTATCCTCGGAAGCGGGTATCGGTTCTTTACCGTGAGTTTGTTTAACTCCCGGTAATCGATACACATGCGCATGCTCCCGTCTTTCTTTCTCACGAACAGTACCGGTGCGCCCCAAGGAGACACACTCGGCCTTATAAGTCCTTTGTCAAGCAGATCTTGAATTTGGGACATCAACTCTTGTAATTCCGACGGCGCGAGTCGGTACGGTGCTTTAGCTGCGGGTTTTGCGCCCGGAATCAATTTGATCCCGAACTCTACTTCCCATTCAGGCGGTATCCCCGGTAAATCTTCCGGAAACACATCTCCATAATCTCGTACTACCGGTACATCTTTAATCTTTCGTGATTCTTTCTCGGGCTCATTTGCGTATATCATGAACACCTTGCATCCTCGCTTCATAAGCTTGTGAGCTTTCAACATTGAGCACACTATAGGGTTACCTCCTTTTTCGCCATAAATGGTGACGTGTTTCCCGCTTGGAGATGTTAGTTTTATCTCTTTACGAAAACACACGACTTTTGCATGGTGCTGGGCTAGCCAATCCATCCCAACGACTACTTGAAATTCCCCCATTGACATCGGGATTAGGTCTATCAAGTATTCCTCATCGTCGATGCTTAATTTGCAGCCTCGACAAACATCACAAACTATAAAACTTTTGTTGTCCCCTATTTCAACTTCTAAGGGCACAAATAATTTCGTCAATACAAATGAAGGATGTCGAATAAATCCATGCGAAACGAAGGATTTATTCGCACCCGTATCAAACAATACACGTGCTGGAATTGAGTTAATTGTGAATATACCTGAGACCACATCGGGTTCTGTCTTTGCTTCAGCCACGGTAAGTTGGAAGGACCTAACCTTCGCTTTGGGAACTTCTGTTGGAGACTCTTTTGTGTCTCTCTTTCCCACCAACTCGGGGCATTCAGATTTCTTGTGACCAGGTTGATAACACTTGTAACAAACAGAAACCTTCTCGGGACATAGTGATGCGGTGTGTCCCGTCTTCCCACATACCGGGCACGGCATGTCTTTGAAGCGGCACTCACCTTTGTGCCCTTTTCCACACACTTTGCAACTCGGCGACCCGCCTTTAGCATCCACTTTCTTTCCCGATTCAGCAGTTCTAGCTTTCTTTGTAGGGCTTGGATTCACATCCTGTGCCCTTCGTTCACCTCTTTCCACTTGTTTCTTTAACTCGATTTCCCGCTCCCGGGCGGTGTTGATAATCTCCGTGAGGGTTTCGTATTTTGACGGAGTCATAAATTCCCGGTACTCGGCACTCAGCATGTTATAATAGTAATATATCTTTTGCTCTTCAGTGGTGACTAACTCGTCACAAAATCTCAGCTTATCCATGAAGATGCCCGTGATCTTATCAATTGTTTCACCCTTTTGTCTCAGCTGGATGAATTCTTCTTTGATTCTGTTAATAACCGCTTTGGGACTGTGGTGTTTAAGGAATGGTACCTTAAACTCGTCCCAAGTCATAACCCTTGCCGCTTCGGCTCCCATTTCCTTCTTTTTGTTATCCCACCAATCCTTGGCTTGATTTCTCAATTGACCCGTTCCGTAAGCAACAAATTCACCTACGTCACAATGGGTTCGTTCAAACACTCCTTCAACATCACTTATCCATCTTTGGCAAATTATCGGGTCAACCTCCCCGTTATAAATTGGCGGTTTACATGCCATGAATTCTTTGTACGAACACCCTTTGCGTTCTCCTGTTTTCTCTTTCATAAGGTTGACAATATCCTCCAACCTCTTAACTCGCTCTTCAACAAGCGACAACACCGTGTTTTGAATTTTGTCTATAAACCCGGATAGACTTCCTTCAATTGCCTTCCCTACCTCTTCGGCAATTATCTCTTTCATTTGTTCGGTGCTTGTTTGCACCGGATTATCATCATTCCCATCAAACATCTTGAAGCTGAAATGTTTACATTTAAACGTTAAACATTTCATTTATACTATTGCTTCATTTGTTTCGGTTTAGCGAAGTTCCTAACTTGCTTTAACCGTTCACACTTAATGCGCTTTCCGGGTTTGAGTGTGTTAACACACTCTTCCCATGCATCTCAATTTATTTCTCATACTTACATAAGGTATAATCTACTAACATAAATAAGTTAATTCTTACCGGACGATCAATCAAGCTTGAACCGAACACTTTGTTGACAACCTTAAGCTCTGATACCAACTTGTAACACCCTTAAATTTTCACTTGATTTTAAATAATCGATTATACCATTTCAACTAAAATATTGCTTAAGTAACATAACTTTCATTAAAGAAGTTCATAAGTAGCATCAACCTTAGTTAACTAACGACTAAGGTAAATCGTTTCAAAAGTTGTTTAGAAATTGTTTACAACCTATACACAAAATCTATCAAAGATTTAAAACATTGCGGAAGCTTCAAAAATAGTGTTCGGTTCTTCAACATTCGCTTGAACGCCATCCGTAAGATTTCCAACATTACCTAAAGTCAAAACAACCCAAAATGTTAGTTTTGACAATGAATTAGATCATACAAACAAGTTCTAGCATCAGAACATGAAAAACAAAATAAGTTTTTAAAAGTTACCCTGCCGCATGTCGCGGCAGGTTCCGTTCGTTCTGTCGCGTGGCGCGGCGGACGTCGCGTGTCGCGGAGGGATCATAAGATCCTGTCGCGTGGCGCGGAAGGTACGGTTTTCCAGCAGGTGCAGGTTTTTGACCTGCAATTGCTGCCAGTTCCGGAAATCCTGATTTTAGACTTAAACAACCATAACTTTCCGCTCGGTTGTCCGTTTTAAGTGATTCTTTTTGCTATACATCAGTAAATTCATTACCGACATAACTAATAAAATTTTGATACCGAAAATTTAACTTACGGACCGAACCACTAAATGTCGCTATGCATTTATTCGACCCATTATAACTCTAATTGTTTTACGACCATTTGACTAGTAACCTAAGGCGCTTGTTACCCAACTTCCGGACTTATAATCACCGGCACTTCATTACCAACACTATGGCTTCATGCTCTTATGATCATTTTCGTCATCTCTATCTACTTACAATATTTTTACAACAATGTATCATTATTTGACCCGTTTGGTTCATCTACGGAAATCCTCCATTTTGATGACTACCAAACGACTACTACTAAATTTTTAACCTACGAATTAAGTAACGAACAAAATCGCTACAATCAACACAACTTTTAATCCACAACGCATAGTTTAACAAAAATTCATCAAATGTAACGGGTCAAGTTACATACCTTATTGCACGCCCTTCAATAGCAAATCACCACCGGCTTGTCCACTTGACAATCCGGTATCCTTCCCTATAGAGTTCATTTATGATATGTTTAGAACACTCTTTTAAATCATAATTCGCATAATACACCGAAATACTATAATTATGCGTTTAAACTTAGAATTTCAGTTTTAAGCCTTCTTAGAGGCATTTCAACAAACACTTCAAAGGCAGATTTTTACATGATTGAAAATCAAATCCCTAGTTCATTACTTAGCCCTAATTTCACATAAATCAACCATTTTACATGATTGTTAGCTTCAAAATTTCTGAAATCACTTCAAAATTGTCAAATTACACTAGAACAACACCCAATTTCCTAGTGTTCATCAATTTACACATAACCCGTTAATCACCTACAATGGTGTTCATAATCTTCACTAAAATTTAACATGATTTCAACTTGTATTTTCCTAGGGTTTGTCCCTAGACGCTATAATTGTTCCTAGATCATCATAAGACACACATGCAACTAACAATTCAGATTTTCCCAATTACATGAGAAATTCAAGTTGAGGGTTTTCATGAAATTTTACATACCTTGTAATCCTCTTGTGATGAGGATCAGTAATCTATGCTTTAATTTCGATTTCAACTTGGATTAAGCCTTCAATTTGCAACTTTAGTGAAGTTTAGGGATTTGGAAGAGTGGGGATCGCCCCCTGTTCTGCTTGTGCGACCAGACATCTCCTTTTGGGGGTGTTTGGTTTGTTTTATTTGTTTAATTAAATTCAAGTTTCAATTCTTACAACTTAAGCCCCTCCACTTTGATAAACATTTAATTTAGTTGCTTTTAACCCTACTATAAGTTATTTCTAGACTTGTAACTAACTAGGTTAAAATTCCTAGTTAGTAAATTCTCGTTTATTTATACTTTATAATTCTAATATAAAGTTTTATATTTTCGGGGTGTTACACTTTGCACACATGCTTAAATGATTACACTTCTGGCCAAAGCTGATTTGTCTTCGTTTAGGTAGAATTTTTCAACTAAGTCTATTATTTTGATGTTAGTAATAGACAATATCACAGCTTCATAATTAAAATGGTCATTATTTATGCCTGCCTTAGTATAACATGCCCTTAGATCACATTAGGACTTCTTTCTTAGTATCATAACTTGCTCATCTTATTTCCACTATTAGCACCCAATTGCGGGATTCCACCTTTGACTGTTGATAACTTTGCTGAATGGAAGGATGCCCTCATGCTTACACTAGGATTGCTAGACTTCGATTATGCTCTTAGAGAGAATAAGCCAGCGGACCTTACCACTCAAAGTACTGCTACTGAGCAGATAGTTCATGAAAAATGGACTAGGTGTAACCGCATGTCTCTCATGTTTATTAAGAAGTCCATTCATAACGCAATTAGAGGAGCTATTCCTGATTCCGAAGATGCTAAAACCTACCTGGCTTCTATGGAGGCTCAATTCAAAGGAACATCAAAAGTACACGCTAGCACTCTTATCCTCAAGCTGGTGACGACTAAGTATGATGGGAGGAGCGGCATTCGCGAACACATCATGATGATGCATGACATGGCCAATAAGCTAAAAGGGCTAGAGATGGAAATCAGTGATGGTTTTCTTTTTCACTTCATCATCACTTCGCTTCCTTCGTCCTATGAAGCATTCAAGATCAAGTACAACACTCAGAAGGACAAATGGACGATGAGTGAACTGGTCGCTATGTGCGTACAGGAGGAAGAGCGTATGAAGATGGATCGCACCACTGATGTTGCTAACTTCACCACCTACAGCTCTAAGAAGAGGAAGAACAATCATCAAAGGAAGGATGCTTCCAAAGTCCAAAATCCAAATCCTAATACAAGTGCACCTTCCAGCTCTAAGAACTCCTTAGGCAAACCCTATTGCAAGTTCTATAAGAAAACAGGACATAAGCAAAAGGAATGCCCTGACTTCAAGGAGTGGCTGGCTAAGAAAGGTAACGATTTTTTCATGATACTTGAGTCTTTTAATTTAAATGTTCCTGCTAATTCTTGGTGGTTTGATTCTGGTTCTATGGTTCATGTAACTAACTCTACTCAGGGATTCCTTTCAATCCGGAAGCTGGGAAGAAACCAAAGAACACTTAAAGTTGGGGATGATCGGGAATTAGAAGTGAAGGCCATAGGAACATTACAATTATTTTTGAAAACTGGTTTATGTATTAAACTTTATGATACCTTATATGTTCCTGAGGTAACTCGGAACCTTGTATCAGGACCAAAGTTAGACATGGACGGTTTTGTTGTTTCCCATGGTCATCGCAAACTCTCTATTCTCTATGATTCCGTTGTTTATGGTACTGGCATTCTAGATGGTGGTCTCTATAGATTAGAACTAGATGATAATTTTTCCAAATCTTTGTTGTTATATAATATTAATGAATCACTCACAAAGATGGAAAAGAAACGAGACTTAGAGACTTCATCCATGTTGTGGCATCAACGTTTAGGCCACATCTCAAGAGAACAATTAAATCGTCTCGTAAAGGATGAAGTCTTACCTCCTCTCGATTTCACCGATTTTGGAACATGTGTCAAATGTCTTAAAGGCAAAATGACATCAGCGAATAAGAAAGGTGCCACTAGGAGCTCTAATTTATTAGAACTCATTCATAATGACATTAGTGGTCCTTATCAAATCGCTGGCATAACAGGACATACTTCAATTATCACTTTCATTGATGATTATTCTCGTTACATGTACTTCTATCTTATTAAGGAAAAGTCTGAATCTCTTACAACTTTTAAAGATTATAAAGCTGAAGTTGAAAAGCAATTAGATCGTCAGATTAAAGTTGTGAGATCAGACAGAGGCGGTGAATATTATGGAAGACATACTGATGTGGATCAAGCTCCTGGTCCATTTTATGAGTTTTGTAAGGGCCAGGGGATTGTGAACCAATACACCATGCCTGGTACACCTCAGCAGAACGGTGTCACTGAACGAAGAAATCATACCCTTATGAACATGGTGCGCAGTATGTTAGCCAACACTAATTTACCATTATTCCTCTGGACTGAAGCGTTAAAAGTAGTTGTTCATATACTCAATAGAGTTCCTTCTAAGTCTGTCCCTAAAACTCCTTATGAACTTTGGACAGGAAAGAAACCGAGTCTTAAATATATGAAAGTATGGGGCTGCATTGCTGAAGCAAAACTCTATAATCCTTTCCTAAGGAAACTTGACCCTAAAACAGTTACCTGTTTCTTTATCGGGTATCCTGATCATTCAAAGGGTTATCGTTTCTATTGTCCTTCCCATGTCACCCGTATTGTTGAAACCAAGCGTGCTGCGTTCCTGGAGGATTTCAAGGTCAGTGGGAGCAGTACCAACCCTTACGAAGAATTGCAAGAAGTACAAGACGCGGGGGGGGGGAGACTCGTCGCTTACCATTACTCTGTTTACTCCTCTTGTACCCCATGCAGCAACTGCACATGAAGCCACTGCACAAACTCCATCTCCACAATCAGAACCCATTATACCTCATAACGAAGGCACATCAAACGCTCAAAACCAAGACAACGCTGAACCCGATAATCAACTCAGGAGGTCATCTAGGCAAAGAAGGCCTACTAATTGGGATGATTATGTTACCTACCTGACTTAAATGGATGCTGGAAAGCTCAATGATCCTATCTCTTATAATGAAGCCATTAGCAGTGATCAGTCTTCTGAATGGAATAAAGCAATGATTGATGAGCTTGAATCCATGAAGAAAAATGACGTTTAGGATTTGGTCGAATTACCCAACAGTGTTAAACCTGTAGGTTGTAAATGGGTGTTCAAAACAAAACTGGATCCGAATGGGAACGTTGAACGCTATAATTGGTTGCAAAGGGCTATACTCAAAAAGAGGGAATTGACTATCAAGAGACGTTTTCACCTGTCTCTCGTAAAGATTTATTAAGGATCGTTATGGCCCTAGTAGCTCATTTTGATTTAGAGCTGCATCAGATGGACGTCAAAACTGCTTTCCTTAACGGAGACTTAGACGAAGATGTTTACATGAAACAACCTGAAGGCTTTAAACCTGAAGGTCAGGAGCATCTAGTCTGTAAGTTGAAGAAATCCATTTACGGGTTAAAACAAGCATCATGTCAATGGTACCTCAAGTTTGATGAAGTCATAAAGAGGCAAGGTTTTATGAAGAATCAAGTGGATCAATGCACCTACCTCAAGATGAGTGGGAGTAATTTTACTATACTTGTCCTTTACGTAGATGATATTCTAGTGGCAAGTAATATTTTAGACATGTTGCATGAGTCGAAGCGGTTACTCTCGCATAACTTCGACATGAAGGATCTCGGAGATGCTTCTTACATCATTGGCATCGAAATTCACCGAGATAGACACAAAGGGATCTTAGGATTGTCTCAAAAGACTTACATAGATCGTGTCCTTACACATTACAACATGCAACAGTGCAAACCCTCCGTCGCTCCAGTAGTTAAGGGAGACGTTTTCGGTTCATTCCAGTGTCCGACAACAGAGGTTGAAAAGGAGCAAATGAGCCAGATACCTTACGCGTCAGTAGTCGGGAGCCTGATGTATGCTCAAGTCTGTACTCGCCCAGATATCACTTATATTGCTGGAATGCTAGGCCATTATCAGACTAATCCTGGCCTAGATCACTGGAAAGCAGCAAAGAAGGTTCTTAGATATCTGCAAGGGACGAAAGACTATAAACTGACTTATAGAAGAAGTGATCATTTAGAAGTGGTAGGTTATTCTGATTCTGACTTTGCCAAATGCAAAGATGACAAGAAATCCACTTCAGGCTACATCTTTATGTTAGCAGGCGGACCTATCTCATGGAAGAGTCATAACCAACAGTTAACTACAACTTCCACAATGATGGCAGAATATATTGCTGTTTACAACGCAACCTGTCATGGAATGTTGCTTAGAAATCTGATCACTGGACTCAAAATCGTTAATTCCATTTCTAGACCAATGAAGCTTTACTGTGATAACTCAGCTGCCGTTAGTTTCTCGAACAGTAACAGTTCGACTGGAGCTGGTTTATATCTCGATACAAAATATTTGTTCGTACGTGAACGAGTTGAGGAAAATAATCTTTGTATTGAGTATATTAGTACTAAAGATATGCTTGCGGATCCGATGACTAAAGGTCACCCACCTAAAGTTTTCGAAGAGCATGTATCGAATATGGGACTTACTAAAGACCTTATTTAATGGCATATTGTACTAGCTTATATTTTAATTAATAAAATTTCCTCAGTTTGATTTTGTATGTCTCTAACATATGTTCTGCCGGTGTAATGACATATAGACAAATATAAATACAAATCAGACGCTAAAGGGCTTATGCGTATTTTGATCATAACTATTAGGTTTTAAATTGAGGCTATAGTATGACTAATGGGGGTCCTGAGTCGAATGATGATTCAACGGCAGTATTTCTCTGCTATAGTTCTTGGTTTAATGCTAAAATGAGTGTTAACTCCTGGCCAGGCTCATCTAATACTCATGATAAATGATTACTCGGCTAAGTAGGAGAATGTGAGATTAAATATATTAATATTATAATATTTAATCTTGTAGCCATTATAATAATTTATATTATATAGATCAAAATATATTAAAACCTATTAATAATTAGTTGGTAATTGTTGACGGACCATATTACCCTTATTAACTAATTAGGTTTCCTCCTGGGTGTATATATAAGGAGATTATCAGAGAGTTAAAGGGTTACACAAGTTAGACAATTTTCACAACCCTCATAACATCATTATCGGCTCTCTCTCCCAATCGATTCCTCCCTTGTTTCGGTTCATCACCATCATAACTTTACACCCTAAGGAGGAACCAGATCATCCTGACAAGTATGTCAAACTCAATGGCTGAATCTCTGACTGGATTCTCTGCTGGCCTGTCTGCTGTAACAGGTATGTTATTCATGCTTTCCATTATGTTTAAACAGAACTGATCAACACATCTATGTATGTCCATCATAGGATTAGAACCCTTGACCTATATATAGGGAAGGGATACATTTTTGTACATACTTTGATACCGCTAGATTACAATCTCTTTGTTGGCGTATGCAGTTACTTTGTCGACGGAATGTAATTATATGTATGCAAGTAGTCACTTACCGGTGCATAACACATTAAGATATAATAGTATCGACTTATTGTGTGGGAAAATTACAAAAAAAATGACCTTTTAACCCGCGTTTTTTTGTCAAAATGGATATTTACTTTAGCCCACTAAAAATTAAATATATCTAAACGTGAACAATCAAAAAACGCAACCTAAGCTAAGTCGGCTAAAAGCTAGGATTTTGCGAACACAAAAAGAAAAACCTCAAGTACAGTGAGGTCCATGAAAATAAACAATCAAAACAATACACGTGTAAAGCGTTTAGTTTAAACTACAACTAATAGGAGAGGCTAAGGGGGTAGGGGTGGTCATCACTTGTACAAATGTCATCACTCACAACATCCAATCAAGTTCCGACATATCATCAACCATTATTCCATCACTCACAGCCTTTTTTTAGAAGTCTAAACGTAGTGAAAACATTTATAAATTTGCAGCCATATGGAAGTATAACGCGTGCAGGTTAATATCAGGAAAATGATTGATAATTTTCCGCCAATTAAGTAATGACAAGTATCACCAATGACAAAAATACAAGAATTGGAAATCAAATACATGTGAATAATTATACTGATAGCGATGATCTAACTAGGGTTGTTCAAACTATTCGAATTTTTGATATCCGAAATTTCGGATAGTGAATCGAATATCCGTATATCCAATTTTTTTTATTTTCTATATATTTTTATTTGTTCGAAACCGGATATTTCAGATATTTTTCGGACATCCGAATATAATTGTTGGATATTTCAGATATTTTTCTAATGTTTCAAATATCCGATAAAAAAATAAACTTTTAAATTTTTCGGATACTTCGAATATCCGAAATATCTGAAAATTTTGAAAATCACTATCTGAATCTGAATCCGAATATTCGGATATCCAATTTTTTGGATAGCTCGGATTCGGATATCGGATAATTCGGATTGGATTATCGGATTCGGATATTTTTAGCACCCCTAGATCTAACACACAAATATTAGAGTTATTGGTTCGACCCTTAAGAATCTTAGGCCTCTTTATTAATCTAATTTGACCCAATAAATATCTTGATCTCCATGCTCATTTACAGGCTCGGTTATTAAGTTATGCTACCCGGGCAACGGTTGAGGAACAAAATTATAAGGGGGCCCAAAATTTATTTTTATTAAACATATATTATATGGATTGATGGGGCCTGTGCCATTGGGACTGAAGTGAGGCGCAAAAATTAACATCGAATATGAGACTTTTTAGAATTATGACAATTCGTAACATCAATAACACCAGCGACATTAACAATCCAAAAATCAACAAAACAACATCAACAATCGAGGGTTTTGATTCTTGCAATTGACCAAAGAAGTAAAAACCTACAGGCTAGAACGGCAATAACAGACCCAACAACACAAAATCGACCTAGGGTTTGAAATTTTGCATTCTTGGTTTACAAATCACTAATCAAGTATTCGTATTGGAATTGCAAATTTGAATGTATAATTTTGATCTTTTGATGCCATTGTTTGAGGAATCATGCCATGATGGTTTCTTCCATATTTGTTTGTGAACTTTGTGTGATTTGAATTTCAAATATCTCAAGGAATGAAAGTTAAAACTTTGATGTTATTTAGAATTAGCCTTTGATGTTTGTTTTTGTGATTTACCGATTTTAATGTTTAAAACCTTTGATGTTTAGATGTTTACAAGATGAAACTTGCATGTTTGAAACTTTGAATATTTTTATCTAGAAATTATGCTTCCCATTCCCAAATACAAATACATATCAAGTAGTCAAAAACGTAAAAAGAAGAAGCTAGAGGAAGACAAAGTAAGACAAAACCATATACACAAGTTTTTTTTTTTTCAAAACAATCTCAAAGTTATAGTTCTAATGTGGGTGAAGTTAACGTGGGTGTTAATGTGGATGAAACTAATGTGAGTTAAGATAATGTTCATGTTAATATGGATGAAGCTAATGTTGGTGAAGATGATGTTAATGTGGATGTGGATAAGGATGAAAATGATGTTAATGATAATGTAGATGAAGCTAATGTAGGTGAAGATGATGCTAATTCTAATGTAGACGAAGCTATTGTGGGTGAAGATGATGCTAATGTTAATCCTAGTATTGATATTTTTTATCCTAAAACTTGGGATTGGGATTAATCCTAACTTGATTAATGAATTGGTTATGAAAGGCCCACAAAGAGATTTGACTATTGATAAGGGTCTCATCGGTAAATTTGGAAAACAATTTCTAGAGTCATGTATACTAGAATTCTATCAAATAGGGAGACGTGTGATAGAGAATAGCTAGTGTATTCGAAAAAGCTTGACAAACTCTTTTGTTTTTGTTGTAATCTTTTTAGACAAGGGCATCCGAAAGGTGGGTTGGATAATGAAGGTTACGCACATTGGAAGCAAGCTTCTCTAGGTCTTAAGGAGCATGAAGTTAGCTTTGAACAAGATCCTAAGTCTTGTAATTGTCTACAAGATGCATTGAAATATAAAGAAAAATCGGACACTGATGCTACTGAACTATATTTGGAGTTGAAGGCGTTCTTACTGAGTCACATTGTCAACCATTTTGATTCTTTCAACAATATCAATAAACTCGGTTATTTTCCTAATCCTATAAATGCATATAAAGTGATTTTAACAATTCAAGTAATGGTAGCATCTACAAAAGTAAGCTTTTCAAAATTAATGTTGTTGAAGAGTTATTTACGATTGACAATATCTCAAGAAAGACTTGACGCATTGGCGATAATATCTGTTGAAAACAAAATATTAGAACGCATATACTATAATGACTTGATCGAGAGCTTTACTTCCAAAAACGTTAAAAGAGCTGCACGATTCGCTTAAGTAAATTCGATCACTTTCTACACTACTTTGTTTTGTTTATTTTATTACAATTATTGTTGTATTGTGGTTTCTTGATGTATAAATGATATTTTATAAGGAGTGGGCCCAATTTTTTGTCTCACCCGAGGTCCAAAAGTTTATTTTTATTTTTATCATTCTCAGAGGACGGTCCTGCCTATTTACAACAAAAATCTTGATCAATCTTGATCTCCATGCCCATATACAATAAAAATAGATCTAATATGTGTGTGGAAGTAGTATGATCAAACCAAATGGAATGAATCACATTATTATTGAAATTGAGTGTCAAATTATCGATTATTTAATGTTACTATTAAGGTACGATCCAAGGAGTTACACTTTGGACGACGAACAAGGAATGATCTTTAACTGTTAAACATTATAAATCACGAAAGTGTAACACCCGAACGTTACAAATCCAATACTAAAATATTTTTCGGAAAATAGGCCCATATTTTTCTTTTCTAACATGACGTAATAAAGGATATTATTCCCAAAATATATTAATCCACATAAACTGGATTAATTACACATTTGCAAACACACATTTAAAAAAAATCCAATCCTTATGAAAACAAAACATGCTTAACAAACAAACAAACATAACCCATTACCACACTAACATACTAGCATTTCGCTAAAACAAACATTGGAGTTAACCCCTAAAATACAAATGATTAATCATATTGACCCGATAAGAAAACCCATTGATGTATTGCAAAATACATCTCGTATTTGAGTATAGTTTGTATAATTTCCTGTTATATTTAGTTCAGTTTTCATTAGAATGTGCATACTTTGATGAAATCATGTGTATCCAGGTCGTTTGTGCTAAAAACGTTGAAAAACCGAAGTGTTAGATGCTGGGAAACAAGCTGAAAAGGAGTTAGAAAGATTTTTGAAGTTTTGAGAAGTTGAAGTTGTGCAAATTTCGAAGAGTTCTGTGAAAAATGAGTCGTGGCGTCGCACCACGGCTACACACCATCACTGTCGCGCCCCATCATGAATAAAATAACAATTTCTAGATTTTTCTTCTGTCGCGCTACGCGACCTCGAAGGATAATACCCGTCGCGCGACGCGACGGGGTGTTATTACGGCAATTCTTTGTCATCAGCTAGGGTTTGGTATATAAACTCAAGAAATCATTATCAAAACCCTAACTACGAATTAAGGAGATCATAGGTGACTTTGGGAGCATTCTTGGAGCAATTTTGAAGGTTTGAAAGCTTAGGAATCATTGGTACGAGTTCGGGACGAAGGATTGAAGACTTACACGGGTTTTCTAGTTCTTTGTTTTTTATTTTTCTTTCGAAACTCGTTATCGTGAATTCTTGTTTATACATCTTTGCGTTGTTTTCATTAATTGACATGTTTGGCTAAACTTCTATGCCACCTAGACTATAATGAATGGATTAATATAAAGTTTTAACCTTTTTCGTTAATTGCATGTATTGTATGGGTTAATTGTGTATTGTAAAAGGTTTGGTTTGTTGATTTGATGTGCATGCGTACTTTAATTTGGTTTATTACTATTAATTACTTCGTGTGAATCTTGGTGGTTGTCTTCTACGGAATAGGTTCATCATCGACCTTTGACTGTGTGTTTTTTATCTTTAGGGAGAATTGGCCAATAAACCCTAGAAGTGATTGTTAGTAATTTACTAGGTTTTAGTGTTCTACTAGTCCTAATAGTTGCATGGTGGGGGGCTATTGGTAGGTCTTACTGTTGGTGCATATGTCTGTCGACTTCATCTTGTATCAAGTCTTGTATCTAGATAGGATAAACTAAAGCTCGGTAGTCAAAGAAATAGGGTTTTAGTGCTGATTGACCAGTTCATGCAAAATGGCCATTCCACACGAAATGGGCATGTCCATTTCGTGCGAAATGGCCCCCTCATGTCCATTCCATGCGAAATGGCCTCCCCTATATATAACTGAGCTTGGTCATTCATTTGTAACTTTTGCAATTCCGGTAGCGAAGCTCTGCCGAGGTGTCTCCAGGTTGTAAATCATTTTCAAATCAATACAGAAGACATTTAAACTACTTCTTAGTGCAAATCAAGTTGATTCGTCATCAAAACGTCTGTTTCGGCCTCTCGTTTTGATCAAAAACTCTTCTGATCGACTCATTTGGTCATCACAACGATCCTACAAGTGGTATCAGAGCTCAGGAGGAAGAGTTCATACCGATTCAGCTTGATTTCATCTGAAAATCTTACTTCTACTCACTTTCTTCACGTTTTTTTCAAAATTAACGGAGATTTTACGGTTAAAATGGACTGATTTTCACATATTATAAGCGAAACACTGTTTTAACAAATCCTTGAAAGAATCAGACCTAAAATAGAACTAAAACCTGATCAATTTTGTCAAAAACCGGCTGATTGTGTGACATCAGCATCAGTTCGCTTGAAACATTGTCCATTTCGCATGAGTTGAAAGTTCAATACACACGAATTGAACCCCATTTCGCACCAGGTCATACGAATTGGATCCATTTCGTTTGAATATTGATCAATTCGCGTGAAACAAACACTCATTTCGCACGGATTGGTTATAAGACTTCCATTTCGCTTGAAAGTGCACCCAAGTCACACCAAATCTGCTCCATTTCGCGCGGATTGGTCATTAAGTGTATTAGTTCGCTTGTAAAGTGACAATTCGTTTGAAAATCAGGATCAGGTCGTGTGGAATGACCCATGTGCGTTGACTGAATAAATATCTCGGCTCAATCAATATTTAGATTAAAGTTGAGTGGTCCAAGGGCTGCATGTGATAATACTGTCCATTGATCAATCGGCCCAATCACAAGTTTTTATATCACATTCAATTGTCGGTACATGATTTAATAGACAAATCGATTTGTCAGTTGTGCATGTGGTTCAATCTGCATCATTCAAGATATAGTCGGATAAGGTTGCATGTGATAAAGTTGAGGTCCAATAGAATTAATTGGGAAACAACAGTTGTCGGCCATACACATTTGAGATCCAATCAAAATGTGTTTCAAATAAATGTTTTAGAGGTTCATTAATTCAAGTTGTCGGCCCAATTATGTTTTAAAGCATCAGTCCATTAATTCAAATGGTCATTTAAAGGTGTTAAGCCCAAGATACTCACAGTTTGCGGCCCAATTGAATTCATTTCTTTTTTTATCGGCCCATTCATTCAGGGATTATACCCGAAATACATTGAACGAGTCAGCGAATCTTTGACACGAGTCCTAGATCGATTCAACTGTCACACACGTTCACATATTCAGTTCGTTTAAACTGATCATTGGTTTTTGTCTTCACCAGGTGATTTACGAGGTGCAAATATCAAGTCACACGGATTAAACATGTTCTAGATTGTTTGAAAATTAATCAGTTTGTTTGATAGTTCGTTGTCACACCCCAACCGATGGCGGAAACATCGGGGTATGGCACTGAGCGAAATAGATTGTCCAGAAGTTTCCATAACAATTATCATTACCATTTAATTTAAAGTAACATGTCCCATACCATGTCTTAAAAGACAAACAAATTATTACAGACAAATCTAGTCAAGTAATTCTGTTCCGACAACTCAGATTTATACATAGATAGTTTATTTATTGGTTTCTAGAACCTCTTTTCCTAGCTTCGATTTCATCACAGCACAGAGAGCATCCTAGACCTTTCCTGGCCTCAAGTTCACAGCAAGCTAAGCATATAAACAACTTAAGCACCTGTCACATACGTTAAAGTAACAGTCAATAGACATAGTGTAAAGGTGAGCATACAAGTTTGATAATAGCATATTAGAGTTCGAAATCGTTTACGCATAACCAGCACGTGCGCATAGTGAAATGAAGCACGTTAGTTATCGACATAGATCTATCGTTACCAATGACTGCGAGTTGACTGCCCGAGGCAGTTCGCGATACATGATTACCACCTTAATCCATGCAAGTAATTGTCCTTAACAACCCCCGAGTGAACGGGTGCTGAGTCCAAACTATAGTACTATCGTTGCTAAGGCAGGTAGACAACATTCCATGTGTAAACATAACAAACAAGCATTCATTAAGCCACGTATAACATGCAGGAATGGTTAGCGTTTAAATAGTATTGAGTAGTGTGTTCGATGTGATTTCAATATTCGTAACGTATGTAACACCCAAAAGTGCGTAAAGAAAAAAGGGATCGAGTATACTCACAGCGATGATGGATTGAAGGGAGCGCTAGAGAGTAAGGTTAGCCTGAACAGATCGATAGTATAGCGATAAGCGACGCGTAAAACAATGCAAGGTACAAGTGAGTCGGACAGCAGTTCGATCGGATGGTAATCCGATCGGACGGCCAGTCGTGCGGGTGGTAGTATGTTCGGACGGTCATCCGGTCGGATGACTGTTCGAGTGGATTGTTTCTTCCTTTGAAAAGGATGTGTTTGTGTATGATGGCTTGAATTATGAAGTTTTCGTTGTAGTATTTAGAAAACATTGAAGTATCTCTACCTTTCAGGTCGGTCGGTCGGACGGTTGTTCGATCGGACGGCAACCCGTTCGATCGGATGGTAGTCCGATCGGACAGCAATTCGTTCAACACTCAGACTTCAAATGCTGGCAAAAATAGTTAAGTGTGGGACCAAGGCGCAATTCGTACGGGTGGCCGGTCGTACGAGTGGCTGTCCGTTTGGACAGCAGTCCTATCGGACGGCACTCCGTCCTGGTCGACCCGTTCGTCTTACACTTGGTTGTTTTGATGGTTTGTCGTTTTATCGAGGTATTTGATATCGTGTTAAGCAACAGAAACCTCGTCAATACTTGGTGCTCCTGATCGGACATGAATCACCCAAACCCGATCAGTGGACGGTTCGAGACGATGTCCCATGTTTAACCCGAAATCGATAATCTCGTGGATAGAATACGGATCTTGAACCAATCACAACCACGAGAATGAGTAGTAAGTCGATGCAAGCTCCGATCCTATCCGTTTTGAGTGCATTGAGTGTAAAAGAGTTGAAATTTAGTGACCTTTCTGTACACTATTAGTATATTAACAAGTACATGTAAGTATAACACAGTAAATCAGAGAACAGTTAAATGATTCAGCACAGTCATCAAGCACTTTATTTATCATTAATAAACTGTACGGTTACATGGAATTATGAGGGTTGTCACATTCTTCCCCTGTTAAGAGAATTTCGTTCCGAAATTTAGCTCGTGGTTATTGAGGAAGCTAGTTAAGTTGCGTTGTTTTCCTGATTTTTCTGGGGTGTCACATCATCCCCCCGTTGATTTGGAATTTCGTCCCGAAATTCTGCAGTAGCTTCAGCCTCAGTAGTGGTTGCGTTTTTCTTAAACAGCTGGGGATACTTGAGTTTCATTTGGTTTTCTCGTTCCCAGGTATACTCTGGGCCACGACGGGCATTCCAACGAACTCGGACGAGAGGTATCCTGGTATGCTTGAGGATCTTAACATCTCGATCCGTAATCTCTACTGGTTCCTCGACGAATCGCAGCTGGTCGTCGATTGTGAGTTCCTTGAGAGGAACTATGAGGGTCTCATCTGACAGACACTTCTTCAGATTCGACACATGGAAAACATTGTGAACTCCGCTGAGTTCTTCAGGTAGATTCAACCTGTAGGCGACTTTGCCAATTTTCTCGGTGACTTCGAATGGTCCGACATAACGCGGATTGAGTTTGCCTCGTTTGCCAAAACAGACTATACCTTTCCAAGGTGAGACTTTGAGTAGCACTCGATCCCCAACCTGGAACTCGAGTGGTTTTCTTCCCTTATCAGCATAGCTTTTCTGACGGTCACGAGCTGCCGCCATTCGCTGTCGTATCTGAGCAATCCTCTCAGTCGTGTCTACCACGAGTTCTGGGCCTGTGATTTGGCTGTCACCAACTTCTGCCCAACAAAGAGGCGATCGACACTTTCGTCCGTACAATGCCTCGAACGGAGCGGCCCGGATGCTGGTGTGGTAGCTGTTGTTATACGAAAACTCCACCAAAGGGAGGTGCTTTTCCCAGCCATTACCAAAATCGATTACACATGCCGTAAGCATGTCTTCAAGGGTTTGGATGGTGCGTTCAGACTGCCCATCTGTCTGTGGGTGATAAGCGGTGCTCATATCTAAATGTGAGCCAAAGGACTTGTGCATTGCTTGCCACAGTTCAGAAGTAAAACACGCGTCACAATAAAAAATGATGGAGGTTGGCACTCCGTGCCTTGATACTACTTCCTTTAGGTAAATGTCTACAAGAGTAGAAAACTTATCGGTTTCCTTGATGGCCAGAAAATGTGCAGACTTGGTCAGTCGATCCACGATCACCCAAATGGTATCATTTCCGCGTTGAGATCTGGGCCGGCCGGTAACAAAATCCATGGAAATTTGCTCCCATTTCCATTTCGGGATCTCTGGTTGTTGAAGCAGGCCTGATGGTTTTTGGTATTCAGTCTTGACTCTCGCACAAGTCAGACATTTGCTATGTGGGCTTTCATGCGAGGCCACCAATACGTAGTCTTGAGGTCGTGGTACATTTTATCTGAACCAGGATGTACCGAATAACGAGACTTATGTGCTTCATCCATCACAAGCTCCCGTAGGTCTCCATACAGTGGAACCCAGATGCGTCCGTTAACATAGTAGGTGTCGTCTTCCTTTTGTTCTAGCCGCTGCCTCGATCTTCGTAAGGATTCAGCCCTGATGCTTTCTGCTTTCAACGCTTCAACCTGAGCATCGCGAATCTGAGCGGGAAGGTTAGAGTGAATGGTAAGCTGTAACGCACGTACACGCTTAGGTATAGTATCCTTTCGACTGAGGGCGTCGGCCACAACATTGGCCTTGCCCGGATGATATTTGATAGCACATTCATAATCGTTCAAGAGCTCAACCCATCGGCGTTGACGCATGTTTAACTCCTTTTGCTTGAAGATATGCTCGAGACTCCTGTGATCAGTGTAAATGGTGCACTTAGTACCGTACAGGTAATGTCTCCATATCTTTAGCGCAAAAACAACTGCTCCCAGCTCCAGATCGTGAGTAGTGTAATTCCTTTCGTGAACTTTGAGTTGGCGTGATGCGTAGGCAATGACCTTGTCACGTTGCATCAATACGCAACCAAGTCCTTGGATGGAAGCGTCGCAGTAAACCACAAAATCATCTGTGCCTTCAGGCAATGAAAGGATAGGCGCGCTACAAAGTCTATCCTTCAAGTGCTGAAATGCGGACTCCTGTGCATCACCCCAATGACAGGTGACACCCTTCTGAGTCAGTGAAGTGAGAGGTTGCGCAATCTTGGAGAAATCTTTGATAAACCTTCTATAGTATCCTGCCAAACCCAAGAATTGGCGGATCTCTGTTGGTGTGCGGGGTGTAGGCCAGTTCTTGATTGATTCAACCTTAGATGGATCCACATGAATTCCATCCTTGTGTACCACATGGCCTAGAAAGTGGACTTCGCGAAGCTAGAAGTCACATTTCGAAAACTTGGCATACAACTGCTCTTTTCGAAGAAGTTCCAGCATAAGTCGTAGATGTTGCTCGTGTTCCTCCTGACTCTTAGAATAGATCAGGATATCGTCGATGAACACAATAACGAACTTATCCAGGTAAGGCTTGCACACTCGGTTCATGAGATCCATGAAGACCGCTGGTGCATTCGTCAACCCGAAAGGCATGACCAGAAACTCGTAATGGCCGTAACGAGTTCTGAATGCTGTTTTGGAGACGTCCTCATCTCGGACCCTCAGCTGAT